>OW026455.1:13616316-14822019 GCA_932274525.1 Podabrus alpinus
TAAAAACAATTATTATAAATATGCCTATATGATTGGAGGGTTAACTTTTCACCTAAATTTATAATTTCCAATCATTTAAAATTACATTATGTAGTAAGAAACTAGAAATGAATAAATAGTTTTTTAAAAATTAAATGCCTAAACCCTGCCTATTAATTCAAAACTTGAACTAAAATAAATCCTTCGGACGGAATCAACTAAGATTAGTTAAAAACAATTATTATAAATATGCCTATATGATTGGAGGGTTAACTTTTCACCTAAATTTATAATTTCCAATCATTTAAAATTACATTATGTAGTAAGAAACTAGAAATGAATAAATAGTTTTTTAAAAATTAAATGCCTAAACCCTGCCTATTAATTCAAAACTTGAACTAAAATAAATCCTTCGGACGGAATCAACTAAGATTAGTTAAAAACAATTATTATAAATATGCCTATATGATTGGAGGGTTAACTTTTCACCTAAATTTATAATTTCCAATCATTTAAAATTACATTATGTAGTAAGAAACTAGAAATGAATAAATAGTTTTTTAAAAATTAAATGCCTAAACCCTGCCTATTAATTCAAAACTTGAACTAAAATAAATCCTTCGGACGGAATCAACTAAGATTAGTTAAAAACAATTATTATAAATATGCCTATATGATTGGAGGGTTAACTTTTCACCTAAATTTATAATTTCCAATCATTTAAAATTACATTATGTAGTAAGAAACTAGAAATGAATAAATAGTTTTTTAAAAATTAAATGCCTAAACCCTGCCTATTAATTCAAAACTTGAACTAAAATAAATCCTTCGGACGGAATCAACTAAGATTAGTTAAAAACAATTATTATAAATATGCCTATATGATTGGAGGGTTAACTTTTCACCTAAATTTATAATTTCCAATCATTTAAAATTACATTATGTAGTAAGGAACTAGAAATGAATAAATAGTTTTTTAAAAATTAAATGCCTAAACCCTGCCTATTAATTCAAAACTTGAACTACAATAAATCCTTCGGACGGAATCAACTAAGATTAGTTAAAAACAATTATTATAAATATGCCTATATGATTGGAGGGTTAACTTTTCACCTAAATTTATAATTTCCAATCATTTAAAATTACACTATGTAGTAAGAAACTAGAAATGAATAAATAGTTTTTTAAAAATTAAATGCCTAAACCCTGCCTATTAATTCAAAACTTGAACTAAAATAAATCCTTCGGACGGAATCAACTAAGATTAGTTAAAAACAATTATTATAAATATGCCTATATGATTGGAGGGTTAACTTTTCACCTAAATTTATAATTTCCAATCATTTAAAATTACATTATGTAGTAAGAAACTAGAAATGAATAAATAGTTTTTTAAAAATTAAATGCCTAAACCCTGCCTATTAATTCAAAACTTGAACTAAAATAAATCCTTCGGACGGAATCAACTAAGATTAGTTAAAAACAATTATTATAAATATGCCTATATGATTGGAGGGTTAACTTTTCACCTAAATTTATAATTTCCAATCATTTAAAATTACATTATGTAGTAAGAAACTAGAAATGAATAAATAGTTTTTTAAAAATTAAATGCCTAAACCCTGCCTATTAATTCAAAACTTGAACTAAAATAAATCCTTCGGACGGAATCAACTAAGATTAGTTAAAAACAATTATTATAAATATGCCTATATGATTGGAGGGTTAACTTTTCACCTAAATTTATAATTTCCAATCATTTAAAATTACATTATGTAGTAAGAAACTAGAAATGAATAAATAGTTTTTTAAAAATTAAATGCCTAAACCCTGCCTATTAATTCAAAACTTGAACTAAAATAAATCCTTCGGACGGAATCAACTAAGATTAGTTAAAAACAATTATTATAAATATGCCTATATGATTGGAGGGTTAACTTTTCACCTAAATTTATAATTTCCAATCATTTAAAATTACATTATGTAGTAAGAAACTAGAAATGAATAAATAGTTTTTTAAAAATTAAATGCCTAAACCCTGCCTATTAATTCAAAACTTGAACTAAAATAAATCCTTCGGACGGAATCAACTAAGATTAGTTAAAAACAATTATTATAAATATGCCTATATGATTGGAGGGTTAACTTTTCACCTAAATTTATAATTTC
Source organism: Podabrus alpinus (assembly GCA_932274525.1). NCBI lineage: Eukaryota > Metazoa > Arthropoda > Insecta > Coleoptera > Cantharidae > Podabrus > Podabrus alpinus. The sequence continues at coordinate 13,618,465 of OW026455.1, forward strand.
CAATCATTTAAAATTACATTATGTAGTAAGAAACTAGAAATGAATAAATAGTTTTTTAAAAATTAAATGCCTAAACCCTGCCTATTAATTCAAAACTTGAACTAAAATAAATCCTTCGGACGGAATCAACTAAGATTAGTTAAAAACAATTATTATAAATATGCCTATATGATTGGAGGGTTAACTTTTCACCTAAATTTATAATTTCCAATCATTTAAAATTACATTATGTAGTAAGAAACTAGAAATGAATAAATAGTTTTTTAAAAATTAAATGCCTAAACCCTGCCTATTAATTCAAAACTTGAACTAAAATAAATCCTTCGGACGGAATCAACTAAGATTAGTTAAAAACAATTATTATAAATATGCCTATATGATTGGAGGGTTAACTTTTCACCTAAATTTATAATTTCCAATCATTTAAAATTACATTATGTAGTAAGAAACTAGAAATGAATAAATAGTTTTTTAAAAATTAAATGCCTAAACCCTGCCTATTAATTCAAAACTTGAACTAAAATAAATCCTTCGGACGGAATCAACTAAGATTAGTTAAAAACAATTATTATAAATATGCCTATATGATTGGAGGGTTAACTTTTCACCTAAATTTATAATTTCCAATCATTTAAAATTACATTATGTAGTAAGAAACTAGAAATGAATAAATAGTTTTTTAAAAATTAAATGCCTAAACCCTGCCTATTAATTCAAAACTTGAACTAAAATAAATCCTTCGGACGGAATCAACTAAGATTAGTTAAAAACAATTATTATAAATATGCCTATATGATTGGAGGGTTAACTTTTCACCTAAATTTATAATTTCCAATCATTTAAAATTACATTATGTAGTAAGAAACTAGAAATGAATAAATAGTTTTTTAAAAATTAAATGCCTAAACCCTGCCTATTAATTCAAAACTTGAACTAAAATAAATCCTTCGGACGGAATCAACTAAGATTAGTTAAAAACAATTATTATAAATATGCCTATATGATTGGAGGGTTAACTTTTCACCTAAATTTATAATTTCCAATCATTTAAAATTACATTATGTAGTAAGAAACTAGAAATGAATAAATAGTTTTTTAAAAATTAAATGCCTAAACCCTGCCTATTAATTCAAAACTTGAACTAAAATAAATCCTTCGGACGGAATCAACTAAGATTAGTTAAAAACAATTATTATAAATATGCCTATATGATTGGAGGGTTAACTTTTCACCTAAATTTATAATTTCCAATCATTTAAAATTACATTATGTAGTAAGGAACTAGAAATGAATAAATAGTTTTTTAAAAATTAAATGCCTAAACCCTGCCTATTAATTCAAAACTTGAACTACAATAAATCCTTCGGACGGAATCAACTAAGATTAGTTAAAAACAATTATTATAAATATGCCTATATGATTGGAGGGTTAACTTTTCACCTAAATTTATAATTTCCAATCATTTAAAATTACACTATGTAGTAAGAAACTAGAAATGAATAAATAGTTTTTTAAAAATTAAATGCCTAAACCCTGCCTATTAATTCAAAACTTGAACTAAAATAAATCCTTCGGACGGAATCAACTAAGATTAGTTAAAAACAATTATTATAAATATGCCTATATGATTGGAGGGTTAACTTTTCACCTAAATTTATAATTTCCAATCATTTAAAATTACATTATGTAGTAAGAAACTAGAAATGAATAAATAGTTTTTTAAAAATTAAATGCCTAAACCCTGCCTATTAATTCAAAACTTGAACTAAAATAAATCCTTCGGACGGAATCAACTAAGATTAGTTAAAAACAATTATTATAAATATGCCTATATGATTGGAGGGTTAACTTTTCACCTAAATTTATAATTTCCAATCATTTAAAATTACATTATGTAGTAAGAAACTAGAAATGAATAAATAGTTTTTTAAAAATTAAATGCCTAAACCCTGCCTATTAATTCAAAACTTGAACTAAAATAAATCCTTCGGACGGAATCAACTAAGATTAGTTAAAAACAATTATTATAAATATGCCTATATGATTGGAGGGTTAACTTTTCACCTAAATTTATAATTTCCAATCATTTAAAATTACATTATGTAGTAAGAAACTAGAAATGAATAAATAGTTTTTTAAAAATTAAATGCCTAAACCCTGCCTATTAATTCAAAACTTGAACTAAAATAAATCCTTCGGACGGAATCAACTAAGATTAGTTAAAAACAATTATTATAAATATGCCTATATGATTGGAGGGTTAACTTTTCACATAAATTTATAATTTCCAATCATTTAAAATTACATTATGTAGTAAGAAACTAGAAATGAATAAATAGTTTTTTAAAAATTAAATGCCTAAACCCTGCCTATTAATTCAAAACTTGAACTAAAATAAATCCTTCGGACGGAATCAACTAAGATTAGTTAAAAACAATTATTATAAATATGCCTATATGATTGGAGGGTTAACTTTTCACCTAAATTTATAATTTCCAATCATTTAAAATTACATTATGTAGTAAGAAACTAGAAATGAATAAATAGTTTTTTAAAAATTAAATGCCTAAGCCCTGCCTATTAATTCAAAACTTGAACTAAAATAAATCCTTCGGACGGAATCAACTAAGATTAGTTAAAAACAATTATTATAAATATGCCTATATGATTGGAGGGTTAACTTTTCACCTAAATTTATAATTTCCAATCATTTAAAATTACATTATGTAGTAAGAAACTAGAAATGAATAAATAGTTTTTTAAAAATTAAATGCCTAAACCCTGCCTATTAATTCAAAACTTGAACTAAAATAAATCCTTCGGACGGAATCAACTAAGATTAGTTAAAAACAATTATTATAAATATGCCTATATGATTGGAGGGTTAACTTTTCACCTAAATTTATAATTTCCAATCATTTAAAATTACATTATGTAGTAAGAAACTAGAAATGAATAAATAGTTTTTTAAAAATTAAATGCCTAAACCCTGCCTATTAATTCAAAACTTGAACTAAAATAAATCCTTCGGACGGAATCAACTAAGATTAGTTAAAAACAATTATTATAAATATGCCTATATGATTGGAGGGTTAACTTTTCACCTAAATTTATAATTTCCAATCATTTAAAATTACATTATGTAGTAAGAAACTAGAAATGAATAAATAGTTTTTTAAAAATTAAATGCCTAAGCCCTGCCTATTAATTCAAAACTTGAACTAAAATAAATCCTTCGGACGGAATCAACTAAGATTAGTTAAAAACAATTATTATAAATATGCCTATATGATTGGAGGGTTAACTTTTCACCTAAATTTATAATTTCCAATCATTTAAAATTACATTATGTAGTAAGAAACTAGAAATGAATAAATAGTTTTTTAAAAATTAAATGCCTAAGCCCTGCCTATTAATTCAAAACTTGAACTAAAATAAATCCTTCGGACGGAATCAACTAAGATTAGTTAAAAACAATTATTATAAATATGCCTATATGATTGAAGGGTTAACTTTTCACCTAAATTTATAATTTCCAATCATTTAAAATTACATTATGTAGTAAGAAACTAGAAATGAATAAATAGTTTTTTAAAAATTAAATGCCTAAGCCCTGCCTATTAATTCAAAACTTGAACTAAAATAAATCCTTCGGACGGAATCAACTAAGATTAGTTAAAAACAATTATTATAAATATGCCTATATGATTGGAGGGTTAACTTTTCACCTAAATTTATAATTTCCAATCATTTAAAATTACATTATGTAGTAAGAAACTAGAAATGAATAAATAGTTTTTTAAAAATTAAATGCCTAAGCCCTGCCTATTAATTCAAAACTTGAACTAAAATAAATCCTTCGGACGGAATCAACTAAGATTAGTTAAAAACAATTATTATAAATATGCCTATATGATTGGAGGGTTAACTTTTCACCTAAATTTATAATTTCCAATCATTTAAAATTACATTATGTAGTAAGAAACTAGAAATGAATAAATAGTTTTTTAAAAATTAAATGCCTAAACCCTGCCTATTAATTCAAAACTTGAACTAAAATAAATCCTTCGGACGGAATCAGCTAAGATTAGTTAAAAACAATTATTATAAATATGCCTATATGATTGGAGGGTTAACTTTTCACCTAAATTTATAATTTCCAATCATTTAAAATTACATTATGTAGTAAGAAACTAGAAATGAATAAATAGTTTTTTAAAAATTAAATGCCTAAACCCTGCCTATTAATTCAAAACTTGAACTAAAATAAATCCTTCGGACGGAATCAACTAAGATTAGTTAAAAACAATTATTATAAATATGCCTATATGATTGGAGGGTTAACTTTTCACCTAAATTTATAATTTCCAATCATTTAAAATTACATTATGTAGTAAGAAACTAGAAATGAATAAATAGTTTTTTAAAAATTAAATGCCTAAACCCTGCCTATTAATTCAAAACTTGAACTAAAATAAATCCTTCGGACGGAATCAACTAAGATTAGTTAAAAACAATTATTATAAATATGCCTATATGATTGGAGGGTTAACTTTTCACCTAAATTTATAATTTCCAATCATTTAAAATTACATTATGTAGTAAGAAACTAGAAATGAATAAATAGTTTTTTAAAAATTAAATGCCTAAACCCTGCCTATTAATTCAAAACTTGAACTAAAATAAATCCTTCGGACGGAATCAACTAAGATTAGTTAAAAACAATTATTATAAATATGCCTATATGATTGGAGGGTTAACTTTTCACCTAAATTTATAATTTCCAATCATTTAAAATTACATTATGTAGTAAGAAACTAGAAATGAATAAATAGTTTTTTAAAAATTAAATGCCTAAACCCTGCCTATTAATTCAAAACTTGAACTAAAATAAATCCTTCGGACGGAATCAACTAAGATTAGTTAAAAACAATTATTATAAATATGCCTATATGATTGGAGGGTTAACTTTTCACCTAAATTTATAATTTCCAATCATTTAAAATTACATTATGTAGTAAGAAACTAGAAATGAATAAATAGTTTTTTAAAAATTAAATGCCTAAACCCTGCCTATTAATTCAAAACTTGAACTAAAATAAATCCTTCGGACGGAATCAACTAAGATTAGTTAAAAACAATTATTATAAATATGCCTATATGATTGGAGGGTTAACTTTTCACCTAAATTTATAATTTCCAATCATTTAAAATTACATTATGTAGTAAGAAACTAGAAATGAATAAATAGTTTTTTAAAAATTAAATGCCTAAACCCTGCCTATTAATTCAAAACTTGAACTAAAATAAATCCTTCGGACGGAATCAACTAAGATTAGTTAAAAACAATTATTATAAATATGCCTATATGATTGGAGGGTTAACTTTTCACCTAAATTTATAATTTCCAATCATTTAAAATTACATTATGTAGTAAGAAACTAGAAATGAATAAATAGTTTTTTAAAAATTAAATGCCTAAACCCTGCCTATTAATTCAAAACTTGAACTAAAATAAATCCTTCGGACGGAATCAACTAAGATTAGTTAAAAACAATTATTATAAATATGCCTATATGATTGGAGGGTTAACTTTTCACCTAAATTTATAATTTCCAATCATTTAAAATTACATTATGTAGTAAGAAACTAGAAATGAATAAATAGTTTTTTAAAAATTAAATGCCTAAACCCTGCCTATTAATTCAAAACTTGAACTAAAATAAATCCTTCGGACGGAATCAACTAAGATTAGTTAAAAACAATTATTATAAATATGCCTATATGATTGGAGGGTTAACTTTTCACCTAAATTTATAATTTCCAATCATTTAAAATTACATTATGTAGTAAGAAACTAGAAATGAATAAATAGTTTTTTAAAAATTAAATGCCTAAACCCTGCCTATTAATTCAAAACTTGAACTAAAATAAATCCTTCGGACGGAATCAACTAAGATTAGTTAAAAACAATTATTATAAATATGCCTATATGATTGGAGGGTTAAATTTTCACCTAAATTTATAATTTCCAATCATTTAAAATTACATTATGTAGTAAGAAACTAGAAATGAATAAATAGTTTTTTAAAAATTAAATGCCTAAACCCTGCCTATTAATTCAAAACTTGAACTAAAATAAATCCTTCGGACGGAATCAACTAAGATTAGTTAAAAACAATTATTATAAATATGCCTATATGATTGGAGGGTTAACTTTTCACCTAAATTTATAATTTCCAATCATTTAAAATTACATTATGTAGTAAGAAACTAGAAATGAATAAATAGTTTTTTAAAAATTAAATGCCTAAACCCTGCCTATTAATTCAAAACTTGAACTAAAATAAATCCTTCGGACGGAATCAACTAAGATTAGTTAAAAACAATTATTATAAATATGCCTATATGATTGGAGGGTTAACTTTTCACCTAAATTTATAATTTCCAATCATTTAAAATTACATTATGTAGTAAGAAACTAGAAATGAATAAATAGTTTTTTAAAAATTAAATGCCTAAACCCTGCCTATTAATTCAAAACTTGAACTAAAATAAATCTTTCGGACGGAATCAACTAAGATTAGTTAAAAACAATTATTATAAATATGCCTATATGATTGGAGGGTTAACTTTTCACCTAAATTTATAATTTCCAATCATTTAAAATTACATTATGTAGTAAGAAACTAGAAATGAATAAATAGTTTTTTAAAAATTAAATGCCTAAACCCTGCCTATTAATTCAAAACTTGAACTAAAATAAATCCTTCGGACGGAATCAACTAAGATTAGTTAAAAACAATTATTATAAATATGCCTATATGATTGGAGGGTTAACTTTTCACCTAAATTTATAATTTCCAATCATTTAAAATTACATTATGTAGTAAGAAACTAGAAATGAATAAATAGTTTTTTAAAAATTAAATGCCTAAACCCTGCCTATTAATTCAAAACTTGAACTAAAATAAATCCTTCGGACGGAATCAACTAAGATTAGTTAAAAACAATTATTATAAATATGCCTATATGATTGGAGGGTTAACTTTTCACCTAAATTTATAATTTCCAATCATTTAAAATTACATTATGTAGTAAGAAACTAGAAATGAATAAATAGTTTTTTAAAAATTAAATGCCTAAACCCTGCCTATTAATTCAAAACTTGAACTAAAATAAATCCTTCGGACGGAATCAACTAAGATTAGTTAAAAACAATTATTATAAATATGCCTATATGATTGGAGGGTTAACTTTTCACCTAAATTTATAATTTCCAATCATTTAAAATTACATTATGTAGTAAGAAACTAGAAATGAATAAATAGTTTTTTAAAAATTAAATGCCTAAACCCTGCCTATTAATTCAAAACTTGAACTAAAATAAATCCTTCGGACGGAATCAACTAAGATTAGTTAAAAACAATTATTATAAATATGCCTATATGATTGGAGGGTTAACTTTTCACCTAAATTTATAATTTCCAATCATTTAAAATTACATTATGTAGTAAGAAACTAGAAATGAATAAATAGTTTTTTAAAAATTAAATGCCTAAACCCTGCCTATTAATTCAAAACTTGAACTAAAATAAATCCGTCGGACGGAATCAACTAAGATTAGTTAAAAACAATTATTATAAATATGCCTATATGATTGGAGGGTTAACTTTTCACCTAAATTTATAATTTCCAATCATTTAAAATTACATTATGTAGTAAGAAACTAGAAATGAATAAATAGTTTTTTAAAAATTAAATGCCTAAACCCTGCCTATTAATTCAAAACTTGAACTAAAATAAATCCTTCGGACGGAATCAACTAAGATTAGTTAAAAACAATTATTATAAATATGCCTATATGATTGGAGGGTTAACTTTTCACCTAAATTTATAATTTCCAATCATTTAAAATTACATTATGTAGTAAGAAACTAGAAATGAATAAATAGTTTTTTAAAAATTAAATGCCTAAACCCTGCCTATTAATTCAAAACTTGAACTAAAATAAATCCTTCGGACGGAATCAACTAAGATTAGTTAAAAACAATTATTATAAATATGCCTATATGATTGGAGGGTTAACTTTTCACCTAAATTTATAATTTCCAATCATTTAAAATTACATTATGTAGTAAGAAACTAGAAATGAATAAATAGTTTTTTAAAAATTAAATGCCTAAACCCTGCCTATTAATTCAAAACTTGAACTAAAATAAATCCTTCGGACGGAATCAACTAAGATTAGTTAAAAACAATTATTATAAATATGCCTATATGATTGGAGGGTTAACTTTTCACCTAAATTTATAATTTCCAATCATTTAAAATTACATTATGTAGTAAGAAACTAGAAATGAATAAATAGTTTTTTAAAAATTAAATGCCTAAACCCTGCCTATTAATTCAAAACTTGAACTAAAATAAATCCTTCGGACGGAATCAACTAAGATTAGTTAAAAACAATTATTATAAATATGCCTATATGATTGGAGGGTTAACTTTTCACCTAAGTTTATAATTTCCAATCATTTAAAATTACATTATGTAGTAAGAAACTAGAAATGAATAAATAGTTTTTTAAAAATTAAATGCCTAAACCCTGCCTATTAATTCAAAACTTGAACTAAAATAAATCCTTCGGACGGAATCAACTAAGATTAGTTAAAAACAATTATTATAAATATGCCTATATGATTGGAGGGTTAACTTTTCACCTAAATTTATAATTTCCAATCATTTAAAATTACATTATGTAGTAAGAAACTAGAAATGAATAAATAGTTTTTTAAAAATTAAATGCCTAAACCCTGCCTATTAATTCAAAACTTGAACTAAAATAAATCCTTCGGACGGAATCAACTAAGATTAGTTAAAAACAATTATTATAAATATGCCTATATGATTGGAGGGTTAACTTTTCACCTAAATTTATAATTTCCAATCATTTAAAATTACATTATGTAGTAAGAAACTAGAAATGAATAAATAGTTTTTTAAAAATTAAATGCCTAAACCCTGCCTATTAATTCAAAACTTGAACTAAAATAAATCCTTCGGACGGAATCAACTAAGATTAGTTAAAAACAATTATTATAAATATGCCTATATGATTGGAGGGTTAACTTTTCACCTAAATTTATAATTTCCAATCATTTAAAATTACATTATGTAGTAAGAAACTAGAAATGAATAAATAGTTTTTTAAAAATTAAATGCCTAAACCCTGCCTATTAATTCAAAACTTGAACTAAAATAAATCCTTCGGACGGAATCAACTAAGATTAGTTAAAAACAATTATTATAAATATGCCTATATGATTGGAGGGTTAACTTTTCACCTAAATTTATAATTTCCAATCATTTAAAATTACATTATGTAGTAAGAAACTAGAAATGAATAAATAGTTTTTTAAAAATTAAATGCCTAAACCCTGCCTATTAATTCAAAACTTGAACTAAAATAAATCCTTCGGACGGAATCAACTAAGATTAGTTAAAAACAATTATTATAAATATGCCTATATGATTGGAGGGTTAACTTTTCACCTAAATTTATAATTTCCAATCATTTAAAATTACATTATGTAGTAAGAAACTAGAAATGAATAAATAGTTTTTTAAAAATTAAATGCCTAAACCCTGCCTATTAATTCAAAACTTGAACTAAAATAAATCCTTCGGACGGAATCAACTAAGATTAGTTAAAAACAATTATTATAAATATGCCTATATGATTGGAGGGTTAACTTTTCACCTAAATTTATAATTTTCAATCATTTAAAATTACATTATGTAGTAAGAAACTAGAAATGAATAAATAGTTTTTTAAAAATTAAATGCCTAAACCCTGCCTATTAATTCAAAACTTGAACTAAAATAAATCCTTCGGACGGAATCAACTAAGATTAGTTAAAAACAATTATTATAAATATGCCTATATGATTGGAGGGTTAACTTTTCACCTAAATTTATAATTTCCAATCATTTAAAATTACATTATGTAGTAAGAAACTAGAAATGAATAAATAGTTTTTTAAAAATTAAATGCCTAAACCCTGCCTATTAATTCAAAACTTGAACTAAAATAAATCCTTCGGACGGAATCAACTAAGATTAGTTAAAAACAATTATTATAAATATGCCTATATGATTGGAGGGTTAACTTTTCACCTAAATTTATAATTTCCAATCATTTAAAATTACATTATGTAGTAAGAAACTAGAAATGAATAAATAGTTTTTTAAAAATTAAATGCCTAAACCCTGCCTATTAATTCAAAACTTGAACTAAAATAAATCCTTCGGACGGAATCAACTAAGATTAGTTAAAAACAATTATTATAAATATGCCTATATGATTGGAGGGTTAACTTTTCACCTAAATTTATAATTTCCAATCATTTAAAATTACATTATGTAGTAAGAAACTAGAAATGAATAAATAGTTTTTTAAAAATTAAATGCCTAACCCCTGCCTATTAATTCAAAACTTGAACTAAAATAAATCCTTCGGACGGAATCAACTAAGATTAGTTAAAAACAATTATTATAAATATGCCTATATGATTGGAGGGTTAACTTTTCACCTAAATTTATAATTTCCAATCATTTAAAATTACATTATGTAGTAAGAAACTAGAAATGAATAAATAGTTTTTTAAAAATTAAATGCCTAAACCCTGCCTATTAATTCAAAACTTGAACTAAAATAAATCCTTCGGACGGAATCAACTAAGATTAGTTAAAAACAATTATTATAAATATGCCTATATGATTGGAGGGTTAACTTTTCACCTAAATTTATAATTTCCAATCATTTAAAATTACATTATGTAGTAAGAAACTAGAAATGAATAAATAGTTTTTTAAAAATTAAATGCCTAAACCCTGCCTATTAATTCAAAACTTGAACTAAAATAAATCCTTCGGACGGAATCAACTAAGATTAGTTAAAAACAATTATTATAAATATGCCTATATGATTGGAGGGTTAACTTTTCACCTAAATTTATAATTTCCAATCATTTAAAATTACATTATGTAGTAAGAAACTAGAAATGAATAAATAGTTTTTTAAAAATTAAATGCCTAAACCCTGCCTATTAATTCAAAACTTGAACTAAAATAAATCCTTCGGACGGAATCAACTAAGATTAGTTAAAAACAATTATTATAAATATGCCTATATGATTGGAGGGTTAACTTTTCACCTAAATTTATAATTTCCAATCATTTAAAATTACATTATGTAGTAAGAAACTAGAAATGAATAAATAGTTTTTTAAAAATTAAATGCCTAAACCCTGCCTATTAATTCAAAACTTGAACTAAAATAAATCCTTCGGACGGAATCAACTAAGATTAGTTAAAAACAATTATTATAAATATGCCTATATGATTGGAGGGTTAACTTTTCACCTAAATTTATAATTTCCAATCATTTAAAATTACATTATGTAGTAAGAAACTAGAAATGAATAAATAGTTTTTTAAAAATTAAATGCCTAAACCCTGCCTATTAATTCAAAACTTGAACTAAAATAAATCCTTCGGACGGAATCAACTAAGATTAGTTAAAAACAATTATTATAAATATGCCTATATGATTGGAGGGTTAACTTTTCACATAAATTTATAATTTCCAATCATTTAAAATTACATTATGTAGTAAGAAACTAGAAATGAATAAATAGTTTTTTAAAAATTAAATGCCTAAACCCTGCCTATTAATTCAAAACTTGAACTAAAATAAATCCTTCGGACGGAATCAACTAAGATTAGTTAAAAACAATTATTATAAATATGCCTATATGATTGGAGGGTTAACTTTTCACCTAAATTTATAATTTCCAATCATTTAAAATTACATTATGTAGTAAGAAACTAGAAATGAATAAATAGTTTTTTAAAAATTAAATGCCTAAACCCTGCCTATTAATTCAAAACTTGAACTAAAATAAATCCTTCGGACGGAATCAACTAAGATTAGTTAAAAACAATTATTATAAATATGCCTATATGATTGGAGGGTTAACTTTTCACCTAAATTTATAATTTCCAATCATTTAAAATTACATTATGTAGTAAGAAACTAGAAATGAATAAATAGTTTTTTAAAAATTAAATGCCTAAACCCTGCCTATTAATTCAAAACTTGAACTAAAATAAATCCTTCGGACGGAATCAACTAAGATTACTTAAAAACAATTATTATAAATATGCCTATATGATTGGAGGGTTAACTTTTCACCTAAATTTATAATTTCCAATCATTTAAAATTACATTATGTAGTAAGAAACTAGAAATGAATAAATAGTTTTTTAAAAATTAAATGCCTAAACCCTGCCTATTAATTCAAAACTTGAACTAAAATAAATCCTTCGGACGGAATCAACTAAGATTAGTTAAAAACAATTATTATAAATATGCCTATATGATTGGAGGGTTAACTTTTCACCTAAATTTATAATTTCCCATCATTTAAAATTACATTATGTATGTGTTAAGCCTAATAAAATATTTCCCCTTAAAAAATCAAAGGAAATACCTTTGAATATTCAAAATTGGAATTATAAAAAACAATAAATGCAAGGAAGAAGTAATTAGGACAGTATTAATATAAGATTAGATTAGCATTCGTCCTGCTGTTAGTTTGTTAGCTTAAATTTAAGTATTTGATTGAAAGCAATTCGGGTTGTAAGAAAGTAGAAATAAATAAATAGTTTTTTAAAAATTAAATGCCTAAACCCTGCCTATTAATTCAAAACTTGAACTAATAAATCCTTCGGACGGAATCAACTAAGATTAGTTAAAAACAATTACTATAAATATGCCTATATTATTGGAGGGTTAACTTTTCACCTAAATTTATAATTTCCCATCATTTTAAATTACATTATGTATGTGTTAAGCCTAATAAAATATTTCCCCTTAAAAAATCAAAGGAAATACCTTTGAATATTCAAAATTGGAATTATAAAAAACAATAAATGCAAGGAAGAAGTAATTAGGACAGTATTAATATAAGATTAGATTAGCATTCGTCCTGCTGTTAGTTTGTTAGCTTAAATTTAAGTATTTGATTGAAAGCAATTCGGGTTGTAAGAAAGTAGAAATAAATAAATAGTTTTTTAAAAATTAAATGCCTAAACCCTGCCTATTAATTCAAAACTTGAACTAATAAATCCTTCGGACGGAATCAAGTAAGATTAGTTAAAAACAATTATTATAAATATGCCTATATTTATGATTGGAGGGTTAACTTTTCACCTAAATTTATAATTTCCCATCATTTAAAATTACATTATGTATGTGTTAAGCCTAATAAAATATGCCCCCTTAAAAAATCAAAGGAAATACCTTTGAATATTCAAAATGGGAATTGTAAAAAACAATAAATGCAAGGAAGAAGTAATTAGGACAGTATTAATATAAGATTAGATTAGCATTCGTCCTGCTATTAGTTTGTCAGCTTAAATTTAAGTATTTGATTGAAAGCAATTCGGGTTGTAAGAAACTAGAAATAAATAAATAGTTTTTTAAAAATTAAATGCCTAAACCCTGCCTATTAATTCAAAACTTGAACTAATAAATCCTTCGGACGGAATCAACTAAGATTAGTTAAAAACAATTACTATAAATATGCCTATATTATTGGAGGGTTAACTTTTCACCTAAATTTATAATTTCCCATCATTTTAAATTACATTATGTATGTGTTAAGCCTAATAAAATATGCCCCCTTAAAAAATCAAAGGAAATACCTTTGAATATTCAAAATGGGAATTGTAAAAAACAATAAATGCAAGGAAGAAGTAATTAGGACAGTATTAATATAAGATTAGATTAGCATTCGTCCTGCTATTAGTTTGTTAGCTTAAATTTAAGTATTTGATTGAAAGCAATTCGGGTTGTAAGAAACTAGAAATAAATAAATAGTTTTAAAAAATTAAATGCCTAAACCCTGCCTATTAATTCAAAACTTGAACTAATAAATCCTTCGGACGGAATCAACTAAGATTAGTTAAAAACAATTACTATAAATATGCCTATATTATTGGAGGGTTAACTTTTCACCTAAATTTATAATTTCCCATCATTTAAAATTACATTATGTAGTAAGAAACTAGAAATGAATAAATAGTTTTTTAAAAATTAAATGCCTAAACCCTGCCTATTAATTCAAAACTTGAACTAAAATAAATCCTTCGGACGGAATCAACTAAGATTAGTTAAAAACAATTATTATAAATATGCCTATATGATTGGAGGGTTAACTTTTCACCTAAATTTATAATTTCCAATCATTTAAAATTACATTATGTAGTAAGAAACTAGAAATGAATAAATAGTTTTTTAAAAATTAAATGCCTAAACCCTGCCTATTAATTCAAAACTTGAACTAAAATAAATCCTTCGGACGGAATCAACTAAGATTAGTTAAAAACAATTATTATAAATATGCCTATATGATTGGAGGGTTAACTTTTCACCTAAATTTATAATTTCCAATCATTTAAAATTACATTATGTAGTAAGAAACTAGAAATGAATAAATAGTTTTTTAAAAATTAAATGCCTAAACCCTGCCTATTAATTCAAAACTTGAACTAAAATAAATCCTTCGGACGGAATCAACTAAGATTAGTTAAAAACAATTATTATAAATATGCCTATATGATTGGAGGGTTAACTTTTCACCTAAATTTATAATTTCCAATCATTTAAAATTACATTATGTAGTAAGAAACTAGAAATGAATAAATAGTTTTTTAAAAATTAAATGCCTAAACCCTGCCTATTAATTCAAAACTTGAACTAAAATAAATCCTTCGGACGGAATCAACTAAGATTAGTTAAAAACAATTATTATAAATATGCCTATATGATTGGAGGGTTAACTTTTCACCTAAATTTATAATTTCCAATCATTTAAAATTACATTATGTAGTAAGAAACTAGAAATGAATAAATAGTTTTTTAAAAATTAAATGCCTAAACCCTGCCTATTAATTCAAAACTTGAACTAAAATAAATCCTTCGGACGGAATCAACTAAGATTAGTTAAAAACAATTATTATAAATATGCCTATATGATTGGAGGGTTAACTTTTCACCTAAATTTATAATTTCCAATCATTTAAAATTACATTATGTAGTAAGAAACTAGAAATGAATAAATAGTTTTTTAAAAATTAAATGCCTAAACCCTGCCTATTAATTCAAAACTTGAACTAAAATAAATCCTTCGGACGGAATCAACTAAGATTAGTTAAAAACAATTATTATAAATATGCCTATATGATTGGAGGGTTAACTTTTCACCTAAATTTATAATTTCCAATCATTTAAAATTACATTATGTAGTAAGAAACTAGAAATGAATAAATAGTTTTTTAAAAATTAAATGCCTAAACCCTGCCTATTAATTCAAAACTTGAACTAAAATAAATCCTTCGGACGGAATCAACTAAGATTAGTTAAAAACAATTATTATAAATATGCCTATATGATTGGAGGGTTAACTTTTCACCTAAATTTATAATTTCCAATCATTTAAAATTACATTATGTAGTAAGAAACTAGAAATGAATAAATAGTTTTTTAAAAATTAAATGCCTAAACCCTGCCTATTAATTCAAAACTTGAACTAAAATAAATCCTTCGGACGGAATCAACTAAGATTAGTTAAAAACAATTATTATAAATATGCCTATATGATTGGAGGGTTAACTTTTCACCTAAATTTATAATTTCCAATCATTTAAAATTTCATTATGTAGTAAGAAACTAGAAATGAATAAATAGTTTTTTAAAAATTAAATGCCTAAACCCTGCCTATTAATTCAAAACTTGAACTAAAATAAATCCTTCGGACGGAATCAACTAAGATTAGTTAAAAACAATTATTATAAATATGCCTATATGATTGGAGGGTTAACTTTTCACATAAATTTATAATTTCCAATCATTTAAAATTACATTATGTAGTAAGAAACTAGAAATGAATAAATAGTTTTTTAAAAATTAAATGCCTAAACCCTGCCTATTAATTCAAAACTTGAACTAAAATAAATCCTTCGGACGGAATCAACTAAGATTAGTTAAAAACAATTATTATAAATATGCCTATATGATTGGAGGGTTAACTTTTCACCTAAATTTATAATTTCCAATCATTTAAAATTACATTATGTAGTAAGAAACTAGAAATGAATAAATAGTTTTTTAAAAATTAAATGCCTAAACCCTGCCTATTAATTCAAAACTTGAACTAAAATAAATCCTTCGGACGGAATCAACTAAGATTAGTTAAAAACAATTATTATAAATATGCCTATATGATTGGAGGGTTAACTTTTCACCTAAATTTATAATTTCCAATCATTTAAAATTACATTATGTAGTAAGAAACTAGAAATGAATAAATAGTTTTTTAAAAATTAAATGCCTAAACCCTGCCTATTAATTCAAAACTTGAACTAAAATAAATCCTTCGGACGGAATCAACTAAGATTAGTTAAAAACAATTATTATAAATATGCCTATATGATTGGAGGGTTAACTTTTCACCTAAATTTTTAATTTCCAATCATTTAAAATTACATTATGTAGTAAGAAACTAGAAATGAATAAATAGTTTTTTAAAAATTAAATGCCTAAACCCTGCCTATTAATTCAAAACTTGAACTAAAATAAATCCTTCGGACGGAATCAACTAAGATTAGTTAAAAACAATTATTATAAATATGCCTATATGATTGGAGGGTTAACTTTTCACATAAATTTATAATTTCCAATCATTTAAAATTACATTATGTAGTAAGAAACTAGAAATGAATAAATAGTTTTTTAAAAATTAAATGCCTAAACCCTGCCTATTAATTCAAAACTTGAACTAAAATAAATCCTTCGGACGGAATCAACTAAGATTAGTTAAAAACAATTATTATAAATATGCCTATATGATTGGAGGGTTAACTTTTCACCTAAATTTATAATTTCCAATCATTTAAAATTACATTATGTAGTAAGAAACTAGAAATGAATAAATAGTTTTTTAAAAATTAAATGCCTAAACCCTGCCTATTAATTCAAAACTTGAACTAAAATAAATCCTTCGGACGGAATCAACTAAGATTAGTTAAAAACAATTATTATAAATATGCCTATATGATTGGAGGGTTAACTTTTCACCTAAATTTATAATTTCCCATCATTTAAAATTACATTATGTATGTGTTAAGCCTAATAAAATATTTCCCCTTAAAAAATCAAAGGAAATACCTTTGAATATTCAAAATTGGAATTATAAAAAACAATAAATGCAAGGAAGAAGTAATTAGGACAGTATTAATATAAGATTAGATTAGCATTCGTCCTGCTGTTAGTTTGTTAGCTTAAATTTAAGTATTTGATTGAAAGCAATTCGGGTTGTAAGAAAGTAGAAATAAATAAATAGTTTTTTAAAAATTAAATGCCTAAACCCTGCCTATTAATTCAAAACTTGAACTAATAAATCCTTCGGACGGAATCAAGTAAGATTAGTTAAAAACAATTATTATAAATATGCCTATATTTATGATTGGAGGGTTAACTTTTCACCTAAATTTATAATTTCCCATCATTTAAAATTACATTATGTATGTGTTAAGCCTAATAAAATATGCCCCCTTAAAAAATCAAAGGAAATACCTTTGAATATTCAAAATGGGAATTGTAAAAAACAATAAATGCAAGGAAGAAGTAATTAGGACAGTATTAATATAAGATTAGATTAGCATTCGTCCTGCTATTAGTTTGTCAGCTTAAATTTAAGTATTTGATTGAAAGCAATTCGGGTTGTAAGAAACTAGAAATAAATAAATAGTTTTTTAAAAATTAAATGCCTAAACCCTGCCTATTAATTCAAAACTTGAACTAATAAATCCTTCGGACGGAATCAACTAAGATTAGTTAAAAACAATTATTATAAATATGCCTATATGATTGGAGGGTTAACTTTTCACATAAATTTATAATTTCCAATCATTTAAAATTACATTATGTAGTAAGAAACTAGAAATGAATAAATAGTTTTTTAAAAATTAAATGCCTAAACCCTGCCTATTAATTCAAAACTTGAACTAAAATAAATCCTTCGGACGGAATCAACTAAGATTAGTTAAAAACAATTATTATAAATATGCCTATATGATTGGAGGGTTAACTTTTCACCTAAATTTATAATTTCCAATCATTTAAAATTACATTATGTAGTAAGAAACTAGAAATGAATAAATAGTTTTTTAAAAATTAAATGCCTAAACCCTGCCTATTAATTCAAAACTTGAACTAAAATAAATCCTTCGGACGGAATCAACTAAGATTAGTTAAAAACAATTATTATAAATATGCCTATATGATTGGAGGGTTAACTTTTCACCTAAATTTATAATTTCCAATCATTTAAAATTACATTATGTAGTAAGAAACTAGAAATGAATAAATAGTTTTTTAAAAATTAAATGCCTAAACCCTGCCTATTAATTCAAAACTTGAACTAAAATAAATCCTTCGGACGGAATCAACTAAGATTAGTTAAAAACAATTACTATAAATATGCCTATATTATTGGAGGGTTAACTTTTCACCTAAATTTATAATTTCCCATCATTTTAAATTACATTATGTATGTGTTAAGCCTAATAAAATATTTCCCCTTAAAAAATCAAAGGAAATACCTTTGAATATTCAAAATTGGAATTATAAAAAACAATAAATGCAAGGAAGAAGTAATTAGGACAGTATTAATATAAGATTAGATTAGCATTCGTCCTGCTGTTAGTTTGTTAGCTTAAATTTAAGTATTTGATTGAAAGCAATTCGGGTTGTAAGAAAGTAGAAATAAATAAATAGTTTTTTAAAAATTAAATGCCTAAACCCTGCCTATTAATTCAAAACTTGAACTAATAAATCCTTCGGACGGAATCAAGTAAGATTAGTTAAAAACAATTATTATAAATATGCCTATATTTATGATTGGAGGGTTAACTTTTCACCTAAATTTATAATTTCCCATCATTTAAAATTACATTATGTATGTGTTAAGCCTAATAAAATATGCCCCCTTAAAAAATCAAAGGAAATACCTTTGAATATTCAAAATGGGAATTGTAAAAAACAATAAATGCAAGGAAGAAGTAATTAGGACAGTATTAATATAAGATTAGATTAGCATTCGTCCTGCTATTAGTTTGTCAGCTTAAATTTAAGTATTTGATTGAAAGCAATTCGGGTTGTAAGAAACTAGAAATAAATAAATAGTTTTTTAAAAATTAAATGCCTAAACCCTGCCTATTAATTCAAAACTTGAACTAATAAATCCTTCGGACGGAATCAACTAAGATTAGTTAAAAACAATTACTATAAATATGCCTATATTATTGGAGGGTTAACTTTTCACCTAAATTTATAATTTCCCATCATTTTAAATTACATTATGTATGTGTTAAGCCTAATAAAATATGCCCCCTTAAAAAATCAAAGGAAATACCTTTGAATATTCAAAATGGGAATTGTAAAAAACAATAAATGCAAGGAAGAAGTAATTAGGACAGTATTAATATAAGATTAGATTAGCATTCGTCCTGCTATTAGTTTGTTAGCTTAAATTTAAGTATTTGATTGAAAGCAATTCGGGTTGTAAGAAACTAGAAATAAATAAATAGTTTTAAAAAATTAAATGCCTAAACCCTGCCTATTAATTCAAAACTTGAACTAATAAATCCTTCGGACGGAATCAACTAAGATTAGTTAAAAACAATTACTATAAATATGCCTATATTATTGGAGGGTTAACTTTTCACCTAAATTTATAATTTCCCATCATTTAAAATTACATTATGTAGTAAGAAACTAGAAATGAATAAATAGTTTTTTAAAAATTAAATGCCTAAACCCTGCCTATTAATTCAAAACTTGAACTAAAATAAATCCGTCGGACGGAATCAACTAAGATTAGTTAAAAACAATTATTATAAATATGCCTATATTATTGGAGGGTTAACTTTTCACCTAAATTTATAATTTCCAATCATTTAAAATTACATTATGTAGTAAGAAACTAGAAATGAATAAATAGTTTTTTAAAAATTAAATGCCTAAACCCTGCCTATTAATTCAAAACTTGAACTAAAATAAATCCTTCGGACGGAATCAACTAAGATTAGTTAAAAACAATTATTATAAATATGCCTATATGATTGGAGGGTTAACTTTTCACCTAAATTTATAATTTCCAATCATTTAAAATTACATTATGTAGTAAGAAACTAGAAATGAATAAATAGTTTTTTAAAAATTAAATGCCTAAACCCTGCCTATTAATTCAAAACTTGAACTAAAATAAATCCTTCGGACGGAATCAACTAAGATTAGTTAAAAACAATTATTATAAATATGCCTATATGATTGGAGGGTTAACTTTTCACCTAAATTTATAATTTCCAATCATTTAAAATTACATTATGTAGTAAGAAACTAGAAATGAATAAATAGTTTTTTAAAAATTAAATGCCTAAACCCTGCCTATTAATTCAAAACTTGAACTAAAATAAATCCTTCGGACGGAATCAACTAAGATTAGTTAAAAACAATTATTATAAATATGCCTATATGATTGGAGGGTTAACTTTTCACCTAAATTTATAATTTCCAATCATTTAAAATTACATTATGTAGTAAGAAACTAGAAATGAATAAATAGTTTTTTAAAAATTAAATGCCTAAACCCTGCCTATTAATTCAAAACTTGAACTAAAATAAATCCTTCGGACGGAATCAACTAAGATTAGTTAAAAACAATTATTATAAATATGCCTATATGATTGGAGGGTTAACTTTTCACCTAAATTTATAATTTCCAATCATTTAAAATTACATTATGTAGTAAGAAACTAGAAATGAATAAATAGTTTTTTAAAAATTAAATGCCTAAACCCTGCCTATTAATTCAAAACTTGAACTAAAATAAATCCTTCGGACGGAATCAACTAAGATTAGTTAAAAACAATTATTATAAATATGCCTATATGATTGGAGGGTTAACTTTTCACCTAAATTTATAATTTCCAATCATTTAAAATTACATTATGTAGTAAGAAACTAGAAATGAATAAATAGTTTTTTAAAAATTAAATGCCTAAACCCTGCCTATTAATTCAAAACTTGAACTAAAATAAATCCTTCGGACGGAATCAACTAAGATTAGTTAAAAACAATTATTATAAATATGCCTATATGATTGGAGGGTTAACTTTTCACCTAAATTTATAATTTCCAATCATTTAAAATTACATTATGTAGTAAGAAACTAGAAATGAATAAATAGTTTTTTAAAAATTAAATGCCTAAACCCTGCCTATTAATTCAAAACTTGAACTAAAATAAATCCTTCGGACGGAATCAACTAAGATTAGTTAAAAACAATTATTATAAATATGCCTATATGATTGGAGGGTTAACTTTTCACCTAAATTTATAATTTCCAATCATTTAAAATTACATTATGTAGTAAGAAACTAGAAATGAATAAATAGTTTTTTAAAAATTAAATGCCTAAACCCTGCCTATTAATTCAAAACTTGAACTAAAATAAATCCTTCGGACGGAATCAACTAAGATTAGTTAAAAACAATTATTATAAATATGCCTATATGATTGGAGGGTTAACTTTTCACCTAAATTTATAATTTCCAATCATTTAAAATTACATTATGTAGTAAGAAACTAGAAATGAATAAATAGTTTTTTAAAAATTAAATGCCTAAACCCTGCCTATTAATTCAAAACTTGAACTAAAATAAATCCTTCGGACGGAATCAACTAAGATTAGTTAAAAACAATTATTATAAATATGCCTATATGATTGGAGGGTTAACTTTTCACCTAAATTTATAATTTCCAATCATTTAAAATTACATTATGTAGTAAGAAACTAGAAATGAATAAATAGTTTTTTAAAAATTAAATGCCTAAACCCTGCCTATTAATTCAAAACTTGAACTAAAATAAATCCTTCGGACGGAATCAACTAAGATTAGTTAAAAACAATTATTATAAATATGCCTATATGATTGGAGGGTTAACTTTTCACCTAAATTTATAATTTCCAATCATTTAAAATTACATTATGTAGTAAGAAACTAGAAATGAATAAATAGTTTTTTAAAAATTAAATGCCTAAACCCTGCCTATTAATTCAAAACTTGAACTAAAATAAATCCTTCGGACGGAATCAACTAAGATTAGTTAAAAACAATTATTATAAATATGCCTATATGATTGGAGGGTTAACTTTTCACCTAAATTTATAATTTCCAATCATTTAAAATTACATTATGTAGTAAGAAACTAGAAATGAATAAATAGTTTTTTAAAAATTAAATGCCTAAACCCTGCCTATTAATTCAAAACTTGAACTAAAATAAATCCTTCGGACGGAATCAACTAAGATTAGTTAAAAACAATTATTATAAATATGCCTATATGATTGGAGGGTTAACTTTTCACCTAAATTTATAATTTCCAATCATTTAAAATTACATTATGTAGTAAGAAACTAGAAATGAATAAATAGTTTTTTAAAAATTAAATGCCTAAACCCTGCCTATTAATTCAAAACTTGAACTAAAATAAATCCTTCGGACGGAATCAACTAAGATTAGTTAAAAACAATTATTATAAATATGCCTATATGATTGGAGGGTTAACTTTTCACCTAAATTTGTAACGTGGAAATCCCGCTCGCAGAGTCTTGAAATTTTTGCGAAAATATTGTTAGAATCAAACTACATTATTTCCCGTCTTTTTGAATTTTTAAAATCTAACTTTTAAAAATTGTCACATATTTCTTGGTCAATTCAAATTAGAATCAAGGAAATAACGAAATCCCGTCTTAGTAAATTTTTAACATCAAAATATTTTTAGAAACGTATATTTGCAGGTCGAATAATATCTGTAAGAGATCTAGTGTAAATTAACAGACGAAATTATATTTTTCAAACGTGTAATAATTTAAATTTATTACAATGGTTTTTAATCACGTCCATCCCAAATCATACGATTGGAATGATATTTCGAGACTAACGTAGCACAAATTAAGAATCTGGGCAGTCATCAGTTTTGCCTTCATTCCAGTACTGTTTTGAATTTACGTCCTCTCGCATAGGTACATAGTTAACAAATTAGTTGGACATGTAGAAACTTTAAATTGGAATAGCGTTGTTCGCTGCAATTTTATTTCAAAGTTGCACATGTGCCTGTCAAAACCACGTTGATTTATGGATTTTATTTTCTTATCTGTACACGTGTACATGTGGCGAACCCGAGCCTAGATATTTTAACGTTACGTTTATGAGGATTTCGCAATCATGCTTTGCCTTCACAGATGGCAAAAAACTTTAAAAGTATACCTTTTTGTTCCACAAAAAATTATAAAGTAAACATTCAAAATGCAATAACACCAGCTGCATTTTGCGAGTTCAGACAAGATTTCGTAGGAAGAAAGACAAAAGTGACTCGTTTCACTTGAATTTTCTGACCAATCAGGTATCGAGGTCGAATTTAAAGACCAATTATAGACTTTTCTGGAAGAAATATGGAAGGGTTTTTATCCCCACGACCATCGAAAATCACATAAAAGGCACTGCAGAGCCATATTTTAGCTAAGATTCCTTAGGGATCTTCAGGTCCGAATCTATGTCGGCCTGAACAGTGATCATGTAGTATCCAAAAACTCTGCCGGAAGTACTTCCGAGCAATGAGATAGCGCCAGTGCAGGCGGAATTTTAGTGTAGTTGAATACAAGTCAATTATATAAATTTTACCAACGTAAAATTTTAAATCATTTAACAGTCATTTTGTGTAATATAATATGTGCAACAGTGCAAATAGGTAACAGATTTTTTATCGATTATACGAACCTTCATCAATATGGAACGGCATCATTTGATTTAATTATCATTCGGTCATTTAGTTATGTTTTAATTCTTTCTGGACATGTTAATTAAATAGTATTAAATTTATTGAATTAAAATCAGTTTTCGAGTTGAACATTTGAACGCATTTAGTATTAAACTTATTGAATTAAAATCAGTTTTCGAATCAAACATTTAACGCTTTTAGTATTAAACTTATTGAATTAAAATCAGTTTTCGAGTTAAGCATTTAACGTTTTTGGAATTAAACTTAGTGAATTAAAATCAATTCCGGTTTGAACTATTAACGCATACATTAAGGCAAGTTTTTATGTAAATCATTTCGGCATAATAAACCAGCGGTCGATATGTACGCGCCGCTCGATATGGATCATTTTATCGAACCTTCTTTAAGCGTACCACGTAATCCAGATGTTTACGTGCATCACATGTGGACATTCTTTCGAGATAACTTTTTATTAATTAAGAAGGAACAGTACCGTACTCCAATATTTTATTTCGTGTAAATTAAATCAGTGAAATTTAAAGTCGAGGTTATTATTTAACAAACTCGTTCGTGTCATTCTAACGCAACTAATCCGGCTGCGCGAAACTGACCACGGTCAGATCCGGATCAAGTTAATTTTATCGGAATTGGAAACTCTTATGTTTTGTCATCATCTTTTACCGAATTACCTTCAACATTTCAACGTATTTTATGGTCATCTCGATTATGGAAGAACATTATTCCCGTATCTCATATTGGCAAATCTCATGGAAATTCCGTTTGGAACACATCAGTATCTTATATGTAAGCATTACTTTCGTATTTTTAAGTATTATTGTATTCTTGGTCAGTTTTGACCATTACATTTTACCACCTTTCAGGTGTACCTTGAAAGACGATCGCAACCTCTTTGTATGTCCTTTTTATATGTTAATATTCTAAATTGTTTATTAAAATACCGTCATATTCTTCGAATTATGTTTTACGTAATATTTAAGATTAATAAATTAAACCAATCATATTTCAAATTGAATTTTATGTCATGTTTGATAGTAACTGAATTAAATCAACGTCAAGTCAATATTTTTAGTGATAACGTTTCATCCTTTATTCAAGTCAAGTTTTTCACATTTAAGTTTTTGTAACATCATGTAGCTGTAAATATGATTAGACATATGTTATAAATTACCAAGTGCCCCCTGTATATTTCGACATTATATCTTTATTATTTATGTTTGTGTTTTTATTATTGTTTATGTGTTTGTTTATTTAGAGATGATGTAAGGTAAGGTTTTATAACAGCAAGATGTACCTGTAATCCAAAGAGAGGCCACCAGTATGAGACGTTCGCGTTTAGTTTGTCAACAGCTGTCGTGTATTCAGCTGGAAAGGGGCGATTTGCACCCCTTTCGAATGAACCTTGGTTCAGAATTCACGTGGCGCCCTTTTGACTCCGTGTGTAAATATACTCCCCCCCCCCCGATTTTGATATAACATCATAACTCGCGATCGAGGATTGCCCGGTCGTTGAGTGGAAACACACGCTTTGCGACGTGTCGTCACACGACCCTTTCATTCCTTTCACCAACCCACCCCTTCGCGACTTCGAGCTAGTCAACCTTTTATTACCTGTTGGGAAGGTGTCGTGGATGCAGAACGTGGTGTAACAGGATAATAATTTGGCGCGGCCAACGTGGGTCTATCGAGAAACCCCTGCCTATCGATGAAGCCCTTTTGGCACATCATATCGAATTTTTGTTAGTTAATCAAGTAAATTCCGAATTAATTTTTGTAAGTTAAAAAAATAATTTAGCGTCCAACTAAGTGGCTGTCGAGAACGCCTTTTTGGCATTTCGTGTTGAATTTTTGAAGTCCGTCAATTCCGAAATTTTTTTGTGAAATTGAGTAGTTTTCAAGTTTAAATAGCACCACAACCGCGTGTAACTATCGAGAAAGCCCTTCTGGCATATCGTTGTATTTTTCTTTGAAGTCCGTAGAGTCATTTTTGAATTTTTGAAATTTTAAAGTTTAGTGAAGCGCATGAATGGACTAACGAGATTCCGTGACGTCATCATGGTTCTTTAGCGAAGTGCATGAATGGACTAACGAGATTCCGTGACGTCAAGTCCTTGCGTGTTAAGTTTAAATTTTGTCGAGATTTTTGTTGTAGGTAATAATCATTCATTGTCCTTTTAGTAACGAAATTTTGTTTTTAGAGTAACATGTAAATTATCGGCCGTGTTTTGTCGAATTAGATTTTTAAATTAGTTTAAACAATTTTAGTTTTAGAATGATATGTAAAATTGTACCGGACAAGTTCGGAAAAGACGAGTTAGGGAATTCAACGTCCAATTGTTTATTGGAAACTTTTAAACAACCCCCTCCCGACGAGGTGTTGGTTGACCCAATTATGACTTCCGTTTTGAAACCACATTTTAGACAATTTCGAGTTCAATTTTAGTATTCTTTTTGTTGTAAGAAAGTACGAGTGAATTTTTCTTTTTTCAAGTACATCTCGTTACGATTAAATTAAATCATTATCAGTATTAAGTGAGTCACTATTGTTGCTAAATTTTTTTTGTTGATAAATATTTGTTGTATCAGATTTTAAAAGGAAATGTTATTTTGACATTTACCTTGAGTTTATTTTCGTCACGCATTTATAGGTTGGATCGATGAGGTCAGGTTTGGTGCGGACCACCACTGACTGTGGACCGAGACAACCCAAGTTTTTTTTCTCGCTTAGGTAATGCCGTTTTTGCGGGTTTTAGCTATCGTCCCGTGTATGACATTTAAACTACGTACACTATCGCTTACGTATGGCGTTATGTTGCCACCCTTAAGTTTTGTTGAAAACTTTTTGTGTTCAATCAATTAAAGATTGACTTTTACCGTTTCGTTTTTTTTCTTTTGCAAACTGTCCGGACGACAGCGAGCACCTACCTTTTCTATGAACCCCTATACAGGAAACCACCCCTGTTCTCATCAAATAAATCTCGAAGTTTTTGTGATAGCCTAAGGAATCTCTCCGTCAAGGTAAGACGTTAAAATACATCCCGTGTTTACCGCAACCCTTGTCCTTGTGTATAACGATACCTACCCTAACGAACAACCCTTCAGGAATACATCAACCCTCCCTCATTCCGAAAATTTTTTATTTACGCATTCGTATTCCGTCCTTAGCAATTGACATTAAAAGGCTTTAATATGCGTCTTCTACGCACCTTTACGAACTACCCCTACGTACCGTTTTTTATCGAATCATTTTTTTTAAATTTCGTCTGTAGCGATTAAGAATAGAAAGTTGTAGTTGTGTCCTGCACACATGTTTACGATGGATTCCGTTTATGTTACGTACGCATGTTACGCGCTCGTTTTATACGTTTTTATGCCAGTGACGTCGTACAGTCATTACGCATCTTTAGTTTACTTTTGTCTCGAATAAGACACAAGCGTTTCGCACGCATCTTACGCTTACTACGGGTCACGCATTAACGCACTTCATGTAGGTTACGCATTTAGTTTTTTTAAATTAAAGTAAATTTTTTTTGAATTTGATATCGACCATTAACGTAAAGTTTTTTTTTGAATTGAGGTGCATGTTTTCTTGAATTTAGTTGAAAGTTTTTTAAAGTTTTTTGAATTTAGTATGGACATTTAACGTAAAGTTTTTAAAGTTTTTTGAATTTAGTATGGACATTTAACGTAAAGTTTTTAAAGTTTTTTGAATTTAGTATGGACATTTAACGTAAAGTTTTTAAAGTTTTTTGAATTTAGTATGGACATTTAACGTAAAGTTTTTTAAAAGTTTTTTGAAGTTATTTGAAGTTTAACGTAAAGTTTTTTGAAGTTGTTTGAAGTTTAACGTAAAGTTTTTTGAAGTTATTTGAAGTTTAACGTAAAGTTTTTTGAAGTTATTTGAAGTTTAACGTAAAGTTTTTTGAAGTTGTTTGAAGTTTAACGTAAAGTTTTTTTGAAGTTATTTGAAGTTTAACGTAAAGTTTTTTGAAGTTATTTGAAGTTTAACGTAAAGTCTTTTGAAGTTATTTGAAGTTTAACGTAAAGTTTTTTGAAGTTATTTGAAGTTTAACGTAAAGTTTTTTGAAGTTATTTGAAGTTTAACGTAAAGTTTTTTGAAGTTATTTGAAGTTTAACGTAAAGTTTTTTGAAGTTATTTGAAGTTTAACGTAAAGTTTTTTGAAGTTATTTGAAGTTTAACGTAAAGTTTTTTGAAGTTATTTGAAGTTTAACGTAAAGTTTTTTGAAGTTATTTGAAGTTTAACGTAAAGTTTTTTGAAGTTATTTGAAGTTTAACGTAAAGTTTTTTGAAGTTATTTGAAGTTTAACGTAAAGTTATTTGATGTTTAACGTAAAGTTTTTTGAAGTTACTTGAAGTTTAACGTAAAGTTTTTTTGAAGTTTTTCGATCGAAGTTTATCGTGAAGTTTACGAGTTAATGCTGAAGTGTTAGGGAAAGTTAAGTATCATTTCGGGTTGAAGTCAGTGTGTCCCTGTCGCGTCACACACGCTGATTATGTCGCACCGTCTATCGCACGACGCAAAATTGCCAACCACCAACCACTGTCTATCGCACGACGTTAAATTGCCAACCCCTTTCGTTGGTATCGAGTACCGGTTAGAGTAGATGTGTTTTCGTTTCTTTATTTTTTTTGTTTAATGTTAAGATCATTATTGAGAATGCCATTGCTATGGTCATTATATCGTACCGTGTTGTATTGTTTGGACCCGTGTCCAATGTGAGACAAATCATTGTCGCAACACATCCTTTAGGGAAAGTTTTTTGTAACGCCCCCTCTAGGAAATTTTTATCGAGATCTATTTTTGGTAGTGAGATTGTATTGGTTGATAGTTGATTAGAGTAACCCGCTTCTCATTGAGTTATCGTATTATCAGGCTGGACATAGTTCCACTGCCAGATAAATTTTTTTGGACGTTGATCCACAGTTGGATAACGATCCGAACCCCGAGGTTATTGAGTAATTTCGTGGACTTAGTCCATTCCCCGGTGAATTATCGTCCCATCTTTTTCGTTTGGCGGACTACAATCTGCCCCAAAGGAACCTTCTTAGTAAGGGAATTTTGTACAGAAGTGTGGGTTAACAACTCGAAGCAACACTCTGGGAAACTTACCTTGTTAGGGAATAATAGATTAACTGCAATCAACCTACACGGTTATAACATCTGCCGATCCACGAAAGGAAAACCAATCGCAAGTTTTTTTCTCTGTTTCACCAACGATAATTGATAAAACAGACAGTCCCCATCTACTGAAGTGCATCAAACGGCTTTGTAAATTTGATCCAGCCAAGCACACGTCTTTTTTTACTCTGCTTTTTCAACGACAATTGAAAAAGGCAGACAGTCCCCATCGACTGAACATTTCATGAACGGCATTGTAAATATGAGTACGCCGATGAAGTGCTACCTTAACTCAGGTCTACCCCGATCTGGAGTCCGGTGTCTTCATAGACATTTGTGGGTTCCACGGTCAGCGAATGATCCCGTGATTTCGCGAACCGCCCTCTCATGTAGGAGTCACTACGACACAAGGATTGGCTAAGCCTAGGGTTAGGGGGATTTTTTTTCTCGCTCTTGTAGTATTTAAGTTCGGTTTAGGTTTCGGTTAAGTAGCGTTAAGTTCAGTTTAGGTTTCGGTTACGTTTCGGTTAAGTTTCGGTTAAGTTAGCTTTAAGTTTCGATTTAGTTAGTGTTAAGTTTGGATATCGTTAAACTCGTTTTAAGGTGTTAGAGTTAAGGAAGATTGTTATTACGTCCCAGTCGTACGACATAAAACTGCGTGTCAAATATTTAAACGGGTTATTGTTTCGTTTCCCTTGTTTATCTCGCTTGTCATTTTTTTTTGTAATCTCGAACTTTGTTTTGAATCTTAAGTCAACCATTTCCGAAATTTTTTTTTATATGAAGTTAGAGGGTATGCTTAGCGATCCAAGGGATTAGCTACCCCGCCGATCGGTTAGTAAGCCAAGTATCGACTAGTGTTGCGTTAGACTAGCTACCTAAGGGCACTATTAGTCATGCGGTAATTTCGTAGTTACGTTTCGGCCTTTTGAAGAGAAAGTATTTCTCACAATTCTTCAGTTGAATATGTTAAAGCCACTTTATTCAGTTTCAGCATACTTTCAGGTGCAACCCGGACGGTTGTCACCGTTTTGAACTTTAATCAGTTTTCGAATTTTTTTTTTAAATTTTGTTTTTCGTCTTGTTTAACAACAAGTCTCTTCCCGTTTAAGATAATCAGTCCCCATCTACTGAAGTTGTAAATAGAACCGGCATTGTAAATATGATCCAGCCGATGAAGTATTGCCGACAACTCAGGTCCAAATCTATCTGGAGTCCGGTGTCTCCATATACACTTGTGGGTCCAACGGTCAGCGAATGATCCCGTGATTTCGCGAACCGCCCTCTCCTGTAGAAGTCACTACGACTCACAGACTGACCAAGCCCAGGGTTCGGTGAACCTTCTTTTAGTTTTTGTTTTCGTCTTAGGTATCCCTAGATACGCTTTGACATTTAGTTAAGACTTGAATAATGAGATATTATATTTTCGATGTTAAATCCAAGTAGGATAGATTTTTTTGCCAGGAGTCAACCTTCGACTTGTTTTAAGCTTGCTCGCGCCTCAGTTGAAGAGTAGTTAGGTATAACCACTCTTGACGTAAGGGGAGTGTAACGTGGAAATCCCGCTCGCAGAGTCTTGAAATTTTTGCGAAAATATTGTTAGAATCAAACTACATTATTTCCCGTCTTTTTGAATTTTTAAAATCTAACTTTTAAAAATTGTCACATATTTCTTGGTCAATTCAAATTAGAATCAAGGAAATAACGAAATCCCGTCTTAGTAAATTTTTAACATCAAAATATTTTTAGAAACGTATATTTGCAGGTCGAATAATATCTGTAAGAGATCTAGTGTAAATTAACAGACGAAATTATATTTTTCAAACGTGTAATAATTTAAATTTATTACAATGGTTTTTAATCACGTCCATCCCAAATCATACGATTGGAATGATATTTCGAGACTAACGTAGCACAAATTAAGAATCTGGGCAGTCATCAGTTTTGCCTTCATTCCAGTACTGTTTTGAATTTACGTCCTCTCGCATAGGTACATAGTTAACAAATTAGTTGGACATGTAGAAACTTTAAATTGGAATAGCGTTGTTCGCTGCAATTTTATTTCAAAGTTGCACATGTGCCTGTCAAAACCACGTTGATTTATGGATTTTATTTTCTTATCTGTACACGTGTACATGTGGCGAACCCGAGCCTAGATATTTTAACGTTACGTTTATGAGGATTTCGCAATCATGCTTTGCCTTCACAGATGGCAAAAAACTTTAAAAGTATACCTTTTTGTTCCACAAAAAATTATAAAGTAAACATTCAAAATGCAATAACACCAGCTGCATTTTGCGAGTTCAGACAAGATTTCGTAGGAAGAAAGACAAAAGTGACTCGTTTCACTTGAATTTTCTGACCAATCAGGTATCGAGGTCGAATTTAAAGACCAATTATAGACTTTTCTGGAAGAAATATGGAAGGGTTTTTATCCCCACGACCATCGAAAATCACATAAAAGGCACTGCAGAGCCATATTTTAGCTAAGATTCCTTAGGGATCTTCAGGTCCGAATCTATGTCGGCCTGAACAGTGATCATGTAGTATCCAAAAACTCTGCCGGAAGTACTTCCGAGCAATGAGATAGCGCCAGTGCAGGCGGAATTTTAGTGTAGTTGAATACAAGTCAATTATATAAATTTTACCAACGTAAAATTTTAAATCATTTAACAGTCATTTTGTGTAATATAATATGTGCAACAGTGCAAATTGGTAACAGATTTTTTATCGATTATACGAACCTTCATCAATATGGAACGGCATCATTTGATTTAATTATCATTCGGTCATTTAGTTATGTTTTAATTCTTTCTGGACATGTTAATTAAATAGTATTAAATTTATTGAATTAAAATCAGTTTTCGAGTTGAACATTTGAACGCATTTAGTATTAAACTTATTGAATTAAAATCAGTTTTCGAATCAAACATTTAACGCTTTTAGTATTAAACTTATTGAATTAAAATCAGTTTTCGAGTTAAGCATTTAACGTTTTTGGAATTAAACTTAGTGAATTAAAATCAATTCCGGTTTGAACTATTAACGCATACATTAAGGCAAGTTTTTATGTAAATCATTTCGGCATAATAAACCAGCGGTCGATATGTACGCGCCGCTCGATATGGATCATTTTATCGAACCTTCTTTAAGCGTACCACGTAATCCAGATGTTTACGTGCATCACATGTGGACATTCTTTCGAGATAACTTTTTATTAATTAAGAAGGAACAGTACCGTACTCCAATATTTTATTTCGTGTAAATTAAATCAGTGAAATTTAAAGTCGAGGTTATTATTTAACAAACTCGTTCGTGTCATTCTAACGCAACTAATCCGGCTGCGCGAAACTGACCACGGTCAGATCCGGATCAAGTTAATTTTATCGGAATTGGAAACTCTTATGTTTTGTCATCATCTTTTACCGAATTACCTTCAACATTTCAACGTATTTTATGGTCATCTCGATTATGGAAGAACATTATTCCCGTATCTCATATTGGCAAATCTCATGGAAATTCCGTTTGGAACACATCAGTATCTTATATGTAAGCATTACTTTCGTATTTTTAAGTATTATTGTATTCTTGGTCAGTTTTGACCATTACATTTTACCACCTTTCAGGTGTACCTTGAAAGACGATCGCAACCTCTTTGTATGTCCTTTTTATATGTTAATATTCTAAATTGTTTATTAAAATACCGTCATATTCTTCGAATTATGTTTTACGTAATATTTAAGATTAATAAATTAAACCAATCATATTTCAAATTGAATTTTATGTCATGTTTGATAGTAACTGAATTAAATCAACGTCAAGTCAATATTTTTAGTGATAACGTTTCATCCTTTATTCAAGTCAAGTTTTTCACATTTAAGTTTTTGTAACATCATGTAGCTGTAAATATGATTAGACATATGTTATAAATTACCAAGTGCCCCCTGTATATTTCGACATTATATCTTTATTATTTATGTTTGTGTTTTTATTATTGTTTATGTGTTTGTTTATTTAGAGATGATGTAAGGTAAGGTTTTATAACAGCAAGATGTACCTGTAATCCAAAGAGAGGCCACCAGTATGAGACGTTCGCGTTTAGTTTGTCAACAGCTGTCGTGTATTCAGCTGGAAAGGGGCGATTTGCACCCCTTTCGAATGAACCTTGGTTCAGAATTCACGTGGCGCCCTTTTGACTCCATGTGTAAATATACTCCCCCCCCCCCGATTTTGATATAACATCATAACTCGCGATCGAGGATTGCCCGGTCGTTGAGTGGAAACACACGCTTTGCGACGTGTCGTCACACGACCCTTTCATTCCTTTCACCAACCCACCCCTTCGCGACTTCGAGCTAGTCAACCTTTTATTACCTGTTGGGAAGGTGTCGTGGATGCAGAACGTGGTGTAACAAATTTATAATTTCCAATCATTTAAAATTACATTATGTAGTAAGAAACTAGAAATGAATAAATAGTTTTTTAAAAATTAAATGCCTAAACCCTGCCTATTAATTCAAAACTTGAACTAAAATAAATCCTTCGGACGGAATCAACTAAGATTAGTTAAAAACAATTATTATAAATATGCCTATATGATTGGAGGGTTAACTTTTCACCTAAATTTATAATTTCCAATCATTTAAAATTACATTATGTAGTAAGAAACTAGAAATGAATAAATAGTTTTTTAAAAATTAAATGCCTAAACCCTGCCTATTAATTCAAAACTTGAACTAAAATAAATCCTTCGGACGGAATCAACTAAGATTAGTTAAAAACAATTATTATAAATATGCCTATATGATTGGAGGGTTAACTTTTCACCTAAATTTATAATTTCCAATCATTTAAAATTACATTATGTAGTAAGAAACTAGAAATGAATAAATAGTTTTTTAAAAATTAAATGCCTAAACCCTGCCTATTAATTCAAAACTTGAACTAAAATAAATCCTTCGGACGGAATCAACTAAGATTAGTTAAAAACAATTATTATAAATATGCCTATATGATTGGAGGGTTAACTTTTCACCTAAATTTATAATTTCCAATCATTTAAAATTACATTATGTAGTAAGAAACTAGAAATGAATAAATAGTTTTTTAAAAATTAAATGCCTAAACCCTGCCTATTAATTCAAAACTTGAACTAAAATAAATCCTTCGGACGGAATCAACTAAGATTAGTTAAAAACAATTATTATAAATATGCCTATATGATTGGAGGGTTAACTTTTCACCTAAATTTATAATTTCCAATCATTTAAAATTACATTATGTAGTAAGAAACTAGAAATGAATAAATAGTTTTTTAAAAATTAAATGCCTAAACCCTGCCTATTAATTCAAAACTTGAACTAAAATAAATCCTTCGGACGGAATCAACTAAGATTAGTTAAAAACAATTATTATAAATATGCCTATATGATTGGAGGGTTAACTTTTCACCTAAATTTATAATTTCCAATCATTTAAAATTACATTATGTAGTAAGAAACTAGAAATGAATAAATAGTTTTTTAAAAATTAAATGCCTAAACCCTGCCTATTAATTCAAAACTTGAACTAAAATAAATCCTTCGGACGGAATCAACTAAGATTAGTTAAAAACAATTATTATAAATATGCCTATATGATTGGAGGGTTAACTTTTCACCTAAATTTATAATTTCCAATCATTTAAAATTACATTATGTAGTAAGAAACTAGAAATGAATAAATAGTTTTTTAAAAATTAAATGCCTAAACCCTGCCTATTAATTCAAAACTTGAACTAAAATAAATCCTTCGGACGGAATCAACTAAGATTAGTTAAAAACAATTATTATAAATATGCCTATATGATTGGAGGGTTAACTTTTCACCTAAATTTATAATTTCCAATCATTTAAAATTACATTATGTAGTAAGAAACTAGAAATGAATAAATAGTTTTTTAAAAATTAAATGCCTAAACCCTGCCTATTAATTCAAAACTTGAACTAAAATAAATCCTTCGGACGGAATCAACTAAGATTAGTTAAAAACAATTATTATAAATATGCCTATATGATTGGAGGGTTAACTTTTCACCTAAATTTATAATTTCCAATCATTTAAAATTACATTATGTAGTAAGAAACTAGAAATGAATAAATAGTTTTTTAAAAATTAAATGCCTAAACCCTGCCTATTAATTCAAAACTTGAACTAAAATAAATCCTTCGGACGGAATCAACTAAGATTAGTTAAAAACAATTATTATAAATATGCCTATATGATTGGAGGGTTAACTTTTCACCTAAATTTATAATTTCCAATCATTTAAAATTACATTATGTAGTAAGAAACTAGAAATGAATAAATAGTTTTTTAAAAATTAAATGCCTAAACCCTGCCTATTAATTCAAAACTTGAACTAAAATAAATCCTTCGGACGGAATCAACTAAGATTAGTTAAAAACAATTATTATAAATATGCCTATATGATTGGAGGGTTAACTTTTCACATAAATTTATAATTTCCAATCATTTAAAATTACATTATGTAGTAAGAAACTAGAAATGAATAAATAGTTTTTTAAAAATTAAATGCCTAAACCCTGCCTATTAATTCAAAACTTGAACTAAAATAAATCCTTCGGACGGAATCAACTAAGATTAGTTAAAAACAATTATTATAAATATGCCTATATGATTGGAGGGTTAACTTTTCACCTAAATTTATAATTTCCAATAATTTAAAATTACATTATGTAGTAAGAAACTAGAAATGAATAAATAGTTTTTTAAAAATTAAATGCCTAAACCCTGCCTATTAATTCAAAACTTGAACTAAAATAAATCCTTCGGACGGAATCAACTAAGATTAGTTAAAAACAATTATTATAAATATGCCTATATGATTGGAGGGTTAACTTTTCACCTAAATTTATAATTTCCAATCATTTAAAATTACATTATGTAGTAAGAAACTAGAAATGAATAAATAGTTTTTTAAAAATTAAATGCCTAAACCCTGCCTATTAATTCAAAACTTGAACTAAAATAAATCCTTCGGACGGAATCAACTAAGATTAGTTAAAAACAATTATTATAAATATGCCTATATGATTGGAGGGTTAACTTTTCACCTAAATTTATAATTTCCCATCATTTAAAATTACATTATGTATGTGTTAAGCCTAATAAAATATTTCCCCTTAAAAAATCAAAGGAAATACCTTTGAATATTCAAAATTGGAATTATAAAAAACAATAAATGCAAGGAAGAAGTAATTAGGACAGTATTAATATAAGATTAGATTAGCATTCGTCCTGCTGTTAGTTTGTTAGCTTAAATTTAAGTATTTGATTGAAAGCAATTCGGGTTGTAAGAAAGTAGAAATAAATAAATAGTTTTTTAAAAATTAAATGCCTAAACCCTGCCTATTAATTCAAAACTTGAACTAATAAATCCTTCGGACGGAATCAAGTAAGATTAGTTAAAAACAATTATTATAAATATGCCTATATTTATGATTGGAGGGTTAACTTTTCACCTAAATTTATAATTTCCCATCATTTAAAATTACATTATGTATGTGTTAAGCCTAATAAAATATGCCCCCTTAAAAAATCAAAGGAAATACCTTTGAATATTCAAAATGGGAATTGTAAAAAACAATAAATGCAAGGAAGAAGTAATTAGGACAGTATTAATATAAGATTAGATTAGCATTCGTCCTGCTATTAGTTTGTCAGCTTAAATTTAAGTATTTGATTGAAAGCAATTCGGGTTGTAAGAAACTAGAAATAAATAAATAGTTTTTTAAAAATTAAATGCCTAAACCCTGCCTATTAATTCAAAACTTGAACTAATAAATCCTTCGGACGGAATCAACTAAGATTAGTTAAAAACAATTACTATAAATATGCCTATATTATTGGAGGGTTAACTTTTCACCTAAATTTATAATTTCCCATCATTTAAAATTACATTATGTAGTAAGAAACTAGAAATGAATAAATAGTTTTTTAAAAATT
This sequence comes from Podabrus alpinus, assembly GCA_932274525.1. Lineage (NCBI taxonomy): Eukaryota > Metazoa > Arthropoda > Insecta > Coleoptera > Cantharidae > Podabrus > Podabrus alpinus. The sequence goes on from OW026455.1 coordinate 13,655,602, forward strand.
AAATGCCTAAACCCTGCCTATTAATTCAAAACTTGAACTAAAATAAATCCGTCGGACGGAATCAACTAAGATTAGTTAAAAACAATTATTATAAATATGCCTATATGATTGGAGGGTTAACTTTTCACCTAAATTTATAATTTCCAATCATTTAAAATTACATTATGTAGTAAGAAACTAGAAATGAATAAATAGTTTTTTAAAAATTAAATGCCTAAACCCTGCCTATTAATTCAAAACTTGAACTAAAATAAATCCTTCGGACGGAATCAACTAAGATTAGTTAAAAACAATTATTATAAATATGCCTATATGATTGGAGGGTTAACTTTTCACCTAAATTTATAATTTCCCATCATTTAAAATTACATTATGTATGTGTTAAGCCTAATAAAATATGCCCCCTTAAAAAATCAAAGGAAATACCTTTGAATATTCAAAATGGGAATTGTAAAAAACAATAAATGCAAGGAAGAAGTAATTAGGACAGTATTAATATAAGATTAGATTAGCATTCGTCCTGCTATTAGTTTGTCAGCTTAAATTTAAGTATTTGATTGAAAGCAATTCGGGTTGTAAGAAACTAGAAATAAATAAATAGTTTTTTAAAAATTAAATGCCTAAACCCTGCCTATTAATTCAAAACTTGAACTAATAAATCCTTCGGACGGAATCAACTAAGATTAGTTAAAAACAAGATAGTCACGAATCTTTTTGTAATCGCGTTGGAAAATCTCAATTTCCTACTGTTGCTCCTCGAATGGATGGAGAATAATGGTTTCGTCCATTGGGAAAAATGGAATTCCAAACCGACATTTGACTCCTTTGTGGCTTTTCTTTCTACATGTGTGGGTGTGTCGATGAGTTTGAAAACACAAAAGCTGGTGAATGGGATCATATTCAGGCCAGTTCGTGGAACAAGTTATAATTTCGTCAACAAACCGGCAAACATCTTGAGTAGAAGATGAGTTGGAAGCATCAAAGTTTGGTGCGCCATCAATCCACAAGATCATATGGACGTGTGGACTTCCTCGATGTTGGAACTCAATGCGATGATAGGAATGCCTAATGGATCGGTTTCCAAATGGGCCTTGAGAGTTTTTCCAGGTCTTGAAAAGAGCAGAAGTGCGATGTTCAAAATAACGAGCGCAAGTCACGGGATCGCGCTGAATAAGTAATTGTTTGTCATTCTTTGACATATTTTGTGCTTCTTCTTCAGAAATTGTAATTTTGTCAAGAATATGCTTGAGAATCACAATCAACTCGTTCCATTTTAGCTCAGCGGCACTAATAGTGATGAAGAGATGAGGCAAATTGAACTGACTGACCATCCTTCGGACTTTAAGGCCTTCTTGATGCCAGTGATGACATGAGTTTCGTACTCCTTGTAAAACCTTAAAAGCATTATCATCATTAACTAACCCATCCACAAAATTAGAATGACTAATTTGTTCCGCAGTGACTCGGATTAACTCTCCATTGCGTCTTCGTTTACGAAGGCACACCTTGCGATTATCAGAAATTCTCTGAATTTCGAGCGATTTGGCCAAAAACAGTAAGAACTCGACATTTTCAACGGCACGGCGATCACTGTTACGCGCCATTGATTTGACAAATTCGGAGCGGCTTAGTAATTTACCATTACTATCGGATGGTTTCATTCGGTGCCCGGCAAATATTTGAGGAAACGTAAGAAAATACGAGTCAGGATCATATAGAATAGAGATTGGTTGGTTTCCTTCCGCTGGAGCCATCCGGATTCCCTCATCACTAGTAATTAAAGTCTCTCCTCTGCCAGGATTTACGTCATCGACTTCCTCTTCCTCTTGAACATCCATCGCAATTTCTTCTGGGTTTTCGTGTAATGCCACATCAATTTGATGCTGACATATCTCGGTCCAATTGCTTGAAAGAGTGATTCCGTATTCACGGTAAAGTGGAGATCGGGTAAGAATTTTAGCGGCATCCATCACGCAAGCCGGACGAATGTTACCAGCTGTATAATTTCTCGGAACTTCAATTTGACGGGCGAGTCGGATGTGTAAAACATCGTCCTGATTCGGGAGTCTCGGAAGGGATTGAATGGTATTGTCTATGGAGACTGGGACGTTAATAATTCGTCCTTTTGTTCTCATCTGTCCATGCATTCCATATATAGCCCAAATGGACTGAAACACATGTCGAGCTGAGACCAAACGGGCTTCCAAACGTGTCAGATTCTTTACACTTTGTGGAACATAGGGAAACTGCAGATCGTTGGAGAGACAGAGACGTGGAATCCGGTTTTGTTGGATAGTTCTGTGACAAGTTGAGCAAAATTCAGCGAGGTCTGAAGTGGGTGGAACTATAATTACTGAGTCGATGAAGGATTGCTGCTTTCCAGCTAAAAGGAGTTCGGTCATGCTGTGAGTTTTAATGGAGTAGTGAAAAAAGAGTCCCCCACATGAATGACATACGTGAGTGCAGCCTTTGCGAATTTCAGCTTCAAATCGATTTATTTCATCTTGCCATGAGCCTTGCTCGCGAATTCTACGGAGATTATGTTCGTGGATGCGCACGTCTTCATCAAGACGAGCTTGACGATGGCTTTCGGTGTTGTGAACTTGTTCCTGTAAACGAAACGAAGGATCTTGGCGGGCTTGACGATGGTTTTCAGTGTCGCGAACTTGTTCCTGTAAACGAAACGAAGGATCTTGACGGGCATGACGATGGTTTTCAGTGTCGCGAACTTGTTCCTGTAAACGAAACAAAGGATCTTGACGAGCTTGACGATGGCTTTCTGTGTTGTGAACTTGTTCCTGTAAACGAAACGAAGGATCTTGTCGAGCTTGACGATGGCCTTCGGTGTCGCGAACTTGTTCCTGTAAACGAAACAAAGGATCTTGACGAGCTTGACGATGGCTTTCTGTGTTGTGAACTTGTTCCTGTAAACGAAACGAAGGATCTTGTCGAGCTTGACGATGGCCTTCGGTGTCGCGAACTTGTTCCTGTAAACGAAACAAAGGATCTTGACGAGCTTGACGATGGCCTTCGGTGTCGCGAACTTGTTCCTGTAAACGAAACAAAGGATCTTGTCGAGCTTGACGATGGCCTTCGGTGTCGCGAACTTGTTCCTGCAAACGAAACGAAGGATCTTGACGGGCTTGACGATGGCTTTCGGAGTCGCGAACTTGTTCCTGTAAACGAAACGAAGGATCTTGTCTAATGGTATGTTTCCTGATAGCGTCCTTCTGGCGTCGACGGGCAGCTGCTGCTTTTCGCTCTTCAGGTGTCAACTGCTTTCTAGGCATTATGAAATTGTGTTGTTTTACCTACTTTATAATAAAAACAAAATAGCTGTAGCGAAATTATATCGATGAGCACACTTTTGTCCAAGCGGTCTATGCGGTATGACAGCTGAGCGTATAATGACGATTTCCTCGCGAATCTTGAGGACTATGACGATTTTTACGGTTGGTAAATGTTTAGGTGCATTATGGGTAATGGCGCCAAAATTGGTTATATAAGTTAGTACCTGTATGAACCTTATACAGTCGACTCTCGATAATTTATAATAACCTACTTTATAATAAAAACAAAATAGCTGTAGCGAAATTATATCGATGAGCACACTTTTGTCCAAGCGGTCTATGCGGTATGACAGCTGAGCGTATAATGACGATTTCCTCGCAAATCTTGAGGACTATGACGATTTTTACGGTTGGTAAATGTTTAGGTGCATTATGGGTAATGGCGCCAAAATTGGTTATAAATATAAGTTAGTACCTGTATGAACCTTATACAGTCGACTCTCGATAATTTATAATAACCTACTTTATAATAAAAACAAAATAGCTGTAGCGAAATTATATCGATGAGCACACTTTTGTCCAAGCGGTCTATGCGGTATGACAGCTGAGCGTATAATGACGATTTCCTCGCAAATCTTGAGGACTATGACGATTTCTACGGTTGGTAAATGTTTAGGTGCATTATGGGTAATGGCGCCAAAATTGGTTATATAAGTTAGTACCTGTATGAACCTTATACAGTCGACTCTCGATAATTTATAATAACCTACTTTATAATAAAAACAAAATAGCTGTAGCGAAATTATAATGATGAGCACACTTTTGTCCAAGCGGTCTATGCGGTATGACAGCTGAGCGTATAATGACGATTTCCACGCAAATCTTGAGGACTATGACGATTTTTACGGTTGGTAAATGTTTAGGTGCATTATGGGTAATGGCGCCAAAATTGGTTATATAAGTTAGTACCTGTATGAACCTTATACAGTCGACTCTCGATAATTTATAATAACCTACTTTATAATAAAAACAAAATAGCTGTAGCGAAATTATAATGATGAGCACACTTTTGTCCAAGCGGTCTATGCGGTATGACAGCTGAGCGTATAATGACGATTTCCACGCAAATCTTGAGGACTATGACGATTTTTACGATTGGTAAATGTTTAGGTGCATTATGGGTAAGAGCGAGAAAATTGGTTATATAAGTTACTACCTGTTATAAACCTTATACGTTGATACTTTGATCCGTTGTTATGTTGATCCGTTTTTTTTTGTGTGTTATTTACTTTATATTATATAAATAATAAGTAATAAGCTTGAAGATTTAATAATTATACCGTTTGTTTTATCGACGTTCACTTATATAACTTTTAATCCGCTGATACGTTGATCCGCTGATACGTTGATACGTTGATCCGCTGATACGTTGATCCGCTGATACGTTGATCCGCTAATCCGATGATACGTTGATAAGATTCTATACTTTGATTATATCGCTTCTACACACACTGAGAAAAAAATTATGTAGGAATTTGTTATGCAACAATTTGAAATAATTATTACATTAATTGTTGTCAAATTTACTTCACTTCTTGTAAAATTGACATCAAATTGATGCGAGACGAATTTGCACTTCAATTTGAAGTAAAAAAATACTTCAAATCAAAACAATTTTTTCTCTGTGAAGAGAAATTATTTCAAATTGTTGCAAGACAAATTCCTACTTAATTTTTTTTTCTCGGTGTATACCTACTTTGTATAGAGCCCTAAATTAACGGATAATCTGTTTTTTTAAGTTGGTGATCATTGCCAACTAAAATACTATATAATAATAATGCAAATTGGAATTAAATTCTTTTTGCGAATATTTTTGACATCGATACGATCAACTTCCTAAACTTGGTGAATTATATGTCTAACCCCAGCTTCTTCTCCACTGTCCCAAGACATACTCTAAGTAAATATTGAATATTCTTGGAGGTCGCCATATAATGTAATATCACATAATCAGATAATCTGCACCAATTAAATTTTTTGCGGTTGGTAATTATCATTTACTATATAAGTAATAATAATCAAACTTTTAAATTCCATTCGAAACTTTACTTCTCTGTAATGGACGGTCCATTTTTTGAGGTGGACCAATCCTCTCCTTTCTCTTTTATTTACAACTTAACTTCACTAATCACATCAAGCCACTGCTATGGTTAAAATAAATAAAAAATTATTTTTTCACATAAAAACAAAAAATAGCATTTTAAGTTCCGAGTTCCAAAAAAAATTTTTACAGAACGTGGCTAGAAAGTCGATATTAAATTTAAAACAAATTTTATTTAAGTATATATAGGTACACGATGTGTTTACAATCACAATTTCGAAGGTTCTGATTAGATTTGAATTATGCGGACAGACGGACGGACAGACGCGGAGCCAGATCATAAGGGTTCTTGCTATACTTTGTATAGTAGCCTAACAAGTAGTTTATATAGGGAGACCCCGTTGAAAATATCTTTAACGTAGTAAATTTCTTTCGAACATTTGCGTATTTATAAATTGCATTAGCGAATCGAAACAACGGATTAACAGATTAACGCAATACTATATAGACGAAGTATCTCTTATTATAAAAGGCCAAGTCTTTCTTTCTTTCTGTCCGTCCCACGGAAATACCCGAAGCAAACCGAACCGAACCGAACGCACAACGTATCATCGGATCAACGTATCATCGTATCAACGTATCATCGTATCAACGTATCATCGTATCAACGTATCATCGTATCATCGGATCAACGTATCATCGTATCAACGTATCATCGTATCAACGTATCATCGGATCAACGTATCATCGTATCATTTTGTCTATATAGGTAAGTCTATTTCCAAAAAAGCATTATGTGAACTTCCATAATGGATAATGAAAATTTTGAAAATCCTGCTGCAAAGCGACGACGATTGAATCGTGAGAGAAAAGCACGTACAAGAGCTAATAACACAGAAGAACAGCTTCGATCACAGCGACAAGCTAACGCTCGGTCTCATGCGATACGTCGACAACGTGAAACTTTGGAACAAACTCAAGCGCGGCAAGCTGCTGACGCTCGGTCCCATGCGATACGTCAACAACGTGAAACTTTAGAAGAAACTCAAGCGCGGCAAGCTGCTGACGCTCGGTCCCATGCGATACGTTGATCCGATGATACGTTGATCCGATGATACGTTGATACGATGATACGTTCATCCGATTGGTTATGAAATTATCCGTTATGCGTTCGGTTCGGTTTGCTTCGGGTATTTCCGTGGGACAGACAGAAGGAAGGAAGGAAGGAAGGACTTGGCCTTTTATAATAAGAGATTTTTCACCTATATAGGAAATTTAAATACGTTGATACGTTGATCCGATGATACGATGATACGTTTATCCGATTGGTTATGAAATTATCCGTTATGCGTTCGGTTCGGTTTGCTTCGGGTATTTCCGTGGGACAGACAGAAGGAAGGAAGGACTTGGCCTTTTATAATAAGAGATGAGAACAACATTAAATAAATAAACAAAAAACTTACATATATTTTTTTAAATTAAATTAAACTTAATCAATATTTAAAATTTTTTTACTTATTTTAAACTAGATGATACCCCGTCCGAGGACGGGCAGCTAGAAGGACGGGCAGCTAGAAGGACGGGCAGCTACCCAAGGTAACTTAAGTTGAATGAAGATTAAGGAAAGCTCTCAGTGCAATCCAAAAGCCATATGACCTTGGGTAGCTGCCCGTCCTTCTAGCTGCCCGTCCTCGGACGGGGTATCATCTAGTTTACAATATAACAACGTATCAGTTGATCAACGTTATGATTGGCTCTGAAACATGCGGACGGACACGAAGCCAGACCATAAGGCTTCTTTCTATACCTTGTATAGAAGCCTAAAAGTAGCGCACTGGCTACCCAGTTCTTAGACCTCTATACACACAGAGTATTTCCAACACGATTTGAAACGCTCTGTATGTTTTTGAATTATGCGGACAGACAGACAGACAGACGGACAGACGGGCAGACAGACGGACACGGAGCCAGATCATAAGGCTTCTTGTTATACTTTGTATAGAAGCCTAACAATTACTATAAATATGCCTATATTATTGGAGGGTTAACTTTTCACCTAAATTTATAATAAGAAATAACAAACAATATTTTTACTATCCATTTTTTTACCACATTTTTACTGTAGTTTGAAGAATACATAAAAAAAATCAAATGAAAATATTTTAAATTTAAAAAGTTACAGGCTGATAAAATGGGGTATCTCAAAATGATGGCGCGTCCTGGTTGACATAATTTCAACCCTCCTAGTAATCCGAAATCAAGAAACAAAATAGATTCTTAATCAAAACTAATGGCGCTATCGTCCGAACCAGGGAGAAGTAAAAAAAACTGTTTTCGCAAAATGGCGGCTGTTTTTAAGAAAGAGACATTTTTTACCAGTTTTTTTTTACTGTTCCGAATTTTTTAATAATAGTGAAAATTGAAATTTTGTTATAATTCTATTTCGGACGATAGAGGGATGTATAGAGAAGGTTCACACCAAATTTCTAGAAAATCGGTCCAGTAGAACTTTAGATTTCATGTCAACCGTCTCAAAAAAGGTAATATCGAGAATATCGCGTTTAAATATTCGCGCAGTCAGTCATACAAAGGTACTTTATACTTACATTTTTTCTATTATATTCTTTCTAATAGCTATTTCTCCAAAAATAATTTGAATTTTGAAAAATCGTTTTAAAGACATAGGTATTCTTAAAGGTTTATAAGCTTCGAAAATATGAAAAAAAAATAAATCGAATTTTTCAATATTCTAGACTAGAATACCCCCTTAAGTTAATTTAGAAAAATAATATATGGTTAATGAATCTTAGTTAAACAATACAAAATTTAATTTTAATATCAATTTTCTTACCTAGTAATGGAATTTTCAGACACAAGTAATTTTTAATTGTCGAATTCGCGACGTTATTAATTAATTATGAAGTAAATTATTTTGAAGTTAACACTTAGTAGTAAATATTAGGTTGTACCAAAAATATGACCGTCCGTAACAATATAGCTGAGTGAAAATTGAGAAAAGACTGACTTTTGACCAAATCTGAGGTGGTATTTATGTGATTTCCACCCCGGAGTGGGATAATTTCGTGAGAAAAAGGTACTGGGGTCATAAATTTGACCCGACTTCAGATTTGTTTATCAAGTTAATTCCATTTTTAAGTAAGAAAACCAATTTGTGCACTAAAATTAACATCTTAAGGCTAATATATCTGTCATCGCTCGTCCTAATGCATTCACTTGAAGACATAATGTTGTCTATTTTAATTGAATATTTTTGTGATTGACTTGTTTATTTTGCTTTAATTCATGCAATTACAAAAATTATTAATTTTTGTTAGTTGAAATATTGATTCTAAATATATTAATTAATGATTTGTAAATGATTTTATTTATTTGATTGTCTTTTGAGATTCATTAGGGCGAGAATCGCATGATTTCCATAAAGATAAGAAACATTTTTAAGTAATATTTTGAGACAGTTCAAGTGGTTAAAAGAAATATCCGGGAGGCGTATCTAGACTAATTAAGGTTAAAATATAAACAATAATAAAACTAATTGATTTTGTCTGAGATATACAGGGTGGTTGTTACATTGCAACCAATGGACCAAAGCATAATAAAAAATCTTAAACAACATCATAGAAAACAAATTGTTATGCATATTTTGACCAATATGAATAAGGATACATTTAATAAACGGCAATACGAAGCCCAAAAATACATATTCTGCGGTGGATACGAAGCCCGAGACCTACTTACGAAGCCCGACTTTGGGCTTCGTAAATTTTTGCGTGTATATAGCTCTATTTAGGTTAATACTGCTAATAGCCATCAGATGACGCTTTTTCGTTTTGGCTCGTAAAGTCGTTTTATATCGTAAAATATACAGATTTACTTCGACGATATTCCGTATAGGGGGCGTATTGGTCGTGGCGTATATACACTGTATATGTAGACATATGTTCTATCAACATTACGAGTCCTTACATATCCTACACATCTTCCGAAGCCTTTAAAGCTGGCAACACTGCAGCGAGAACATTATTAATCATACATTATATTTTATCTCAAGAGCTATGAATTTATTCCATTAAATTATGCTCAGCACTTTTTTGTTTCAATTTTAATTTTGTAATTTGTCAGAAAGTAGCCACTAAGTTGACTATGCATACGGCTGTTAGTGTTTTATTCACTTATCTAAATAAAATTTAACCAAAAAATCAAGATAATTGATTGGAATAACAATTTTTATAAGTAACTATAATTTAACCACTACAGTACAAACCATTATAAGTTTTACTTGAGGAATTAAATTAAACAAATTAATAAATTGAAGCAATTTGATATATTTCACGTAAATGGTATTACATTATTTTTATTTTAATACAAAATCTATAACACTAAACAAAAAAATTAAAGGAACGCTATATTTAATAAATTTTTTTGAACATTTTAAACGCAACTTTTAGAACTATACACGTAAAACTACGTAAAAATTAGAACTACACTGAGCAAAAAATTAATGGAACGCTTTTAATACATTTTTTTTGATAATTTTTAAAACGTTCTTGTTTTTCTGTTAGTATATTTGTTTTGGTTGCTTATTGATGGAAACTCCAAAAAATTTTTCGATGCAAGGATTGTAAACTATCGATTTTAAGATGTTACAACGTTTCAAAAATTATTAAAAAAATGTATTAAATTTAGCGTTCCTTTAATTTTGTTGCTTAGTGTAATGGTTCTAATTTGTACTCCGAAAAGTATTGTAAACTAAGGTTTTGATGTTGACCCAGCTAATATTTGCAAAAGTATTTTTGATATGTTGTTTGAAATATTTTAATACTAGTTTTTTTTTCTTTTTCTGACCAACGATGTCGCACTGATTTTGGAGATTCTAAAAATAAATATATAATGTAAATTATAATTCAATACAATAATCAAAGACATACTTTTTTTAGTAGTAATCACTTTTCTAATTATGTGTCTTGGACGAGAAGTTGTTTGGATGCTTTCAATTTCTGCTTTTTGAATACTTTCGTAAAACTCTCCTCTAAATTCACAGTGTTTAACATTTTGGGTCGGATTACCTAACCCTGGTCACCCCAAAAAAATTGAAAATTTCCTATTGCAAAGAGGAAGGTTTATATAGTATAATGACATAATTTTCACAAGCGAAGATATAATAAAAATTTTGAGAAAAATCAATTTGAAAAGTACGGGAAAGTAGCATCATGTATGCGGCCGACCCGGGTCGGTGTGACATCGGTCGGCCGTGGTCCCTTGAAATCGAGTGAAATTTTTTGCTCCGATTTGAATTTTTCTTTGAAATTCGGATAGATGGGGGTGTGATTAGTGGATATTAGTAATAAATATAATCAAAAAAATGGAAAATAAGCCGGGTATTGCCGAAAAAGTGAAAAAATTAAAATTTTTTTTCCTTCTAATTTTGGGGTGTGCATTCGATAAGGAGGGTAATCCATCGTCAAAACCTACCCTTACGGGGCGCCGCTCCGCTCCGCTCCGCGTTGCACCCCTCCAAGGCGGTTTTGACTCTGGTTACTAGGCTAAACATACGAGAAGCGCCACGCATCAAGAAAACCGGGATAAATGAAACCGGGATGTGAGAGACCCTCGAAATAGCATTAAAAAGTATAGTTGCGGTATGGGGCAGTATACTATTACGTTTCACCCCCTAAAAATCGCCTAAAAACAAAAAATAATCGATGTTGCATGTACGACAGTCGAGCTGCATCTGCCGCTGCGAAATATTCTAAGTGTTAAGGTCATTCATAGCGAACGGACTGTCAACAAAATGGGTGAGATTCCACCCGCGCGTCACTGAATCGTGTAAAATTAGCTAACTTCAAAATCGATTTACTCAAAATTTTGATTATAACTTCGCTTGTGAAAATTATGTCAGTATACTATATAAACCTTCCTCTTTGCAATAGGAAATTTTCAATTTATTTGGAGTGGTCAACAATAGGTTTGTTTCATTTTTCAGTGTACAATTTAGCTGTAATTGTATTTTGTCCATCTAGCTTAATGGCATTTATTAGGCCCGTACTTCTGAAGAATACCGCATACATAACTTTTTTCATAGCTCGCTGTTTCTTGATCATTGTTGGAGTTTCCTCATCTTCGTGAATCCATACACGACTCTCTTGTCGAGTAGGTATGTCGAAAAAGGAAATATAAGTTTCGTCACCTGTCACGATTTTGGAATAAATTTGGTGTCCGCCATTATTTAACAAATTGAGAGTTTCATGGCAAATTCTTACACGCTCTGCTTTTTTGAAATCAGAGAGGTGATGCGACACAAAACGACGGACCACTTTTTTTAAATGCAGGTGATCGTGTATGATTGTTTTAACAGCTGAGGATCCAATCTTGAGTTGATGCTCTATTACCCCATAAGTGGATTTATTGTCCTCTTTAATTATTTTTTTAACAGCAGCAATGTTTTTGTCGGTAACAGCGGTAGAAGGACGTCCTGCTCCTTTTTGATGCTGAACGGAATTCCTTTCGCGTTCAAATTCCTTATACCATCAGTAAATTTGTAAATTGTAGCCAAGGAAGGTGCTTGTTCACTAAAAGTTGAATCTAAACTCTCTTTGCACTCGTAAGCGCTTAAATCTTTTTTTAAATCATAATAAATCATGATTCGAAAAAGCTCTCTTGTTAATTCCATGTTTTCACTTGCAATGTCACTTTAAAAAATTAGTAACTTGAGTTATAACGAACGTATTTTCAACTTCTAAACTTCAAATGACAGATAAAGAGTTTCTCTAAATAATACCGTATGTTTTATTTTTAATAACTTACTAAATCTATTTTATTCTCAATAAATTCAGCTTGACCCTCGTATTACAAAACTTGCTTTGTACCATGTAAAATTAAATCGAAAATAAACGATTGGTTGCAAAACTAGGTTTTTACTTGTCACAGATAGCTGCAAAACTCGGTTTTTGCTTCTGACTAATTACGCGCTAATGTAATGAGCCATGTGGAAAAAAATGAGAAATGTGGAAAACTGGAAAACTCTAGCAGGCATGGCCTTTTTAAAAAAAGCACTCGTTCAGAGTATTAATGAGAATACAGAAGCAGAGAATGAAAATGTGGAAAGCGACTCTCCGCTCCAAGCAACATGCAGTTCGGCAGTGGAAGAGTTTCAATTATAATTATTTCAAGTTAACTTTTTCGTTAAAGTTTCGATAAGCGCTGAAAAACTAGGTTTTTGCAAGCATACTGATGCAAAACTAGGTTTTTGTAAGCATACTGATGCAAAACTAGGTAAATGCAATTTAATTTTTGAATTTGGCGGTCGCTGTTATTACAGATACGTTTCAGGACCAATTAACTAATTTCTTTGTCATTACAGGCAACTACTATAAAAATATAAAACCGCTAAGTTGTTCGTTAAAGTAAAAAACTGTTTTTTGTGAATACCCAAAACTATGACGTTTGTATTTACCGAGTTTTGCATCTACAGGACTCACATAATGTTTAATCTTAAGTTTAATTTTAGATATGCTGAATTTTCAGTTTGAAAACTGACAACATTGCATGGCTTCGTAACAACCGTGTAATGTTTAAAATTTATACAAATAGGCTTCTCATTGTACGTAGAATATCTCGGGCTTCATAAAACCTTCTTAATATGTTATTAATTGTATGTGAAAATAATTTACCCCTCTCATGTTGCCTCTCCTAATTTTCATTTAATGTAGTCATTTCTATAAAATATACATTTGTAACTATCAAGGAAACCCTGGGCTTCTGAACGCCTGTGGAATATGTTGGGCTTCGTATAGGTATATAGACACGTAAGAATAAATCTGAAAGCATAAACTTATTGGATTCAATAAGAAATCTCAATAAATCGTGGATTATTATCAATGTTAAACAACAAATAATCATCAATTGTTTTAGAAAAGCTCGATTCCGCAAAACCGATTTGTTTGAAACTGAAGAAAATTGGGATGAAGAAGATTTTCTACCACTTTCTGTACTAAACGATTTCTGGGTAAAATACCAGCAAGTTCAAAGTGTAGACTGTGTGACATTTGATGACTATGTGAACGTGGACGATGGTACATGCATCGCAACTTACCCAACTGATCATGAAATTTTAGAAAGTACTATACTAGATGATCAATCTACGGTAATAGGTAATAATTTTTTGTAATTTATATCAGCAAAATAAAATAATTATGCATTTTTTTGCACCTACAGAATCGGACGAAATTGAAGATGAAGTGCCTTCTATTGCTCCACCCACGTTTGGAGAAGTGAGTTCTTCTCTTGATAAGCTGCGATTATTTTTCGAGTCAAGAGAAAATGTTCCAAATGATATTTATACTTCTTTATAATATAAGGTTGAAGATTTTATACAAAAAGAAAAGTGGCGTTCTACAATTCAAAAAAAATTACAGACTATTTCAAATAAGATATTACGTAATAAATCTCTTATTCTAGTATTGTTTTTTTTATTTTCTATTCAAACTAATTAAATAAAAAAAAAATTTTGATGGATTTCTCCAACTCGAAGTTTCTCTAACTCGAACTTTTTCGGTGGTCCCTTGAGATTCGAGTTAGGGAAGTTTCACTGTATTATAAATATGCCTATATGATTGGAGGGATAACTTTTCACCTGAATTTATCATTTCCCATGATTTAAAATTACATTATGTATGTGTTAAGCCTAATAAAATATTTCCTCTTAAAAAATCAAAGGAAATACCTTTGAATATTCAAAATTGGAATTATAAAAAACAATAAATGCAAGGAAGAAGTAATTAGAACAGTATTAATATAAGATTAGATTAGCATTCGTCCTGCTGTTAGTTTGTTAGCTTAAATTTAAGTATTTGATTGAAAGCAATTCGGGTTGTAAGAAAGTAGAAATAAATAAATAGTTTTTTAAAAATTAAATGCCTAAACCCTGCCTATTAATTCAAAACTTGAACTAAAATAAATCCTTCGGACGGAATCAAGTAAGATTAGTTAAAAACAATTATTATAAATATGCCTATATTTATGATTGGAGGGTTAACTTTTCACCTAAATTTATAATTTCCCATCATTTAAAATTACATTATGTATGTGTTAAGCCTAATAAAATATTTCCCCTTAAAAAATCAAAGGAATTATCATTGAATATTCGAACTTGGAATTATAAAAAAAATAAATATAAGGAAGAAGTAATTAGGACAGTATTAATACAAGATTAGATTAGCATTCGTCCTGCTGTTAATTTGTTAGTTTAAATTAAAGTATTTTATTAAAAGCAATTCGAGTTCTAAGAAACCAGAAATAAGAGTAAGTATTTAAGTAAGAAACGAAAACTTTCTGTCGGAATGAAGTCTTGTCAGTGAAGATTAGTTAAAAAAAAAAGTATTTTGTTTTTTTTTTTTTTGGTTTGTTGTTCTTTACACTCTGGCTTATTATTATAAAATAGTGCTTATAAACTCATGAAAAATACATTTGACGAACAAGCAATTAACACTACAGATAGATAATTGTCCGTTCTTAATTTTCTATTTAAGTACTTTTTTATGTACGACTGGCGGAAAATGAGATATTTTGAGAAAATCCGTAAGTTCTGCAATGCGCGCCATATTTGACCTACATTCGTGATTAATATATGGAAACTCTAGTATCAAAAACATCCTAAGAACCATTTTTATTTAAAATTGAATTATAAATTTATTTGCTGTTGTATTTTTATCGTATGATGAACCTTTTACGAAATAAACAGGATAAACTAAAATTTGAGGGAAGTTTTTACATCTAGTGGCGGGGGTAGATGTGGCGTCATACCTTATTTTTTAAAGGAGGTTTGCATCTACACTTGTGTAAAATTTCATATTTCTATCACAAAATGCAAAGCTGTATTCCATAACGTCCGGACTATATGGAGATAAAGAGCAAATTTCATAGTAACTAATGCGTATTTACGAAACCTGAATGTAAACCATTATTGGGTAAATTTGTATTTATACGGCGTTCCATGCGTTATAAACTCTTTATATAAGATACGTTATATTCCCTATGAAATAAACCAAAATATGAACTTTTATCGCGCATATAATTTAGTATTTTGGGTTTTTACCGCATATAAAATTATTATCCTTATAACCGCATATATAGTCAATATTTGGCTATAAATCGCATGTTAAATTTTAAAAAAGTCATAAACACGTCTCAAATCTTTTAAATCATTAAATTAAAATTTTTATTGCCCCTTATTTATTTATTTCCCCGGAAGACGTAGAACGTTGTAACAATCGATGTATACATTTATATTTACTTCCTTATGTTTTGGGCTCCAAAAAATAATACCACTTTTTTGTAAATTGAAAACCAATCTTGACCCGCCCGATCCAGAAAGTTTACTTATAACGCTACCACCAGGTTTTATGATTTTTTTATATAGCGAATCAAATCTATCGGTAATTAAAAGGGGTTGCGTGTGGTGTGGTGTAATAGTGGAATAAACGCGACTCTTCAGCAAATTTTAACGGGGTTTATTTAAAATTGAACGAAAAACATATATGGAGAGACAAAATAATATACAATAAATTGTTATTAACAAAATGCAAATAAAAAATAAAAAGATTTTAAACGGAATCAATTAACTTACCTAATTGTTGAGGTGTGAACAAACACAAATTATAATACCAAAGTCGCAAATTTAATTTAAAAATAAAGGATTTGTTTTACTTTAACACTAATTAATATTGATAATGATTCAAAAATCAGACCGGCAGTAACTGTATTACTAGGTCAAAATCTCGGACGCTTCTGTTCTTAGGACCATTTTTGGGGGAGTATACGAGTATATAAGAACTCTACCCTTAAGTGGTAATTTATAATTTTATAAATTAATATAATATATAATAATATAATATAATATAATATAATATAATATAATATAATATAATAATATAATATATAAGGAGATTTTGAAGTGGTTTTCTGACAGTACGAACGCTTTACGACGAGACTACGATAAGTGGTTAAAATAATTTTTATGTTTTGTATTTGGGGTAGTTGTTACAAGTGTGTATGGTACAGGACCCTCCATAATTATAGATTCAAACTTTATTTTATCATATTTTTTATGTTAATTTATCTAAATATAATATTAAATATTTTAGCAAACTATGAACCTTCCTTGATGAGCAGGTCAGTTAAACAACGGGCCCGTATAAGCATTAAATTTATTTAACCCCCCAAATTGAAAAAAACAAATGCGTTGTATATTGTATTTTCTGTAACCTGTAGTATCTATTCAGAACAAGGTATCCTGCAAGGTGATGTCATTACTATTAAATAACAATTCTGATACGATTTTGAATCAAGTTTCCACTTTTTAAATTGAACTGTTAGTTCCTCTCCAGGGTGGCCTTTAGGCCGCACAGTTTAGGCAATCATATTCTAGATGGCGACTACA
This sequence comes from Podabrus alpinus, assembly GCA_932274525.1. NCBI lineage: Eukaryota > Metazoa > Arthropoda > Insecta > Coleoptera > Cantharidae > Podabrus > Podabrus alpinus. The sequence continues at coordinate 13,672,448 of OW026455.1, forward strand.
TTAATATCGTATTATACTAGTAATTATTATGTGTTATTGTCTATATATTATTTTTCTTTTTAACATTCGTTTATTTATTTACAATCTGTTACATTTAAATAACAATAAGTAAATGTGTTGATAAAAATTTGAGACATGTTGGGGAACAACCATTGTTATTCCCTCAGAATTTTATAAACCTAACAAACCTTTACAGAGATTATTATTATTGATTACAAATTAATTAATATTATCAAATCTTGTCGTTAAATCCCACGGTTTAAACCTTTTGAGTCTTTTTCTTTGGTCATTCCCATCAAGCAAGTTCACAACTAAATTATTTGGGTGAGTCCTCAATCTATCCCGGTATATTTCACTGTATCGTTTTATTTCACTTTTCACTTTGTTTACTTTTAGGTCGTTATGTATGACATCGTTAGGGACGTACCAGGGGGCATTCGTGATCATTCGGAAAGTTTTGGATTGGAAGTGCTGCAGTATTTCAATATTTGAGTTGCTTGCTGTTCCCCACAGTTGTATCCCATAAGTCCATATTGGTTTCAGTACAGACTTGTACAGCAACAACTTGTTTTCAATCTTAAGTTTTGACTTGGTTCCCAGCAACCAATACAAGCTTCTCAGTTTTAGTCCTAGCTGCTTTCATTTCGTCCATATATGATTTCTCCACGTGAGCCGTCTATCGAGATGAATGCCGAGATACTTTGCTACTTCGGATTGTGGTAACTCCCGGTTATTTAAGGTTACTGGTGGACAGGTATTCCTTTTCATTGTGTATGTTAATGTGTCGATTTAGCTTCATTAGCTCTGATTCGCCATTTTTTAACCAGTCCTGTATTCTATTCAGATGGGTTTGAAGATTTTTTGAAGCCAGTGATGGATCATGGTCCGAAGCCATAATTGCAGTGTCATCTGCAAATGTTGCAACTGTTGTTTTAGTAGTGGTAGGTAGATCCGATGTGTAGATCAAGTACAGAATGGGCCCGAGGACACTACCTTGGGGGACACCTGACATAATAATGTTAAATTCTAATTAATCTTCCCGAAAGCGGACCTGAAACATCCTATTTGTCTATATTTAAAAAAATTTCCATTTTTGATTCAGAATTTATTCTTTTTATATCAATTATTTGCTTTATTTAAAATTAAATTATTATTTATTCATTGCTTTTTACTAGAATACATCAGCGTCTAGTCTGCAAGTCAGATTTACACCGGGAACAAACCAACAACTCTGGAAGCATTGGAGGTCAATTGGTCAATATTCAGCAAGCCATTTATGAAATATATAAGGCCAGAAGTATTGGAAAAAGTGGTAAAAAATTGAACTGATCGGATGCGCTTCGTAACGATTACTCGTGGTGGTCACATGCCGGAAATCATTTTCAAATCAAAAATGGAATTAAATTTACTCTCATAAAAAAATAATTAAAAAACATTCCATCAATTTTTTAATGTTTTATTTCGATTTAAAGTTCTCGTACACCTAAAAGAACACCCTTAATATACAACTACCCTGAATGGAATTTGTTTAGCCGATAAAGTTGGTGACTTTTTTTAATGATTTGCTTTTTATTATTAACTTATATAATATAAGGTAATATAAAATTTGGTAAACCTTGGTACTTAAAAGTAGAATGGCTATTTGGTCGTGTGAACCATCATACTAAATGCATACACATTAGTCTTATTGGAAGATGGGTTTAGGTGTTCGCTTCGTACAGACTGGTAGTTTTTTTTTGCTAAATTTGTTAACTCAGATTTAACTTTAAGTTAATGTACATACGTGCAGAAAAATACCAGACGTCTGGTGAGGATTGTCGCCAAATTTACGGTATACTACCGCTCAAACGTTTGGGAACACTTGAACTTTTTTTTAAATATAAAAGCTTAGACTACAAAATGCACTTAAATTATTTGAAACAATGTTGCACAAAATATCATTTGTTTGTCATAAATCTAAAAATCTTTCAAAATCTGCCTGCACGTATCCGGCAAAACAGAATTGAAAGAAATGCTCAAATGTTAGGATTGTAACAATTTCAGGTAGTCGGTTGGTGCGACGCGGCGCCGGGATCCATTGAATGAATTTCTACATTTAAAATTGTTTGCTAACTTTTTTTTAATTTTATGGTAGTAATAAACCAAAATATTGGATATATTTTTACCTTAAAGCCCTTTCAAGTTGCAAATATAAAACAAGCTACATTCAAAAATTTATATCATTCGTGTATTTGTTTCTAGTTGCAATTGTGAAAATTTCATTTTTGTAATGGCAAGAAAATATCAAATTACTTTATAAAGCGTAGTGCAGTTATTGCTGTTTACAAAATGGGATAATGGCATAACAACTAACACAAAAAACAAATAGTTAAATCCCTGGTTTCCCTGTGTTCCTATACGGTGCGGAGACGTGGACTGTTAAAGCGCAGGGCAAAAGAAAGATGGACGCGTTGGAGATGTAATGCTGGAGGAGAATGCTCCCATGGACGGCTAGAAGAACTAATAAGTCTATCCAGGGTGAGATACGGGAACGATATCGAATCTCCCAAGTAGTGTATACACATATCCTCAAATACTTTGCACCCACATATCTAAAACATATCTAAAAGAAGTGACGACGATGTGGAGAAACTCATTGACCAAGAAAAAATAGAGGAAACTAGACCATGGGGGCGATTACCAAAACTATGGTCCGATCAAATCAGAGAAACCACCCAAAGCTCCATATACGAGATTTCCCACACCGGACTGGAAATAGAGAAAAGTGCCGAGATATCGTGAAAAGAGCCACTGCGATGACAGAGAAGCAAAGCTGATCACTACTTCTCTGGCAAGAGGAAACGAAGGAGAAGAGCTTTGTAATACAATTTTCTCACATGGCATTTTCATCTGAAGAAAGAATTCTGCAAAATCTATTTTGTAGAGAATTACGTATTCTTCAATTTTGCTCCAATGATAATTTTCCTTAAAAATGAAATTATGTATTATTGTGCTTATAGTCCAGGCAAGGAAGGTTTTTAGTTTGCAAAATATCCGGGCAAGCTGAATTTTGGCAGAGATGTACATTGGAGGGTTCTAATGAACCCCCCCCCCCAATAGTCCCATAAAATCCCACGCCGGCGTCCCCCACAATCGGGGGCTTTAGATCCCCCAACGCGATTTTTTGCCGATAACTCGATGATTTATGCTCGTATGAAAAATTATGATCAGACCATAATTGAAGAGCATAAAATTCTCTATAAAATAGTTTTTACATAATATTTTTCCATGGCACACTAATACTTAAATTATTGCCCGAAAACACGACCCACCCTTAAAATGGCACAGTATTGATTCGTTGCAGGGAGAGAAATGTTTTCGGGCACGGGAAATGCTTTTAATAATAAATTAATTGAAATTGTGGCCAAGGTTGGAAAATGAAGAGAAAAATAGATTTTTTCAAAATTTTCCCAAGTTATAGTATCTTCCAAGTAACGAAACCGAAATTTTGGTTTGAGCTTAAAGAAGGTCCGGGCTAGCTGAAATTTGGCAAAGATGTATATTGAACTGTTCTAATAAACCCCCAAAATGTCTCATAAAAATCCCAACACGACGTTTCCCCCAAATGAGAATTTTAGCCCCCTAAGTGAGGTGTTTCGCCTATAGCTCGCGTATTTTTACTTTTACGAAAAATTACCATTAAGCAAAGTTGAAGAACATAAAATTCTCTATAACTTGTGGCGCTGCAGTATTTTTGTATTGTATTGTACTTAGGGGTCGATTGGCCGCAAGAGCCTTTCAGAACTGCGACCAGTATTGATCTTTTGTTCATTACCCTGCTAATTAGGTATTCAGGAACTCAATTTTGCTAGCAAAACATAGAATACTTCTGAGAGGTTTTTGTTGTACCTCTTTGGGTGTTAGTTGCGTCTGTCCCAGATATTTTAGCCTGGATCGGGCTAAGGCATCACAGCTACAGAAAATGTGTTCGGCTGATTCAGTTTCCGATTCACAGAGTATGCATTTGTCATCGTCCTCCATTCCCATTTCCTTGAGGTGATATCTCACCTGACAATGTCCGGTGAGCAACCCGTGATGAGCCTGATTTCATTCTTCGATAGTACATGAAGCTTTTTAGCCTCTGCAGTCGATTTCTATATCGACAGATAAATTTCTTCGCCTGTTTTTGTCCTGGTGTATTGTGCCATAGGGTTTTTTTGTTCTCCGCCTCCCACTTCCGGACCTCCAACCCCCTGTGTGTCTTGGACAATCCACAGAATGGTTCGGGCCCAGTCGGGGAAGCTCTTGAGCCTGATGTAGCCAGTTTGTCGGCCATCTCATTACCCTCAATTCCCTCATGACCCGACACCCAGTGGAGGGCAAGTTTTTTGTCCTTGGCCAGTTTCTTGAGGGATTGTCTGCATTCCCATATGGACAAAGACTCAAAGCTATTTGCTTTGAGTGCCTTTATCGCAGCTTGGCTGTCAGACATTATATTGACTTTTTTGCCCTTAATGTTCCTTCGTAGGCATTCATGCGCACATAGTGCAATTGCAAGTATTTCGGCTTGCATAATTGTGGGATAGGTTCCTAAGGCTATAGATGCCTCATACTTTGGGCCATATATTATGCCTATGCCTGTTCCCTGTTCAGTTTTTGATCCATCTGTGTACCAGTTGGAGGATTTTGTATCCACTTGTATTTTATGACTTCTAGCCGTCCTTCGGTCTTGGATGATGGCCTCAAACGATGTTTCAAAGTCAAAGATTTTCGGAATGATATCCGAAGGCTTTTCAAACAGATCTGGCTGTAGGAAGTCCAGTATCTTTAGGTGACCTGTCTTGTCTCCTGGTTTGAATTTCTTAACTTGGGTAATTTTTATGGCAGCTTGTATGGCTTCCCTTTTCACTCGTAGGTGAAGAGGTGGCAGATCTAATAGTGCCTCCATAGCCGCGGTTGGGGTTGTGCGCATAGCCCCTGTTGTACCCACACACGCTAGCCTTTGCAATTTCTGCAACCTGCTTTGTGTCGTGATTTCGTTAGTTTTTGTCCACCACACGAGCGATGCGTATGTGACAATGGGTCTAATTATTGATGTATATGACCAATTGATCATTTTTGGTCTTAGTCCCCAGGTCCTTCCAAAAAGTTTGCGACAAGCCCAAAAGGCTCCTGTTGCTTTGGAAAGAATTTTATCCATATGTGGCTTCCAGGTGAGTTTTGCATCCAGGGTTACCCCCAGATATTTTACCCCTCTGGAAAAAGGTATCGATAAACCCTGAAACTGTGGAGCTTTTAGGTTTATCTTTCTACGCTTTGTGAATGGAACTATAATGGTTTTTGAAGGATTCACTGTAAGTTCTTCCTTTTCGCACCATTCTTTTATTTTGTTTAGGGCTGTTTGCATTAGATTTGAAATTATGCCTTCATGCTTGCAGTAGGTAGTATACAATACATATTGTAATATGCAAATTTTTAACTTTGTTTAATGGTACTTTTTCGTAAAAGTAAAAATACGTGAGCTATAGGCCAAACACCGCAATTAGGGGGCTAAAATCCTCATTTGGGGGAACGCCGGCTTGGGATTTTTATGAGACATTTTGGGGGTTTATTAGAACAGTTCAATATACATCTTTGCCAAATTTCAGCTAGCCCGGACCTTCTTTAAGCTCAAACCAAAATTTCGGTTTCGTTACTTGGAAGATACTATAACTTGGGAAAATTTTGAAAAAATCTATTTTTCTCTTCATTTTCCAACCTTGGCCACAATTTCAATTAATTTATTATTAAAAGCATATCCCGTGCCCGAAAACATTTCTCTCCCTACAACGAATCAATACTGTGCCATTTTAAGGGTGGGTCGTGTTTTCGGTCAATAATTTAAGTATTAATGTGCCATGGAAAAATATGAAATAAAACTATTTTATAGAGAATTTTATGCTCTTCAATTATGGTCTGATCATAATTTTTCATACGAGCATAAATAAGCGAGTTATCGGCAAAAAATCGCGTTAGGGGAGCTAAAACCCCCGATTGTGGGGGACGCCGGCGTGGGATTTTATGGGACTTTTGGGGGGTTTATTAGAACACTCCAATGTACATCTCTGCCAAAATTCATCTTGCCCGGATTTTTTTGCAAGCTTGAGCCAATTTTTCGGTTTCGTTGCCTGGACTATTACACACAATCCGATTTGGTTGGAACTTTTGGGGGTTCATATGGCTACTACATTTCAGCTACCCCAGATTTTTTACAAGCTGAAAGTGTTCCTTGCCTGGACTATATTTGCTCTTAGTAATTCTTATCTGGAATTTATAAAAATAATCGCCTTAATTAAAAAGTACTTTATTATTATTATTTCATCCTTAATATAAAACATTTACAATGGTAAAAATTGTTACAAATTGATTTACTTTTTGTGTATAAAACGAAAATATGCCATAATTATATAAATTATCAGAACAAATATTACCAACAAGGTAAGACCCGCGCAATTACAAAATGTATAACAACGATTTCGAAGATCCATAAAAAATTGTAAAGCAAAACGACTTAAAAATGGTCTTATAAATTCATCTGGATTAAACTGATAACGATTCATAGGTCTACGTGAAGAAATCAAATAGGAAGATTCGTTTATAGTAATATCTTCTTCAACATTTCCCTTTAAAGTACTTTCAGATGAATTCGAAGATTCTGATGAATCTACAGTAATGCTACTTTCATCTAGCTTGAAGGTTACTGTTTTTGGTCGCAGTTTTTCTTTATTAAAAAAAATATTTAAATTATCAATAAGTACAATGCCATATATTTTTTAAATTATCACTTACTACGATCAATTCCATTTCGTTTTGATTGGGAAAATTCTTCTTCGGCATCTTGTAGTATTTTGTCTGGTACTACTTCTAGTTTTGAAGCTTCGTCTATATTATTTTCATTGTCTTCTTTACCAATGTTTGTCCTTACATGTTCAATAAGTGGTTCCAATACAATTCCCTTGAGGTTCATTTCCATTTGAAGAATGAAATTAATTAGTTTGGATGGGGAAAAATATATTTTTTTCCTCGTTTTATAACCACAAATATTTTAATTATTAACGTAATTTACAACGGACATTTACATTAAAACGTTCACATTAATTCGGAAAATCGTAGATATTGTAAACATGCTCAATACGTATGATAACTGCAGATAAGAATTTTAATGTATTTCAAAATTATAATCTCGAGCACTTCAGAAACATCCTTTTAACAATTCTGTATATAAAAATAATAATTTGCAGAAAATTAAAGACATTGGTACCATAGGGCGATTGTTTGAAAGAAAGAAATTTCTAAGCCAAAATTTATTTTCTACAAGAGTGTAGAAAGTCAGTTTTGCAAAAAGATAATTTGCGTTAATACGCTCCTAGTAAAATTATATACACCAAAATTGCAAATTATTAAAAATTACTCAAAAATTGCTAAAAATATTGCCCAAAATTATTGGTATATTTGTACACCAAAATTGCATAATGGGCAACTTCTTCGATCCTGTATTTTAATTTGGATGTTATACCTACTGCCAAAATTTTTTCTCATTTTCTCTAATCCAAACAGGATTAGGTTAGTACCTAACATAAGGAAAAAGGAGAGATCTACAGTTTAATTTTCGATATAATTCGTCTTATTTAAATTAAATTAAAAAGTATTGTAAAAAGTAAATTGAAAAGTACACTAGACCCTCCATGTACGCGAGTTCGATGTACGCGAATTCAGAATAACGCGAATTAGATTTTGATACCTGAATTTTTTATACGCGAAGCAAAATTCCCTTTAACGCGAATTAAGTTTTCGCGTATTATTAAAATAACTAGGTGGCACAGTCGGCCTACCGGCCGCCTTTAGCCATCTAGACCGTGTCGGATGTGGTTGTTCGGCCTTCGGCCTCACTACAAGGTGCTAAAGTAGCCTATGTTTTTCGTAGCGTTGTAAATATCGTAACTTCTACACCAAATTTGGTTAAGATTGGTCAAATAGAAACGTAAAGCACGTGCACGCGTATTTGCATTGTCGATCGGTTGACAGCTTGGCAGCATTCATTATTGTTTTTCAAGTTGATTTTGAGTAGCCTGCCTTCCTTTAAGGAATCTCGATAATCCATTCATGCGCGTCCCATGGGGACGCGCATGAATGGATTATCGAGATTCCTTAAAGGAAGGCAGGCTACTCAAAATCAACTTTCCTTTCCTTTGCGAATTTTTGTACTATTTCAATACAAAAACATGCGTAGGGACCTACATAATAACTGTGCCAAATTTGGTTCCGATCGGTCAAACGGTTTAGGAGTCTATAGGGAACATACATACATAGTACATCCATTTTTATATACAGGGTGTTGAATGAGTTAGCCGTTCATAGGATATTTACATGTAAAAACTTATTTATGCAAATTCCTGCTTCCCTAATTATTTTAGAAAAAAAATGAAAGACACAAAAATCATGCAGAAAAATAAACTACAAATGATAAAAGAATTATTTTCATCTAGCTTTTACCTAAAGTGGCAAAAAATGCTTTTGAAATTGTTCAAATTTTCATTTATCAGACTAGCCATGAAAGTTTCCAAGGTAATTATTTTTGATAAGTATTAAAAACCAATTGCACTTTGTTTACAGTTTTGCACTTTATTAAATTTTAATTTCATAAAATGGAAGCAAAAGTACACAATTAGTGAAAAAAATCAATTTTTAAAACTATATTACTCTGGAAACAGTATACGTATGGTACGAGATCTCTTTGCTGGTTTATACCCAGAAAGACCAATCCCTACTTATTCGACAATTAAAAATGTAATTGATAATCAAAATCAATATGGGTCTGTATTTAAGCCGTCATGCAAGACCTGCAGAAATAAAAGAATAAATTTAGAAGAAATCAATATTGGTGAAGCTCCAGGTACCGATATCGAAACAAATGTAATTGCTGCCGTAGTGAATAATCCTTGTATCAGTACAAGAACAATTGGTGCGGAGTTAAATATTCATCACACTACGGCGTTCAAAATTATAAAAAAACATAAATTTATATCTTATAAGTTCCAAAACCATCAAGAAATTTTTGAAGAGGATATGTACAAAAGAATGATTTTCTGTGAAAGCATTATCGAAAAGGCCAATTTGGATAGAAATTTTATTAAAAATATTTGTTTTACCGATGAGACAACGTTTAGTATTAACGGGGAACCAAATGTTCAAAATTATCGGTTTTGGTCCACCGAAAACCCTCATTTAATGATCAACAATCGTTCACAGTATCGCCAAACTGTAAATGTTTGGGCAGGGATATTAGGAGCAAACATCATCGGACCATTTTTTATTGATGGAAATTTGAATGGACTAAAATATCTAGAAATGTTACAAAACGAAATTGGACCGGCAATTGATATTGTGGCAGGAGAAAATAACGTAATCTACTATCAACAAGACGGATGTCCGGCACATTATACTAGAGATGTAACCAATTATTTAAATGAATGTTATCCCAATTCTTGGATAGGACGCAATGGACCAATAAACTGGCCAGCTCGGTCACCAGACTTGGCTCCAAATGACTTTTTTTGTGGGGTCATTTAAAATCTAAAATTTATGGTGAACGATACCAAAGTATTGATTCATTAAAAAATAAAATTGTGGAGGAGTGTGGCAATATTACCGAAAGACAACTTGCGAATGTACGATGTAACTTTTATGATAGACTTGGTTTTTGTTTAGCTGAATATGGAAACCTGTTTGAACATTTGCTGTAAATTTAATTATTTCTTAATGTTTGTAATTGTTTATTATTAATAATTTATGTAATAAATAAATTAAATTGAATTTATTTCATGGCTAGTCTGATAAATGAAAATTTGAACAATTTCAAAAGCATTTTTTGCCACTTTAAGTAAAAGCTAGATGAAAATAATTCTTTTATCATTTGTAATTTATTTTTCTGCATGATTTTTGTGTCTTTCATTTTTTTTCTAAAATAATTAGGGAAGCAGGAATTTGCATAAATAAGTTTTTACATGTAAATATCCTATGAACGGCTAACTCATTCAACACCCGGTATATAGATTATGTGTTATCCAAATAGCATAAACAAATTTGGAGGTGTAGGTGTATATAAATCTTACGTCGAAGCTAAAGATATTCATTGAACTATACTAAGGCCCGCGGACGAAACGTAAATATTATTCTGGCCCCTGTTATACAAAAGGTTGCCCACCCCTGCTATATAGGATATGTATTAAATAACCATGTTAGATTGTTCTTAGCATTTTGACACGGAACTTAACCTTACATCGTCCATTATATTTGTGTTCATTTTACGCCGATTTTTTTTACGCCGCGCCGGTGTCTCTCGGAACGGAACCCCGGCGTAAAATGACGTTTACCTTACATTATTTGATTTTTTTTTGTAAACTTAATTCGTTTCCATGATAAGGCCAGCTAAAGCGACACTTTTCAGTTTACCCCTCTGTGTATAACTTTGGAACTAATGAACATAGAGGGCGGATTTTTCTTCAACAAACTTATTAGTTTAGATTGACGGAACAAACTTTTTTAATTGAGAGTTTTGCACACCCCCCCCCCTCAAAGGGGTCTCTTTTTCCCCTAAAAATTAATATATATTATTAAGACTAACATAGTTGACCTGTGCACCAAATTTCATTTTGGGCGGACTATTGCAGATTGAGAAAAAAATATATACAGGTAATCCTCGCACAACACGCTTAATTCGTTCCGTGCAATATCGAAACGTGTTAAGCAAAACCTAGAAGTAATGCAAATCAGAGGTATGCGTTCCGTGTTTTATCAAAACCGGGTTCTACAAGTCCGCGTGTTCTATCGAAACTGCATTAAGTTTAACGTAGAAGTAATGGGAAATGCATTCAGTGTAATATCGAAACTGTCTTTTAACCCTCCAGCACACGGGTGGCTAGAAATTACAAGGGCGCACGGGTGAGGTCTATCAGGCCCATAGTTAAAAGGCGTGTAAAAAATTTGTCTCATAAGTAAAAAAAATTTTTTTTTGTTAAATATAAACTATGATTAGTTCTTTTTAAGATCGATGAAAACATTTAAAGAAAAAATCAGATTTATCTACTTTTTTTATCAACGTAAACTTCTTATTTGCAAAGTTACAGCGATGTTTGTGAATTGCGTGGACTCACAGGCCTCACCCGTGTGCTGAAGGGTTAATGACTAACATAATAATCAAGACCAAGTTTGCACAATTGTTGCCGATTTTCTTGAAAACCACTGCTCCGATTTTGATGGAACTTTGACTGTTATTTTATTGATGATTTCAGGAGTAACATGTGCTCATAATTAAATAATAAAACGATTACATTTTTTCGTTCTTTCGCTGACTTCGCAACTTTTTTTAGATGCGTTACAGGTAAGATGATACATGATAACATGTGATAACGCTGTTATAATATGTCTACTATAATAAGTAAAGTACCGAGATACTGGAGATTTATACTAGTGCTAGTTTCTTAGAAGTGCAATATCGAAACCGTGTTAGAAGCTGCCGCAATATTTACTGCGTGTACTATCGAAACCGTGTACTCATAGTCGCGTGTTATACGAGGGTTACCTGTATAACTTGCCATTTGATAAGTTATATATTATACTTACCTATTATACCTTTGATATCACTGAATACTGTTGCTTTGAACCATTGTTGATCTTTTTACCATTTATGTAAAACATTGTTCCAACTCATTATCAAGGTAAGAGATTATTGTTGATATTCGTAATTTGCGACGTTACCATAATACGTTTCTCTCCATCTAGTCCTGAAGATGGAGACGTAATAAAGTCTCCGAAACGTCGATGAGATAATATATTTGTTTTATTTGGTGTCCGCTTAACCCAAGAATCCTTCTTTGATTAATTATATTATACTTGTTTGCTCAATCTGCAATTTTCGGCCCAAAATGAAATTTGGTGCACAGGTTAACTATGTTAGTCTTAATAATATAATATATTAATTTTTAGGGCGGAAAAGGGACCCCTTTGGGAGGGGGTGCAAAACTCACAATTAAAAAAAATTGTTCCAGCGACCTAAACTTATAAGTTTATTGAAAATAATCAGCCCTCTATGTTCATTAGTTCCAAAGTTACACACCCTGATGTTCGAGGGTGTAAACTGAAAAGTATCGCATTTAGCTGGCCTTAACATGGAAACGAATTAAATTTACAAAAAAGTCAAATAATGTATTTTTGGTTCAACTGCATTGTCATATTATGATAAACTTTTTATCAAAATTAGGGATGGTGTGGTCAACTTATATTCAGATAATAAATATTTATGATGAAAATCTATACAATTAATTGAAAATCGATTCCGACCTTTTTAAATAAATATAACGGTGGTCGCGCAACTTAGCTGTACTTCGAGCTGTTATTGCAATGTGAATACGAATCTGACGAAAAATTTGTATAAATATTTTTTTGTAGAGAATTTAATTAGCTTTAATTTTATATTAAACTATTTTGTCATAAAGTTCAAAGAAACTTGAGAAATCGGCGAAAAACTGATTTTTGTACGTTTCTGCCTATACTTGTTTAATTTTTAGTAACCAAACCCATGCTCATCCCATGATAAAATTTGGTACACATGCTCAGCACATTTGTACAAAAAAACTGTAAGAAAATTAACCAAAAAAATACCCCTTTAGAAATAGGGGTTGAAATAGGGTTAATATTAAAAAATTAATCCAGTTAGGGGTTTAAAATATAAAATGTGGTTGAATATTTGAACAGAATGTTCGTTTACCTTTACAGAACAATTTTTATTTTTAAATTTAGACCACCGTGGATGAAGTTACAGTCGTTTTCCTACAAGTCGTTACATCAACGTTTTGACTTTTTGAAAGACCAAAACAAGGAAACGAGCGCCTTTTTGGGCAAATCCTTTAATTTGTATTTTTTATTTCTTACTAAGATGGTGTGTACCAAAGTTTGTCAAATTAGGCATGGGTCAAGTAAATTCATGATTCGATTTAAGATGGAATGACCCGCTCGTGGAATCGCGCTGGAGTCTGCTTCCAAATGCTGGCGAATGAAAACAAGCAATTACGACTTCAGCGATGCCGTGCTTTGCTACAGCGCACCGCTGCTCAAAGATAGGAAAATGTCATTTTCACTGATGAAACAATTTTCACCATCGCACAAGATGGCGAGATAGTTAGCAGTCAATATCCCAAGACTCTCTCTCTCTCAGATTCCTTCGTCCTACGTAAGGACATAGTGGCATCATGACGGTAGCGTCTTCAGTGAGGTGCTCCATGCTCCCCGGTCATGCGCTGCGTGAGTCGCCACATGTAGTGTTTGGCCAGTTAGGGCTTTGATCTGGTCTACCCATCTTGTTGGAGACCTTCCCCTAGGTCGCTTTCCTTCGATCTTTCCCTGGATCATCAATTTTTCCATTGCTTCTGGTCTTCTTGCAATGTGTCCGAAATATCGCAAGAATGACTGGCTGATCTTGGTTGATAGTCGCGTTTCGACCTTTAGTTCATTCAAAATGGACACATTTGTGCGGTGGGCCGTCCAAGGTATTCTCAGCATGCGCCGGTATGCCCACATCTCAAAGGCTTCGACTCGTCTTCTATCGTCTGCCTTCAATGTCCACGTTTCTGCTGCATATGTGGCCACCGGGAATATCAGTGCCTTCAGGAGCCTCATCTTTGTTGTTCTAGTAACGGTCGTGTCTCTCCATATATTTACGAGTTTAGTGGTCGCCGTTCTTGCCATAGCCAGTCGCCGTCTTATTTCTGGCGTACTTCCTTCAGAGTTGGAGATGAGAGAGCCTAGGTATATGAAGCTATGCACTACCTCAAACCCCATGAATGTATGGATTTCGGGGGAGTTATTGTTGGCGCGGTCTACTATCATGATATTTGTCTTATTGTTATTAATATGTAGACCATAATGCCTGCTTATCTCGATTAGTCTAATCATGATAGCTTCAAGTTCTTTTAGACTCGACGCAATTATTAGGGTGTCATCCGCATATCTCAAATTGGAGATCTTCCTACCGCCTACTGTTATACCGCCATTCCACCCAGAGAGCACCTTACGCATTACAAACTCGGAGTATATATTGTATAGTATTGGCGATAATATGCATCCTTGTCTTACACCAGCACCTATACTGAACTTTCGCGAATACGTTTTATCTATACGTATTCTTGTCGAGTTTTCGTTATATAGTCGTTATATATCCCAAGACAGCCCAACCCAATAAAACACTGATGCTGGAAAAACAAGCCACAGACTTAATTTAAGATGAAGAAGAAGAACAATTTCACAATCGTCAAAATGATATCTAGATATTGGCCAGAAAAGGCATCTGGGCCTTGTGCCATCGTTGTCTATCACCAATACCCCAAAACTGTAACAGTCAAATCATGATTGAATTACACTTTATCTCTCGTCAAAAGCGTCTTAGCTTCATTTTAGTTCTCATTATCTCCAATTTTTTTTCCCGGCTTTCTACTTCGATTACACTTTTGTGCTGTCCTATGTGGTATGCCTTCATTATTTTTATGTCTATCTCTAAGTTTTGTTTTATAAACCTTTCCATCTTTTCTTCCATTGTAGAGCGTCCTGGAACATCCAATTTCAATCCTGTCACTACTACTTTGTTCCTTCATTTTTCTCTATCTTGCAGCTCTATTTTGTATTCAACTGCCTCTAGTTTATTTTCGAGTTCTTCGACTTTCTTCTCGTTTACTATTTTTTCTTGGTTGATGATGATTTTTGTCTGGCTCAGATATTATTTTCAGTTCTTCCGCTTGGCTTTCCATTTGTTGTAGCATTTTTTTGCTATATTCCCTTATCTCATGTTCTATTTCTATATTTTCCATTCTCATCTGTATTATATCCGAGCTTATAGCTTCCATAAACCTTTTGATTTCTTTCATCTTTTCAGGTCTATTCCGAATTCAGTTTCAGTATCCTTGTTCTTCTAGTTGGTATTATTTCAGTTCTCTTGCTTTGCTGGAAAGCTGGGCTACTATTCACAACTTCTTATGATCGTCTTCTTTTAGTGTAGCGTTTTGACGTATCTCAGTTTTTAGTTGTTCTTGTTTTAGTTTTCTGTTGCTTTTCATTTCAAGTGGAAATGTTACATGTTTACCAATCCAGTAGCATCTCTCATTGGGAAGGTTTTTTTCTCGTTGAGAAATTTTCGGTATCCGAAAACGGATACCATTAAAAAAATGTCCTGGATGACTGACAAGATCGAAGGAGAGAATAAAATTGAAAAGCAACAATGTAGAAATGATGTGGAAAAAAATTAAGGAAGCTAAAGAACGGGAAGTAAAGAAGAACTGCACGGAAATTAAACTAGGCAAATTAAATTATGCAAAGCATGACAGCTTCAATGTGCACGTTTGAAATGTGGCTATATCGTGAAATAATGAGAGTGCCACGATTGGAGTATGGGGAAAGGCGAGGAAATAGTTGACACAATAAAATGTAGAAAAAATTTCAATACTTGGGCCCCATTGTTAGAACCGAAAATAGACTTCACCAATTGCAAACTAGAAGAAACAAAAGAGAGAAACAAGGAGAAGTTCCTGGAAAGGGAGGTTTAGAGGGGGAAATAGGGGTTAAGATAGGGTTAATATTAGAAAATTATCTCATTAGGGGTTGAAAAATAAAATGTCGTTAAATACTTAAATAGAATGTTCATTTACCTTCACAGAACAATTTTTAGTTTTCATTTTAGACCACTACAGATGAAGTTACAGTCTGTTCCCTACGAACCAAACTTTCTGACTTTTTAAAGGTTCAAAACAAAAACGAAAGGCCCTTAGGGGAAAAATCCTTCAATTCATATTTATTATTTATACTATCAAGATGTGTACCAAGTTTCATTAAGTTTAGTGTGAGTCAAGTCAATTTTGCTATTTTGCACGTGATGTGAGCTAAAATTATCTGAAATTTTCAAATTTTTTTTTCTTCATTTTACATTTCATATTAACTTCAATAATTAAAATTAATTTGTAAAAAGAACCCATCGATAATAATTATTTAAAAAAATATTGACACAACAATTCAAATGTAGTGTCAGAAAGCGTGAAGAACAATCCAAATGTAGTGCAAAAAGGCGCGAAGAAACCATATCTTCGGCAAGCTTACATGTAAAATTTGCCATAAATTAGGACAATTTATAATTGAATGTGAAAATTTTTAGTAAATAATACACAAAGTTGTTTCCATTTATTTGGTCTCAAATATGATTCATAAAAAAAGTACCCCCTAGGGGTCTTACAATAGACGATGCATGCGCATGCCTGACGATTCCGCGCGATATTATTTTATTGGTAGCTAGCGGGCGGTTCTCATTGGATATCGATTATAGTTTACATTTAACGGTCATTTGTTTGATCATAAGTCACGTTACAAATCACATTCAAAGTGCAATTAGAATTATAGTGCAATAAATTAAACGGTAATGCCTTTATTATTATTATTATTATATTAAGACAAGAATTCTTTAACACATTGAGTACAGTGGACCCTGAAGATACTGCGTCTTCAGGGTCCAGCGGCACCGCCATGACGCTGTGTCACAGTATAACGGCGTGTATATCGGAGGGGGGTCATTTTTAAAAGCTAAATTTATGGAAAACGCAACTTAACCGTCTGGAGAACTACCTCATTATGTTGGGTCCAAATTTTTTTTTAAAACATCACAAAAAGTGAGACACCACGTGGTACAGTTTGTACAGTGTGTCTCAAACAAAATACTCAAAAAAAACGATAAGAAAAGAGATTTTCCGATAACTGCAAGTAGGAAACTGCATGTAAACTAAATTATACCCAAAAAAAATTTTGAGCCCAGAGACCGAAAATTTTACTTTCCACATCCGTACTCAACGTGTTAAATGATAGTGGCAAATAATGTTTTATCAAACGGAAAATATGTTATTGGCGAAGAAACCATATCTTCGGCAAGCTTACATGTAAAATTTGCCATAAATTAGGACAATTTATAATTGAATGTGAAAATTTTTAGTAAATAATACACAAAGTTGTTTCCATTTATTTGGTCTCAAATATGATTCATAAAAAAAGTACCCCCTAGGGGTCTTACAATAGACGATGCATGCGCATGCCTGACGATTCCGCGCGATATTATTTTATTGGTAGCTAGCGGGCGGTTCTCATTGGATATCGATTATAGTTTACATTTAACGGTCATTTGTTTGATCATAAGTCACGTTACAAATCACATTCAAAGTGCAATTAGAATTATAGTGCAATTAATTAAACGGTAATGCCTTTATTATTATTATTATATTAAGACAAGAATTCTTTAACACATTGAGTACAGTGAACCCTGAAGACACTGCGTCTTCAGGGTCCAGCGGCACCGCCATGCCGCTGGACATGGCGGTGTCCGCTGGACATGAGGGGGTCATTTTTAAAAGCTAAATTTATGGAAAACGCAACTTAACCGTCTGGAGAACTAACTTATTATGTTGGGTCCAAATTTTTTTTTAAAATATCACAAAAAGTGAGACACCACGTGGTAGAGTTTGTACAGTGTGTCTCAAACAAAATACTCAAAAAAAGCGATAAGAAAAGAGATTTTCCGATAACTGCAAGTAGCAAACTGCATGTAAACTAAATTATACCAAAAGAAAATTTTGAGCCCAGAGACCGAAAATTTTACTTTCCACATCCGTACTCAACGTGTTAAATGATAGTGGCAAATAATGTTTTATCAAACGGAAAATATGTTATTGGCAGAAGTAATACTGAAATCAAACTCATAACCAAACAAATTTCAGTCCACCAGTTAAATCAAAGTAAATTGCTTTTAAATTTTAAATTAAACAATAAAGTTTCTATAGAAGGTGCCAATACAAACTAATTAAATAAATTTAAGTAAAAATTACTTTAAGATGCCATCTTTGGGCGTGATCTCGTATGTTTTTGCTATGGTCATGTATTCAAACTAATCGTTTTAAAAACATATTTTATGTTTTACTTTATTTAAGAGCTTCTTCTTTATTGTTTAATTTTAACCCTACAGTGCGCACTGATTCATATATGAATCATTTGTCGAATTCGCGAAAATCTTTGCATTGCATAATTGCAAGTTGTAAATAAGCGCCGTCCCAACTATGCTTCATCCATACTCAACATTCTTAACAGGGTGCTTATCGTATAAACTATTTTTTAATTTTAAAATTTAAATGTTTGTGGTACATTGCACGTTTTGGTACGAGTGGTTTGCATTTGTATTTCAGAAGCAAAGTACATAGATGTCTTATTATTTTACGTTGTTTTTAAACACATTAGGTTTTTTTTCTTGTATAAAACATTTCATATTTGTGCAAATATTGTTTTTATTTAAAGTTAAATTTGTAATCATATTTGGTGTAGTGATGCATATATTTATGAATCATACTCAAAATTGTATAAAATAAGTAGAAAAGACGAGTGTTTTTTTGTAGGCTTTGTGTAGCCCGTGATTTTTCCTGTTACACCTTGTTTGTGTAAGTAGTGGACTGTATCTTCTTTTGTTGTAGTGATTGTAATAACTAATTAGTTTTATAACTTTTATTTTGGTAAATATGTTACAAATTTTACAAACTTTTTGCGAGGAAACTATTTCGTTCGCATGTGAGTGAATACTGATGGAATTCGGTCGGTCTTCGACGAATTGCGACGTTAACCGACACTGAATAGCAAATACCGGGTGCGGTCACAAAATATGTTGTACGAATAAATTAATGTGAATCTTAACAACGAGAGTGGATTTTTAAAATTATTTTTCTTATATTTCTAGTCATGTTTTTGAGTGATTTTAATTTTCTTACTTAAAACAAAAAATTGCGCATTGTAGGGTTAAATTCAAAAGCAAAAATATTAATATTTTAACCTTGATTCAACTGGTCTACCGGCGCGTGATTTTCTGTGAGTTTGAGTATAACTACAAGCATGCAAGTATGTTGTTTTTTTTTGGATAATTTCGGTAGAATTGCATTTACGAAAACATATTTAGACAATATTTACCTTACATTTGTACGTTTCTGGAATTTTGCACTAATTTAAAAAATGGCTTTTGGTCTAAACTAAAATTTATAAAATGTTAATTTTTCTATGAATTTGAAGATTTTTTGGGCGGTTTCATAAAGGAAACGTTTAGAAAAATATTTGCAACAACTTTTATCTAAAACTTTTTTACATAACTGTTCAAAGAAACAAGTCAAAATGCAGCGTTTTTTAGGGAGTGAGTTTTTCAATCTGGTTTTTTATGATATAGTTATGAGAAAAATGTTCAAACTAAAGTTGTAGCACTTACGATTCTCTACAACTTTTATGTAAGAAACTTTTTCGTGCCGCAAAAACTACTCGCCCCAGGGGGCGTCAAAGTAAACCCCGTTTATAAAATGTTCCCTTTTCTGGTCGAATTCTTTTTTTCGGTAAATTACATTATTAACCATTAAAAAAAGTTGTTCATAGAAAAGCAGAAAATCATGAAAAGGATAGAAAAGTGTGACAACCATCTTTAAAAATTTTAAAACTTTTATTTGTTATAATTAAAATTAAGTTTTTAATTATTTAGGATCTTTATTTAATAAATTTTTATTTTTAAAAAACGGTGAAATAATAAAAAGACACTTAGAAATTATGATTTTAATAGTTTGGTGTCTTTTTCCTTCTTACAACTCTTTTTTTCAATTTCTAAATTTAAATGATCTCATTGTAATATAATAATGTATAACATAAGACAGTATTTCATTTTTATGCAATTGACATGGAAATGTAAATTGCATATTTTCCATGAAATCTTCTATTGTATCTTCATAGAGCACCCACACAAATGATAAGACCCAAAGCTGGTACTATGATTAGTGATTACTAATCCAGCAATTATTTATTTATTCATTTATTTATTTATTTATCTACGGCTAAACCTTTTTTACAATAAACCTTTTCTTTTTTACAATAATAACAATAACTATAATGAATTATAATTATTACAGTAAAAACGTTTTGTTTGAATTTAATAAACAATTTTGTTTGAAAATTTATAACACAATTTATTAGTTTTGATTTAAATAAATTTATTTCCGTCAATCAAACTGAACTTGTTTCAAAAAAAAAATTAATCTTGTAAATTTGTTTGCTTTAAACAAATTTTTCTTTATTTTAAATAATTGTTCATTACTTCAAATAAAAGATTGAGTTTAAATCGAAATGAAATTGTGTTTGATTAAAAAAAAGCTTAAACGAAGAAAATTATATTCTAAATGACCAAATACTTTGTTTTTTTCAAACAATTACTTTCTTTCATTAAAAAATACTTAAATGAAGAACTTCATGTTATAAACGATGAAATATTTTATTTAATCTGAACAATTATTTATTTAAATTAATAATCAAAAATATGTTTTCTTGAAAGAAGAATATTATGTATAAAATGACTAAATAGGTAGTACTTTATTTCATTTGAAAAACTTATTTAGTTTAATTTATAATAAAAATTTTGTTAATCAAGAAAAAGTATATTTGAAATGACCAAATATTTTATTGCTCTTGATAATTGTGATAGCAATAAATTCTGTTTGATTCAAATAAATATAATCTTCAAAAATGAAAAAAAATATTTTAAATGAACAAATATTTTTTTATTTCGCTTGATAATTGTGATAACTATAAATTCTGTTTGATTAAAATAAATTTTAGGACATATTAATTAATATATAATAAAAATCTGATGTGGCCAGCACATGACTTCCCTATAAGGAATCATTCCTTCATCGTTCATCTAAAGATTCGCAGAAATATTATTTAAATTTAAAAAATAAAAATTCATCAATAAAATATTTATCATAATATATTTAAGAAAAACCATTTCGTCCTTCAAGTAAAGTGCTACTTCCGGTTTAGGGATTTGCTCCAAAATCAAATGGTGCTTTCGTATACCGATTAAAGTGTTAAATATGAAATTTGGTTACTATATAACAATTCGTTCCTGAGATATTGAAGAAAAACTATTTCGTCCTTCAAGTAAAGTGCCATTTCCGGTTTAGGGATTTCCTCCAAAATCAAATGGTTCTTTCGTATATTGATTAAAGTGTTAAATATGAAATTTGGTGACTATATAACAAATTTGTTCCCGAGATATTGAAGAAAAACCATTTCGTCCTTCAAGTAAAGTGCTACTTCCGGTTTAGGGATTTCCTCCAAAATCACATGGTGCTTTAGTATACTGATTAAAGTGTTAAATATGAAATTTGGTTACTAGATAACAATTCGTTCCTGAGATATTTAAGAAAAACCATTTCGTCCTTCAAGTGAAGTGCTACTTCCGGTTTAAGGATTTCCTCCAAAATCAAATGGTGCCTTTGTATACCGATTAAAGTGTTAAATATGAAATTTTGTTACTATATAACAATTCGTTCCAGAGATACAGAACTTACAGACATTTTGCGTTACATACATACATCCATACAGACAGACATACATACATACAGACATCATTGCGAAAGTAGTCAAAACGGATTCAGAAATGCTCAAAACGGATATTTCCGTTAAAATATCGACATCGAATTTTTTCATGATTACAATACTTCCTTATAGGGAAGTAAAAAAATATTATTATTCTAATAAAAGTTTTCAAGCAATTTAGAAAAATTTATATCAAATTTATCGTTTAGGAAATTTATGTAATTTTGTTGGAACGACGCTATTTAAATCAGTAAGGAACAAAACTATAAAATCAAAACAAAGTGTATGCAGTTTTGAGCAAACAAATTTGAAAACAACATTACTCAAATCGATAAAATTTTAGACGATTTGAAGAAAAATTTATTTAAATCAAATAAGACATTATTTGGTTGTATTAAAATAATATTCTTTGAGGTAAACATCAACTCAATATGCTTGAATCAAATACATTTTTTCTTTTGGGCAACTAAAAAACCTCAAGAAAAATATTTATTAGGGCCAAGAAAAGTTATGGTTGGCTATATATAATGAAATTTTTCGTTTGCTCCTAATAAATTTATTTGAACCAAAAAAACATTTTTTTACTGTGTAGGGGACCAAGACGATGGAACCAATACGATGGACCAATACGATGGAAAATTCAGAAGAAACGGGAATGTACGTTTGGGTACCCGACGATCTTGATTGTCAAGTTATAGCCATGCAGCCTCAAAATATGAACGAAACTTTACCCCAAATTGGAAGCGTCCAGGTAAATTTAATCGCTTTTAAATAATTAAAATAACTGGAAAATATTTTTTTTTACTTTTAGGGTGGAATAACCGACGCGGTTATTACATCAGTTATTACATCTCCACAAAAAAAAAGAAGAAAACTTGGTTCCAAATCGTTACCGTGTCGATGTGACTTGTGCCCGGCTCAATATCCGACTATGGATATCTTAAACAAACATCGTAAGTTTTTCCACAATGTGACGTCCTCCTTCGAAATCGGTATACCATTAATTGACGTACAGCAACCGGGTATTATGCAAAAGTTAACAAGCGTAGGTATTGATAATGTGATTCCTGTATCAAATTCGACCAATACCTTAGCTGTGCCGGTCATGTCGCTTAACGCGGCCGAAAATTCGTCTTTGTGTGACTTATCCACTCTGGGGGTGTCATCAATTTTACGGTTGGGTTCTGTACGATCTTTGCCTAAAAATCAGGCCAACAACGGCACCGCCAGCAATGTAAAACCACGGCCACGTTAAATGCTGTTTTGAAATCAAGAGTGATAGTTTGTTATAAACATAAAGACTGATTTAATTTATATATTATTAAGATTTAGGAAAAATGTAAATGACGTAAAATTTTACGCAACAAATGTTATTTTTTGTCGCTTTAGTTTTGATATAATATATATTTTTGTAGTTTTGCTATATATAAAAGATGTGATTTAATGGACAGACTGATTCAGTTTATGTTATTTTAGTTATCGTTTAAGGCTGTTGTTAAATTTTTCGTTTGGTTATTTTCAATTTGTGTTTTTAGTTTTGAATTTAGCTGTTGTAGAGTTTAATTTAATTTAGGAAAAAAAAATGTATCAACAGTCTTAAATTAAAGTTGATCTAATACAGTTATATTATGTATCTTTTATGTAAAAATATAAGGAGGATAATATTGTTATAAATATTTTACTGTAAATAATTTGTATGATCTAATTTCATAGATCTCCAATTATAATAAAATGTGTTAATTTATTCGGTATTTTTTTTAAATTAACGTCACCGTTTGTCATAAATGAGGTTCTAAAATCGGTAAGTTTGCTATTTTGATAATGATAAATGCCGAATCAGGATTCCAAAGTTTTTGCTTCTGGACAATGATTTCAATGGTTCTTCACTTGCAGAACTTTACCAAGTGGTAGTTTTGATTATTAAAATTGAGGGGTGTCTCTTGGTTCAAAATTAGTACATCTACTGCCGCCAGGATGACCAGATGGGATAGCACAATCAAGCTAAACAAGCTGAAAAACTTCCTTGCCTAGATATTACGGGGGCAATGCAGTCAACGCCCACCGCATCCGTGTAGGCTCTTCTAGGGCTGCAAGAAAGAGGTACCACACCATGACCGAAATGCAAGGTAGCATCCTAAGGTCAGTTCTCTACTTGGTATGTACAGCAGACCTGCCAACAACCGGTTTTTCGATTATCGCTACATTTGCAGACGATACAGTTACTTATTATGACTTCAAATAAAAATCTGATGTGGCCAGCACATGACTTCCCTATAAGGAATCATTCCTTTATCGTTCATCTAAAGATTCGCAGAAATATTAAAGTAAAGTAAAGTGCTACTTCCGGTTTAGGGATTTGCTCCAAAATCAAATGGTGCTTTCGTATACCGATTAAAGTGTTAAATATGAAATTTGGTTACTATATAACAATTCGTTCCTGAGATATTGAAGAAAAACTATTTCGTCCTTCAAGTAAAGTGCCATTTCCGGTTTAGGGATTTCCTCCAAAATCAAATGGTTCTTTCGTATATTGATTAAAGTGTTAAATATGAAATTTGGTTACTATATATCAATTTGTTCCTGAGATATTGAAGAAAAACCATTTCGTCCTTCAAGTAAAGTGCTACTTCCGGTTTAGGGATTTCCTCCAAAATCACATGGTGCTTTAGTATACTGATTAAAGTGTTAAATATGAAATTTGGTTACTAGATAACAATTCGTTCCTGAGATATTTAAGAAAAACCATTTCGTCCTTCAAGTGAAGTGCTACTTCCGGTTTAGGGATTTCCTCCAAAATCACATGGTGCTTTAGTATACTGATTAAAGTGTTAAATATGAAATTTGGTTACTAGATAACAATTCGTTCCTGAGATATTTAAGAAAAACCATTTCGTCCTTCAAGTGAAGTGCTACTTCCGGTTTAAGGATTTCCTCCAAAATCAAATGGTGCCTTTGTATACCGATTAAAGTGTTAAATATGAAATTTGGTTACTATATAACAATTCGTTCCAGAGATACAGAACTTACAGACATTTTGCGTTACATACATCCATACATACAGACAGACATACATACATACATACAGACATCATTGCGAAAGTAGTCAAAACGGATTCAGAAATGCTCAAAACGGATATTTCCGTTAAAATATCGACATCGAATTTTTTCATGATTACAATACTTCCTTATAGGGAAGTAAAAATACTTCTACAATTTAACGTGGCATCCGAACAAAAACTAAAACTTGTATAAGAGACCAATTCGTAGTTTACTGAACAATCGGTGCAAATGTATATTTCTATACCGCAAGATATAGGAAAGAAGTAGAAAAATCTGAAATTTAATTCATGATCTTGGTCTGCAGTTCGACTCATGGTATTGGGATCAATAGTTTAACGTGTAATACTAACCACGGCTAAAATGATTTGGGAAAACAATCGAGAGCCGAACTATGCACTACACTGGCGATTCAACTGAGGAACCTATTTTCAACAGCATATCTCTGAGAAATTATTTATTGCCTGAACTACTGAATGAATGAAAGTTGGTACCATTCCTGACGGAATATGACCACTTCTTTTGAAGTTTTCCAAATCCAGGTTTTGAGGTGGATCAGTCCTCATTTCTTTCCATTACTACAGTGCCCTATGTGACTTTGCTGCATTGACGACCTCCTTACACACGACTCTGTTATTACACATCACTCGCCAGTTTTTCATGTTCATCTTTATCAGGTCTTCAGCTACTTCATCCCGCCATCTCAACCTCGGCATCCTCTTCTCCTTTCGTTCGTTGGTTTCCATTCTTATCATCTCATCGTTACCTCTTCTCATTATATGGCCCATCCATCTTATTCTCTGTGCCTTGATACACTTTACAATATCCTCGTGATATCTTCTTCTTCCATATTCTCGGTAACACATATCTTCTGTTTCCCTACGTCTCTATTTAATGGTGTTACTACTAAAACATTAAATAATGCAGTTTTATTTTTTTTTAAATGTATAACGCTCAACTCAAAACATTTCTATCCATGCAATGAATCTCCATAGCACTATTTAAAAGGTGAGTCGAATTTTCGGTAATTTATTCATAGTATGGAAATTTTGAATAACTAGGTTTTGTAGAAAATTTTATGATCTTTAATTTTGGTGTGACGATAGTTTTTCATAAAAGTGAAAATAAGCAAGCTATAGACGAAAAACCATATTAGGGGGATAAAATCCCCATTTGGGAGAGATACATGTTTGCCAAATTTCAGCTTAAAACAAGTAGCTGAAGTTATCAGTTTGAATGAATCTTACTCTATCAAAAGAAGCAATAAAATGAAAACTAGAAATTTATTGAATTAAAAATTATAATTTATATTAAAATTACTTCCTCCCTGTTGGTCTGTACTTATGGCCATTACCATGGCCCTCATAATAGATTGCATTGTCACGTCCACCGATCCCAATGCGACAACGGTCAGCTATAGTACTCTTATCCACAACCTTCGGGTTTGGTTGACTTGAGACATTGTTCGGTGCTTCTTTAATTATTTTAGGCGGAATAGCTTCAGAACCTGCGGAACTAAGGCGTAATGAACCAGAATCAGTCGAAGCAGCATCAAAGGGGTAATTGATGTTGGTGAATCCTGTTTTGTAAGTCAGCTCTTCTGAATCGGTGCTAATATGCTTTAAACACCTTTAACAAACCGAAATAAGTTTTTGTAACACTTTATATAATAAATACACCTACCGATACATTTTTATAACTTTAATCTCTGGAGTGCACAATAACCGTCAAGACAGTTTAAAAATATTGTGGTATGTCAACACTGGCGTAATATTTAGGTAATGTTCATACATTTAATTTTTGTAATAGTTTGTTATTTCAAGTTTTATTTTGATTGCTTGTTTAAATTTATCTAGGTTTATTTAAAACTTCAAGAAGTAAATATAAAATTTATTAATTCAACAAATTAATATATTTATTGCCTAACGTGACAACAATGTTGGCTATTGTTTGATCGCGCAACGTTGCAATTGGATTGCTGTGATCTCATTTCATTCATTTCTGTCAACTGTTTTGTGAACCTAACTGACTGAGTTGTCAACATACATATGGCGGCTTAGTGATAATGATTATTAGATTAGATCAAAGATTATTATTAATTTTTTAATAATTCATCGATCAAGTATACAACTAATACACAAATATGTCGAACTTTGACGAAAATCCTTTTGGAGAACCCACCATCGATAATCCCTTCGCGGTAAGTTGATTTTTGTTAAAATTTGAATTTATTAATTATTACTGTGATACGTAAATTAATTGTGTTAATTTTTAGGATCCTGCCGTTCAACAAGTAACAAAAAACACAAACGCTCAGATTAATGTCGACGATTATAATCCTTTCAGTAACCAACCACCAAATCAAAGACCGGTGAGGAAAAACTTTAAAATTCAACCCTTGTCTTATTTTAATTATTCTAGCAAACAACATACAATCAAGATAGCAATCAACCGGCCATAATGCAACCGACTCAAGATTCTCCACCAGTTTATTCTCGAAGTGGACAACAAACACAGCCCCCACAAGCTAAACCAGTTCTCAACACAGCCGAGTTACAAGTAAGAATTACAACGACAACAATGTCACATTTTATTTGTTACTTTTCAGCGAAGACAAGAAGAATTGGAACGCAAAGAAGAGGAGCTGGCCCGAAGAGAAGAAGAAATGCGTCAAAGCACATACAATGTTCGTCGAAACAATTGGCCACCTTTACCCGACCAATGCTGTTTTCAACCGTGTTTCTACCAAGATATACAAGTTGATATTCCATTGGAATTCCAAAAGATTGTCCGTCACTTATATTACTTATGGATATGTAAGTTCGATTTTTGATGCTTTCGTTCTTATATTACATTTTGTTTACAGTTCATTCCATAATAATGCTGCTGAATGTTTTTGGAGGCTTACTTATTATGGATTTCACCATAATCGGTCTAGGTATCTTATATACCATATTATGCACACCATTCTCTTACTTGTGCTGGTTTCGTCCTGCTTATAAAGCATTCCGTTCCGATTCATCGTTCAATTTTATGGTGTTTTTTTTCATATTCTTCTTTCAGTTTGTGGTTACAGTTTTACAAGCCATTGGCATTCCTAGCGTTGGAACCATGTAAGTATAAAGTTTTGTGTTGCTTAAGTTATATAATTTTGTATGTTTGTTTCAGTGGTATTATAACTGCATTAACCAAATTTAAAAGTGATAATTCTGCTGGAAGTATTGTGATCGCCATCGTCGAGTTACTTATTGCTCTTGGTTTTTGCTGTGCTGCCGCTGCAGATTTGTTTCTCATTTCAAAGGTAAGAAATTTCATCTATCAAGTAATTCAAAAGTTCAAATTCTTGGATTAAATTTATAGTATTCTTTATCAGTTCTAGACAGGAAGGATATAATTTACATATCAGTTCATCAACAAACTTAGTTTGTATAAAACTTAGGGAAAGTTAAGAACCTCTGGGTTACATAAATCAGTATTGTTAGAGAATTCTTTATCTAAAATATTAAAGCTTTAAAAATATTTATCATACATGATTATAAATATCTAACCACAATTATTTATAACTCATATTTTAATGAAGTTTTATTACAGTACTTATTTCATAATATTATTACAATTTAGAAAATTTTGGGGCCAAAAATAAGATTTGATTGTAGATCTTTTTTTTTGCTATATGTAAATCATAAAATTCTTATGGGTTGAATATGTTTCTTCAAATTCTTGCAAACTTGATTTCAAAATTATTTATGCTAAATGCGATACTAAAAGGGTAAACAACTAAACAAAGGGTAGAGTTATAAATATTATCCGCACCTGAGTAAACAGTAGATGTTATTCATTGGCTTGAAGTTTTATAAAGGATTGTAATCAGATTTTTTTAATTTTCTTGTTAATCCTTAGTTAATACTTGCTACATCTGGTAGTATTATAAACTTTAATATAAAGGAATAAAGATGTCCTGGCCAAGTTTTTAAATTAAATGGAAACAGATGTAGGTTATCACTTATTACTGTTATCTATCAAATTATTCCTCATTGATTTAGTGGAAAATTAAAATATATTTCTTTTATTTTACATATTATATAGCATACTGTTCTATTATTTGTTTTGATTATTTGTTTGAAATAAATCATTCCATTTCGATACATCATTGGACTCATAACATATCAATTACCGTCATCGAGTTATGCGGTATTACTAATTACGTGCAGAAATTTTTGAGTGTCTTATATTTCTGTTACACAGAAGTCAATGTCGAACCATCTAGTTTCCAGTGGCTTCTCCTATTAATGTAAACATTTTAAATTTTGGCAAACTTTTTAATTTCAAAAGCGCAACCAAAATTTTAAACCAATTGAAAGGCGTTTACTGTTAGAGGCTGCATCTATGCATTTTCAAAACGGATGGACTGTAGTCACTCACTACTAGCCTGTTTCTTTTCACTGCTGCATTAAGGCTTACCCCATTATTCTCTATCTTAATCCACATTCAACCATCCAATACCTGTCATCTTTTTAGTTCGTTCTTCTATCGTGTTTTTTTACATCTGGTGCTCTCGGTCACCATTGCAGCATCCTTCTTGTTCACTTATCATCTTTCATTCTGGCCATGTGTCCTGCCCAATTCCACTTTAACTGGGATGCCTTTCCACCACATCAGCCCTGTCTGTTGTCTTATCCAGTCAACGAAACAAATGCCCTTTTGGACAAATCCTTAAATTTGTATTTTTTATTTCTTACTAAGATGATGTAAATTCTTCAGTTGATTTGGATAAAATTACCCTATTTTCAAAAATTCATAACTCAAAAACCAATCGTCATTGGACAAAATTCAAAGACCGTGTTAATTTTTTTGGCTTTTAGAATCACCAAAAAAATGAGATCTTGATTGCCGATATCCTACCTTGGGCTTTCCCTTGTAAGTTGAAATAATACCAAAGTAACTTATTCAAAAGAATAGGTATTTACTTATGATGGCCAAACAACACTTGCAGCGTTTTACCTCCCTCCCCCCTTAGAAGCCAGTTTTAAAAATTCATATCAGTGCATCCTTGATGAAGTACGATGCACACTAGTATGTAGTAGAGTGTGATGATTAGTATCTGAAGAATTATTTAATATTTACAGAAGAGTAGAAAACTGCCTCAAAATTGGTGTAAACGTTTTGAATGTATAAAGGAACAAACATAACACCCCAAACTCATATACCCTTTCCATTTTGTTAGGGGTAAAAAGAGAGACTCATAGTTTTAATAGCATATCGTGTTCTTTGTAAACAGTAACTATCTTTGTTGGCTAAATTCCAAAATTTGTTGTCCTTCTGATCTTATTTTCATGCAATAGTAACTGATATAAATATCATAGTAATTTACACAAAAATTGAGAGAATGGCCATAGGGAGTTGGGTTTCAGACCACGAGTCATAGATTCGATTTTCAATTATTATCAGATTATTTGTGCTGCGGTTTGGATTTTCTTTAAGCTATAGGTTCTTATTTACGTTTAGTCAGTTAAGGCCAGGATCCGAGGGTCATAGTTAACTCGGGAATTTTTGTTGTATTAACCAATCAAACAATAAAAATTTACATAAATCCCTAAATTAACCCTGATCGCCCTAACAAGGATCGCCTTTTTTTTATTTAACTGATCCTAATTAACAACTACTGACTTGTAATTTGATCTTGCAGGTTTATTTTAATTGTAAAATGGTTGAAAATGAATTTGCTACAGTGACCCAAAATTGGGTTTTCATGAATGTCGTTAATTTGATTTTCATGAAGAACTGGTTTAGACTTTAAATTTAATCAAGTCCTTGTAATCTAAAACAATTAGGACTTACATCAGTTTCTTCATAATAAATTTGGCTATGCAAACAGATTGAACTTTGAAGTTTAAGTTTTACTTGAACTTTAACCTGTAAATCTATTATGTACCTGTTAAAACATTATTATCTCATGTGTGATATTTTCACAATGAGACGTGAGCCATAAGCACACAAGTGCGATAATAGGAGAGAGATGGGATACTTGATCATTTCGCTGAATTTTTTAAATTTTACCAGTTTTCCTCAAACTATTACCAAATACAAGGGAGTAATAATAAATTGGGTAACAATGGAATCCTTTACTGTTTTCAAACAGGGCTTGTTATTTTTTTATAGTTAGTTGTTTTTGTTGATGAAAAGTAAATATTACACTCGGCTTTAATGATATTTTAAAATTTTTATATTATTTATTTCGTTAATATTAAAATACAACTGTTAAAGTGAATTTTAAGCTATATTAGAACAAAATGCTTTGAGCTCGCGAAATACGACTGTGAAAATTGTGATATACTATTATAAAACAATCTGATGTGACAACACATTACGTTCCCATTTAGTAGATTTCACTTCATTTTATATTAAATATTAATAAAACAGATGTTAACTCAAAACATTTTTTAACTCGATAAAATACACAAATTACTTTGAGATATCAAAGTTACGAAATTTAATTTGTAATTTAACATGGTAACTCATATTTTTTAAAAGCACTTATTTTATATTTTCATTTTAACAATCATATAACATGCTTGCATTGAAAAATTTTTAAAATTGTCATTTTCCAAAAAAAATTAGAAATTTGCGGAATGCCATGCCGTCTATATGCAATCAAATTTTAACTATGGGCGTAATGACGTCAGAATTAATATTTTATAAGTAATTAAAAAATTCGTTTGATATTAATTACATAATATGTTTATACAAGTAAATTAGTTAAAATATTAAATTATAGTAATGAACAATACAAATCACTTTGACAGATCAAAATTATCCAAGGCAAACCATATTCATTTAATAGCGCTTATTTTATTTTAGCATTTTAACAATAATAAATTTAAGAGGGAAATATCAAGTGTGGGGTATCATAAGATGCGGAAAAATAATCTCTTTCGATTGATATGATTTTCAATCTCATATGTTCCACCGAGAAGCGGCAATGCTCTTTAACAATTTTCATTCCCCTAAAAAAGGGGTTAAAAATGGACGGTTTTCAACCAAAATCTAATCAGCTCTTTAGACAGCTACTTCAAACTAGTGTATAAAATTTCAACTCAATCGGTGCACGCGTTTGTCTGAAAACGTTGACGATAGAATAACCACACATCACACACACATCCGGACATTATTCTAAAATTGGTCTTAAACAATTTGTATGGGCTCATAGACCATGGGAAAAATGCTAACTCAAAAGTTTTTTTAACTCGATAACAATACTTTCCTTTACTACGTAAATGGGAAAGTAAAAGTATCATGGGAGGGGTACTTAATCATACTCAAATATCCTTGGATGAAGAACCATCCCATGATGATGACCAAATTTCTTATGCTGAAAGTGACGACTCTTCAGATAAAGAAAATGAAATTTTAGATCATGAGTTCAGGAACTTTTGCTAGTAAACCCTGAAACTATAAAGAAAAAGGGAAAATATGCTATAATTTCGTTTCAAAGGGGTAAACAGTTAAGATCAATTTATTGTACATAGATATCTGAGTGGTGATCAAGTCTCCCATTATCCCTGATCAAGTATCCCCTGGGTTAAGGATATATGTAATATATAACAGGCCATTCTTGCACTACACTTCTCCATTTCTTCCCCAGCATCTTGTACTATTTCCAGAAATCTTCCTTCCATTGCCTTTCTTGTGGTCCTACTTTCCTGTAGCCTAAGTGTAAGTACATATCTTAACCATCTGATACGTTGTAATCTGGCTACGTCCGTTACTAGTGGCTCGTCATACATTTCATATATCTGCATCTGTTCTTCTCTTCCACTTTCTTCCCACTGTACACCATTCTTAGGAATTCTCGCTCCCACACCACCAACTTTTCTTTGTATCTTCCATTCATTGTCTATGTTTCACTGGCATAAAATAATAGTGGTCGAATAACCGTTTTGTATATCTTCCGTTTGACCTTGTGGCACGTTTTTGTTTCTCATTACCTCTAGCAAAGCAGCTATACTTCTATTTTCCGCCGTTATTCTTACGTTTATCTCCTTACTGTAATCGTTATTTCGAGTTACTATTGTTCCAAAAAAACAAAACTGGTCTACTTCTTCACTATACTGTATGTCCTCTTGTGTTTCGATAACAAAATGCGTACCTCGTCTGAATTCAGTTCTTACATCCATAGTTCATGTGCTTGGTTTATTTTCAAGCCTAGTATTTTAGCACTTATTTCCAATTTTGTCATTACTTCCTTTAATTCTGTACTAGATCTTGCCAGAACTCTTATATCATCCGCATACGCTATTAGTTGATGTCCTCTATTATACAGTGTTCCTTCGCGTATGGTATCACTTCTCATCAATTATTCCACTTCCAATATGAAAAGCATTGTAACCCCCTACTGACTTGAAAACTTCTTGATAACTTCACATTCACTCTAATCTTATTTTGTGTATCGGTAAGAGTCATTCTAGTCAATCTTATTAATTTTGTCAGTAGTCCCAGTTCGCCCATTATTCTATACAGGTTCTCTGTATCAATTGAATTGTATGCCCGTTTAAAGTCAACGAAAGCCACACGCAGCGTTATGTTATTTTCGTAACATCTTTCTTGTATTTGTCTGAGAGTGAATATCTGGTTGATTACCGATCTATTAGGTCTTAAACCGCAATGATATTCCGATGTTTTTCTCTATGTAATCTTACATCCTTTCTTAAATAACATTAGTAAATATCTTGTAAACCACATTTAACAGTGCTATTCCCCGATAACTTTCACATCTTATTCTATATCACTTCTCAAAAATTGGACATATCACTGCATGTGACCAGGCATTTGTTCAGTTTTCCATATTTCAGTAATTAATACACCTCCCTCATAATCTATTCTCCTCCATATTTTATTTATCAGTTCGGCCTGTATCCCTTCTTCTCCCGGACTTTTGTTATTCTTTAATTTCGTTACATCGACTTCTATTTCGCTCTCTGTTGGAGGTGTTAGTCTCTGTTTCATTATTTCCAACTACACCTGCTTCTTCCAATTATTTTCCATTACCATCTTCTCCATCGTTCAGCATTTTTTTCTTTATTTGCTGCTAAAACCTTCTGACTTCTTTTGTTCTAATTTCTCCTCCAAATTTTTCACCTCCTTCACTTCTTCATTCTGCATATACGTTTAGCATTTCTTTTTACCTATTGTTTTCTCTCCTCCGCCGCTTTTTTACATTTATTGTCGTACCAGTCTTGTTTTAGGTTTCTTTTTTTTCTAGACCCAGTTCTGTAGTTTTCCTTACAGCACTTTTCATTTTTTCCCATTTTTCTTCTACATTTCTTTCTTCTTCACTTGCCTGTAGTTATATTTTCACTTCTACGAATTTATCTCTGTTCTCTTTCTGTAATTTAGTGATGTCAAACCTCTTCTGGTTTAAAGATATTTGAGCAAATCTCGAGAGTTCATTATCATATTTTTTCATACCATAGTAGTATTTTTGACTGTATGTATACATAACAGAGTTGATGAAAGTTGTTACATAAATATTAGTCTAATTACAATTTAATTTCAGTTCAGATTTTTATTTTATATGGAAAAATTGTAAACGGTAATCAAGTATCCCATTTTCTTCACACTATTCCATAAATAAATATTGCTTTGTTATTATGTTATTAACAACTTTGTATGATAATTAACTTTTTGGTATTTTTATGTTGGTTTCAAATATAAAACTCGCTGATTGATTCATGAAGAGAAACTTGATATTAACCAAAACAAAGTTAATATCAAGTTTATTTTAGACTGGGTGATCTTTTGGGGTTCATAAAGAGGTTAATTTCTAGGATGGGTACACCATTTGCAAAATGTAAATTCGACCTATGTGTGATGGAGCAAATCAAAACATAAACCACTGGCAGAACCAAGCAATTATTGAACAATTGCTCTATGGTAGGGGGATAAAACTTTAATAAAAAATAATGGAAATAACAAAATATTTGGTTGTTTATATTGTTCTATGGTATTTTTGAGCTCCGGGGGGGGGGCATTGCACAGGACGGCATTTGTGTAATGTTACTTAGAATCATGAACTAACAAATTTGTTATTTGACGTTAATTCTTTTAATTGTTGATCCACCCTAAACAAGTAAAGCTGAAGCAGTGATTTAGTGAATTACTGTAAAATAAATTGTAGACGAGGGATTTTTACTAGGAAATTTAACCTATGATTTTGTAAGTAGGTCAATAATGGAACTTAATTTAAAGTAGAGCTTTACCGCCAAACCACCCCTGACTTGAAATCTACATTATGCTGTTTAATGATGCTAAATTGCCTAAGGATTAATTACTTTATGCCAGCGTTTCTCATACGTTTTTTGTCGTGGAACCCTTCTATAATATTTAATACTTTGTGCAACCCTTAAAGCTATAAATGCTCAGATTTGAGGGGAAACTTAGAGAAGTAATTATATTTCCTGTAATTAAATTCAGCTTTAGAAATAATTCTGAGCAACATTTTTGTTTAAACAATCATTCTAGCGAAACCAAAGATTGCAATTTTAAAGATTTTGAACTTTTGGTACAAGAAACCACTTATTTATAAATAGTTGTAACTGGACAAAGTAATTTATAAATGAATTTATTTTTCAGATTCATCGTATGTACCGTAGCACTGGAGCTAGCTTTGCAAAAGCACAAGCAGAATTTACGACTGAATTCCTCAAGAATCAACACGTTCGTGGCGCAGCTTCCAATGTAGCTGCTGCTGCAGTGCAATCGCAATTTAATTCAAATCCTACTAACAACAGATACTAACAAGCAAGTTAATTTTCTCTTTCCACGTTGACTGTGGATTAAAATTTTTGTTTTGATTAATAAGTTATGTATTCTATTTTGTTTACGTTTTTTTTTGTCAAAAGTTATCTAACTTAGTTTAGTTTTCACTAAACAGTGAATGATTATTTATACTTGTTTGTACTTGTCATATGATTTGGCTTAATAGAGACTGTTGATAAATTACAGTTACTTGTTTGTATCTTAATGTATTTTTACTAGTTTCTAGAAATATTAGAAAGAAACCGAAGATATAATTTCAATTATTATAACCAAGAATTGCCTTTAACATTTAAAAATGCATCTGAAATTCTTTGTTTTCAAACCTTTGACTTGTAATTTTATTTATACAAAAAAGGCAAACATTAGTTGTACGATAATTTTCTCAACTAACTGCTTCTCTTTAACATTGATACAGCAAAATAACCTGGTACTTAATGGTTATAATTAACAAAACTCAATAACTTGAAGTTAAACTTGTAAAATGTCTGTGTTACTTTTATTTAAGATGAGATTATATACCTCTTAACCTTGGGTATCAAATCACTATTTATGTATGTTTGACCAATGGTTACTCCAAGTAGATGACACTTGGTCTAGTTTAATTAAATTTCTAATCACCATTGTTTTGTATATTTCACGTTAATTGGTATAAATATAATTATTATTATTCAAAGTTTATATCTCGATTTATTTTACAATTCACAGAGATACACATTGCTGGAATCTCTTAATTCATACCAGCTTTCATTCCCAATGTTGACCTCAACCGTAGTTATTCACAAAAATTTAGGGGTTACTGAAGACATGATGGCAACCTCCTGGTTCATTGAGCTGCTGAGTGTCATTTTGTGGTCAAAATTAAATTGTGATTAATCCTATATTAAAAAAACCTTGATTTTTGTGTTAATTTCTTTAGTGGGTATATTGGAACCGACGTTCCAAACTTTAGTCTAACCAGGGCACATAATTGATATATTTTCATGGCTTGGATGACTGCATGAAAAAATGTTGTTTTATCGTAGTTCTTAGAAAAATAAGCACACCAGTAAAATCAATTAAATACTTGTTATGTAATTTGGTATTTATTTCCTCTGTTATTGCTTTCTTCAATTTTTATTTGTTTTAATGCAAAATTATTAATTAGCATGTACTACACGTAAATCTAATATTTCATAATGTCAACTAGTAACATTTCTAACTTATCAGGCGGTTCCCAAGATATGGTGCTACCTCTCCTGCACCATCAACTATTACACCACATTATTCATCTAATCAGGCCCGACTCAAGAGGGTGGGCTCCAGCCCAGAGCGCTTGATCTCAGGGGGCGTCAAAAGTCATACGCTTACAATGTAAATAATGATGTTACTTCAGGGTAACTTGAAGTAAAAAACTTCAAGGGGCACATAGCAATAGAAGTGAGTGAATCTTATATAAAACAGGATACTGGAACATTTCCAGTAGAATTCATAATATTAAATATTCTCTTTTACTACATTTTTAGGCTCCCCCAATTTTAAATAACATAAACTTTGATATATTCTGCCGTCCTTCATTAAAACGTCCTAACAATTTAATTTTCAGAAGAAAAATAACTTCATGTAAATGTTCTAACACTGCCTTCAGTATACAGTAGTATTTATAATACTTTCTGTAATATAATAGTTATATCGTAATTATAACCATTCAATATCTGGAAAATGCAATGGAAAAAAACGTTATAATAATCACACAAAGTAATTCGTCATGTGAATGCAGAGAAAACCTAAGTCCAAATTTCTTGATCTACATTTTATTACAGAAAATTATAGTTTGAGAATTGTTTTACAATGCAGAAAAATCCTAAGTGCAAAATTATTATAAAATGTTATTAGGATTTTCCACTTAGGATTTTTCTGCATTGTAAAACACATCTCATACGATAATTTTCTGTAATAAAATGAAAATCAAGAAATTGAGACTTAGGTTTTTTCTGCATTCACATGACGAATTTATCTCCAAATACCAATTTGCTAGTTGGGACGTTTTAAATAAGGACGACAATATTATGCTCTTAACTTCTATGATTTAAAGAAGTTTTGTACTGTGAATGCTGCATTATCATCGTGTTGTTTATATTATTGTTTTTATATTTTTATGCGGGCGTCACATTTGACCAACCCCCCTCCCCGGTCACATTTTGTAAACCCCCCAAGGCGTGGACGACCCGTTAGATACCCGGGTCGAATCTTGCACGTGGAAAGCCTAAAAATTTGGAAATTGTTCTACTCCATAACAGAATTTACTGCCTTGATTGAATTAAATAAAACTGTGTTCTTGACTGATAGGTTATAAATTTCCAGGAATTTTCATAAAAAACGCTGCAAAACCATAACAAATTGAAAAATATTTCCTATAAATAGTTTGTGAAAACATTCAAAGTCGCGGATAAGAACTCGGAAAAGGTAATGGTTTGAGGGTAATATACATAAATAATAATTACTGCTTTTTAAATATAGGGTACATGAAACCCCTTCACTTTTTTAAAATGAATATTATTTCTTCTAGTACCCTATCCGCTTTGTACGTTGCCGATCATTATTTGTAGCATTTTATTAACATGGTTGTGCGGCCCATGGGCCGCACCGAAATTGTTTTTGGTTGATAACTAGAACAAACCAATGAAAGATACATAAGGAGTAGATAAATTTCATAATCAGCAGAAATCTTAATTTTTAGTTCGGCAAAAACAATTGACCAATCAGATAAGTGTTTAGTCGGTTCATTTCGGAGTCAAGATGCTTTTCAGTCTGCTGAACCGGTGGAAATCGATTATTTCGTATCTCCCATTTATATGTTAATATAAAAGATAGATATCTGTCGTAATTTACTCAGTGCGGCCTCTAGGCCGCACAACCATGGCCAACTAGTGTTTCTATATTTTATTTTGTTTATGTTATTTTATTGTAACCCTGCAAGTTGTTTTTTTCTCTAGTTTTTCCAACAAAACCTATGCTAAATTTACCTCAAAAATACGATTCCAAAATTCCTTTTAGCCCAACTAATTAATTATTGTAAAACCAACCCGGTTCCCCTAATTAAATCTGGAGATATGTGCTAGCACTAGGGGCTCCTATTTATTTAAGATAATTTAAAATGTATGATCAGTTGGTGCACATTTATAAGCAGGTTTTGGTTTAGTTTAGACGCCCAGAGGAGTTTGCTTTAAAATTTTTTCAACAAAATGGACCGAACAATAGATTTCAGCTAAGATTTAAAAATCCATCCTATCAGAAGAATATGAGAAGGCTGCCCAAAATATTATCTAACAGAAACAAGAAAGACGTCTACCACTGTCAGATCTAGTTTTTACTTGTTTAAAATTGAATTTACTAGTTTTTAATTAATAAAAATAGGATATTTTTTCGAAACCTCATCCCGTATTTGTTTTTTGATTTACAAGTTGTACCATAATTAATAGTTCCCATGAGTAAAGAGGAAATAAAAGGAACTGTCCATTAATGATGTCACACAATTTAGGACCAAACTAAACCCCCCTCGCCCCTTATCACACTTGGTCTCAAAATGTGAGACACCCCAAAATGATGTCACAAATTTTTAACACCCCCCCCCCCATCCCCACCCTTACGAGTCCCACAATACATAATATTCAGCAAAAAAAAATTACTGCGGAGAATTCATAAAAATTTATGATCAAATATTTTTATTGTTAATATGTATGGACATGACGTCACAAGGAAGCATACCCCATGTCACAAGTTGATGAACCCCCTTCCCCCCCCAAATGTGTGACATCATTTATGGACAGCCCCAAATGTCGCCATCGCACAACTCCCCATATGGGGTGGAAGACTGAATACAAAGAGGTTCGCCGAGCCTTGTGGTTTCTGCGACTAGAGACTAAGCTATCCCTCAGCCTTGTATCCCTTTGGCGTCGCAGTACCGTGGAAATTGGGAGGTTTTTATAGTCATACCTGTCCACGCAACCCAGGCAGCTAAGCCAAGGCCCTCGTGCCCCCTGTCATTACTATCTGCTCAAACGTAGTGGGTTGAGAAGTTTTGGAACCCACAGGCGGTTTACGATTTGTTCGTTTGTGTTTGCTGATTGCTCCCTCCACCACAGCCATCATAACTATTAAGAAGACGGAAGGAACCAGGCACAAATATTTTTTAGGTCCCGCCCGACCGATGGGGGGGGGGGGTTACTCCCATCGCTCGTCCTGAAGTTTATGCCTGCAGTCTCATTGAAAGCACGCAAGTCCCTACACCACGCCAACGTTGCAAACACCTGGAGAGGGTCCAGAACAGATACACGACATGTTATATGCGTATAGCACGATTTCATTTCATAGTGTAATTGGAGGTGGAATATCGCTTGTAAAAACATTTGGAAGATAATATGGAACCTTGGGGAACCTGGCTGTGATCTCTCTTTTGAGATCATACTATCCGGTGAGCTATCACTGGATGTTAGCTTGCAACATTTTAAAGAGTAAACCTAATTTCCAAACCTGGAAAGTATTCGATATGTCCAGCAGAACCACATTCGTGCATCCTTTATTATTGAAACCTAGGATTTTCTACATAATTTTATCAGTTTTTAATGTAATAGATTAAAAAAATTCTTAATATTTTTCAGATTCTTTTGATATCTTGAAAACTAAAAATGATGGGTCAAATTTCTATTCCGATTATGTCATAATAAAAATATGCAATTTAGCTTTATGCAACAGACTTTGTATTTCAAGATAATCGAGATAAGATAACTTAAGGTCGTAAAACGGTCACCCTGTATTATGTACCTATTTCATAGTCACAATCAATAAAAATCCAAATTACTAGAAATTTTATATATTCAAACACCAAGAACAAAGTAACATTTATACCTTTCAATACAAAAAGTTGCAAGTTCAATCACTTACATTAAGAAAGGGCAAGTTTTAATTTATTTTCGTCAAACATACTTAACAGCTTTTTGTTTGAAATTTAAATGCACTTAATACAAACACGTTCCTTATAACTTTAAAAGTTAGAACAGAAAATTACAATATCATATAAAAAATATTTTCTAAATAAGAGCCCTGCAGTATTTTTTTAACAAAATTTAATTTCGGTTCCAAGATGAAAGTTTCAGTCTTAAATTTGATTATTCAAGTAACTAAAAATTTGCATTCAGATTAAGGGTAAAATAGGGAATGTGAATTGTAATCGCATAAAATGAAATATTTACAATGAAATCAGATACAGTTAAGTATTAAGTATTTGCATCGCATTTGTATATTACAAACTAAACCAACCAAGATAAGCAAGCATGAGGTACAAAAACTTATGTACTAGCCAACTTTTTATGTGCGACTTCCCAACAATTTAATAACCAAAATATTAAATATTTTGTTTAAATTCCCCAATCCTCAGTCTTTAACTTCTAAATATAATGAAAAAACTTGAACATATAACAAAAATAAATCTCGACGGAAATCAAATTTCTTACAAGATGTAAGGTAAAATAGCCTTGCGTCGTTTTGGGTAGTTGGAGAACTCCTTCTTGTAGTTCTTGTGCTTTCCCAATGCCCACATGGTCATTTGATACATTCCAGCAGCAGTGAAGATCAAAGCTAAAAAAACTAAGTGTTAAAATAATTTACAAATTAGCAAGAAGGGATTTTACCTGGAAGACAGCAAGTCAAGATGCTGAAACCCAACCAGGCTCCATATTCGTATGTGTAGTTGGGGCAGGAAACGTAATTGAAGAGCATCGTTAATGGGTTATTATTTGGAACTGGAATCTTACGAACTTTGGTACCAGGTGGGCGTAAATCACGCAATAACAAATGGATACTCAAGTTACCGAACTCACATACCTAAAAAATTACAGCATAAGTTCTTGATTTTACCTAAAAAATCAGAAATACTTACAGCGAACATTGCCAATCCAAATAACACTTGAAGGAAGTGTGGAGCTGTGTAATCAGGGTGGTTAACATGGTAAGCAACAAAAGCGGCAAATCCCCAGTAGTATCCACAGTTTCTAAACAAGTTGGCGAAAGGCATAGTTGAATGAGAGAATCGGTGCACAAAAATGGTTTCCAGGAGTCGTTTTGCATAATGCAAAGACCAACAAGCGGCTGCAATACTAAAAACGTCCTTATTAACACTTGAAATCAACATAAAATTAAGACTTACTGAGGAACTGATGATTTTATTTCATTCTGATAGTAGAAATAAAACATTAGGTAAACAACCAACGGCCCCAAGTATTCGCACAAAAAGACAAAACGCCATGAAATTTGTGGACCTAAATCCTTAACATAAACTTTGGTTCCCAGAGTAGAAACCAACGTTTCTTCCTTTAAATCGCGTCCCTTAAGCTCAGGTCGAAGTGATTGACGAGTTACGGTCAAAGTCTTGTTCAATTTTGAAATTTCTGCCTTGACGTCTTTCACGGTTGCAGTGGGTGGAAGAGTGACAACCCCCAAGGATTTACTTTTCATAGTAAAGCATTCAATCTAAACGAGAAAAATTTGCATTATACCAATTAACGACAATTTTTTAAAAACTTACGTTAACCATGACTAGGCTTTTTCGTGTTTTACCTGCAAGTACAACAAAATGAATGAGTTAGGTGTTACGACACGAATAACAGTTTGTAAAATTATCGACTCAAAGGTCACAATTATTGAATTTTAATTAGTTTCAACCTTATATTAATGATGCTTTTTTATTAGCAATTGTTTAAAACTCCCGACCGCTAGATTGACAAATGACAATTTGTTACGTTGCGGTAATCGTTATCATAGGCGTAACATTTTGGGGTCAACGGTGGTTTTTAATAAATATTTTATTGATTTTAAAATGAAATAAAAATACATTTAAACTGTTTCAAGTGTAACATTTTTAATTAAAAAATGGCAATCTGTTTCAAGTGTAACATTTTTAATTAAAAATGGCAATTTGTACATTACGTTAATTGTTATCATAAGCGTTTCACTGTAGGGGCAAGGGTCGATTTTAAAAGTGAAATCTATCACCTGATAGAAAACGCATTGTTGTTCATGAGATAATTTATGGCTTTTTGTTTTATACTAAAATAACTTTTTATGCAACAAGTCAGGAAAATGCATTTTTCATTACTAGGTAACTTTTCTTCTAAGTAAGTTATATATTTTTTATTATCATAAGTACCTACAAAAAAAGTATTTTTCCATCGGGCCGCACAAAATATTTAATTTCAATAGTCTTAAGTGTATATTAAAGATTGAACTTTACTCATAAACCCCATTCAAGGTTAGGCACAAATTACCGTTTGTAATGTGATATTAATAATTAAAAAAGTAAGGACGCTTTTTATAAAAGTAAGGGACCCCCCAAATAGAATTTATTAATAAAATTGGTATCAATCATTAGAGCATCGTTTGAGCCTCAATGGTCGCGGAGTTATTCACGAAAATCTTTGGGGGGAATTATTATATTATCCAATATAATTAAATAATAATTTTGCAAACCCCTGAAGATAATTAAAAAACATGATTTCTATGTATTAACTTTAAATTTGTTGACTGAACTCCAGCAAAATTAAAGTTACCGCGTGTTGCTCGGAGTTGTCGAAAATGTCAAATTTTCATAATTATTGTATAAAAATTAAATTAAAATAATGATTATAGAAGCTCAAAGGCACCCCCTATCGATTAATATCAATTTTACACAGAAATTCTAAATGGGAAGGAAAATAGAA
Organism: Podabrus alpinus; assembly: GCA_932274525.1. NCBI lineage: Eukaryota > Metazoa > Arthropoda > Insecta > Coleoptera > Cantharidae > Podabrus > Podabrus alpinus. The sequence goes on from OW026455.1 coordinate 13,715,536, forward strand.
AAACATGCCCCCCCCCCACTCCCCTGAAATATTTCGCAAACAATGGAAGCTTATTGAGACTTAAAAGATGCTCTAACAATTAATACTAATTTTATTTAAAATTTCGATTTGGGGGGGGGGCACTGACGGGAATGACCTATGCTATAATAATAGCTCGAAACCCGTAGTTAAAAAGCTGTTTAAAAACTTTTCATACCAATATATCTGTATCTCTAGTAGAAAACTGGTTTAGAAATTTAATTTCACCATGTGAAGGTCGTACAGTTTATCACATTCCAAAGTTATGTCATACTAAAACTTATTATTAGCCTAACTTGTAAATATTATGTATAATGGGACGGTGACATTTCAGAATAGAGAATGTGGTACGTGGATGCTACGAATTTATTTATAATACTATATAATTATTGTAATTTTGAATATTGAAATTAACTTGTTTACTTTTTAATATCCTAAATAACTAAACTGAATACGAATGCAGTTGATAAATTAGCATAAATAAGGAGTGAAATAATAATGTAATGTATTATGCATTACCAATATTAAAATTTCAGAATTTTTGAAGTCGAAAATTGAGCGACAACGGTCTACACCTAAGGCACCAATCTTTTTAAGTGCGGCCTTTAGGTCGCACAACTATGGTAATTAGGTTTTAATTAACAGTTTTATACAGTACAAATAAAGCAGGTCCGTAGCCTGCCCCCCCCCCCAAACTTCAATCGTTACCAAAACCTTAAGTTTTCAATTCTTTAGAACAATATTCTGGGAGGGGCCGTAGAAATGCTTTTTTTAGGAAGTGATTTTTTTAATAAAATAATACCAATCGATCGAGCATCGTTTAAACTTCTATTCCCATTGTTTTAAACCCCACAGGTAAAAAATTAAAACGTTTATAGTCCGGTCAATTTAGACATCCGAGGTTGCAATAATTCGCACCCAGCTGAAAATTGGTAGGATTGTTCAAAACACCATCATAAATGAAATCTAAAAAGTCCTCATCGATCCGACACCTGGAAAAAAATTTATTCGGGGTCAAAGGTCACTAAAACGGGTTTTTCGCGATTTTCAGCAAAACGGTAAGTTTTATCATAAAATTATCCCATTCAAAAATTGTAGATCAGATAATTATCTATAAAAAATGTCTAAATACTTTTTTTCCTAAGAGCCACCGTTTTTGAGATATAACGATTCGAAAAGTTGAAAGAGTTGTAATCGTCATTTAGGTGCAAATAAATAAAATGAATTTGTGGAAAAACTATAATGGTGCCAGCTTTCATATTTGGGTGCTAGCTGGTGCTAACTCTAAGTATCCCAGTGCTAGGTTTATGGGTAAAAATATTAACCGGGGGGGGCTAGCGTTACTTTGCCCCCCCCCGGTTTCAAAGTCGATTTGTGAAAAAACTGTAATGGTGCTAGCTTTCATATTTGGGTGCTAGCTGGTGCTAGCTCTAAGGATCCCAGTGCTTGCTTTTGGTGTAAAAATATTAACCGGGGGGGGGGGGCCAAAGTAACGGACCCCATATTATGACGATTACAACTCTTTCAACTTTTCGAATCGTTATATCTCAAAAACGGTGGCTCTTAGGAAAAAAAGTATTTAGACATTTTTTATAGATAATTATCTGATCTACAATTTTTGAATGGGATAATTTTATGATAAAACTTACCGTTTTGCTGAAAATCGCGAAAAACCCGTTTTAGTGACCTTTGACCCCGAATAAATTTTTTTCCAGGTGTCGGATCGATGAGGACTTTTTAGATTTCATTTATGATGGTGTTTTGAACAATCCTACCAATTTTCAGCTGGGTGCGAATTATTGCAACCTCGGATGTCTAAATTGACCGGACTATAAACGTTTTAATTTTTTACCTGTGGGGTTTAAAACAATGGGAATAGAAGTTTAAACGATGCTCGATCGATTGGTATTATTTTATTAAAAAAATCACTTCCTAAAAAAAGCATTTCTACGGCCCCTCCCAGAATATTGTTCTAAAGAATTGAATATTTATTAAAAAAAAAAAAATTTGAATCTCGATCGATTGACACCAATTTTATTAAAAAAATTCGTGATAGGGAGGCTGCCTTCTAAAGCTCCCCCCCCCCCCCCAATGTTTTGAAGTTCAAACGTGTGCCACTAATTTCATTAAAAAATTTGTGATGAAGAGGAGGTGGCCGAAATGTACCTCCTCACCTACTCATCAAAAAATCACTGCTTAATTTTCAATGGACCAATCGGCCAGTTACAAGAAAATCTCAAAATAACGGTCCTAATAAGACACGATCTAAAACTGACCCCCACCCACTAGGACACCCACTGTGCCAGGATTTGTTAATATTTGTATATTAATTAAATAATGTAATATTAAATTATTTATTTACCTTTAAAATAGTAATAGTAAAGTACCTACAATGGAATTTCTGAGGAACACCAATATTATCACTAATAAACCAAATAAGTTGTACGCCTTTGAAAATTTGCTGTCAACGCAACGTCAAACTCAACTTAACCCAACTTAACCTAACAAATTCTTTCAACGTAACAGCTGTTGACTTCGATTTTGTGTTCAAATTTGTGGAGTAAAAATGGCACAAAATCAAGCAAAAGATGCAAACACTTACGAACCTACGTTTGTCATGTCCGACGAAGTTAAGGACAGCAATCCCTACAGGTACTAAATGGTTTTATTGGTTAAGTTTTTGTTGTAAAATTAATTTTTAGTCGATTAATGGCTTTAAAACGTATGGGAATTGTTAAGAATTATGAAGATATTCGTAAATTCACGGTGCTGATAGTAGGAATTGGTGGTGTCGGAAGTGTAACCGCTGAAATGTTGACCAGATGTGGAATCGGACGTTTAATTTTGATTGATTACGATAAGGTTGAATTAGCTAATATGAACCGATTATTTTTTCAACCTTCACAAGCTGGTTTGAGCAAGGTTGAAGCTGCAGCTGAGACGTTACGGAATATTAATCCAGACGTTAGTATCAGTACTCATAATTATAATATAACTACTGTTGAGAATTTTGATAAATTTTTAGATACAATTAGGTAGGTTTGTGTTATTTCCAAGGAGTTTTGCTTGATTCATTTAATTGTAGGAATGGTAGTTTAGTGGATGGTCAAGTTGACTTAGTATTGAGTTGTGTTGACAACTTTGAAGCCCGCTATTCCATCAATGCGGCTTGTAATGAAATAAATCAAACTTGGTTTGAATCGGGAGTATCTGAAAATGCAGTATCTGGTCATATTCAATTTATGATTCCAGGAGAGACTGCTTGCTTTGCGGTAATAATTTTTTTCTTTGAGTTAAAACAAAATTAACACCTTTGTTTTAGTGTGCTCCGCCATTGATAGTAGCAGAAAATATTGATGAAAAAACTTTGAAACGGGATGGAGTTTGTGCTGCTAGTCTTCCAACAACAATGGGAGTGATTGCCGGATTATTGGTACAAAATGTTTTGAAAAGTCTACTTAAATTTGGAAATGTTTCGCATTATTTAGGGTACAGTGCCCTTGATGACTTTTTTCCTAAAATGCAGTTGAAACCGAATCCACAATGTGAAGACAGAAATTGTATTATACGACAAGTGGAAGTTAGTAAAAAAATTAAACCTCAAGTTCAGTCTATAGTTAAAGTGGAAGATGATGAACCATTGCATGAAACTAATGATTATGGTATAGAATTAATTGACGAAAGTGCTCCTATTGAAGAAACTAAATCACAGTTAGCAGATGGAATATCCCATGCATATGCAGCGCCAGTAGTTGATAATTCTTGTGAAGTCACTTCTAGTGGAGATTGTGTAGATTCTCTCGAAGAATTGATGAATAAAATGAAAAGTATTTAAACAAAAATTATAATTGCCATTCCATGATCATCTTCATTAAGTAAATGAAAATATTTTAAATGCATTTGATACTAAAATTAATTGGTAAGAATTTTTAGGGCCATAAACTAGAGAGTTAAGCTCATCTTTGGGATATTAAAAACTGAAACAGCCAAATTATATGTTTTTGTTATGAAATTTTTGAGTTTGACTCATATAATTAGCTTAAAGGAATATCGATGAATTTAATAAGGGCCATGGGTATCACTGGGATGACACTATCACTAAGGGGCATGTGGGTAAAATTTTAAAAAGTGATTTTGCAAAATTGCTTGTTTCAACTTTGGGCTCTGTATCAACTTGGTCTGAGATAGGGCAAATTGAGATATTTTCATTTGTTTGATTAAAATGGTTCTCAAGGGCTTGTGGAATTAAGTTTGGAAATTATAATACATTTCAGTGAAAGACAAAACTTGAAGGTATATTTTGATAATTTTTTTGGCTTCAAAAATTGGTATTAAGTTAAAAACCACAAAACCCAAAACTTACCTTGGTCTCCCCTATTTTTATAACTTGGGTCAAAATTACTTCAGTTTATGGCACTAAAAATTGGAACTGTTTAAAATTTTTATATTTATATATAGGGTGAACTGTTATTCAGAAACCAATAATTTAATGACTGCTAAAGCTTTTAAACTATACACTTAATTAAATTTTAATAATAAAAATTCATTTAGATTTTTAATATACCATTAACGCTATTTACCATGAAATGTAAAAAAACAATAATCTAACAGTGAAATAGCCCTACTAAAGTCCCGTCATTTCCTCTCTGCCAAGCCTGGATTCAATGTGAATATTGTGTATGTCGTCGGCTTCACATGAAAAGTGCATAAGTCCAAAATTGCTGAAAATGTGATTTTTGTGTCATCTAGTTAAATTAATGCTTTAAAGCAGTTTTTTGCTCTTCCTGTAAAATTTGTCATTTTGGACTTATGCACATGTCATATGAAGCCGACGATATTTATACAGGTGTTTGTTTAACTAAACTATGGAAAATCGGCAAGAAAAGAAGCAAAAATGAGGCAGTAGTGGATTAAAAGATGAGTAGAAGTCGTTACAAATTGCTGATTTACTTTATACAACAAACAAGAAAAAAGACGCAGCCTAAAGAAAACTTTAAAAATATTAAAATACCGCGTAAAATACATTCATTCATACAAAAAAACTATTTTTATTTTACATGTCTTGCAAATGCTATTTCTTGTGTAAAATCACAACTGCTAAGCAGTTCTAAAGCAAAACCCAACTGGAACTCTATCATCGCAAGGCAGAATGTGCTGTAAATTTGATGAAAAAATACATTTCAAACTCACAGTTTTTACTTGGAATTAATAAATATTGAGTTTTGCTCAATAAGATAACCGACATAGAAGGGTATACTTTTTTTTAAAACAGAGCTCGTACTATTCACCAGAAAGAGAAAGCGAACGACCATGATCATGCCTAGCTTAACAGGAACTCCCCTAAAATTAGCTAAGGAAGTCAAGTATCTGGGAATAATACTCGATAAAAAGCTGCACTGGGGAAAACGTCTACATAATAAATTAGAGAAAGTGTGGATGCCCTTCTGTCAGTGTCGCAGAGCGTTGGGACGATCGAACAGTGGTAGTGGAATTTTTGTACTACGAATATTCGTGATTCTTAATACTTTGTAATTTTTTATGTCTTCTATGGCCACACTTGGATGTAAATTACGCAGCATTACTTTAAAACTTCGGTATTGCTTTCTCTGGCATGTGTGAAACTCGGTTTGTTTCTCTTTTAAAGCTTTAATAACAGGCACGTATTTTTCTGTACAACTCAATTGGATTTGAACCTGGTTATTATACAAGGTTTTAACATTATACTTATCTTTTGCTGTTCCATTCAATAGCCCATACAGGGGGCGTATGTTTGCAAAACCACTTACAAAAATTGGTGGCGATCAGGCGATTTTTCAACTGTTATTGATGCTTTGTTGTTTTAATTTTCTTTTCGTTCGGACCCACTTAAGGGATCATATCGATTTTGAATAGTCACTGGATTGCCCAACCAGTAATCTTTAAGAAAGGTTTGTCGCTTTGTTTTATTATTATCTAGTTCTGGACTGGTTCTTGGTCGCTTCTTTTCTACTACCTGCCAATCCTGTTCCGAATTTAACAATGGTTGAAACATTAAACAACCGTATATGAAATTTGAAATGAACAAGATGTTCATGGGAGGCCCCAGGCGTAACCTAATTAGGGGGCCCCTAATAAAAAAGGTCTCTTGTTTTTTCCCCAAACGTGGCATCTTAGGCGCAACCTACTTAGAAGGCCCCTAAAAAAACTTCTTTCATTTAGAGGCTCCAGAAAAATACCTTTTTCGTTTTTTTAAAGCGAAAATTTCAAAAATTCATACAATTTTGACGATTCTGATGCTGCAGGCGCACGCCTCATGAGCCTGAGCGGTGATGCGCCACTGCAAACGAAAATAATGGAGGTACAAATAGGTGTAAAAAATGATTTAGACTATTTTGGGTTCCTCATTCGAAAGGCTGGCAAAATGCTAGTCAAAGAATTTTTGAAATATCTCAAAAACAAAAAAAAAAGGTACAAATGATTTAGACTATTTTGGGTTCCAAATTCTAAATGGGGAAGGGGCTGGTAAGGGAGCGTTCAAGTATTACGTAACGCAATTTTTGGAGATTTTTGACCCCCCTCCCCCCCATGTAACGCGCCGTAACGTTTTTCTGTACCCCCCCTCCCCCCTAGTAAAACGTTACGTAACCACCAAGTGACCATTTTTATACCTAAAAGTCACAATTATGTGGCAAAAACAATGTTACGTAACGCGTAGTTCAAACCCCCCCCTCCCGCCCCTGTAACGCATCGTAACGTTTTACAAGACCCCCCCTCCCCCCAAATTCGTTACGTAATACTTGAACGCTCCCTAAAATGAACCTGCTGAATTGACCTTATAAATTAAATTAGTATATTTCTCTTCACTGGAGGGCTGAAATTCTAGGGGTCACCTGATAAACCAATTGGGCTTTTAAAATTCCATACAAAAACATGTTGAAAGTACAAACAAAAATTTTAAATTCTGATAACTTTTATGTTGACTACTTCGAGTTGCTGCAAGAAGTGTTCTGCATTCAGTTTTACATCTCGATGGTAATTTAATGATGAAACATGTGGTTATAAAAATTTATTCTACAAAATTGTCGATTCTTACGAGGTAGTGTAAATCAATTGTTAGAATGTTTAAGAACTCGGAGTAACATCCATGCAAAAAGGCAACTTTTTTATAATTAAGATAGTCATTTTGAAATAAATATGAAAAAAGTTTTAGAAAGGAGAGCAATTAACCCATTGTACAACAAAAATAGAAGTCCTTGATAAAAGCTTTGAGCTGATGCATTTAAATTTTTTATTAATAAAACTGCATTTCTATTTTAAACATTTTATTTCAGTTGAAATTAATAATTATCAAAACAATTAAATTAAAATTCACATTTACTAATTTTCTATTAAAAAATTAAGGCAGAGCATTAAAAATAGATCACATTATGTAATCAAAAATGAGTATCACAGAAAATATAGGAGAATAAAAAAACTAATTTAGTTAAACAAATTGCAAAAGTTACAATTAAAACAGATTAAAAATTATGGAACAACAAAGGAAAAGTTTATTCTTTCGTCTTTATTTTTATACTACTTAAAAATCGTCTTCAAGTTGACGTATTATCCTGTGGTTAGAAAAATAATTTAAATAAAATACTAAAACATTTGATATTGGCCAAGATAAAACATAATTTGATCTACAAATTACAAAATGAAATTTGATCAATTTAATAAATTTATGTTAGTAGAAATTAACATTAAATTACAATAAATAATTTTTCTAATTCTCTATTAAGTCGTATTTCGAGCTGCAACATGCAAAATAAAGAGAGCCATATGAGGTACGAAATTAAAAATAGCAATAAGGTATAAAAATATTCTGTATTATTGCTCTAGACAAATAATGCACATGGAAATGAATAATATATAAAATTTAGTCTTCCATCAAAAGGCACGTATTTACAACTTGCCCCACTGGAATACTGTACTTTTGACAAGCTCTGCTTGTAAGCAGGTAGAAGAGAAATTTGTAAGTTTTCATGAGACATCTTCTACCTGTTCTAAACGGAATACTTAAATATCAACAAGTTTTGCAACTGGCACAGTTTTGGAATTATTGGAAATTTCATTAAAAATAGTTTCAGATGTCTTAGTTATTGTAACGGTAGATTCACACACAGTTCTAACTTCCAGATGACTTTGAAATGTTGACACTTTAGCCGACACTCGCTTATGATTTGAAGTACTTTCAGTACTCTTACAGTGATTTCGTAAATAATCCAAAACGGGGTCTTTTCCAGTTCGTAAACTAATTTTAGTTTTTAGAATTATAAACTGAGATCGCCAATGCTCATAAGAAGCAACTTTTAAACTGGACACCCATTTATTAACGTCTTCCTGACATCGACACGAAAAAATGTGTTTTCGTTCTGAATCACGATATTTATCAGCAACTTTGAAAGTAATAGAAAAAGCGAACGGTATTCCTTTATGTGGTCTTTCATACGCAATTTGAGCGTTTTCTAAAACTAATACTCCTAATGGTTCTTGCTCGTTAACACGATAATAAAAAAGTAAATTAGATACCAATTTAAATATTCGTTCTTTGAAGGACGGTTGCTGATACCAATCTGACCAGTCGTTTTCTTGGGGTTTCATATGATGTAAAATTCCTTCCAAATCCACTCGGCCATCAGCAAGTTTCACTAATTCCCTATCGTTAACTTTCATCTGAAAATTATTTTAAAACTTAATTTTTAATTAAACAAATTTTGGAGATATAAGAGGCACCCACCTTATAATTAATTAATTTTAGACTACAGCACTACTCAGACAAACATTTCTAAGAAAATTCTGTGGATTCTGTGTATCAACACAAATTTTTGACAGTTGACAGGAAAGATGACCTTTAGAAAATTAAGGCCGCGTTCACACATTACACTAAAAAATATCACAACATTGGAATCAGTTAATATCTCCTGTTTTTATACATCGTTTTTGCCGGAGCTCGAGTGAATCGGAGTGAACGGGAAAGTCGTTAGAGAAAGCTCAATTTTCTTGTTACGCACCTGAAGTTATTTGTAAACATAACCAAAAATCTGGGCAACTTTTAAAAAAACTAATACCACGACATTAATACGATGGGTAAGTGCACAGATTTTCGTTTTTTACTTTATTTCAATCGAACTTTTTAGATTCTAAAAGTGAATCAGATTCACAATCCACTCCGCCAAAAAAATTAAAGAAATTGAGGAAAAGTCCAAAACTTTCGTTTGATGATGATTGTGGGGGTGAATTGGTGATAGCGGAAGAAATTGTTACTACAACAACTTCTAAAACCAAGTCATCTTCGAGGACTGCTTCGACTAACAATGCAAATAAGAAAAGAAAGAAACGGGATAGTGCAACATCCAGTGACGAAGAGAGGTGGTTAACAGCTATTGAATCTGGTAAACTAGAAGATGTAGATGACGAATTAAAGAAAATTAAACCTAAAGATCCGGCTCTTATGACTGCTCGACAACGAGCTATGTATGATAGAAATGGTGAAGGTGCCGCAGGAACATCACAACCAACTTTGATGTCCTTACCCACTGGTTATAAGGTACCCAAGCTAACTGTTACTTTTTTAAATTTAAGTGGTGTTCTTTTTAGGAAAAAGTAATGACGGCAGAAGCTATACAAAAAGCAGCACTTAAATCTCAAAAACGGAAACAACTGGCAGATGAAAAACGTGAAAAGGATATGAAGAAAACGATGGATAGATTACTGAAAAAACAAGAATCGAAACCTAAATCCAAACCTAAACCGAATAGATCTTTGTTGCCTTGCATAATATACCAACAAAACATTAACAAAACTACCGTGACATTTCCAGAGAATTTTGAATTTCCACTAAAACCACAAAAAATTAGTAATTTTCCCATTAAAAAATTCTGTAACATGGGATGTGGAAATTTAAAAAAGTATTCGTGTTCTCACACAGGGGCTGCTTTATGCAGTTTAAACTGTTATAAACGAAATATTGCAAGGGCAATCTTGTAGATTATTTAAAAATATATTGTTTGAAATCTATGTAGTTATAACACCACACTGATTTGTGATTGCCCAGGTCGTGCGGCCTAAAAGCCGCTCTGAAAGAACGAATCTTCGGCTCCATTTAACGTAATAGACAGGCAGACAGAAGTCGCAGATACATTTAGGATATTATATATGTCGATAATAATCATGATTTCGGCAATAAAAGAATAAAAATATTTTCGATTTATTTTCTTCTCCCCCCCCCCCCATTCACTTAAATAAACAAATCAACGCTGGCGAGACATTCCTGCACAGTACTTTGTCGATCTGATTGGGTAGATGATGATTAAACTATTTTATAAGAAATGAACAAATGTATGTTTCCTTTATTTATTTAAATTGTGCCGTGATTGGCTTTTCCACTTCATGGGGCTTACCAGCGTGTGATTTTTAAAAGTTTTGACAATAATTTATTAGTATGGGCATTTTTGACTATTATTAATTACTAACTGAAGACTGTAAGCAATTATTCCGGGATATGATGCCATGGTTCATATTCCACGTTATATTGTAGGTCCCATTATGTGAACAATCACCAGCGGTTCAGCCCGACTTACGTTGCCTGCATTATAAGGTATACAGTTTTAAATTTAGCAGCGCCAAAGTACTAGATAAAAACCAGCCCGATGAAGGAAATAATAAATAATTACAAATATATACTTCAAACTCTGATGGCTATAACTCCGTAACCGCTCGATTAACAAGAAAAACGTAAAAGATCTTTTCTCTAGATAATTTAGTGTACTATATTTTCAGTGTCTTGATATTTTTCTCTAAAGTGTACCTAAACCGAAATATTCAGCATTGTCCCTGAACTGACTTACGTTAGTATTATGTTCTTGAATTTGATATTCACATTTTATTATAAAGAGACAAAATTAAAAAGTAGTAGTATTTGGGAAGGGGTAGGACACTGAAAATCTGAGAGCGATAACTGGAAGAGCTTGGAAGTTACGGTTAGATACAGTGCGCCTGCTGGAATCCTGTAATGTGTTCCTATATGTAAGTTCCACCGCCGTGTCGGTGGGTAGAAGGTACAAAAATATAATCTCTTAATTGCTAAGCCTATTAGTAATTCTTTTAAGTAGGGAAGATTCCGACTAAATTATTAGGTCCTTTAATTTATATTGTCGTTATATTTTGTCCATATTTTTATAAATATTACATCGCGATTTTTCCACAGTACAAGTTGCGATTATAAATTGGGTTGGTTATCTGTCGGGGTTTTTTCTTGGCTTTATATATTTTTTCTCTCACTTTCTCATTCTTCAGTTGAAATCCCATGCCATGTAGATTTTTCCTCTACTACTCTCTATCGCCATATTTAGATCATCCCAAAATTTATTCTTCATCTCTGTTTTTTCATCTTCGTTAGGTCCATACACAGCAATTATGGATTTACTTCACGCTACTAATTTTTTAGCTCTACTGTTAATATTCTCTCGGTTAGGGCATTCCATTTCCGATTGTGGTCTATCAAATTCTTCCCTATTACACATCCGACACCAGCCACCAGCGCCGTAGCAAGCTCTTCTGGCGCCTGAGGAAAATTTGAATATATACGCCCCCCCCCTCCCAAAAGATTCTTATCATATCGCGGCGCTGACTTAGAGTAATGAAAACAAGTGGATGCTTATCAGGAACTCATTTAGGACCGAGGGGTCTGGGGGGTATGGAATACCCCCCAGGTACACTTCATTTATTGCGAAAGAAAAACTTTCACTTTTACGTCCCTCGGTATTAATATCCCCTGTTCCCCCCCCTCCTCCCGGATTACAAACGAAAATTGCAAAAGATTCAATGAAAAGTAATAAATTTTGATGGTTCTGAATAATGGCAAGTGTACCTGGGGGGTATTACATACCCCCTAGACCCCCCGGTCATGTGATATTGATTTTTATCGTTAGGAACTTCTGAAGATCTTATATAAAATACGCATAGTTATATCAGAATCGCTATTTCCATGATAACGTAACGCAATACCCCCTCCCCGAATATGAATATTATTTTTATTGGTAGGAATTTTCCTTTTCTATTTAAATATATTTGAATAATTGTCTCGATGATAATGTGATATTTTTGCCGGTTACCCAGTCAGTTAAAGGGAAATGTAGAAGAACGCGGGGGTTGGAATCAACTTTCCTAAAATCCCCTGTCTTTCCCTAGTCATTGCACCAAAATTGAAGAGGAGAAAAATCCCCACAAAACGAGGTTTCAGAATTTACTTCAGATCTGAAGTAAATCCTAAAACCTCGTTTTGTTTTGTTCACCATCGATGGTGAAGTTTAAATGTACGAAATTTTCATTCAGAATAAGAATTATTCAAAACTTTTTTCAATTGTTTTCTCTGGATTTTCTTTTTATTTCATAAATACTTAGTATGATGTAGGCAAATTTTGTTAATCTGTTTTATGGAGAATTTTGTACTCTTCAATTTTGATCTGATGATAATTTTCGCTAAAAATGAAACTAAGAGATTTATAGACGAAAAACTACTGTAGAGGATTAAAATTCCCATTTGGGGAAAAGGCTAGCAGGGAATTTTAGGCGAAGTTGCAAATAAAATCGTGGTCAAATTTTGGAATTCAGTCAAATTTGAATATATGCCCCCCCCCCCCAAAAGATTCTTATCTTTTTGAAAATTTTAAACTATTATTTACTGGGTTTTGTCAAGGTTTAGCGCCCCCATTGCGATGGCGCCTGAGGGAAAAGCCTCAGTCGCCTCACCCTTGCTACGGCTCTGCCAGCCACTACTAAAAAAATAAGTAAATCAACTATGAAAATTAGAAATTTTTACTAAATATTTATAATCAAAAGTTTGTTATACCTAGTTATCATCCTTATAAAAGTTGGGGGGACCCAAAATAATTTGGCACCCATGGCTTCCAAATGTTGAAGTACGGTACTGGAATTTGATAAACTTGAAATACCGGTTATTGCTATGGGAGGGAATTCAAAAGTTTTTTTAATAAAAAGTTGAAAATTCCTATTGCGATTTGAACTTGATTATGAACGCCAATGTATTGTGAGGTTGTGAGGTTATGTTTACAGATTTGTATAAATAATTTGTCACTCTCCTCTGATTTAAAAAAACACAAATTTAGGTTGAAATTTAAAAAAAATAAACTTAAAAAAGTAGCGTAGTACGTCATCGACATAATTTTTTGATCATTCCCGGACACCACAAGTTTATTTGTGAGTAAACACTTTATATAAATCACATTAGGTTATCTCAATGTTTATATTTAAAATAATTTGATAAAGTGGTTTATAAAAAGAGTTTTTTTTGAATAGCAACAGTTAAATTTTTTATTGTAGAATGTTGGAAATAAAATTTTCGTTATGTACGTTTATGCTAATTTTTATTTATGTTATGACGGTTGATTCGATCATTAGAAATAGAAACGATGCTAAGTATGATCCCAGAACTAGTGGTGATTTAGCGTTATGGATCGATGAAAAGCAAGTTAAAATGTTTAGCGGTAAACTGAACATTAATTTTTTTTATTTATATCTAACAAAGGTTTTCTTAATAGGGATGTCTATGGAGATTTATGCAATTGTAAATGGCACTGTCTTACCTTACATATTGGATCCCAATTTTGAAAAATATTTACCGTTGATTCCTGCCGAAGTAGGATATGTTAATTTTACTTGGAAGGCTGGAATGAAGAAGAAGTATTATTATCATTTTGATCGTTTGCAGTCATTTGATGAGAGCATTTTAGAACCTCCAGTTTTATCTATAAAAATAAAAGGACGGGTACCAAAACGTCCGAAAGAATTTAGTATATTTTTGCCGTGTTTAGGAAACAGTTCGGGAATTGCAACTTTTGGTATTGGCTTATTAATTGAAACCCGAAAGGGTAAACCTCTGTCTGGAACACCTTTAAGACTTAAATTAAGAAAAGAATGTTCGCAAAGAAGTAAGTTCTTTAGAACCTAAGTTGAAAGTTTAACAAAATTCAAAATATTTTATAGATCCTGATCCGGAATGTGATAAAAAATGCGCAAATAATGGTTGGTGTAATCACGAACGAATTTGTCAGTGTCCAGAAGGTTATATGGGGCCTTACTGTCGCACCGCTTTGTGCTATCCACAATGCATGAATGGTGGTAACTGTACGTCACCCGGTATGTGCAGTTGTCCTGAGGGTTTTCAAGGACGTTACTGTGAGGGTGGCATATGTGATGAAAAATGTTTAAACGGTGGAAAATGCGTTCAAAAAGATACATGCGAATGTTCCAAAGGATATTATGGACTTCACTGTGAATATTGTTAGTTTTATTTCAGTATTGGGTTAATCTTTATGTTTTATAACATTTTTTTGGTAGCTAAATGCATTATTCCATGCTTAAATGGTGGAAAATGTAAAGGGGTGAACAAATGTAGATGTCCAAATGGTTTTAGAGGAGATCATTGTGAGATTGGCCGAGCAAAACCTCATAGAAGTACTTGTAAGGTTGCTTGTAAGCATGGGACGTGCATTGATAATGTATGTGTTTGTGAACCCGGCTGGTATGGCCGATTGTGTCATCACAGTAAGTTAAATCGTTTTACCAAACATTCCATAGCAATTTGAATTTTTTTATATTTGTAGTGCAAATGTAAGGAACATGCCGAAGAAAGATTAAGTCTGTGAAATTTTTTTTGAAATTAAGTGGTGATAAAAATCTTTTTATTGCATCAGTTTAACTGTATTGTAATTGAATCTTATTTTTGATACTCTATAAATTTTTAAATGTGATAAGTATTTTAACTGTAGATACTTTATTTTAAATATATTGACAATGTTTATACTTGGCATACTTTTTTTTGTGACAAAATGTGATTTTTAAGCCTACAATCGATATGTTATTAGGGATCGACTGTCGCTCAAATTTTGGGGTAACCCATAGTAAATAAAAAATGCTTAAGAAAAATATTTGTAGGAAAACATAAAAAGTGCACCAGGAGATTTTTTATGAGATGTAGGTATTTGCTAGTTTTATAAATTTTTTATATCCGACTGAAAATTTCCTGAGAAATGATAAGGAAATTTTGGATTTTTTAAAAATCATTGTGTTCATAATAGTGATCGACTATTATTCCAGGCAAGGAAGGTTTTTAGTTTGCAAAAAATCCGGGCAAGCTGAATTTTGGCAGAGATGTACATTGAAGTGTTCTAATGAAGCCCCCAAAAGTCCCATAAAATCCCATGCCGGCATCCCCCACAATCGGGGGTTTTAGCTCCCCCAACGCGATTTTTTGCCGATAACTCGCTTATTTATGCTTGTATGAAAAATTATGATCAGACCATAATTGAAGAGCATAAAATTCTCTATAAAATAGTTTTTACATAATATTTTTCCATGGCACACTAATACTTAAATTATGGACCGAAAACACGACCCACCCTTAAAATGGCACAATATTGATTTGTTGCAGGGAGAGAAATGTTTTCGGGCACGGGAAATGCTTTTAATAATAAATTAATTGAAATTGTGGCCAAGGTTGGAAAATGAAGAGAAAAATTAATTTTTTCAAAATTTGCCAAAGTTATAGTATCTTCCAAGTACCGAAGCCGAAATTTTGGTATAAGCTTACAGAAGGTCCGGGCAAGCTGAAAATTGGCAAAGATGTAGGTATATTAAAGTGTTCTAATAAACCCCCAAAATGTTTCATAAAAATCCCAAGTCGGCGTTCCCTTAATGAGGATTTTAGCCCCCTAAGTGCGGTGTTTCGCCTACTATAGCTCACGTATTTTTACTTTTACGGAAAATTACCATTAAGCAAAGTTGAAGAACATAAAATTTCTATAACTTATGGCGCTGCAGTAGGTAGTACCACAATACATACTGTAATAGGCAAATTAAATTTTGTTTAATGGTAATTTTCCGTAAAAGTAAAAATACGTGAGCTATAGGCGAAACACCGCACTTAGGGGGCTAAAATCCTCATTTGAGCAAACGCCGGCTTGGGATTTTTATGAAACATTTTGGGGGTTTATTAGAACACTTCAATATACATCTTTGCCAATCTTTGCCTATTTTAATTTTTACATTTAACTTAATATAATGTTATTATTTGAATCTTGGCATTTCATTTCATTGCAGAATTATTTTGTGGTATTCCTTTGATTTTTTTGGTACAGTTTTCTTTTTTTTTATTCCTGTAGGGCTTTATCCTGGAGAAAAAATAGCATACGTGATGCGTACAGAAACGATCCATTACAAATGAGATTGCTTATCTGAACTCGGCTAAACGCCTCGTTCTGATAAGCAATCTCATTTGTAATGGATCATTTTCTGTTACTTATACGTAAATAACTAATACGTCGCCCGGCTCTACCACGAGGTGGCGTAGATTGGGGCTTTCCCTACCTCAGATCCAAGACCAAATTACAATTTTAGGTCTTCGCGACACTCTTTAAGACGAATGACCAAAGAAAGAGAGAGAAACAGTGGTTGCAACATATACCATTGCATTAGTTGTATTAAACTGATACTCATCGAAATCAGGATAATGCTGGAAGCACATTCATTCCACAAATATGACTTTCACCAATAAACTATACAATTTTAAAACTGAAGGACAGTTTCGTATACAGTAATTCATGGTTTTCATAACAAAATTTGTCGAATAACGATGAATAAAGCCAATATGTACTCTTCGAAATTATCAAATCAAAATTGCAAGGAGCAAAACTCAAATATGGATTTTTAGGACAAGCGAAGGATTATTAAAAAAAATGTTACGTTACAGTTTAGCTTTAATTCACCTGACGGATCGATTAAAAGAATAAAAAAATTTAATTCCAAAATTGACTATTTATTAATTAAAAGAAAAATTTATCAATTTAAATTTACGAATAAACTATGCAATTTAAAAACTGAAGGACAATTTCGTATACAGTAAGTAATCGATAGTTTTCATAAATCGCAAGGAGAAAAACTGAAATATGGATTTTTAGGGCAAGCGAAGAATAATTAAAAAAAAAGTTATGCTACAGTTCAGCTTAATTCACCTGACTGATCGATTAAAAAAATAATGAAATTCAATTCCGAAATTTGTTCTATGTATTTTTGGATTTGAACTCTTTGAAATAGAGAATGCTTGAGAATTCCTAAGGAATTATGTATGTATTAGTTTTTAAATTTTAGTTCAGTTAAAAATTGAAAAATTTCTGGAATTTTCAAAAAATTATTTATTGTTGTGCCAAATTTAAGACCCAGTCATTTTAAGACGCGACACGTAAAAATTTGTAGAAAATAACCCCACGCAAACGATTTTGGAAACAAATCTTTTTCGAAACTGTATCATTGTATTGTAGATAAAATAGATATTATTTTTGAAGTCAAATGCTATTAAATGTGCAGGAAAAATTAATATCTAAAGATTAAAAAAAAAGTTAGTTACACCGCTCTGGTAATGCGGTAAAGCAATAATTTACTCTCTATCGGTAAGATAGCAAACAGCCAACTAAAAATATATTACCTTTTAGTAAAGCCCCTACTTACACGATTTTAGTTTTATAGCTCTCGTAGTTTAAATTGTTTTCGAAAACTCTAATCTGTTTCAAGCAGAGTTCTTATTGCATTCAAAATATTTATGCAATGCTTTACTTCAATTGTTGCAGGTGTTCTGTGGGGTTGAATCATGGGCTCCATGATTCTACACAGAAAAATGTTTATTCAAATTAATCAAACAAAAATAATAGTAAATATGTTTGAGGAAATTATAATCATAGATGACGAGTCCTGGCATAATTTTATCGCACTTTGTTAATCATCTTCACCTGTCTAAACAAGAATCTGATCACGTGTACTATAATTAATAATACTTACAACAATTAGTACGAATTGTTGACAAATCAAACGACAACATTTCAATGAAAAAGAGTTGGTTTATATTCATATATTTACATATCTACGAAATTACAACATTTTAATCCTTAACTTTTAAGTTATAAAAAAAATAATATATATCACACAATAAGTATATTTATGAATTTAATATCTCAAAATGATTGTTAATCCAAAATAATTATAAACGAAAATCAAACTGTTAATTTTTCTTTACTGATGGAAATAAATCTTGTGGAATATTTCTTTGCTCCAATAAGATGAGAGTTAAATCCAAAAATATAATTAAATAAAAATTTTTAATAATTAAATTATTTCTTAATACATAATATAAAGACTGAAAAGTCACTCTTATGCCACTTTTTCCCTTTAAATTACAGAGCGCGCGTACATGGCATTTCGCAGCTTTGAATTTTCATCTCGCAGGGTGACATTTTCGTTACCAAGCGTTGCAACTTCGTACCGCAATTTAATATTTTCTTGTTCAAGAAAAGCTGCCCTGATGGCCAATTCACCTTCCTTTGCTCTTCTTGCATCGTGCGAACGTTTGGCAGCTTCGTTGTTTTTTCTTCGTTTTATTTCCGAATAGGATGGATCACACCTTTTGGTATTACCGTTGCTGTCGTTCATCGTTCTTCTCATGTTTGTGTTTGTCGATGTAATCGACGATTGCATTTGGGTTAGCATGTTTGAACGAAATCTGTTGTAGGAATCTGAATAATCTCCTCCAAAAATGCACTGAGTGGCCGCGACGGTGGCAGATAACGGGAGATGGCTTTTTGGATACGCCTTGAACGGTCGTGGAGTTTTCATTTTAGGCATGCAGTTTATTTGATTGTTGTTGTATTTGACGAAAGGATCGGAAGACGTTGATGTTCCGGATGCGTCGGAACTTGATTGAGAACTGGGACTGCAGATGCTTGCAGTTGTGGATGAAGCTAATTGTTCTTGTTTTGGTGGCGTTGTCGTTCCACTTGGACGTCGAACAGATAAATCCAAAATAAGTTCCGGCGATGAACACATCGGATACTCCATTTTTATCGTTTGATGGATTAGCTTCTGAAACACGTAGATATTAATGAGTGAACTGATTTTAACACAACCGCGAGTTCAACTGAGGAATATTATTGATAGATAGATAGATAAAGAAATTTGTAATTTGTTTACATAATGAAAAAATATGTACCTGAACCTTGCTTTAAATTTTGAAAATATTGACATCATTACGATGAGTAACTAAGTATTTTATAAACATAACTCAGGTGTGCATTATCAGGTTCTGAATTTATTAATTAAATAATCGTACAATGACTAACATGTTAAATATTTTCAGTTCAAACTGATCAAATCGGTTATTAGCAATAAAAAATGTAAGATAACAAATTAAAATAGCTTCGATCTACAATTTTCAGGACCAAATTTGACAAAAAAGAAAAGTTCTGAATTGTAAAATACAGTGGACGCCTCTTAATGTGGTCACATCAGGACTCGGAGTTTTGATTGCAAAAATCGATGATCTCAATAAATGAAAAATCATCAGAAAACACAAATTTTAATTTATTAGAAACATTTAAACAAAAATTTTAAAAATTGAAAAATAACAGTAACGTTCTTTTAATGAATTAAAAAAAAGGTTATTTAGTGCTGTTTCTTTATAATTTTCGCGGCTAAATTGTTTAAATTTATAATGCGTCTGAAAATCGGAATACCTCGCTGTAAAACTTCCAACGCTTTTCTGCATTTTTAATAAAAATTTGATCGTGTAAATCGAATTTTGATTACTATACACGATGATTTTTTTATAGTTATATGGGGCCGGCCCGTTTTTCGCAAAAGTGATCTCAATACCTGATTGATCTCATTATCCGTGATTATATTAAATGGTGTCTATTGTACCACCAAAAAAATTGTTATAAATGGAATTAAAATTATTTGGAATTCAAAAAAAAAAAAAAATTAAAATTAAAATTACCTTTTGATTGCTCTTCTCCTGACTGTTAACTACAAAATTGGCACGAATGCACTGAACTAATTGAATCACTTGTGACTAACAGTACCTCCTCCTGTATCTATATATGCCAACTACTAATAACAATTGATCATGGTTCCTTATATAGACGATGGTGATTTTTCAAGCAAGCAAGCATGGTTCGCGAAGCGAAGCAGGTGCTGGGCAGAGCCCAGCTTTGTCTCCTCCAACGCTCAAAAAATTGAATAAAAACTCTCGTTGAAAATGTAACATGGGTCAAAACCCTGGAAAGGCGTAGAAGCCGGTCGTATTATGCCTTGAGAAAGGCATGATATTAGTAGAATAAAATGAGAAAAGAAAAATTTTCAGACCGCCGGGTGAGGCCCGGTTGTCCATGATCCATGCTTGATGCGAAGCGAGAAGAAAAACGGGACGAAAAGCACCTATCCCAAAAATCATATCATATGGGGACGCATAGCACCTGTCCCAGAAATAACGGGACGAATAGCACCTATCCCAAAGGGGAGAGAACGGGTTAAACTTCATTTAATCTGAAACAGAGTTAACACGCTGAAACAGATTACAAAAATTAATCGCTGAAAGAGAAGTGGTTATCCTAATAAGTATCGCATGAATTGTTTGCTACCAGTTTATCCTGTATTTCTTGGAGTCAAGATGCTTTTCGGCCTCTTATACCTGTGGAAATCGACGATTTCGTATTTCCCTAGTTGGTTTACTAGAGGGTTTTCGCAGTCGTGGCTCCGGTCGTACAGTTTTTCTGTTAGTTTGTATATCATCTTACTTATCTGTTCCGTCTTTGTATCCTGATGGATTTGACGGTTTGTGACAAACCATGGCGCGTCCAGTGCCCTGCGCAGGCAGGTGTTCTGAATTGTTTGTAGCCTCTCTAACTGACGTTCACTCGCGAAGGCCCACGCGGGGGCGGCGTACGTAAGGATAGGGAGGATGATCGCCTTGTAGACTCTTATCTTGAGATCTTTCGACATCGCCCCTTTGCGACCTATCGGGGGGACCAATGAAGACATTAAACCCCTTGCTAGAGTCACTCGTTGGTCGATGTGCTTCACCCAAGTTAATCGACTATCGAGGGTCACACCAAGGTATTTGACGGAGCTGGTCCATGGTATATCTCTTTAGGTGACTTTTTGAGAAACTCTTCCAGCATTGGTCACTTGCAAAATCACTCCCACGCACAAAATTTAAACGACATCCCCAGGAAGTGCGTTTTTCAAAGTTTGCGGTTTGTATTACTTACTTTGGGTTGTTTACCGTTACAAAAAGGTGCAGTTTTAGGTAATAACTAAATTTTGCATTTTTCAGCGCAAGTTACAGTTAGATAATTTTTTAATTTTTTATAATTTTTTTGGCAGGTACCTCAATAAAATTTTATTTGAGGCAATACCGATGCAAAAACCGTAACATTTCAGGCACTTTTACGAAACAAATTCTGCAAAAATTATTCAATTGATATCATAATCTGTTGTGATTAGGTAAATGAATAAACATTTATAATTAGTCATTTTACAAAATTTTAATTGGAATGAAAAATTTACCTCTCCAAAAATAAATTGATATACTTTCGGGACTTTGAGATTCATCAGTAACTAACAAATAAAATATTTCAGCTTGCCCGGACCTTCTGTAAGCTCAAACCAAAATTGCGGCTTCGGTACTTGGAAGATACTATAACTTTGGCAAATTTAAAAACAATTTATTTTTCTCTTCATTTTCCAACCTTGGCCACAATTTCAATTAATTTATTATTAAAAGCATTTCCCGTGCCCGAAAACATTTCTCCCTGCAACGAATCAATATTGTGCCATTTTAAGGGTGGGTCGTGTTTTCGGGCAATAATTTAAGTATTAGTGTGCCATGGAAAAATATTATGTAAAAACTATTTTATAGAGAATTTTATGCTCTTCAATTATGGTCTGATCATAATTTTTCATACAAGCATAAATAAGCGAGTTATCGGCAAAAAATCGCGTTGGGGGAGCTAAAACCCCCGATTGTGGGGGATTCTGGATTCTGGATTGTAGGTGGAGGGCAAGAAAACTCACACGCACTTAGGCCACTAAATTGGGCCCATTGTGCTACCTCCAATTTCAGCGGCCCCGCGCCCCGTCATTCCTCAAGCCATCCCAACTGGAGGATGAACTCCAGGATCCTGGCGGGTGGGGTGCCACTGATTCTGGCCATGTCGGGCCAGAAGTCTCCCAACATGGATCCTCTCATAGAAGTCAGAGCTGGGCAGTAACAGAGCACATGCTCAGCTGTTTCCTCCTCTTCGTTGCATCCACGACATAAAGGGTCATCTGCAAACCCCATGTTGTGGAGGTGTTTATTTAATCTGCAATGTCCAGTCAGTATCCCTGCAATTGTCCGCAGATTGACTCTGGACAGCTTCATATAGTATCTTGCATGTTTCCATGAAGGCACGCGTATTGCTGCTCTAGCTTGGTTACATGTAGTTCCTTGTAGCCATCTGCTGGTGTGCAGTTCTAGGGTATAGTGTTTTAGGAGAGTATCTATGGTTTTGACGGCGGGCGTGATCATCGGCTCCGGGCCGCAAGGAAGACCATTGGAGCCATTTCTTGCCAGCTCATCAGCCTTTTCGTTACCCTCGTTACCTTTATGTCCCTTAACCCAGCAGAGAGAAAGGACATTTTGAGTTGATATATCATTCAGTGCCCGGATGCAATCAAGCACCAGACCAGAAGTGACTTTATGGCCCCGAAGTGCCACCAGAGCCGCTCTACTGTCTGATAGTATTTGTATGTTTTTGTTCAGAATACTCCTATCCTGAACTATTTTTGCGCAGTGTAGTATACCCACAAGCTCCGCCTGGAACACAGATGTATATTTACCCAGCGGTATACTTATGTTTAGATCAAGTTCAGCAGAGAAAATTCCTGCACCCGATCCAACATTATTTTTGGAGCCATCCGAAAAGAGATGTATATCGTAATCGAATGTTTCGTTTGCGTTTAACAGTACATTGTATTTCCTGTCAAATATATATTTAGGGTGGATTCTGTCGGATTCAAGTAGCAGAAGAGGTACTCCTTTGGAATATTCCTCCAAGATCTGCATATGGCCCGCAGTTCCTCGCCTATGAGTCCAGGCTTTCCAACTGCGCAACCTGAGAGCTGCCTTGACCGCCGTTTCCTGCACATGAAGATCAAGTGGAGGGAGGCAGAGAAGGGTCTCAAGCGCTACAGTTGGGGCCGTTCGCATCACTCCAGTTACAGCCAGACAATTGAAGTTAATTTATTTATAAAAAATAAAAAACATTTTGAGGTTGTTGCCAACCTCATCATAAAATGGACCCTGCAAATTGGCGGGGAGTTCATGTTTTCATCATAATTATAAAATTATTCTTAAAGATTTTTATCAAGTTCTGGTCGTTTTTTATGAATTTTTTTAATCGGGTTTCAAACCGCGTGTCATTTGGTATATTGTGACATACACATAATCTGCCTATTTTGATATGATGTTTTCTGATTTGTTTTATGTTTCAGGTTTCTATATTGGATTGCGTGGGCGTTTTTATTTCATCAATGTTGGTATGTATTGGTATTCATATCTTGATTTTTGGAGTCTATTTTTCATTTTCGATTGTTATTTGGCTTTATTGGGTACACTCAAACCTTGTTTCTTATCAGGGTTATTAGTTTTTAGGATTAGATCTCATTGGTCACGGTTATTTCTCTCGTTGTCAATAGTAGTTGCTATGGATTGTGCACGGGCCTCAAGTCGGGCCTTATATACTTTACACAGGATTGATCCTGTGGAGTGCTTGTTGTCACTGAGCTTCGCTCTGACACAGTTGGCGCATACATGCTTAGCAAGTTCCTTTTGCACTACACAATCACGTGAAGCATGTTCTGTTGAGGTGCAAAAGGCGCATGTTTCATTTCCTTTGCAAAATTTGGCTGTGTGGCCAAATCGTTGGCATTTATAACATCGGACAATTCCGATGTGATTCCGTATCCGGTAGCTTTTCCAAGCCACTCTGAATTTACCCTCCTTTGTTATTGCTTCATGGACCAGGGGGTGAACCTCCAGGATCCATTTGTTGTGAGTTCTTCCTCTGGTATGTACGGGATTGGCTCTTTTGAGCCAAGAAATCCCGGCCATATTGACCACCTCGGGAAGACTCCTTTCTATTTCCGCTGTGATTTGATCCCTAGAAACGGATTTGTCCACCATCTGTATAGCAATTGATGGCCAGGTAGCTGAAGGCTCCCGGGCCATCAATTGGTTTTCCGCGAGTAGAGTGCTGCCTACTAGTTTCTTGACGGAAGGGTGGGAGGATTCCACCACAACACTTTTGTTTTTCGTCAGATAGAGCCTATCTGCTTTTATGCCAAGGTCTTCCGCTCTGATGCTAGTCAGGGCGGATTTCGTGTTTTCTGCTGACTGGAATGAGCTACCCTCTCCAGGGTAGACAATTACTTTGTATTTCTTGTGTGTGCTCCGGGGGTTGCTGATGGCAGCCCTCTTCATTGCTGTCAGGTATTTCCTGGGTGGGTCGTGCTTCGTGGATTCTTCCTTAGGGGAAGAATCTGTTTCCTTGGGTTCCCGAACCTTGAGGAGGTTCGGGGGGTTGGACTCTGCCAAATTTTTCCCAGGTGGGTCTTGCTTTTTGTGTTCTTCCTGAGGGGAAGAATTTGTTTCTTTGAGTTCCCGGACCTTGAGGAGGTTCGCGGGGTTGGCAGGGGCAGGAACCGCCTCTGCTGTGTTTGCTTTGGACGGAGAAAGGGTGGCTGAAGGCTCACCCGTCCCTTGCTTGTTGCTATTGCCCTTCAATACGAATAATAGAAGTTTAAAGGTGCTTTCTTTCATATCTTCTAAGTTTCTTAGTGTGTTTTTCCTTTCGTCGAGTTCTTCTTTGCTTAATATGATGAATTTCATTATTTTATGCGCGGCGTACGATATGTTGGAAAATATTTCATTCGTCCATTCTGTTATTCCCAACTGGCTTTCACTTGGTGTTTTTGTTTTTTCTATTCCATGTTCTTCTTTACTTTCTTGCATCACTTGTAGGGCTATGGACAATGTTTCGATCAGCTTTGTGGATATTTCTAAATTATAATCACTTTGTGTTTTTTCAGTTTCATAATTTTTTGTTTCGTTACTGTTTTCACTTAGCGTTTCTGTCTCTTGTTTTTCATGTTTTTCTTTTTCTTGCTTCGCCAATCTGGCACGTTTCCTTTGGTTTTTATTTGGTTTCTTTTTTGCTTCCTTTCGAATTTTTCCTTGTTTTTCATTGTCCGAGCTATTGTTTTCTTCATCTTCAAGTGTGGACCATTCTTTGGGCCACTCGTAGGGCCATTCTTCTTCGTCTGTCTCAGGATTATTTCTACGTTTCTTTTCAATTTCTTCGATTTTTGCTGATGAGGCCATATTAGACAATCAGACAGATTGATCTCTGGGTCTGGTGTAGGGAGGACGCTGTTGTTACTTGTTTGGTTCTGGGCCACCATACAAGGGATCCGTAGCAGAGCATGGGTCTAATGACTGCCGTATAGAGCCAGAGGGTGATCTTGGGGGATAAACCCCAAGACCGTCCCATTGCTCCCCGACACTGCCAGAAGGCCATTCTCGCTTTCTCTAGTTTCATTTGTAAATGTTTTCCCCAATTCAGCTTCTTGTCCAGTATTATTCCCAGATACTTGACTTGATCAGCTATTTTTAAGGGAGTCCCTGTTAAGCTAGGCATGACCATGGTCGGTAGCTTTTTCTTTTGGGTGAAAAGAACAAGCTCTGTCTTTGCCGGATTAACCGAGAGAGAGTGCTCTTTACACCACTTCTCTAAAATCTTGAGAGCATCCTGCATTAGGGTGCATAAGACATTCTCAAATTTTCCAGTGAGCAGTATGACGATGTCATCTGCGTATCCTATGGTGTGGTATCCCATGTCATTTAAGAGTTTCAGAAGGCTGTCTACCACCATGTCCCACAGCAGCGGGGAGAGTACTCCCCCCTGAGGGCAGCCCCTTGTTACAACTCCTTTAATGTCAACGTCCCCAACTCTGATCTCCACGATTCTCCACTTCAGTATAAAACTGATCCATCTCGCGATGGTCGCGGAAACGCCGTGGATCTGCAGAGCAGCGTTTATACTTCCGAAGGTGGCTTTGTCAAAAGCCCCCTCGATATCAATGAACACTCCCAGGGTGGACTCTCTGTAGTCCAGTGACCTCTCTATGCGCTCCACTACCTTGTGTAGCGCCGATTCGGTCGATCTCCCCTGGATGTATGCATGTTGATTCGCATGTAGTGGTCTGTGAAACAGAGCCACTTCGCGGATCTCTCTATCACACAGTCTCTCCAACGTTTTCAAAAAGAACGAAGTGAGACTGATAGGTCTAAAAGATTTGGCCAGGGAGTAATCACTTCTACCTGGCTTGGGTATAAAGACAACTTTTGCCGTCCGCCATCCTTTTGGTATATAGGCATGCGCAATGCATGCTCTAAACACCCGCACCAGGTGACGGAGCACCACGTCCAGTCCCCACTGTAGTAGGGCCGGAAATACCCCGTCAGGCCCGGGCGATTTAAAGGGGCAGAATGATTTAATTGCCCAGCTCGTTTTGGTCTCATTCACGACCTTCTTTGCAGTTTCCCAATCTATCGCCGTCGGTGACCGGCCCGTCGCCTTGTCCCAGCCGAAATCCGAAGCAGGTCTACTATCGGGAAAGTGTGTTTTTAGCAGGATTTCAGCAGTCTCCGAGAGGCTCTCTGTGTACGAGCCGTCCTCTCGACGCAGACTGCCTGGCTGCTGATGTGGATCTTTTGAAATGATCTTCTTTATTCTTGCTGCGGCGGCAGTTGATTCAATGCCACTGCAGAAGATCCTCCACGATTCGCGTTGTTTTTGACGTATTGTTCTCTTATACTCCGACTGGTGCGTCTTAAACGCTGTCCAGTCAGTGTCATTTTTTGAGTTCTGCGCCTTATTGTAGAGCCTCCTGGTCACCCTCCTCAGCTGGTCGAGTTCTTTGCACCACCAAGGTGTTGCTCGACCCCGTAATCCAGCAGTCCGTAGGGGACAGGACATCTCATACGATTTTGTGAGGGAGTTTTGCAGCGTATCGGCATACAGTTCAATCTCCTCAGTAGTTATTAAATATTCTTTTGTGAAAGTTTCTGCCTGCATATCGACCTCCAGGGACGAGGAGAGGTGGTCTAGGAAGACCAGCCTGTCAGCTCTCCTAGGGTTCCGAAATTGCTTTGGTTCCACTTTTTTAGCTTTCAACTTGAAGCAAACCCATTTATGATCCGACAATGTCAGTTCGTTAGACACATGCCAATCATATATATAATTTGAAATGCTTAACGACGCTAAGGTGATATCAATCACCGAATTGCGTTGGGGTGACACGTAAAAAGTGGGGTCATTCCCTCGATTAAGAATTTCTAGGTTTGTACTAATAAAGTAATCTAATAGAGACTTACCTCGACCGTTGCATTCCCTGCTTCCCCATGCGTGATGATGGGAGTTAGAGTCGCAACCAATTATGAGGTGTTTCTTCTGTTGCTCACAATATTCCACCAGCCCCACCATCCCCCGTGGGGGTGGTGACTCGGGTGAGTCTATTGGAAGGTAGATTGATGCCATAATGACATCCTGTTGACCATTGCCAAAGTCGCAGCTGAGCCTCACCGCTGTGAGGTCGCCGTCGCTGTACTGTGGCAGAAGGTTGGCCTGAATGTTGTTAGGTATGTAAATACATGTCCTAATTTTGTTTGTGTGACCTCCTGTAAAAACAGTGCCGTTTAGTTTTGTAAAACCTTTTACATTAGATTTTACTAACCATGGCTCTTGAATAAGAGCGATTGTATCCTTGCAGCAGTCGAGGTGGCGGCATAGGGTTGCAACAGCCCCTCGACAGTGCTGGAGGTTGATTTGTAGGAGGTTCCACTCTTGTAGGGAAGCCATTTGGCCTGCCTTGAAGAGCATCCTACTCCATTATGCCCGCAGACACACCACCCGAACCTTCGCCCATCTCCATCGGAGTGGATGTGGTGTCTGTCGGCATCGTATTGGGTGCAGAGTCATCCTCAAATCTCTGCAGCCTGATTTTCAGAGAGGTGAACTTGTAGTTCAACCTCTCTCCTTTCGCTTTGATGGCGGCATCGTCTTCCTGTCCGACACCGAGAACAAGGAGTTTGCCTTTCGGCTCTTCCTTGACCGAGTCGAAGAAGACACACCATTCTTTTATTTTTGCCCAGGTGTTCTGAGCAGCCCGATTGTGGGGGACGCCGGCGTGGGATTTTATTGGACTTTTGGGGGGTTCATTATTAGAACACTCCAATGTACATCTCTGCCAAAATTCAGCTTGCCCGGATTTTTTGCAAGCTTGAGCCAATTTTTCGGCTTCGTTGCCTGGTCTATATCTGAATTTTGAACATTGTAGTTAATTAAGACCTCAAAATTTAATCAGGTAAACAAGAACCATGCGCTTGTTAAAAATTGTCCCTACACCCACCAATCCCACTTCTTACTCCTTCCAAACCCCGTTCCCTTTTGAACATCAAATTGACGTCTCGACTCTAATGCCATTTTCAAATTCCTAATTCCACAAAATAGTTCAAGGCGCATTTCAACCCCATCATGGGATGAATTCGCGATTCATACTAACTTCCTGTTTTGAATTACATTTTCGCACTTCGATGAGTAAAGTGACCACTTTACTCCTTTTTTTTACTGGTCTCTAATTAATTCGACCCGACTAAAAACTTCTGAAGTGTTTCGATCATCTCCAGAAATGTTAACAGCAATGGTTTTATAAATGTCCTATTCATTTGGCCAAAATAGACCAAAATAGTACTAATGCATGTAAAATTAAGATAAGATTTGTTAATAATCATGATTTAATTAAAATTCACCCCTAAATACGGGATAAATGGATAGGTAGAAGCAGGGGCAGCTTCCCTTACCCCTGCCACCGGTAGAGAGCATAGTAATAAAGTTATCTACACCTTTTCCAGTTTTATTTCAGAAACGGTCACATGTACTATTTGAGAAAGCGACAATTGAAATTCAGATTTGTCAATTGTATTTCAGAAAGTGATAATTGAAATTCAAATTTGTCAATTGTATTTGAGAAAGCATCAATTGTAATTCAGATCCACAAATTATAATGCTTCTGAAAATATTCACAATTTTGAATAACCTTCATGCTTGCTGAAATTATAGTCAACTAATCTGAATTACAATTGACTAATCTGAATTTCAATTGAGGCTTTCTCAAATACAACTGACTAATCTGAATTTAAATTGACGGTTTCTCAAATACAACTGACTACACCTTTTCCACCAGTAATTCAGAAATCGTCAACCGTTATTCAGATGTGTCAATTGATATTCAGAAATCGTCAACCGTTATTCAGATTTGTCAATTGATATTACAATTCACAATTTCTGAATATCAGTTGACAAATCTGAATTGCAATTCACGATTTCTGAACAGCAGGTGAGGTTTTCTGAATTACTGGTGGAAAAGGTGTAATATGAACTTCTGACGGTTTCTCAAATACAATAACTGATTAATCTGAATTACAATTAACGCTTTCTCAAATAAAAGTGGAAAAGGTGTAGACGTACTATACAAAATTTTATGTTGGTAACCGAAAATGCAAAATTTTTATATGAAATTTAACTCTTTCCAATTTCATAAATTTGTCGAGATAAAGTGATTTTCATGTAACTTCTAAACCGAAAGCTTCCCCGCCCTGAAATTTTCTTTGCAAATAGGTAATATTGTACTCTAGAGTCTAAAGAATACATTTTTTGGAAAATTTAAATTGCTTCCTTTTCCCGAGGCGGGAGGGTAAAATTAAAATTTGGTTTGGGACCTCATTTTTTGACCTAATTATTTCCCGAAGAAGACTCACTGAAAAGATGTATTGAACACCTACATTAAAAAAATCGTGTCTCAAAATGATACGGTTCACCCAGTAGAAATAATTCATCAAAGCTCTTCAGACAAAATTTCAAATTTTTTTGGGATAGCTGTACAACTTGAACGGGTCACTTTAGGGACAAACAAAAAAATATGTGTATGTTTATTTGGTATTACTTAGAATTACACCAAGTTTGAAAAAAATTAAAGAGGGTTCAAAAAAAAGCAGGGACAAATATTTTTTAGGTCAAGTCAAAAACAGTTTTACTTAAGAATAGAGTTTTATTTCCGTTGATTATGGTAATCAAGGGTCACGAGGGCTTTTATTTTTATTAAGTTAACAATAAACATACATTTTTTTTTGAAAAATAAAAGAAATGTGAATTATGAGAATATTACAGATTAGACATTGCTCTATGATAAATTAGCAGTTTATTATATTAATTTCTTCTAAACGATTTTCATTGTCCTCGTTTACAACGGTCGGTTCTCCTATATAATTATAAAATTGTTAAAGGAATATAATAGTGATCATCAAAACTCACCCCAAAAATTTAAATTTACTCGGTTTTGGCCATTACTTTTAAATCTTCCAAGTAAAGCATAAAATTTTTTAATGGCACGGAAAGGAATGTCTTCAGCGTTATCTACAACCAAACTTTTTAAAAGTAGCCTGGTCATCATTTGAATTGTTATATATAGTAATCCTTTCCAAATACTGTTAAACTGATCAGGGTTGTTTAAATCGATACGGTCTTCATGCTTCCTTATGATTTCCAATATGTTGAATTCAATATTATACATAAATAGAAATTTGGAATTTTGTAATGTGTCTATATATCTCGCCCAAGTCATAATGAAAGTGCTCGTTTTTGTAATGGGTTTATCATTGACATCCGCAAGTGCTTCAATATCGTCCATTAATTTTACAATGCTATGATGTAGATTTAATTGTACATTGAATTTACGCATTTTCATTTTTTCAGTTGTCTTTCTAGAGTCATCATTCAAAATTACCGCAACTTTGTCTTCGGGTTGGACATTTGCACTTAAAAATTTTACCAATTCCACTTTTATTAGATATTCAACTTGCTTTCCTATTTCCATTATTATGAAAGTTTTGCCTGGATATAGATTCTTTTCATCTTTAAAATTAACTTTTTTGTCAAAATCTAATCCTTTTGAATCATTTTTGATATCACTTGCACCATCTTTTTTTGAAACATCCATAATGGCAAATTAAACAGAAAAAATAATTTTATAAAATAGGAACACGGCAATGCTTAAAAAACTAACTTATTTAGTTACACTTAAAACATTCACAACGAAATTTCTTTCCTTTCGTTTATAAAATTAGAGTTACATTAATAAGATATGCAACATTTGGCCGATATGAAAATTCAAGGCTATACTGGCATGGTCGCACTTCAAATTTAGGTGGGAAAACGTTTGTATATTCGGTTATGAACGTCTTGCGACATTTTCCCGATACCTCCCTGTCTCTGCTCGTTGCGTGTTGAAAATGTGTGACGAGCACAGAGGACCTACAGCTTAACGTGGGTTCCGAACCACGGGAATAGACAATTTTTACACCGCCTACTCCATCAGGGAAGTTTTTTAGCCATAAATAATGTTATCTGGGGCCAGCAGATAGACATTTGGTGAGCGAAAATTTCTTCTATAGATAGCACCTCTCAGGATTTGAACCCGTGAATCTTGGCTTGAAAGCGAACACGCTAGCATTTCAGCCATTCGCTCACCACTCGGGGAAAACGTTTTACTAAACTAAATATTAAAAAAATCAACTGTTGATTATTTAAATCTCATTTAATAATTTTCACGAGCTGCTAATTTAAGTAGATATTTTAAGGAAAAATTATTTTTACTAAATTTGCATCATCTCAAGTAAATTCTGAGAGAGCTACTTGATAGAGAATGTTCTGCTCTTCAATTTTGGTCTCATCTTCATTTTGCGTAAAAATGAAATTAAACGAGTTATAGGCGAAAAACCGTGTTGAGAGAATAAATAAATCACCAATCAGAAGAAGCCGGCAGAGGACATTTCGGGAATTCATTAGGACTAAATTTCTTAAGGTTCCCGAATTTTTGGCAAGCTAAAATTGTTCATTGTCTAAACTATTGAAAGTCTTCAAAATATTCACTTCTGAATCTAATGTAGAACGATCAACATTTAACAAAAATTTTTCGGGATTCAACGCAACTCTTCTGATGACATCTGGTCCCATTCTACCCTGAGGGAAAATTTAATTTTATGGGGAAAATGGGTATAAAAATCATTTTGGACATCAGGAGTTTATTTTCTATTTTTTGGTGGAAATTGCGGCTCATAAGCCAATATATTTTATGGTACTTGGGATCAAGTTGTCATGTTTATACCATATTATGTGTTTGGTCCCGAGTTTGACGTAGGAGCCTCGACATGAATGTGAAGTTTGAAAGACGGGCAGAAAGAATTTTAGGGAGAGGTACAGGCGAGGGGGTTGGGTTAGATTTGGGAAGAAAATAGAAAGTGCTATAGCAAAATGAAATAGAGTTTTCAAAAAATTTAGAGAATTTAATATGCGTTGAACTATCTGACGAGAGCTTGAGTGTAAAGGAAAAGTGTACTAAAATGTATTAAAAAAAAAAGAAAAATCGACTTTTAAAGTACTATAAGGCAGTACAAATAGAAAAAAGTTCTGTGGGCATATACAAAGAGTTGCTGTGGTTCCGTCGGTGCATTTTGGAAAATGGATACTTTGATCGGGTTTTTCTAGAATTTCATACCATTTAGGGCAGTACTCAACCCCTCAAAGACAGAAAAAAAGGAATTTTAGATGCATTGACAGTGAAAAAGAAAAAAGAAGAAAAAGAGCTAAATCTCCTTTATCTAGCGTTGCGGCAAGTGAACTGACGTTGAATAATCTTTACAAAGTTAGTGAACTTTGTAGGAAAAAATTTTACGTAGGGAAAAATCTACACGTCCATCTGAAAATATAAAGAGATTAGTAATTGGTCATAAAAACAAGTTATACTTAGTCGGGGGGGGGGGGGATTGTGAAAAATCTTCAACATTATATTCGCCCAGTTTGCGAATGAAGGGGTTTTCACCGTCACTTCTCCTTAAGTAGAGCTTCTCGGTGATCTTTAGGATGAAGTCGTCCAGGGTTTCTAGTCTGACATCTGCGTGGCATCCTGCAGACGATTTACAACTAGGTTGGGACCTACGGAACTGGATAGGATGGTTTTGGTTTCAACAAAAATGACTTCATTTCTGCTCTCTCATTCTTATACAATTCACACTGCAGTATCCTATGTAGTATTAATTCGTCCAGTTCTCCCATGCTGAGCATAGTTCATCAAGGCACTTCCCTAATATTGCCTAATTCGCCATCTCCGAAAAGTATTTGTGGGAATAGAGACAACTGAGTGTTTAGAAATATGTTTACTTCTAAAATGAATTTAGGGCAATCCTTCCATTTTTGGATTCTTTCCACCCCTCTCAAATCGTAGGGATCAGTATTCCAGCTTCCTTTCGACTTTTGTTGTGAGAAATGGACCATCAGGATGGTTGCCTTGCCTCAGACAACTAATGATCATGATTATTATTGTATGTTTTTTTCGGTCGATGAGAAGCATGGTCTTGGTCTTCATCTTGGTCTTCAATATTTCTTGGTAGCCCATCGTCACAAGATTATCGATATACTGCACAATAACCGGGGTTTATTTTTCCGTCAGGTTTTCCAAATTAATATTTTTCTTCTACATCTTCTACAGTCGTGATGCTTCTTAACAGAAGCGTCGTGACCCATCTCTTTCTATGCATGTGATGTGCGTTCGATTTATTTTCACATAAATAGAGGACCTACTTGTTTAACGTGGGCTCCGAACCACGGGAAGTGTAATACACTTCATTGCGAGATGGGCGCTCATGGCAAATCACCTCGGTGGTTTGCCATTGCCTTCCGAGGAGAAACGGTCAGAATAAAGTTTTACTCTGTCCGGATTTGAAGCGAGCATTTTGCATTAGCAGTAGGCGCACTTAACCACTAAGCTATGACCGCTCTTATTAGCTAATATTAATTAATATAAAAATTAATATTAGCCCAACTGAAAAGCATAATTATTATCTGCAAATTAATTAAATAACCACTGAAATTTAAAAATATTTTATTGTTTACATTACTATTTGTATTAAAATTGGATACAAAATATTTACAATTGTAAAATTTGTTGCAAATTGATTTATGCTTTAAAAATATTGAAACGACTATTTTTACCACCTATGAAAAAAATTCTAACGACAAACATGATAATACAGATCACAATCATGGTGGGAACCAAGTAACATGTCCATCTCAAACAATAATCTTCATTGACACGTCTTGGCCAACAACGACGTATTGCTGATAATATTCTATCGGTTCGTTGATTGCGATTAGCTGAACTTGAAGATGTAGGCAAACGAAGCAAAGGTGTAGATTCAGATACAGAAAGAGCTTCTTCTTCAGCTTCTATTTCAATTTTATTTAAATTACTTCTTGATGATTGCGATGATTCTGATGAATTCATAGGAACATTAATATTTTTTTCATCGGCAGCAGCACTTGTAGATGGAATCGGGTTCGTTTCGCTGTTTGGTGCTGGAGTATACCGTACTATATTTACAGGAGCTAAAATTATTAAGAAATAAAATAAAACGTACAAATTTATTATAAACTGCCACTTACCTCTTTTAATTTTTTCTCCTAATGGCGATGGTTCTGAAGGAATAAACTTATACAAAGGTCTTATTTTAATGGAATCACTCTTGGGCTCCAATATCGAAGATTTTTCATCATCCTGAAGGTTTGTTAACGTTTCTTCTATATCCTCAAGAGTTGTTTGATCATTTAGACCAGCTAAAATTATTAATAAACAAAACAAAACGTACAAATTTATTAAACTCCACTTACTTATTCTGCCGCTTTCATCTTCTTCCAATGAAGTTGGATTTTCAACGGCTTCCGTACCCGTATCAATATTGGGTTCCAATATTGAATCATTTTCGAGATCCTGAAGTTCTTCATCCGAGTCTTCCGGATATTCACCAGGGGTTACAGTTGCATTTAAATTCGGCGGAGTGTTTTTCAATTCAACATTATCATTCTTCTCAGTTTTATAGTTTTCATGCCCATTATCCGGATTATCCATTATAACAAATTAAAATAACGTAAAACGAATTATTATTTTTTTTATCTTGTAGAAACGAGAAGTGTTTTATATGCTAATTATTAACGTAATTTACAACGACCATACACATGAAAACGTTCACATCAATTTGGAAAATCGTCGATATTTTGTGACATTTGCTCAATGTGTTGAACTGAAGATAAAAATTTTAGTTTAAAATCAATATTATAATCACTAATTCTTTAAAAATAAATGCAATTTTTAAAAATATTTCAAAGTTTCGATTTCAAAAATTTATTGAAGTTTGTCGCACAGGATCATTCAAATAATTTTTTAAATTGCAATTAGGAGTTGTCCATAAAGGACAATCTTCGAACCTTCTCCCCCAGGAACGTCATATAGTCACAAAGCAAAACCTCCCCTCGTTTGTCTAAAATCGAAGTTGACCTTTGATTTTTTTGACCAATTTTTATTGCTGTAATAAAAATTGAAATTAAACAGGCAAGAATTTAGATTTTCGTTTCGGTCACATTTCGGATTTTCGGTAACATTTTGTAACTCCCCCCCCCCCCCAGGCGTGAACGTCTTTTATGGCCGACCCTATAATAAAGAAATTATTGTCAGGATTATTCAGGAAAACCAGTAGAAAGAAAAATTTTTAATTAAGCCGATCCCGCTAAAGAAGTAATATGGGGCAAGGGCGGATTCAGCCAAAGTTCAAATGGGGATGGGTTAATTCATTGCGTAAAACTATTATTTTCAATTTTTGATGTATAAACCTTTTTTGAATAAAACTTTGAATTTAAGTTAAAATAATAAATAGCTCTATCATTCTAAATTGATCCGTTCGTCCGTCTTTCTCCACCAGTGAGGCCTTTAGGACGCATTATTAAGGCTATAACCTATTACTTGACAAAGGGTGGCCGTTGCCGCCCGTATCGCTAAATTGATCATTATATTTGCCTATCCCCCGGTGCGGCCTTTAGGCCGCACAGCCAAATCAATCATTACTCCCTTTGCACAGGACAAGAAAAATCTTGTGAGGCATTTGCCTCAGGCGCCATCGCAATGAGGGCGCTAAACCTTGATGAATTTTCAAAATGATAAAAATTTTTTGCCAGGGGGGCGCATATATTCAAATTTCCCTCAGGTGCCCGAAGAGCTTGCTACGGCGCTGTCCGCACTGTTCTGTTCTGAAGTTCCTCAAAGGAAACCATGCTTTGAATATTCACATCTCTAAGTGCCATCGAGATGTAGCACCCAGGCAACTTCCACAATCACGATCTTCACAACAAAATCAGACGATACAATTATCACAGCTTCAACCTTCAAAGGTTGAACCCAGCTTCAAAGGCTATCAGAAGTTTTAAGAAGATGTATATCTGAAAATATCAGGAAGCTTAAGAGGATGTTTTTACTTTTTCTTGCAGAATTTTGCACAACTTATCCAAAAGTGTGGAAAACAAAATTTCAGATGGAGACGTTCGTGGAGCTATTCGCGTGTTGTTCTCAAATGATGTTTTAGCTCCTGAAAATTTAGAAACGCTTGCAGACTTACAATCCAAACATCCATTTCCGTTACGTATTCTCCAATTTCCTGATCCACCTACAGATTCAGATCCGATAAGTCTTGTAGTTACAGAAAATCAGGTTTCCTATGCTATAAATTCTTTCAGAAATGGCAGTGCTGGAAGTATCGATGGTCTCTGACTTCAATATTTGAAAGACCTAATAACCAAAGCTACCGGAGAAGCGGGCCAAACACTCCTTATTATAGACATTGCCCAATTGTTAAATTTAATGTTGCAAGGCAAAGTAGTTGCATCTTTTCTTAAAATTTTATATAGTGCTTCTCTTACAGCATTTAAGAAAAGAGATGGCGGAATTCGTCCTATCGCAGTGGGTTCGACTTTTCGGCGACTAGTTTCAAAGTTATGCCGCTCGGATATTTCGGAGAGTCTTGGCGTATCTTTTCGCCTGACACAACTTGGTTTTGCTATGTTCGAAAGATGGCTGTGAGGCTGCGGTTCATTCTCTGAGAACCTATTTACAAAACCGTGATAATTTCGAGGTAGTTTTAAAAGTAGACGTAAGGAACGCTTTTAATAGCATCGAAATAGATGCCATACTCTATGAGGTGAAAACAACGATTTCTCAAATATTTCCTTACTTGTGGCAAGCTTACGCTGAACCTTTCACACTATTTTATAAAGACACTTCAATTAATTCTTCAGTAGGGGTTCAACAAGGTGATCCATTAGGCCCCGCTCTTTTTAGTTTGTCTATTGACAATCTTGTGAAATCTTTCCGAGTTGTTTTGGTTTCACACTTTGGGGTTACAATTACAATTTTCTAAATGTGAAATTTTTATAAATGAAACCCTGTCATTGGAAAGGAAAATTATAAATAATTTCGAGAAATTTTTTTTTTTTTATTTGACATCCTATAATATTTTTACAATCTGTTCTATAAACATTTAGTAAATGGTTTAACATTACAACGTCATAGAAGATCAAGTCCAACGACTTCTCTTCCTTAAGTTTTACTAATTACAGTATTGATAAGTCCTACATTACTATTAATTGTACACAAGTTTATGAATGTTTCACAAATCTATTTGGGAGATCTGAAGGATAGTACTTCTTTAATCTACGAGATGTGAGGTTGTTTTGGAGGAGGTTCATGGCTAGCTTGTTTGGGTGAACACTGAGCTTTGTTTGATGTTTTTCACTGTATGTTTTTATTTCACCTTTCACTGTATTTATTTGAAAATCGTTGTGGATAGTTTCGTTTGTTACGTACCATGGTACACTAGCTATGGTGCGGAGTACTTTAGATTGGTATCTCTGCAGGATCTCAATGTTGGAGTTGCTCGCTGATCCCCAGAGTTGGATACCGTAAGTCCATACCGGCTTTATGATGCACTTGTACAATAAAAGTTTATTTTCCAGTGATATTTGGGATTTAGGTCCTAGTAGCCAGTACAATTCTCTAAATTTGAGTCCAAGCTGTTTGCGCTTCATCCAGATGTGCTTTTTATACGTAAGACGTTTATCTAAGTGCATACCTAGGTATTTCACGTCATCCGCCTGGGGTAGTGTGCGGCCATTGAGGGATACTGGTGGACAATCATCTTTCTTCAATGTGAAGGTAACGTGAACAGATTTCGATTCGTTGGCTCTAATTCGCCATCTCTTTAACCATTTTTGGATTTGGTTTAAGCTGTCTTGCAAATCCTCCGATGCATGAAATGGGTTTTTATGCGAAGCTATAATCACCGTATCATCGGCAAAGGTGGCGGTCGTGGTAAAATTTGAAGTTGGTAAGTCAGCTGTATATATGAGATAAAGCACTGGTCCCAGGACCAGTTGCGGTACACCTGATGTTATAGGGCAAAGGCTTGAGTACTCTTCCCGATACTTAACCCGAAACATTCTCTCAGAAAGATATGATTTTAACAGTGGATATACTTCAGGCAGTGTTTTCATGATTTTTATTAACAGGCCGTCATGCCAAACCTTGTCGAATGCCTGGGAAATATCTATGAAAGCGGCAGTACAATATTTTTTATCTTCAAGGTTCCTAGCGATAACATCCACCACTCGATGCACCTGCTCAATGGTAGAATGCTTTTTCCTAAATCCAAACTGGTGTTCTGGTACGATGTCCTTATCTAGTAATTTTGGTTGGATTCTTTGAAGCAATAGTCTCTCAAAAACCTTAGACAAAGCCGGCAAGAGGCTAATTGGTCTATAGGAAGTTGGCTCTTGAGGTGGTTTGCCAGGCTTTGGTATTAAGATTATCTCTGCAACCTTCCATTGCGTCGGGAAGATATTCAAACGAAGAATTGTGTTAAAAACATAAGTGATGAATCTGATTCCCTTATCTGGGAGCTCCTTCAGCACTCTCCCAGTGATGAGGTCATACCCAGGCGCCTTTTTGGGATTTAATTCGAATTTGATAAGTTTTTGTACTTCGTTCATTTTAAAAGGTTTGCTAGTTATTCGTGCATTGGAAAGGCCGTTTAATAATTCATTTGATTTATCTTCGTCATCTTCTTGGGTTTCTGATGGAAATGGTTGGAAGACTCTTGCCACATGTTCCGCGAAAGTATCCGCCTTCTCCTGATCGCTTCTCGCCCAGTTTTCGTCTGCTTTTTTGATCGGGGGTATAGAAGGTGTTGGTCGTTGCAGGTTCCTCGTAGCCCTCCATAAGGAATAATCGCTCGATTCTAGTGGTGATAGATTTTCCAGATAATTTTGGATTGATTTGTTTTTTAATTCGCTTAGAAGATTCTTAAGTTCTTGTATTGACCGATTTAAATTTGTCTTGTCACTTGGGTGCCTAGTATTTTGCCATATCTTTCTAAGCTTGCGCTTTTTGGCAATAGCTTCTTTTACCTTGAACGAGCAAGTTTCGTTTTCTGTGTAAATATGCACACGAGTGGACGCCCAAGCAGCATTCTGGATATTGGTCGTTAGATGTTCAACTGCCAGGATAAGGTCCTGTTCCGACTTAAGCGGCAGAGTTAGATCGATATTCTCGTTAATTAATTCCTTGAATCTAACCCAATCGGTGTGCTTATTACATAATGATGGGGGTTTATTTCTTTTTACGACATGAGAATTCAATTCTATTAAGATCGGAGAATGGTCTGACGACAAGTCCAAACAAGATTTAGCTTCCAGGTAGTTTTGGGCTATACCTTTCGTGATGCAGAAATCCAGTAAATCTGGATTTTTGTTTCTATCCGTTGGCCAATACGTTGGGTGGCCTGTCGACACATAGTTGAGATTATTTTTAGTTAGGGTTTTTAGCAGTTCTCTGCCACGAGAATTAGGAGTTCTGGAGCCCCAATGTTGATGTTTGGCGTTAAAATCACCTGCTGCAATAAAGCGGTGACCAAGTGTATCAAAAAAATTTTGTGAAACCATCTTCCTTGATTGTATGTTTTGGAGGACAATAGACGGCCGAAATCGTTTTGGTTTCACACTTTGGGGTTACAATTAAAATTTTCTAAATGTGAAATTTTTATAAATGAAACCCTGTCATTGGAAAGGAAAATTATAAATAATTTCGAGAAATTAAGCCAAAATTTAAAAATCCTTGATTGTCAAAATTTAGCTCTGCTTGGTGCCCCAATTAAAGATAAAGCGGTATGTCCTCTGATTGTCCAGAAAATCCAAAATATTTCAAAATTTTCCGATCGTTTAAACGAAATCAATCCACACATGGCTTTATTCATTTTAAGACATTGCGGCTTCATTCCAAAATTAAATTATTTCTTACGCACAAGGCCAATTTGGAAATATTCCGATTTAATGTCCACCATCGACTATACAATGAGAACTCATTTAGAGAAATTGTTAAATATCAAATTAGAAGACTCCTCTTTCAAACAAGCTTCTTTATCAATACGTTTTGGCGGTTTAGGCGTTAGAAAATCGGCAGACGTGGTTCTTCCAGCTTTTATTTCCGTTATTTACAGTACTGAGACACTCATTGGTTCTATCCTTAGTGGATTTTGAGATCTCTTACTTAAAAGAAGCTGTTGTAGCCTAGAAGACAATTTGCCCGTCTGAAGTTGTTCCATCTGTTGCATGGTCTCAGAGAAATTGGGATATTCCTTGGTTAAACTTATTCACTTATGAGCGATCACCCATACACCTTAACCGGGCATTGTCCCATGGCTCTTGGAGAGAAGAGACTTAAAAGATAAGGTCCTCTGGATCCCTCTCAAAGAATTTATGCGGTACATTTTAATTAAATAATTAGAATTAACAAGTATCTCTTTATTATTTATAAGTCACATTTCTGGTACAAATAAAATAATCCTAATTATATTAAATTTATTTTCTAATACAAATTAAACAGATAAAATATATTGATTTTAGTGAATCTTATTGAATAACTTTATAACTTTAAATATAAATTATATAACAGCCGTGCTCAACAGTTTACTATTACCTAAAATTCAAAAAAATGAAATATTTATTTTTAAGGGAAGGAAACTCGTAAAACTTATAAATCTATGGGTGGAGCACGGCTGTATAACAATATAATATGCAATAACTAGTATGTTATATAAATATCATCCTCATCTTCATGATCTTCATAATGTTCGTTACGAAAACGTTTTCTTCTACTGTCATAATTGATCAAACTTAGTACTTCGTTTCCAATTTTAACAGTACTGTCCCCAATTTCAACAGAATAAAGACTGTTAAATGACAAAGAGTCAGCTTTCAAACGATGGCAAAAATACATGGTATCGAATTGTTGATAATCCGTAATAGTCATTTGTAACTGAAAAATAAGGAAAATGTGCTTGTTAATAATATTAGGCAACTACTAAATAAGTATATCGTGGGCTTGTGGGTAAAACTGACCAAGTCCAATTTTAAGTTTTTGTGTTATCAAGTAACTTATGACACTCTCCCTAAGTAGTAAAAATGACCATACTCTATATTAAGGTTAAGGTATCAAAATTGATGGTGTTACTTTTGCCCAAGTCCACAACACAAGATAATTGAGAGGCAAACATGTCTAATAGCACTTGGGCACTTTTTCTTCTTATATATTGTGCTTTCACTACAATGAAATATGACCAAGTCCTATTTAGTCATTTTTATTGCAGCTTTATTTTTATTTATTGTCCAAAAGTTTGCTAATATTAGGTAAAGTAGTAGAACATAAATTTATGGAAAAAGGACATTCGTATATGGAAGTAGATTCAATGCATAGCGCCATTGAATCTTGAAAAAAAACGTTCCTATATAAGGGAAAAATATTAATTGTACGCACCCTGGTGGCGTAAAATATCAACTAAATATTTGACGTCTTAATTAATTAAAATTATTTTAAAAATTAATTAAAATACGTTAAATTTATTATTTTTTATTAAATTATTTATTTATTACTTAGTTGTAATGTATTATTTCGTTCAAAACCAAATCAAAGTATTTCTGAGCGAGGTCAAGCGAGGTTATATCATTAGCGTGCATTAGCGTGACGTCACGTTGATGTTGCTTGCAGCGCACCATCGTTAATATTTTTCCCCTATAGTACCTGATGCAAGACTGGCTAAATATTTTTCAATTATCGAGATCTAAGAGAAATCGTAATAAAGCCGGTGAAAAGTACATAATCAAAGAGCTAAGGTACGATGACTTTAAAGATCTTAAACATTTAGCTAACAATTTAATTCAAAATACTACTCTTTTGTAAAGAGTAGTAAAAATACTACTCGGTTGTAAAGAGTCGGTCGTCAGCTTAGCGGTTAAAAGTGCGTTACTGCTAATGCTAAATACCTGGTTCAACTCCGGGCTCAGTAAAACTTTATTCTGACCGTCACCCCTCGGAAGGCAATGGCAAACCACCGAGGTGTAATCTGTCTGGTACAGCCTCTCTGGAGATGAAGTGTATACACTTCCCGCGGTTCGGAGCCCGCGTTAAGCAGTAGGTCTTCTAAATTTAGTTGTTATAATGATTATACAGGGTGTCCCCGTGACCGTGGAGAACCTTTGAGATGGTGATAAAGGACACTTTTCTAAGACAAATTCTCAAATAAAATTTTTGCCCAAGTCTAAACCCTTGGGGGTACCTCCCTTTAAAGCAATTTTTTGAATTTCTGGTTTCAAACGGCCATAGCTCCGATATTATTGATTTTTTAACGTTAATAGATTAGAACTTTTTTGAAGATCATTCGCTTGTCTACAAATTAGGTTATAACCCGTTATCGTCTAGAATCAACGGATTTCGAGTTATAAATTAAATTAAGGGAAAAAATGTTTAAAAAATTCAGGTTGTTTTTTCTTTAATTTTCTTGAGAACCCCGTATCTGTTAAACGAAAC
This sequence comes from Podabrus alpinus, assembly GCA_932274525.1. Taxonomy (NCBI): domain Eukaryota; kingdom Metazoa; phylum Arthropoda; class Insecta; order Coleoptera; family Cantharidae; genus Podabrus; species Podabrus alpinus. The sequence continues at coordinate 13,758,370 of OW026455.1, forward strand.
GTCTAAGAGAAAAACTAACGGCCCAAATCGGATAGGGAATTTAACGGGCTACAACTTTCGTCAAATAAATTTTTTTGGGCAATCAACCGTTTTCACAGAAACTCTGAAAATAATGAACAAGCTGTAGGTAAAAAATATAAATTCACATAATTACTAAAAATCTCAATTTGATTTATAGCATTTGTTTTAATGTTAAAACATTGTTAAAACGTATTAAATAATACCGTGCAACACCTTTTGAAAAGAGCACGCCTGTGTGCTGAAAATGAGGGAGGCCATTTTGAGCATTTATTAAATTAACTAGCTGGTAGCCCGTCCGAGGACGGGTAGCTAGAAGGACGGGCAGGCAGCCAAGGTCATATGGCTTTTGGATTGCACTGAGAGCTTTCCTTAATCTTCATTCAACTTAAGTTACCTTGGGTAGCTGCCCGTCCTTCTAGCTACCCGTCCTCGGACGGTAACTTAAGTTGAATGAAGATTAAGGAAAGCTCTCAGTGCAATCCAAAAGCCATATGACCTTGGCTGCCTGCCCGTCCTTCTAGCTACCCGTCCTCGGACGGGCTACCAGCTAGTATAACAATAGATTCCCATGTTGATCGAGCGGTTGCGGAATCTTCACTTTTCCTTTATGACAGCAGTTGTTAAATTGTTTATCAACTGGACGCTCCTTGGCGAAATTCTTGGAGCCGCAGAACTGACAGATGGAATTCATTTCTCCACAATCGTGTCGAGTAACGTGAGATTCATCAAATCTCAATGCTCTTATTTGGAGTTGAATTGCTTGACTTTGGTATCGATTTTCTTTCTGTCGATGTATCGCATGGGATCGAGCGTTAGCAGCTTGCCGCGCTTGAGTTTCTTCTAATGTTTCACGTTGTTGACGTGTCGCATGGGATCGAGCGTTAGCAGCTTGCCGCGCTTGAGTTTCTTCTAAAGTTTCACGTTGTTGACGTATCGCATGGGACCGAGCGTCAGCAGCTTGCCGCGCTTGAGTTTCTTCTAATGTTTCACGTTGTTGACGTGTCGCATGGGATAGAGCGTTAGCAGCTTGCCGCGCTTGAGTTTCTTCTAAAGTTTCACGTTGCTGACGTATCGCATGGGACCGAGCGTCAGCAGCTTGCCGCGCTTGAGTTTGTTCCAAAGTTTCACGTTGTCGACGTATCGCATGAGACCGAGCGTCAACTTGTCGCTGTGATCGAAGCTGTTCTTCTGTGTTATTAGCTCTTGTACGTGCTTTTCCCTCACGATTCAATCGCCGTCGCTTTGCAGCAGGATTTTCAAAATTTTCATTATCCATTATGGAAGTTCACATAATGCTTTTTTGGAAATAGCTGCATAATTTTTCACCGATATAGGAAATTTAAATACGTTGATACGTTGATCTGTTTTTTCAATGCAGACCAAATATAAGTTATATTTTATTTACATAATTTTTCACCTATATAGGAAATTTAAATGCGTTGATCCCTTGATACGTTGATCCGATGATACATTGATCCGATGATACGTTGATACGATGATACGTTCATCCGATTGGTTATGAAATTATCCGTTATGCGTTCGGTTCGGTTCGGTTTGCTTCGGGTATTTCCGTGGGACAGACAGAAGGAAGGAAGGAAGGAAGGACTTGGCCTTTTATAATAAGAGATTTTGTGAATTTATATTTTTTACCTACACCTTGTTCATTATTTTCAGAGTTTCTGTGAAAACGGTTGGTTGCCCAAAAAAATTTATTGTTGCCAATAAAGTTGTAGCCCGTTAAATTCTCTATCCGGTTTGGGCCATTAGTTTTTCTCTTAGACGTTTCGTTTAAGAGATATGGGGTTAGCAAGAAAATTAAAAAAGAAAAACCTGAAGTTTTTAAACATTTTTTCCCTTAATTTAATTTATAACTCGAAATCCGTTGATTCTAAACGATAAGGGGTTATAACCTAATTTGTAGACAAGCGAATGATCTTTAAAAAAGTTCTAATCCATTAACCTTAAAAAATCAATAATATCGGAGCTATGGCCGTTTGAAATCAGAAATTCAAAAAATTGCTTTAAAGGGGGTACCCCCCAAGAGTTTGGACTTGGGCAAAAATTTTATTTGAAAATTTGTCTTAGAAAAGTGTCCTTTATCACCACCTCAAAGGTTCTCCACGGTCACGGGGACACCCTGTATATGATTTATAAATAATTTTATTTATAATATTTAGTTTTTTAGTTATAAAAATTATTTTATTTGATATTATGCTTTGTTTATCAAATCCTTTTAATATATCCTTACAAAGAGTGGTAAAAGTGAACAAGTCCCAGGCTATCGTGGTTTTTTCTCAATAACTCTTGGTCAAACCAATTTTTCAAGGTTAAAAATATAATGAATACAAAGCTAAATAACACATACACATTTGAGAAATTTCCAATAACTTCCTGATTTATAGTGACTAACTGAATTTTGTATTTGCTCCTGTGAACAATTTAGAATTTTGGACTTGGTCAGTTTAACCTACAAGCCCACAATATATTGATGTAGTATGCTTGAAAATTCAATCAGTGTGACTTATTCCAAAAAGGAAACAATCATCGTATAGTCCAAAAATACTGATGATGATACCAACGAAAAAGCATTCATTGTAATACCTACTTTATAAATACAATAACTTTGACCAATGAAAGCCGTTTCATTGGTATCATCAGTAGTATTTTGTGGCAATAAAAATTGATTTCTTAAACGTAAACTGATAAATTTCACTTAGAAAACAAATTGAATCAAAGGAGCCCAATTTCCACTCTGTAAACCCTAGTACTATGTTAGTCGACGTAAATTTAGTTGTTTTGAAGAAATAATTAATAACGAGTTTATATTTGGTATATATGCATTCTCAACAGGGCATGGAAGAGAGATCCAAAAAGTTACCACCTTCCGGGGAGACGCTACATCCTTTCCCTTGCAAAAAACTACTCTTTCTTTCTGGGCACTCGTTTTACATCTGAATCATCAATTGTACGAACAAAATAATGAAAAAGAAAATATTTACCAGTTAATATTGTAAAGTAAAATATCCGTTGAGTTCCCTCTTTAGTGTAAAGTTTCATCGCATAAAATTCAAAAGAACACATCCCAAACGGCAAATATATGCAGTTTTTTGCAATTATCTCGTGAACAGTCCATCGCCTGGAAAATTTTATGCTAGATAAAATTAATAGGAACAAAATTTTAAATAAATATTGTTGCAACAAATTATGCGGTCCAGGGGCTAGAAGGGGGGGATTCATGGATGAATGTGTATTTAGTTGCGTAAATAAAACTACGAAACTGTTTTTTGGCTAGAAATCTCGACGGATAATTGATTCTACAGGATAATAGTACAATCGGGAATTAAAAATCTGTCGAGTTTCTCGTCCAAAAATCAGTTTGGTAATTATTTACTACTTAAAATATGGAATTTATCCACCTACTACCCACTTCTAGTTTATTACCGTACAAACTATAACTTTTACATCGAACCTTGCATCATTTTTGTTCAAAATTTTGTTCCCATCAATTTTATCAGATATAAAATTTTTCAGACGATGCGCCGTTTACAAGATAATTAGGAAAAACGATACATATTCACCTTTTTGCAGGTGATTTTATGCGATGAACCCCGGTGAAATGTTTCTTGGGGTGAAATTTGAATTTCTTTTAAAATAATTGAATTATAAATATTTTCGTTCCCATTATTTTTTCCATGTGAATAACGGTTTGGAATAAGAATGAAAAATAGCACCGCCAAGTCCCCATTGGGGATGGTTCGTAAAGGAAATATTTTATCCACTTGAAAGGTGGGAACTTTTCGGGTCCTTATTCCTGACATTCTTTTCGTCTAATTCACATAGACGAAATTTGCTGAGAAAGTTAAGTATTATTCTCTTTTTAAATTATTTCAATCTTGACTCTTACATAACAAGATCATAACAATACGAACTTTTAAAAATTAATTTATCCGAAATGGCTCTAATGTGGACGCTATAATTTGGACCCCTTACAGTACTAATTATAAACTGCTTCGTATAATGAAAATTGAAAAAATCCGCTATTGACAGTGATCGGGTTCCCCTTGTTTACAAAATATTTACAAAAATTTTTAATCTGTCTTGTTAAAATACAACAAATTTTTATGCTTACCAATGTTTTGCCGGGCTTTGTTATAAGTTGGTCGAAAGTGTAATCATGATCAACGTATCCTGATCTTAACTTAAGTATCGTACTATAGACGCAACCAACAGAATTTTCGGTAGTTTTAATCCACTCTGAAGCATAGATTGGTGGTTTCAAGACATTAATTGCCGCCTTGAAAGACCTTAAACTGACCCTGTGCATTTTAAATGCTTCACTTTGTTCTATATAATTGGAAGCGTAGAATTTCCTTGAGCCATGTTCCATTTTGTACGCGACATTCCCGAAAAATGGATTTGTGTAATTCAATCCCCTTTGCCTTGTGCAATCGCACCCCCTTAGATATCCCCGTTTCTGCAGAAAATTCAACTCCATGAATTTCTCGTCCTCCTTCTTCTTTGCAGGGAGCACTGGAACCACAAACATATCATCACTCATATTTAACTATTTCTATTTAGTAATAATTTAATATTAAAATAGCGAAAAACTATCAAAACTAATTGATTTATGCTGTCACAATAAATTTTTACTCACTAAAACAAACGCAATTTTGGTTATGAATTTCTAATGTTTCACTTTTGTTTTTTCTATAAGCCTAAAGTGTAAAAGTTATAAAACAAATGGCAGCCTATTTGAATGAACAAATAACGGCTAATCGTTTGGTTAAGCAACGCACATTCTGCAGTTTCACAAACACAAATAACGGTTTAAATTCAATTTTGAAACTCGAATAAATGTTATTATGTAGTTAATTCAGCTTTCGCCACTTTACAACTGACATTTGTAAATTTTCATGACTCGTATCGATAATGGCGTACCGGCAAAAAACATTTCTGTGTTTTTTTCATCCATCTAATTAAATTATACAATTTAATTTTAAATTGTATAGGTAATTAAAAAAAAAAAATTTTAAATGCCACGGTCGCACCCTTAACGTTAAAAAATTGAAATTCATTAAAATTTTGTTCGTATATTTGCTTGAAAACCAATATAAACAACATAAAATTTTGAAATTTACGCCGCAAAAGGGCGTCATGTTTAGCTGAAGTCCCTACAATTTGAAAACGTAAAATGTTAAGAATCACTGATTTTTTTAAAAATTGTAGTACCACTGTAAAAGTAACGAATGTTATTAAACTCGGTAAGTTTGCCGAACTTTGATTGGCTACCATCATTTATATATTTGAAAACAGTTCGTTAGAAATCGGTTGTAAACTTCTTTAAATCTACCTGCGTTTTATTTTTGTATTTAAAATGGATAGTGTGACAGAGCAAACTGTATTTTGTGGACCATTAACTGTGCCTGAAATCAAAAAATTTTTATCAGTACAAAAACCAGTGAGTTCTATAAAAAGGAGGCATTCGATAGGGTAAGCGATTTTTATCTATTTGTTTTATATCACCAGCATATCAATAATTATAGAGATTTGGAACCGTCTAGAGAAATTCGTACATATCCATTAACAACAGAAGATTTCTTCATGGAGGACGACGAAGTTGAGGTTTCTTTTACATCGGAATATTTCACTGCTCAAGAATCGATGGTGGAAACTGTTGCAGTGGAAAATATCACAATTCAATCTTCCGATACTTCGGGGGTTTCAGACTGCCTCAACGACACAATAGAAGAAATGGAGAGGCTACTAAAAACTACCGAGATGGTTTCAAGGAATAATTATCACTCGATATCAGACACGCCACAAGATTCTATAAGTGAAGTAGAATCTCTTGACTTGGAGAATATGGGAATGAATCTTCATGAAGAAGAGGACAAAATTATACCGGTAACGAAACATCGTGCAAAGTTAATTCCTACTTTTAAAACTCCTAAAATGCCATCCAAGTTACCAAAGCAAGTAAACCATATGATAAATACACCTAAAACGAATTTATTTCAAACTTCTCCTAATTATAAAAACATTGTGAGTCCCGTTGCGATGTATATAAAAAATTCAGTGAGGACACCATTGAAACAAAACGTTCCAGTAAAGCAGCTACCTTTCAGGCATGTTAATGCTGGTACACACAATAAATTAGATCATAAGACTGAAGAATGTTTATTACCAACTGTTACGTATAAACCCACAAAGACTGTTATTGTTTCACATGAAACGGGACCAAAACTTCCCAAAAGTATTAAAAAGTACATTCCCAGTAAACCAGAAGTAATCAAACATAATGGGAGAATGCTGAACCAAAATGTGATTGCACCAGAAAAGAAAATATTAATGGAAGACCTCACTTTAATGGATTCAACATTATTGCAGTCTTCGCAAGATATTTCCATATTAGCTGTTAAAAATGCATATCAATAATTTATATTTCTTACATATTAATTATTTAATTTAGAATAAAAGCTTACAAAATTATTGGATGTTTTTATTCACGTTTATGGCTTGACATATTTAATGTAGCATCAAAAAGAAAACATTGTAAGAATATGTAATTTGTAGGAAAAATTATGGACATTCAGCATTTTCAAACAAATTTACTTGTTTCTGAGAGCAAAACATAATTTTTGACTCATTGTTTTGTGGAGGCAAGGTTGGTATTTTATTAAACTATTAAAAACAGTTTTGATTTACAAAAAAATACGTTCTGAAACCCATTTTTACAATTACAAGTATTTAAATTATATTTAAAATTAAATAAAAAAATGAATTTTGCTATGTTGTAAAGAGGTACATTTCCAACTCCTATTGCAAATTTTTTGAGTTGCATTTGAACTTCAATAAGCTTCCATTCAAATGGTTTGAACCACACGTGTTGCAAAGTTATTCGTGAAAAATTTGGGGGGGTACAAACGACAGCCCCACCCCATCGCGAATTTTTTACTAAAATTAGTGTCGATAGTTTGAGCTTTGATTCCCGTCATTTGAAATTCAAAGGTTTAGTAAAATTCCAACTATTTAGAACAATTTTTGGAGGGGCTGTAGAAATGTTTGCCCCCCCTCCCCTGTCGTAATTTTTTAATATTTCGATAATGGTTTCAGTTTTTATTTCCTTCATTTGAACCGTATCAGTGGCGGCTCGCAACTTATTGCAATGGGAGGGCACAAAATATAAATAAAAGTAACTTTGAAAATATTATTACTCTATTGTCATGGCCATCCTGATCCCCACATACTGGAAGTATTCCATACTTCCCAGAACTTCTATGGGGGCATAAAATTTAAAGAGAAAAAAAAAATTTACTGTATTTTTATTTATTATTTAAATCTGCAAATCTTCCTTCATCAGCCTTATTCCAACCATCATCCACTTCTGAACGCTGGCTTCCCCTATCTAATCACAGAAGGGTTATTTTAGCCATACTTAACCACACCGATCATGTGTGGGTTCTTAAATCGATCTTTAATATCAACCCATAAAAACACAAAAAAGGTCATCCAACATTTCAGTCAGGTTTTTTTTGAGGGAGGGAAGGAATTCGTGGTTTACGAAGACAGGTACGGATCCAATCAACTTTTTCCTACTGGTAATGTCCGAGGATTTTCCCCCTAAGGCAGGGGGGACTCGACACTGAAATTTTTTCACAATTGAGAGCAAAAAAAACTGTTGTTTGGGTAATGATAGACTCTGAAGGCGGGGGGGACCTGCCCACCAACAATAAAATCAAGATAATGTCCAGGTGCGAGACCCTGTAATTTAAGCTTCTTTGTAGATTCGCCGATGAATTTTTGTGATAAGGTATTAAAAAGATTAAAAAAACAGAAATATTGCAACAGTAGATTAAGGAAATGAATAAATGTACGCCCAAGTTTTCCGAGAGTAAAACTGTTGGCCCTAAAAAATCAGAAATCAAATCTGTGGTTGGCAGTCAAAAGGGCATAAGTTACTATTTTTCCGAAATGGAGTTATTGATGCCATATGAATGAGAAATACTTTCCACACGATCTGTTAAAAGGATATAAGTCATTTTTAGGCATTTATAAAGATACTGGCATGTTTATCAATTTTATGTATATTTATTTTAACTTTACAACACTCTCATGTAAAATTAGGAATAAAGGACTTGAATCCTTTTAACTGCCAACCACAGATATAATAGTGTAAGGTCGATAAATCGAACCCACAATAATTCAAACTCGATAAAATTGTACTTTTTAAGAATAAATAAGAAACTTATTTTCACTTAGAAATTAGAAGTAATAAAATTATCTTGTGTAGACATTACACAGAATTGAAAAAAGCACGTGTTCAAATATGATTAAATAGATATATTATTATTATTACTTTCCTATTTACGTAGTAAAGGGAAGTATTGTTATCGAGTTAAAAAAAAATTTTGAGTTAGCATTTTTCCCATGGTCTATGAGCCCATACGAATTGTTTAAGACCAATTTTGGAATGATGTCCGGATGTGTGTGTGATGTGTGGTGATTCTATCGTTAACGTTTTCAGACAAACGCGTACACCGATTGAGTTGAAATTTTATACACTAGTTTGAAGTAGCTGTCTAAAGAGCTGATTAGATTTTGGTTGAAAACCATCAATTTTTAATCCCTTTTTTAGGGGAATGAAAATTATTCAAGAGTATTGCCGCTTCCCGGTGGAACATATGAGATTGAAAATCATATCAATCGAAAGAGATTATTTTTCCGCATCTTATGATACCCCACACTTGATATTTCCCTCTTAAATTTATTATTGTTAAAATGCAAAAATAAAATAAGCGCTATTAAATGAATATGGTTTGCCTTGGATAATTTTGATCTGTCAAAGTGATTTGTATCGTTTCATTACTATAATTTAATATTTTAACTAATTTACTTATATAAACATATTATGTAATTAATATCAAATGAATTTTTTAATTACTTATAAAAAATTAATTCTGACGTCATTACGACCATAGTTAAAATTTGATTGCATATAGACGGCACGGCATCAGTTAAACATTTTTTTGAATTAACATCTTTTTTATTAATATTCAATATAAAATGAAGTGCAATCGACTAAATGGGAAAGTAATGTGTTGTCACATCAGATGTTTTTTTAATGTTATGTCAGATCTCCCTGACGTTTGCGGCCTTCTTTTTCTGCTATGTTTGTGTCATCACATACATAGGGGACCTACTGGTTAACGTCGGCTTTGAACCAAGGAAGTGTAAACACTTAATTTATTTAGAAAAGATTTACTATTCAGATTACACCTCGGTGGTTGGACATTGCTTTCTAAGTGGAGATGGTCAGTACCAAGTTCTTATTGCGTTCAGAGTCAAACCAGGTATACCACAGATCTCAGCAGTCGACGCACTTAATCTCGAAGCTATTAATTCGTCTCTATATTATATTGTTATAATACCACTCTGATTCTCATCGACGGGATCAAAATGATATTATTAAAAATATTACATCTTTGGCATTTTTGAACAACTTTTTCCAATTTACCCAAAAGATTATGCATCTTGCGATCAAATTTTATAGAAAAAATATTGCACAACTTTAATTTAAAATATGTTTTGATAATATTGAGAGAAGTTACGAGGTTGTTGTTAGAATAAATTATAATAATAAAATGTACTCTTTTGGTATATTAAAATATAACTTTATTATTTAGGTGTTTTGACAGCAAACTGCTATCATCGGACTAAGTATTAAAAATTTGCAATTAACATCAATAATTATGGAAAATAATTAGGGTTGATAGAGGTTCAAAACAAATATTCAAATCAAAAAATTTAACCGGAAATGGATGAAATGACGCGAAAACACTAAAATAAAAAATATTTTAATATACGAAAAGAGTGCATTTTATAATTATAATTTATGTTTTGATGAATTGATGATTACTCTGATTATTAAATAAAACGTATACTTGTTGAAGAAATGATCAACATTTGGCATTTTTTAACAGCTCTTCAAATTCAGTCAAAAATTGTCCCATCTTATATTCGCAATATATAGGAACAAATTGACAAGCTTAAAATTTTATGTAACTACATGGTTTAATTGTTACTATTATTAATAAATATAACAAAAAATAGAATTTTTTAGCTATTTATGTTATTCAGTATTCTATAAATTTTCTAAGTCATAAAAGTTTCAAGTATTGCCGAAGGGTTGACGCAGATGAATGGATCATAAGATTTGATTTTGAGTTCCCTATCAAGTGTTATTTATTCCCTGTTCTTCCTCATCAGATGTAAGCACACAACTTGGGTTTTACAAACCTTATATTAGCGTCACTTTGTGTTTATCCTCAAAGCTTTCCCTTCCCTAATTATTAAACTATACAAAATTAAATGAGAAAGTAAAAAAATGGTTTTTGAAAAACTGTGATGAATGAACAATTTTATTTAAGAAAAACTAATTATATAAAAGGTTTACATAGAGCCACAGAATGATCTAATCCACATTGAACGTCATTAACGTAGCCACCAATAGCAACCTAAAATACACAATAATAGAAACAATAAAAAAAATATATAATAAAATTACCCTCAAAGGAAAATATTGATCTTTCTCATTTCCTAAGCCTAAGCAACGATCCTTATTTCTTCCCCACATGTACAAATCTCCAAAATTTGTTATGGCACCCATGTAATTTACACCACAAATCAGTTTCTGTACTTTTGAGTCAGATTGAAACTCATTTTTACCAAATAAAACAGGAGGAATTAATTGAGGTTCTGCAGAGCTTTGTACAACTGGTCCAAATCCTAAAAGACCAAATCCCCACACAAATACTTCACCTTTCTCTGAAAAACATATAATTAGTTTAGTTCTTTGAGGGCAGTGTAAAATTTTACCATTTAAAACCATGCAGAAAGAACCTCCTGCTGCTATATCACAGATTTTTCCAACAGTTTTGTTTATTTGCATGTAGGTAGGAACATTAACCTGTTGCACATCAGTATTAGTTTTCAATTGACCATATTCGGTGTTACCCCATCCAAAAAGTTCTCCTCGATCTGAAATAACAATTATTATTTTGCTTATTTGCTTAAGATATGTCTTACCATTTAAAGCTAAAGTAAAGTCAGATTTAGAAGCAATTTTAACAATATTTTCTAATGTTATATCTCCTTTCAATTTGGTAAAACTATCTGCGATGTTAAAATGTTCTAGGCCTGTTTGTCCATCGGCACCCCAACCACAAGAATAGACAGATCCATCTTCGGTTATAGCTAAACTGTAAAAATAAAATTATTAAACCTGAATAATTACCTACTAAAACTAAGGATATGGGGCAATATTTCAAAAGGAAAACCAAGCAAGGAATAATAAAAGAATAATAAGAGAAATATAAAGGTAGCAACCTGGAATATTAGGACACTGTTGAAGTAAGGAAGAATCATTGGGGTCACGAGAGAACTGAATAAATACGACATAGACATCACAGCACTGCAGGAAACGAGAGATACAGAGGAGTGATGGACAGGTTTCTTTTTGTATTCAGGAGGGGACTTTAATGCAAAGGTAAAAAAGAGGATTTTATAAAGGAAGTGTCTGGTAGACAAACAAAAGACGTATAAACTTACTGAGATGCTAAAGCAAAAGATAAATACAAGAACAAATAACAGAAAAGAAAGAGGATGGGACTTTGAAAAACTAAATAATGAAGACACGAGAATAAACTACATGGAAGAAGTTAATGAACAAATAAAAGCTATAGAAAGAAATAAAAATATTGAAGTGGAAAGGGCTAAAGAACATAATACAAACAGCAGTAGATACGGTAATAGGAAATTAAAAGAAAAGCGTGAATAAGAAATGGTTTGATAAATACTGTGAGAAGAGGACAGTTGATAAGAATAATGAAAAATTCTAAATCCCAGAAAATCCGATAAAATCGGTAATCATGACATTAAAACACATTAAGGGGGTAAACCACTCTAGAACTTTTAAAAATTGGAAAAAAAAAATTTTTCTTAAAAAGTACTGTTCAAAATGCTTTCAACTACGGCAGGCGGGAATATTTCTAACAACCTTTCTATTTGATAATTCAATAACTCACGACAAATATACGGCTGTTACACTATTTTATTTGTTTATTGAGATTAGCAATTATACTATAGATGGTAATGTTGAAAATTTCTACATTAAAAAATATACAATCAATAATCAATAAAAAATATGTAACAAAACGGGATTTTAATTCATAAAAAATTAATTTTAATATTTTAAATTGAGATATACTTATAAATGTCTTAAATATTCAGGGATGTGTTGAGGCGGTGTAAAGTTTCTGTAACAAGTACCTTTATTATCGAAAAAATCACGTGGCAAAGTTTCGTGCACGGGAGAAATCTATAAGGGCTCGAAATTTGAAGCTATCGGTGCATTGCAGATTAAGGGTATATTGAATTTATCCTTGTTTTTTCAGTACTTAAAACTTCAAAACGCGTTTACTCGAAACAACAAATTTTAAGTTGGCCGGACCGATATCTTGAACAATTTTTGTTCGATTGGATCGAAATTTATACTGAATATTCAAAACTACTTTCTCTTCGACAACACGTAGGACTTTTTTTATAATGCATAGCTCAATTGTTATTAACAATTTTCGAGCGATTTTTTCTGGTTTTTTCGAACTTTTTTTTCAACAACACCATTTTCGCAAAACTCAGTTTAAAAACAAAGTTCTACATACTGTTGGAGCTAATATCATACTAAATCTAAATTTGTTTGCCTCACGATTTTATTTTGAAATTGCAGGAGTTATTGGTCCGGCCACGCAGCCATAAAAAAAAAGATGCCTAGGGAAAAATACTGGGAAGCCGGCATTTTGTTTCGTACAGCTCTGAAAAAATTTAGAAACACGTTTCAATACTTGTATAATAAAGAATAAAGACCTTTTTACCGAATTTCAATATGTTGTTTAGTTTCTTTGAAAAAAATTCCCAAAGTTTGCTCTGTTTTTCGGCCTCTAGAGTGGTTTACCCCCTTAAACAAAGTACAGTCCAAGTTAATGAAAGAGAGACTGAACAATGTGGCATAAAGGCAAGAGTAAGACAGGGAGATGCCTCGTCCGCAAAGTTATGAAACTGATATTGGAAGATATGATCAGAAAAATGAATTGCATGGGTACAATAATCGACAAAGTGGTACAGGTGATAGCTTATACAGATGATATTCTGATATTATCTAGAACAGAAAAGAAAATGAGAGAAATATACAGAAAAATATGGAAATTTATAGTTAATAAAGCAAAATCACCCAAAAAGTTATAGCAAGAACGGTAACAATGGTGAAGTGAAGCCTCCCAGGGAGTGGTAATATTTTGTCAGGAATGGAAACCGATATTCATTCATTCAATTACCTACTAAAAAACAGAAGCAGTACCTGTGATCTTGTCCGCACTGAACATCTGTAATTATTTTATCTTCTATTTTATCAATTTGGTACACAAATTTTCTTCCACTGTATTTCTCATCAGCAACAATAGGCCTTCCACATTGACCATATGCGTTATTTCCTAACGTAAAAATACCTTCATTTGTTAAAACTACCGTGTGAGCTCTCCCAGCGGAAAGTTTTGAAATTGTAGCTTTGTTAGGTTCTTGAAACGGTAAATAAACAGGTTGTGCAAAATATATAATATCCAATGGCTTTCCTTTTGAGATTTCATGGTAACCTATTTGTGAATCTGTATTTAAACCCGTGCCATACAATTGGAAACCTGACGAAGACTTGACTGCAAACAGGGTGAACCCAAATCCACACGTAACAGCTCTAATCTATAAAATTATATAATTAGTTTGATTAAATACAGGTTAAGTAACAATACATCATGGTTTTCTGCAAAAGTTAATCGTCTCGGGTAACTTAAAGATTCAATAGTTTGGGTATTTTGTTTCTTCTTGTATTGAGTACCGAGGGCACCGGTCAATGTACAACCCCAGACAAATACACGGTTGTAAGAGGCTTTGCTCACAGGATAATCAAATACTGAAATGCAAGCGTAATGTGATGGTAATTTTACCAAAATAATTTATTTACCTGGTAATTCGTTAACAAGGTCGGGATTTGTAGGATATTTTCTTTTGATACAAAACTGTCGCTTGATAATTTTTGTAATATTAACAATACATCTTCCACTTTTAATGTTCATTTTTGTGATTTGAAAAGGAATACGTTCATGTTGATCATTCAAATTTTTGTAGGTTATATTATTTACAACTAAGCAGGGAATTATAGTTCGTTTAGTTTTTTGTTTAATATATTTGACATGTGACATCTATAACAACATTATTCCTGCAATTCTTACAATTATTAATTTTATTTTATGTTAAAACAAGTTATAGTCAATCACTATTATTTTTTGAACCCTTAAAGAGGACATACGATATTATGTCTGAAGAACTATTCGAATTTCCATGGCAACACGGTTTTCCACCATTTTACACGTAAGTTTTAAGTTGTATTAAAAATTCGTATGAATTCTGATGAATATTTTGTATTAGATTACAACCACATGCTGAAACTCGAGCTAGACAGATCGCAGTATGGAGAAATATTGTTCTGGATTATTATCGACCGCTGAAACAATGTGTCTTAGATTTACGAGAAGTATCACGACAATTACCCTTTAGCAATACTGCTATTAACCGAAAACTTGATGAAGACTTTATGCTGGCTATATTGTCAGATTTACAGCGTACCCAAAATGCAGCACCTATTGATAAAAGCCGACACAGATGGCAGATTTATTGGCACACACTTGAAGAATTAAGCAGTGTGATTTATAACTATGTATATTCTAAAGGCATTACAAACTCTGTTCTCACTTTATTTGAACTTACAAATGGTGAGGATGTAACTGACGAAGGTAAATTTTATAACGAATTAAGTTTCAAAATAGTAATAGTTTGTTTTGTTTATCTAGATTTTTATGGCATCGATACCGATATAATAATTAAGGCACTAAGAATCCTAGAAACTAATGGCAAGTGCGAGTTAATGTTGTCTGATGATCAACAGGGAGTTAAATTTTTTTAAATAATTTGTCTGTTGTTCAAATTGCTTCAAGTTAAATTGTTAAAATTTTACCTTTATCACAGAGTTTATATTATGATAAGTTTGCAAATTAAATTGCGATCATTTTGAAAGTGTAGTATTTTTCTAAAATGTTATATAGCAGGAAATTTGCTTGCTGGTTAATTGTCAGGTTTCTTTATGTTGTGGCTTGCTGTGTCGACTAGTTAAGTATCCAGTGGAAATGCCATATCAACTGTTCCGAGTAAGTTTTATCCTGCTGGACCCATAATTTCTATGATCTGAACGATTTTAATTGGATATTCAAAACTAAAAAAATTATTGTTACGTAATTTGTGCAAAAATGTATCTGTCTATGGTCAGCCATAGGGGTGATTCCATCTCAAATCAACTGAAATATTGGCAAAATTGACTCAACCCTCACCAAATTTGACGAAACTTGGCACACGCCATCATAGTAATAAATAAAAAATACAACTTTAAGGATTTGTTTCAAAGGGCCTTTGTTTTTTGTTCTGATCTTTCAAAAAGTTTGTGTCTCGACTTCTAGGAAAATGACTGTAGCTATCCACAGTGGTCTAAAATAGAAGATATTCTGTAAAGGTAAATGAACTTCTTTTAAATATCGTCGGTTTAGAGGTAAAACTCACTAAGTACAGTTTTGATGAAAAATTAGTTACATATACCTAAGCAATATTTATTTATTTATATATAAATATTAAATATAAATATATGTAACTCATTTTTCATCAAAACTGTACTTAGTGAGTTTTACCTCTAAACCGACGATATTAAACCAGATCTTATTTTTCAACTGCTAAGTGAGTTAATTTTCTAATATTAACTATTTATAAACGGGTCCCTTCATTTTCTTCATATTTCTACTGTTTATTTTGTGCTATTATATTGACCATGTGTACAAAATTTGATTGTGGGCTGAGTTGGTTATTAAAAATGCTATATTATATTGCGGATAAAAATAAGTTTCTCGCCGATTTCTCAACTTTACAGTAAAAATAGTTAGATATAAATTGAAAGCTAATTAAATTATCTGCAAAAAACTTCTAAAGTCCAAAGTTGACCCAAGTTGCGGCGATTAAACAAACCGATCTCTGAAGCTGGCCAACGGAGGACGCCGTTGTTGCCAATTTGGTTCTAGGGCGCCATAACATAACATGGGCTTGATTGTGGTAGTGTAGGGCCAAAGGGCAATCTTCGGGGGAAAAGCCCAGAACTTTCCCATGGCCCTTCTACACGGCCAGTAAGAGACGCTTTCTTTTTCAGTTTTAAGGCTGATGTGTTTTTTCCCATTTGAGCTTTGCGTCAAGTACCACTCCCAGATACCCAACCTCTGGAGCCAATTTTAAGGGGTTCCCATTAGGCTAGGCATTCTTATGCTTTGTATTTTCCGTTTTTTGGTGAATAGGACGACCGCAGTCTTGGTCGGATTGATCGAAAGGGGGTGTGTCGTGCACCATTCTTCTAGAATTCTGAGTGATCTCTGCATCAGTTCGCACATAATGCTCTCAAATTTCCCATTTAACAGTTTGACGATTTCGTCTTGCATATCCAATGGCGTGGTACCCATTTTCAGTTAGGAGTTGTAGAAGCCTATCCACTACCGGATCAAACAGGAGCGGAAAGAGAATCTTTCCCCGAGGGGGGTCCGTCAACTTGGCCCCTCCATTTTTGAATTTTACATTTTTTTTAACGCCAATCGGAAGTGCCGGTGAATGCTGTAATTTATTTTGAAAGTGCTGGGTTAGTTTAATTTTTATTCCCGATTGAAATATTGACGTTGACGGAGCGACAAGTTGGACCCTGCATTTTCAAATTTTGTCAAAAATTCAATTTTTTTATGTAATTTAAAAGCATTCTTCAAGTGCTGGTGAATTCTGTAAATCATTTAAAAATGCTACATGAGATACGCTCTTATTTTCAAACTATTATTTACGAATTTAAAAAGCTCCGAGCAAGATACATTGGAATTACATAATGAGACCTTTGTTTTGTAGTGCCTCTGTATACTACTTACACATGGCTTATTGTTTAGGTACTTAAAATCTTTCAAAAGTAGGGCGTACTGGCTATATCGTAACTAAGTCAGATATCTGAAGGAACGGATCTAAAATGGACCCGTGGGTCAGGTGCATGTCACTGGCCCCCCCCCCCAATCGATTTTTTTAATGAAATTAGTGTCAATAGTTTGAGCATCGTTGGAGCCTGAATGAGCTTCCATTCCTATCGTTTAAGCCTCAAAGGTCACGGAGTAATTCGCGAAAACTTTGGGGGGCTGTTGACACCCAAATGAAATTTTGGGGTGAAATTGGTGTCAAACGTTTGAGCATCGTTAGAGCCTGAATGAGCTTCCATTCCTATCGTTACGTTTGAGCCTCAACCGTCGCGGAGTTATTTGCGAAAACTTTGGGGGAGGGGGGCTGTTGACACGTTGGCTCCCCCCAAATGGAATTTTGGGGTGAAATTGGTGTCAAACGTTTGAGGATCGTTAGAGCCTGAATGAGCTTCCATACCTATCGTTACGTTTGAGCCTCAACCGTCGCGGAGTAATTCGCGAAAACTTTGGGGGGGGGGCTGTTGACACGTTGGCCCCCCAAATGGAATTTTGGGGTGAAATTGGTGTCAAACGTTTGAGCATCGTTAGAGCCTGAATGAGCTTCCATTCCTATCGTTATGTTTGTTTCCGTCACATTTTCATATTTAAAAATTGGGGTCATCACCGCAAACCAACATGGGAGTAGCTGACAAAAATTTAACAACTTCTTTGCAATTGGAGGGTTGTATTGGATATTGTCGTGGTTACCTTGATTAGCAGTATTTTTCGAATCACGGCAAAAATAATCATAAAGAGACTTGATCTCTTCGTAAATATCCATTGCATCTTTAACATCGGAAAACATTTCACTTTCTGCCATGTTTTCATACATTTCGCTATTTACATCACGAATGAAATTCCCATACCACATCCGTACTTTCGTGAGTAGCTATCCTTGATTTTAAATATGATTTTGCTATTTCACAACAAACTAGTAGAACCATTGTTTTTATTATTTACATCCTCTTCGTGTAATGATACAGTGAATAGTATATAAGTCAGCAATTAGTTATTTTTAAGTACCAAACACAAATTTAAAAAAAACAAGGTGGAACTCGCTTTAGCGGCAGTTCTTAGGCTTCTATACAGCTACCTTTCTGGTGTGGAAAGTTGTTATTATCTGGTTATTTTTGATCGCCATATAATGTAACATCACATAATAAGATAATCTGCACCAATTAAATTTTTTGCGATTGGTAATTATCATTTACTATATAATTAATAACAATCAAACTTTTCCATTCTATTAGAAATTTTACTTCTCTGTAATGTATGGTCCGTTTTTTGAGGTGGACCAATCCTCTCCTTTCTCTTTTATTTATAACTTAACTTCACTAACCACATCAATAAAAAATTATTTTTTCACATCAAAGTAAACCAAGTAGTTTATATAGGGAGACCTCTTCGAAAATATCTTTAACTTAGTAAATTTCTTTCGAACATTTGCGTATTTATAAATTGCATTAGCGAATCGAAGCAACGGATTAACAGATTAACGCAATACTATATAGACGAAGTATTTAAAATATAACAACGTATCAGTTGATCAACGTTATGATTGGCTCTGAAACATGCGGACGGACACGAAGCCAGACCATAAGGCTTCTTTCTATACCTTGTATAGAAGCCTAACAAGGTTGTCGAGAGACAATTGTAAAACCGACCTTAAGGTGACTTAACATCGCAATAAGAAATTATCACATAATCTGTTAATCGATAACTAAAACATTCTATATTATAACCGTTCTTAATTTGACACTATATATTTATATGGAATATTATACGCAATAATATATATATTTTTACTTGATTTTCAATGTTTAATTAACATTTAACGGTTGTAGAAAACCATAGAATCATAATTGGTTGTACGCGTATCATCGGATCATCGGATAATCGTACCATCGGATCATCTGATCATCGTATCATGGTATCATCGGATCATTGTATCATCGGATTAATAGATTAATCATCTGTATATAGGTTGATCTAAATCTAACAAGAAGTAAACTAATTATTTCAAGTAGAACTCCACATATTAAAATTCAACATACCTGAAGAAGAAACTGTAAACCATCACGAGCTTCACTTGAAAAAGTTGTTATTATCTGGTTATTTTTGATTGCCATATAATGTAACATCACATAATCAGATAATCTGCACCAATTAAATTTTTTGCGATTGGTAATTATCATTTACTATATAAGTAATAACAATCAAACTTTTCCATTCTATTAGAAATTTTACTTCTCTGTAATGTATGGTTCTTTTTTTGAGGTGGACCAATCCTCTCCTTTCTCTTTTATTTATAACTTAACTTCACTAACCACATCAATAAAAAATTATTTTTTCACATCAAAGTAAAACAAGTAGTTTATATAGGGAGACCTCTTCGAAAAAATATTAAACTTTGTAAATTTCTTTCGAACATTTGCGTATTTATAAATTGCATTAGTGAATCGAAGCAACGGATTAACAGATTAACGCAATACTATAAAGACGAAGTATTTAAAATATAACAACGTATCAGTTGATCAACGGTATGATTGGCTCTGAAACATGCGGACGGACACGAAGCCAGACCATAAGGCTTCTTTCTATACCTTGTATAGAAGCCTAAATAAGGCTTCTTGTTATACTTTGTATAGAAGCCTAAAAGTAGCGCACTGGCTACCCAGTTCTTAGACCTCTATGCACACAGAGTATTTCCAACACGATTTGAAACGCGCTGTATGATTTTGAATTATGAGGACGGACGAACGGACAGACGGACGGACAGACACGGAGCCAGATCATAAGGCTTCTTGTTATACTTTGTATAGAAGCCTAAAAGTAACTAGAATTTTTGTTGGTAAAACCGTGTAAAACTAGCTTTAACTGATTTCGCGGAAAAAAGTTAACCTTAAATACATACCAAAAACAAATGTCAATAATAATTATAACCTACAATATTGACACATAAAAATATTACTTATCAGTCTGTTACCTATGTTGACAGCCCAATATTGCTCTGTTAACTTATCAGACGACTTGACAGACTGGTAACTGCTAAAAGTCATTGGTGAATACAAATATATCACATTAACAGACTGTTATTGACTTGACTCTCTGTTAGCAACTTAACAGAGCTTGGTGAATACGGCTGTAAATGTCACTGATTACATTTTTGCTTGGAAAAACAAAAACACGTCTGGACTAGTCGATTGTTTACTCGCGACACCGGCAGGCCGCTTGTGTTAAATTAATAATTATTATTAATAATATTAAAATTAATTATTAATAATGAAATTATCATCTTAAACCTAGTAAAACACTTAAATATTAGTGGGATATTCGAATGTTTGAATATGCCGTAGTTGGTAATTTGTTCGAGAGAAATTCGTCCAACTCAGCATTTGTACGATTGAACATTTAATCGACAGGGCATTTTCAAACAAATTTCTGTCGCACATAACGCTGTCGAACAAATTACCTAGAATCGAGTATTCGAATACTCGATTTCCCAGCCCTCGTAGATATAACACTACCATAACACACCAGCTACAAGATTTTTTTTTAATTAATTTGATTTTGATTAAAAAATATTAGTTTTTTGATATCTATGATATCAAAACCCTAAAATAGCATCGTCCGAACCAAGTAACGTGATATAACATGCTTCGAAAATATTATTTTTAAAGCATGGTATATAAGTTACGTTCGTAATATAGATTGTACCATAATTGCTGACTTTCGATGTGATAAATACTGAAGAAAGATATGATTTCGCGCTATGCTGAAGAAAAATTGGTCACAAAGTTGCTAATGATTGTAATTTTACATACAATTTCTTAACGGTGTGGATATATTGTTCAAATGATAAAAATACAAATAACGGATAAGCAGATAATGCAATAAATGGATAAACAGATTAACGGATCAACAGATCAGCGGATCAATGTATCAACGTATCAATATATCAACGTATCAACGTATCAATGTATCAACGTATCAATGTATCAACGTATCAATGTATCAACGTATCAATGTATCAACGTATCAACGTATCAATGTATCAACGTATCAATGTATCAACGTATCAAAGGATCAACAATTTACTATATAGGTTACACTTTGTATTTAAAATTTAGGTAATACTTTTGAAAAGGAATCGATATAGCAAGTACCACTAATTTATAAACATGAACAACTCAAGCAATTATTCTAGCAGCGACTTTTCCGATTCCGATTTTGATTCTGATGAAAGCAATACAAAACATCATCTAACCTGTAATAATAATAAATTGCATTAGCGAATCGAATCAACGGATAACAGATTAACGAAATACTATATAGACGAAGTATTTACAATATAACAACGTTTCAGTTGATCAACGTTATGATTGGCTCTGAAACATGCGGACCGACACGAAGCCAGACCATAAGGCTTCTTTCTATACCTTGCATAGAAGCCTAAATATGGCTTCTTGTTATACTTTGTACAGAAGCCTAAAAGTAGCGCACTGGCTACCCAGTTCTTAGACCTCTATACACACAGTATTTCCAGCACGATTTGAAACGCTCTGTATAATTTTGAATTATGCGGACAGACGGACGGACAGACACCGAGCCAGATCATAAGGCTTCTTGCTATACTTTGTATAGAAGCCTAACATGATTCTATTAGTTCATAACTTTTCTATTTGATTTGTGATTGGTATTTAAAAGTAAAACTAGTTTTAAAACCGAGAAAATGTTTATAAAACAAAAAAGTTGAATATTACCAGGCGTAACTTGCTCGGAGTTTTCGAAAATTTTAAATACTCGTAACTTTCTAGAAAATGAAATTAAAATGATGGGAATTGAGACTCTAACGATGCTCTATCGATTGGCATCAGTTTCATACAAAAATTCGAAATAAGAAAGAAAATGGAAAAACATGTCAGCAGCTCCCCCCAAAGTTTTCGCGAATAACTCGGCGACGGTTGAGGCTCAAACGACGGGAATGGAAGCTCATTCAGGCTCTAACGTTTGACACCAATTTCACCCCAAAATTCCATTTGGGGGGAGCCAACGTATCAACAGCCCCCCCCCCCAAAGTTTTCGCGAATAACTCCGCGACGGTTGAGGCTCAAACGTAACGATAGGAATGGAAGCTCATTCAGGCTCTAACTATGCTCAAACGTTTGACACCAATTTCACCCCAAAATTCCATTTGGGGGGGCCAACGTGTCAACAGCCCCCCCAAAGTTTTCGCGAATTACTCCGTGACCTTTGAGGCTCAAACGATAGGAATGGAAGCTCATTCATCATCGGCGCAATCTACAGGTTGCCCATGGTCATTTACCCAAAAAAAAGGATTAATTTCTGACCATCGGCGCAGTCTACATATGTCCTGGGCAACCTGTAGATTGCGCCGATGGTCATTAAGGGTAACATACAGATTGCGCCGATGGTGTACCTGAGGGATTAAAAAGTATTACTAAGGCATAATGGGGTTATTATTGTAAATCAGTTTATTAAATATTAATAAAAAATTAAATTGCGGTACATAATTATCATTAATATGACAATACTTATTGCAGATACTTTTTATAAATTCCAACCTTTCCCTTCGAATCGAGTGAAATTTTTTCGCTCCGATTTAAATTTTTCTTTGAAATTCGGATAGGTGGGGGTGTGATTAGTAGATATTAATAATAAATATTATCAAAAAAAATGGAAAATAACCGGTGTATTGCCGAAAAAGTGAAAAAATAAAATTTTTTTCTTCGATTTTTGGGGTGTGCATTCGATAAGGAGAGTTATCCATCGTCAAAACCTACCCTTCCGGGGCGCCGCTTCGCTCTGCTCCGCTCTGCACCCCTTCAGGGCGGTTTTGACTCTGGTTACTAGGCTAAACATACGAGAAGGCGCCACCCATCAAGAAAACCGGGATAAATGAAACCGGGATGTGAGAGAACCTCGAAATAGCATTAAAAAGTATTTTAATAATGAAAGAATCAAAATAATGCAGTTATTTAAAAATAACCTCGTCAAATTACTAACCTAATTAAAAATCGCACATAATGTATAGTACTCCTGTAATAAATTAAGTACCTTAATCCTCTAATGGGATTTTCACTCCGTCGTTACCGAAAAAGATTACCTATTAATTGACCATCGGCGCAATCTACATAGTTACCCTAACCGAACCCGGCGCAATCTGCATGCTAGATTATGAGACCCTTCAACCATCGGGCGCAGTCTACAACCTCCCGTGTAAGTAGTATACAGAGGCACTACAAAACAAAGGTCTCGTTATGTAATTCCAATGTATCTTGCTCGGAGCTCTTTAAATTCGTAAATAATAGTTTGAAAATAAGAGCGTATCTCATGTAGCATTTTTAAAAGATTTACAGAATTCACCAGCACTTGAAGAATGCTTTTAAATTACATAAAAAAATTGAATTTTTGACAAAATTTGAAAATGCAGGGTCCAACTTGTCGCTCCGTCAACGTCAATATTTCAATCGCGAATAAAAATTAAACTAACCCAGCACTTTCAAAATAAATTACAGCATTCGCCAGCACTTCCCAAGCACTTCCGATTGGCGTTAAAAAAAATTAAAAATTCAAAAATGGAGGGGCCAAGTTGACGGACCCCCCTGAGGGCAGCCTTTAGTAACAACACCCATTATTGTCGCGCCTCCTACATTAAACTCAACCACTCTGCCCCTCAACATTAAGTTGATCTATTGTACAATGGTATGAGGAACATAATGTGAGTTCAGTGAGGTGTTAATACTTTCAAAGGTGGCTTTATGGAAGGTCCCTTCTATATCAATAAACGCTCCCAGTGTGCATTCCTTAAAATGCAACGATCTCTATGCGTTCCACCACTTCTGAAGTATGGACTCGTCACATAATTTCAACATGCAACAAGCGATAAGAAATTTTAATCTTTTACTCTAATAATCCATACCATCATTGGACTTCGTCAGCTTTACCTCCAATTGGAGATCTTACCCCTCCAATGAGGTTTTCGCTTATAACTATAATATAGTTTCAGTTTCACCTTGGATATTAACCAAAAAGAACAAAATTGAAGAGCATAAAATTCTGTACAATATAGTTAGATAATGTATTTCCAAAATTTTTTTTCTAATAGTCCAGGCAAGGAAGACACGAACATGTTTAGAGCTTGTAAAAAAATCGAGTCAACCAAAATTTGGCATACATGTATATGTGAGTGTCCGATCCGAATGAACCCCCTAAATTTCTCCAAAATCTCTTGTCGGTTTCTTCCCAAATTGGGACTTTCAGCCCCCTAACGCGTTTTTGCCTATAACTTGCTTATAGATTAGTTACTATCTATAAAGGTAGTTTGGGCATATGGTAGGCATCAGTTAGACTTCGGACCAAAAGTTAATGAGTTCGAATCCAGTCTAAAATTGTTCTGGTCAAGTAAGGAAGTTAAAAAAAATGGTTAGAGCTTACAAAATTTCGGGAAAGCTGACATTATTGAACCTCCAAAAAGTTCCCTAAAAAAGAAATATGATGGAGATAGACAAGGATATTTTGGACGAAGTGCAAAAACGACAATTAGTATGGTTTAGTCACGTAAACCGAATGGGGGATGAAAGATGGCCCAAAAAGATTTTAAAATGGATACCAAAAGAAAAAAGAAAAAGAGGCCGACCAAGCCGAAGCTGGAGAGATGAAATAAACGAAGCAATGCAAGCCAGAAATCTGGAAGAAGACGCTTGCCAAGATCGAGCAGCATGGAGACTGGGAGCGGATAAATCCCTTATCTACTTTTCCAAAATTTTGGGGATTTTGCCACCAACTGTGATTTCTCGCCTATAATATGCTTAATTTTATTTTTAAAGAAAATTATCATGAGACCAAAATTAAAGGGCATACAATTCTCTATAAAATAGATTTTTCAAAATTGCTTATATTACACTATTTCTGAGAAAGGCAAAACAAAATTGAAAAAGGAAATGAAAGTTTCGTACATTTCATCTTCATTTTCTGAAGCAAATTCTGAAAAACCGACTTTGGAGATAATTTCCTGATCATTATTTTTAGCCTGATGATAATATTCCAAAATGTGCAAGGGGGGGGGGCAAGGTAAAGTGTAACTTGCCTGGACTGTAAACCTCTTTTCCTATTACAGATATTGACCACTTATTCGGAACAGGTTCAAATTTGAATATTATGTTGAAAGGGGCTATGTAATAAAAATATCAATTTTATGGAATTTGTAGTCTGTCTCCAGAAAAATAAACAACAAAAAATTCGCACCGCATGCCTTTTGAACGCATCCCCTCGGGAAAATGATTCAAGATAGAGCAAAATCACAAATGAACAACTTTGTAGAGTGTAAAATCACCTACAAAAAATTCGCAGGTGGCATATTTCTATATTTAATATGTGATCCGTGGAAAGCGTCCAAAATATGATATCCTTTATTGCATTTGCTACATATTACCTTATTAAACATTTAATTACTATTTTTTTTAGCTCGACGCAGGGAGGAGAAATCTCGTGCGAGACACCCACTTAATCGAAGTGGATAGTGTCAGACTTCACTGACTAAAACTCCCCCCTACCAAGCACCCGGGTTTCGCCGTCAGGCATTTCTTCCGGGATGCTCGGTCCGAGATGTCGGGATCTTCGACATCTCCCGCCCTGGATGTTCGGGCAGATGCGTTGGGTCTGCAGTATCATGTGCAGACCCGCTTTTTTCGTTTGGGCCTCCAAGTTCCTCTCATGTATGGCTTCCTGGTTGCTCAGTCAGGTAGGGGGCATTGCGATGGAATTCGATGAAACGTGTGCTCTTTCGCATGCCTCTCTTCTACCTGTTCGAGTTTTCCTTCTCGTTGGTTGACCTCCTGGTTTGACGGTCGGGTAGGGGGCATTGCGATGGAATTCGATGTTACATGTGCTCTTTCGCATGCCACTCTTCTACCCGACCGTGTTTGGCCTCGGATCACTGATCTTCAGTGTCGGTATCCTCCCCCGTATGGGCAGCGGCAGCGGCGGCCCGTTGTTCGGCTCTTCCTTAAGCCTCCTTACACCTCAGGATGTTTGTGATGAGGGTGTTTATCCGCTGCCACTGCGCCTCGTCGGCGAGCATTGCTTCGACCAGGTCTTCGGGAGTCATTGTGTACCCCAGTGCAAGCGAGACCATTGTTCTCTCGCGCTCCCATCTCCAGCACTGGAAGAGGGAGTGTTCCGCGGTATCGAGTTCGTCGCAGAACCTGCACCTGGGGCTTCCCAATATGCCGAATCGATGCAGGTAGTACGCAAAGCAGCCGTGCCCTGACAGTATTTGTGTGAGGGGTAGCTCACCTGTCCATGCCGCCTCTCGACCCATCTCTTGATGTTGGGGATGAGTCTGCGGGTCCACAAGCCGCAAGTTGCCTCCTCCCACCTGGCCTGGCAACTTTCGGCCACCTCGCTTCCGGCACCCCCCACTCCGTCGTAGGTTCTGCTCCTTGCTAGTGCGAGGAGGTCGATGGGGGGCATCGACGCCAGAACGAGGGCCGCGTCGAGCGAGACCGTCCTGTAAGCGCAGGAAACGCGCAGCGCCATTCTGCGCTGGACGCTCAGCAGTCTCTGCATTTAATTACTATATAAAGGTATTTAATTACTATATAAAGGTATTGAAGTGTACGGATGAAAAAATTCGTGGCTTATATTGATATCCTAAAATAATATTTCCCATATTTAAATACTAGATAGTTATTTTGAGAAAAATTAGAATTTTTTATAGACGTGCAAAGAAAAACATGTTTATTTTTATTTTTAACATAACTCCTAAACTAATAGTCGCACGATGTTCAGCTTCCGTATGTCTCTCCATCATTCCATCTTCTAATAATTCGATCTCTTCACTTTTCATCGTAGAGTCCTCCGTTGAGCCGTAAAAAATTATGAAGCATCAAATGCATCTGTTTAAAAACGTGATCATAGCCAGGTCAAATGTTTAGTTTGCGCGCCTGTAAAAAGATCCATTTTTTCTACAAAACTTTTTTAAATATTCGAAAAATTATTTAGGGTGTCAGTATAAGCCACGAATTTTTTCATCTATTGCTTTCATATAGTAATTAAAATATTAATGAGGTATGGATAGGAGGAAATGCAATAAAAGATATCATATTTTCGGATGCTCCTCACAGATCACGTATTAAAGATAAAAACATTCCATCTTCGACTATTTTGTAGGAAATTTTACGTTCTACAAAATTGTTTATTTGCAATTTTCCTCTATCTTGAGTTGTTTTTCCGAGGGATACGTTGAAAGCATCAATTTTGCCATTTTCAGCGTTTTATTCCTCCGGAGACGGGCTACCGGATTCCACAAAATTAACATTTTGTAAATGCATTGCGTTTATAATAATTTATTTATCCAATAAAAGAAGTAGCTCTCCTTAATAAAACTTTTACGTCCGCCAATGAAGTTTGTTTTGAAAGTTTTTTTTAAATATTGTATTACACTTGATAAAAAATCGATTAGTGCAGCGTGTTATATTACTATCAGTAATATTGTTTTAATTGATAAAAGCCGAAAAGTTATAGTACTCAATTTTGTGATAATGAATGAATTTGTTTTTTTACACTTTTGTGTATTAAGCTTTAAGGTGTCTCGTTTGACGTGTCCTTTAAGATCGGGGGTCTTTTCAAGGCGAAATGCTGGACCAATGAAAACGCGACAACACTAAAAAGGTGGGCAAGCGCTTATCTATTCAGTGCCTGTCAGCCACGTTCGTATGGTTGCCCGTTCAAATTAGTTGCCGGCAAAACGTATCCTTTAGAACAAGTACAATTTATTTTTAACAAAATGAAATCAATAACTTCAATTGTGCTTTTCGCAATAGTTATTTCGGTAACAATTGCAAAAGAAGAAGATGTGCTAGATTTGACAGACGGCGACTTTAATTCTAAATTAAGTGGGATCGACACAGCATTAGTTATGTTTTATGCTCCATGGTAAATTTTACCGGAAGTTTTATGTTTAATTCATTATAAACGTAATATTTCCACTTTAGGTGTGGACATTGCAAGAGATTGAAACCCGAGTATGCAAAAGCTGCCGAAGATTTAATTAGGAACGATCCACCAGTTTATTTAGCTAAAGTCGACTGTACCGAAGGCGGAAAAGATACTTGCAGTAAATTCAGCGTAAGTGGATATCCAACTTTGAAAATCTTCCGAAGCGGTGAAATGTCGCAGGAATATAACGGGCCACGTGAAGCTGCAGGTACTTTCACAGTGAAAATGAAGTAAAAATATTAAAAACATTGTTTTTATTTAGGTATCGTCAAGTATATGAAAGCTCAAGTTGGTCCAAGTTCTAAAGAACTCACCACTGTGGCCGAGTTTGAAAAATTCATCAAGGCTGAAAATGAAGCTTGCGTTATTGGATTCTTTGAAAAGGAGACTGACTTGAAAGCCGCTTTTATCAAACTAGCTGATAAATTGAGGGAGAAGGTGCGTTTTGCTCATACATCATCAAAGGATGTCCTTGAAAAGCAAGGAGTTAAGTAAGTTCATTGATCTTGTTCATTGAGACATGATGAATAATGGAAATGCTTTTTTCTTAGGGATTCGGTAGTCTTGTTCCGACCACCTCATTTGGCCAACAAATTTGAAGATGACACCGTAGCTTACTCCGGTAAAGCAACTTCAGGAGACATTCAGACTTTTATCAATACCAACTAGTAAGTTGTTACGATTCGTTGGTCTCAGTTTTACTTTTGTACTAAATTTGCATAATAATTGCTATTTTATCACCTTCAAAATATAAAAACCCCGATAAGAGAGGTATTAAGTTTTTAATATAGGAGCTTTCAGGTAAATTTATTTGTGTACTTATCAAAAGTTTTAAATTGTTGATCTTTTTTATGCAAATGTGTTTTCAAATTCAGGGTTGCCACGAATTCATGTTTAACTTTTTCGACAAATTGTCATTGCAATTTTCTAATCTTGTTTAACTTTAGTTTGTAGTTTAAGCCAGAAATCAAAAATATTCATAGGAAGAAGGAAATTTTCAGCAATTTCTTCTGTTTGAAAGCTGATATTTTGATAAGAGCTGAGAGCCATTTCTGGTTTTACTCTTACTGATGATTTTTATTGATTGGCTAAGTTAACTCACAGTAAAAAGTTTTATGAAGACATTGTCGAGAAAACATAAAACATTTTTATATAATTCCAAGTTTTAAGGTGGAATCATGCAAACAAATGGTAAAAAACTGGTAAAATGAGATATAAATGTTTATTAATGGTTAAATTCTTGTTTTATCTGAATGTGGGTTTTACTTGGAGATGGGTTTTACCTGAAGCTGGGTTTTAACTGGATGCAAAGAATTTTCCAATTGCTTTAATTTTTTTTTTAGTTTTTCGTGTTAATTCAAACTTGATTTTTTTTTAAATTTAATTTTTACATACAGTGACTTGCTCATATTCGTACAGCTTTCTTTCTTAATTTTTTTAAAAATAAACACAATATTAAACAATTTCTTCTTACATATTTATTTTTAAAATGTTCAAAATAGTTCTTATTTTATAAGATTAATTCATTTCTAGTTTATTTTTACATTTTTCTTACTAAATTATAAATAAATAATACGAATATTTAGTAACTTGAAATCCTTTTTTTAATTCGATTTGATAAGTTTATTAACTTGATAATAATTTTTAAAAGAATAATTATACTAATTGTTATATGCAATTTAATATTTACTTTTATTGTTAATAATTTTGTAAAGTCTGTTTCATATTGATTTTTCGGTTATTTTGGCTTCAATTTCAGCTTCTTGACATTGGAAATTGCTGAATCCATTTTTTCAACTTATGCCATAAATTCTCTATTAGGTTAATGCCTGGAGACTGATAAGGTATATTTCCATAACTTACAGAGTTTTATAGCAGTTATACGTTCTTGTTTGTTCAGTTTATGCTTAGGATCATTGTCTTGATCAGATTATAAAATTGTTTGATACATAAATGAGCTGAACTTTCATGAACATTCAAATTTAAAATGATTATGATTTTATTTTGGCCATTGTCCATTAACAAATTGAAGATTTCTAATTCCAGCCATTGCAAAACATCCCTACAACTAACTACAGCATAACCGAACTTCCTTCATGTTTAAAAGTGGACTTTAAATTTTCATTTTTCGAAGCTTTATTTGATTTTCTGCACATTATATTTTGTTCATCTAAACCAAAACCGAAATACAACTCTCATCAGTAAATAATGCCCTTGTCCAAAAGTTAAAAGACTTCCAGATTGTGCGCCGAATAGTTTCCACAAATACATCCTTATTTAATTCAGTTTTAAGTTTGGCAACTAGTTTTGAAAGATTAATTCTTGAATTTTTCGGCACTTCTTTTAAATATGCCTTTCCTCTTTCTCATAAAATACCATTATATTGCTGTGTTTTGGCAAATTTCCCACTCTTTTTATTATACTGAACTGTTGAATAACTTTTTGAACAATTTCGCCAATTTATTTTAAAGATTTTCCATCTTTGTGATGTAAACTTTGCGTAAATCAATTAAAATTTCTGTTTATTTTCGGCACTTATTTGAAAAATTTTAGAAAAACCACAACCTGGTATAATGACAAGGGTATAAATGAATATTAATAACTAATCAATTCGGTAAGATTGTTTAATTTCTGCATTACAATCCAATTTGTAGAAACTGTACGAATAGGAATGTGATGTCAATTTTAACAATAGTTTTGATAACGTTGCATAATTTAAGCATTGAAAATAAGCAAAAACTAAACGCGTACTGTAATTTAATATATTTTATAATGAAAAATATGTTAAACTTCTGCATTATAGAAATTTATTTAAAATTTACACTGCTGTATGATTATGAGTTCTTGCAAATTTCTTCTTGAGAATAATCTTGATCAATTTCACCCATTCTACATTTTTCATGTAGGTACTGTAAAAAGGAACAATTTTTCATTTTCTAACATTGTTGTAGAAGAAACATTAAATTTAATGCATGGATTTAGGGGAAGAAAATCCATAATAAATAAGTTCACTTTAACAATAATTTGATAAAAATATTTAACATTAAGTTTAAGTCCATATTTTATTAAATTGATAATGGGTGTTTAGTCAGCACTTGAAGAATGAATTTCCATTAGGGTGCATCGAGAATCCTTTTGAGTTTCTATTCCCATCATTTGAACCCCAAATGCAAAAAGTTAGAGCGTTTAAGCGCCGGTTGTATTTGAAAATTGAAAAATCAAAAATGCTAAATAAAACAAGGGCAATGCTATGTACTTCCTGTTTTGATTAATATACCTGTGGCAACCCTGAAAATTAAAGCGGGTACTTTCCGTTTTAGATAAGATAATAAATGTAAATTTTATCACTCAAGTTTTAACTAATTTTTTTAAAAATTTAGTCATGGTCTGGTTGGTCACCGTAAACCTGATAATAAACAAGACTTCCATAATCCTTTGATTGTGGCTTACTACACAGTTGACTATGTAAAGAACATCAAGGGTACAAATTACTGGCGTAACAGAATCTTGAAAGTTGCCAAGGATAACAAGGGCTACAATTTCGCCGTAAGCAACAAGGATGAATTCCAACATGAACTTAACGAATATGGAGTCGACTATGTTAAAGGAGACAAACCAGTAGTTTTCGCTCGTGATGCCAACAACAAGAAATTTGTTATGAAAGACGACTTCTCCATTGAAGCTTTGGCTAAGTTTGCAACCGATTTAGTTGATGAAAAGTTAGAACCCTACCTTAAGTCTGAACCAATTCCCGATACTAATGATGAACCAGTTAAAATAGCAGTTAGTAAGAACTTTGATGATGTTGTTGTTAACAACGGAAAGGACACTTTGATTGAATTTTATGCTCCATGGTGCGGCCACTGCAAAAAATTAGTACCAACTTATGATGATCTTGCAAAGAAGGTAATAATTTTATATTGTTTTTTGATGGTCACTAAGGTAACTTTTTTATAGATGGCCAATGAAGATGTAGCCATCGTCAAAATGGATGCAACCACCAATGACGTACCATCACCATACGATGTTAAGGGATTCCCAACTTTATACTGGGCCCCTAAAGACAGCAAGGATAGTCCAGTCCGTTATGAAGGAGGTCGAGAATTAGAAGACTTCGTAAAGTACATTTCCAAACATGCCACATCCGAATTGAAGGGATATGACAGAAAAGGAAATGAGAAAAAGACAGAATTGTAATCTTAAGTCTCGATTTTTTACAAATGTTTTTTAATTTGTTCACCTTTCCATGTAGATTCTTTTGTAATTAAAAAAGTTTTGTCTAGCGAGAGTTTTATTTCATCAGTTTTTATTTACAATTGTTTTATCAAACTAGAAAATATAATAATGGATAACTAATAATTTAACTCGAATTATCATTCTGCAACTTTGGTTACGACGTGTAACCCATGTATCTTGCTAATTTCTTCTTTAAGTTCCGAATAAATAAGTCGGTGCTGGTTTGGTATTGAAACTCCTTTGAAATCGACGGTTTCGACGAATATATTAAACATGGCACCGCAACCTCCCGAGACGTCACTTACTTCTATAAGTTTAGCTTTAGGGAACCTATTTTGTAGTATCTCTTTTATTTTATCTTCGGAAATGGGATTAGCATTAGGTCCACTCCAAAATCTTGGCAACAGCTACAGAAATTATAGGTTAAGTTTATCGGCAAATTTTGAAAATTTGTAATACTTACAGTTTTATTCAAACTTTTCGGTAGTCGTACGGAATTAAATAAGTTTAGCATTAAGCGATTCATAATTGTAAATGTAAGTTATTGTCAAGAAAATAAATGAAATTCGGAAATTTCATGTGGAAAATTGTAAACAAAGACGTTTTCTGTTATCTTGGCAACCGCTAGAACAGATGTTGGTCGACAGAGGTCGTTGTAGATGTTGCGGTTCTACACAAATGCGAAATAATTTTGTTTTTTGTAAACATGAATGAAAAACTGGTCGCGTCCGTTTTTCTCAATAGACGATTAGTTAAATGAGTTGATGCTACGCTAAAATAGTGTAATATTTCGAGTTTGTGGAAATTGTATTATTTTTTTGTTACCAATAGAGGGACTTGGCACCTGTTAACCGTCACGCAGGTAAACGAAACTGAAAGTGCATCGAGTGCACTTGGGTCTAAAGAGCGAACGGATTGTAGAACGCGTCACCGGCTGCAGCCAGTTATAGTTTGGTCATGGCCGCTACCAGTGTTGTGGTTCTTGATAGAGGAAATAATACAACATGCACTATAAATTTACATGGTACGTTAAATTTCAATGTTCAAACTTCTTTTTTTACATTTGGTGCTCTTTTATTTGTGGTCACTTAACCTCAAATTTTTTTCTTTTAGGTGCCACTGTTGTGTCTTGGAGAGTTAATAATCAGGAACAGTTATTTGTCAGGTAGTACCCTCGCAATATTTCTTATTTTAATGATTAAAATTTAAAATTGTTGTAGTAAACAAGCTGTATTTGATGGCAAGAAAGCAATCCGAGGAGGAATTCCTTTTGTATTCCGTAAGTTACTTTTTATGTATTTTAAGTTTTTACGTTGCACAGTTATAAACTTCTTAATGGGTTATAAATGCAGGATTTTACTTGGTGATTTCTTAAATATTTTTATTTACAAAAACTGCACATTCTTAAATTTTCTGTTTTATTTACAAAGTTTTTTTCAATTTTTATGTAAATATTCTCATTTGAATTTACTTTAATTGTATAATTTTGAAACCAAATTGTGGCAGTAGTTCACACTAAACCAGCGAATTTAACCCATTTACGTTGATCATTGCATGGTAATTTCCATGGTATGTAATCATGCAATTTGTTAGAAGAACAATATGTAGGTTTATTAATTAAATGTAGATAACGCATTCAAATTATACATCAAGTTTTGGTTTATTTATGTAGAAATAAAAAATAATGCTTTATTTAATATCTACTATTTTGAAATAAAAAAAACAGTATAAAAAGTGTAAAAAAGTACAATGCCGTTTTTCACTTAAAATGCTGCAAGTACCACAAAATCATATGCAGACGACAATTTTGTAGGGAATTAAATTTCCTACAAAAAAGTTCCAGATAGCATAAAATATATTTATTTTTATTAATTTAGATGCGGGAGACATTCAAAATCATAGAGTGTGACTTTTTAGTTGTTACATTCAGTATCTCGATTTTGAATGCCTTCCACACCTATATTTCCTGAATTTTTTGTGCCGTGGTTTAGATTCCACACTAATCTGTAGTTCCTGTTATACAAATTCAGGGTCACTAGAGGGTGCAAAATTGTATGTCTTTTTAGGGGTCCCAATAAGGATAATAACATTTATTCTAGCTTGCTCCCATTTATTTACGCAGTAGTCCGTTTACAATGCGGTGTCACCAGACCTATGAATCAATACTTGATATATTTGAAAATGTGATCTTAATAAACCTAAATATTACTCTTATAATTGCATTTAATAATTACCGATGTAAATGGGTTAATGGCATACGAAATAAATTTTAGGCAAACAATTTAAAAAGTAGTGAATAAATTTCTTTATGGAATCATACGTAACGCTTTTTCATTTTCTATTTAACTGTGTGACAAACTAGAAAATCACATTTTTAAATTTGGCACATTATCTGTCTCTATTAAAAAAAATAAATAAAAACTAAGGTGTTGTCGCTTCTTATAAATACTTGGTGAATTTGTGGTGTTAGGTAGTTCAATCTTTTGTGTTTGGAAACTTAGTATGTAAAACTGTTATTTCCTTGTCATTTTGATAATTCTTATTTTACAAAATTTGTATCATTTAGTAAGTTTAATTTTAGTTTGGTTAGGAACCATTGCAATGGATAATTTGTCCTCATATTGCCAGAGAAAACAACCCTGGATTAAGTAAAAGGTATGATCGTTGCGGAGGGTGCCTGACACCTTAGTTTTTGTTTTATTGAAATTTTTGTACTGGAATGAATCAGATTTAGATTGTTATTTTATACAAGGTGACCTACTGCTATGGTGATTTCATTTGAATGATATACAATGATTTATCGTATGAGTTGTCTTAAGCAAATATTTTAATGTTTACATTGTACGATTTGTCATGCGAAATAGCTTGAAAGTAAAGTCTAAGGTGACTCAAAACCAAATCTTGTGATTAGGATATGTATTATTTTCATTCAATTTAGCATGCAATTGATTTTAATGTTCCCGATCTTTATTTATATTTATCATCGTATGAGAAATCATAAACAAAATCATACGATAAATCGAATAACGTAAACTGCACTTGATCTGCTTTATTTTAAAAATATAAAAATTAAAACTGTTGCTCTTTAGCGCCAGATTTAAAGCTCTGTTATCCAATTGTGAAAATAAGTCTGATTTATTTACTCATGGAACATTGTGTAAAAATAAATTTCGAGTTTGGGGAATTTTTGAATCAAATATTGTCCCTGGGTTCTTTTTATGCGATGTTTCCGCAAGTAAATGAGATGTTTTTTTGTTCACATAAACAAAAGTTTTTCTTGTATTCTTTTAATATTTGTAATATTATGAAAATGAACCACATAAAATATAAATAGCTCCATATCATTCCAAATGACAACTATACCTTTAAACTTCTTCGTTTGGAAGACTATTTTTACATTTTTGTAATCCTCTTTTTATCTTCTTAGCTATCTTAACCCTTTCACCGGTTAACCCACAAATTTGTGGGTAAAAAATGAAGAAAGAAATGCAAAATATTTGTCAATAACAATCACATAAATTTTTATATATAAAGATATAATTTTCTTTGAAGAATATCACAATGGTCCTCGTAATTAAAGATTTATCAATTTATTTTCCCTTTTAAAAATGTTTAAATAATGATTATTTTTTTTATTATTAAAATTTCGAAATCATAAATTTATTTTTCTTGATTCTAAATAAATCCATAAACTTACCAAAATTTAAGAGCAAAATAACCCCTTGATCCAACATTTTGAATGCCTTTAAGCATAAATATTTTGGACCCCCAAATTTTGGTAAAATCGGTGAAAGGGTTAAGTGTGTAATTGCCATAGTTATGCAGCCTAAAGGTCGCACTGAATTTTTTTAGATTTGTTACAAAAAATTAACAAATCCATTACGCAATGAAAGATCTTTGATTATTATGTTTAACACGTTGAGCACGGTGAGACATCAACGCAGTGTCTCATTCTACAGGGTTTTTCCCACACCCGTGCTCAACGTGTTAAGGAAATAAGTAGGCTGTGACTTAAAAAAGAACGAATGACTTGAAAATGAAAAGCAGAACGAGGTATCAAAATTCGGTTTAGTAGGTGTATTCTTCTATTAACAGAGTACTAGGTAAATTAATATTAGGAACTACACAAGTTGACTAATCTTGAACTACTCAACTTTTCAACACGAATTAATTGCACAGTAATATGAATTTATCAATTTTTAAATCTCATGGCAGATTAGGTAATATGTCGTGGGTTCACAAGTAGAATACACCAAGTGTTTCTCATTATTGATTTAATGATTTTATGATTTATGATTTTTTTTCTTTATGATTTAATTAAATAGTCCCATTTAATATCAGGAATATCTTTTAATTTTTTGGTAATTTAAAATAGAGTTAATATTTAATATATTCTATAATTTTAATGAGTCTGTTATCTTTGTTTTTTCACCAACAGTCAACGGTAGGTGGAATTATGATTAATAACATTTATGATTCATGATAACTCTTATTAATTACAAAACATTCCATATTTATTATACTAATGTGATAAGTGATTATGATTAATGCTATCGTAACTCAATTTTTATGTATTGAAGAAGGTTAACAAAGTTCTTTTATCTTTTTTTTGCATCTTTTGCAAAAGAACAGAACGAAGTTAGTCAGTTCGAGTTCTGATGTAGACAACAAAACAGCTTGAAGTGTAGTGGTTATATTATTTAAAAGTCACGATGCCTAGAAATTATATAAAAAAAGGTGCAAAATACCCTGAAGAAAGGGTTACCGCAGCAGTGAATGATGTTCGAGAAAAAAAACGAACATTACGCGAAGCGAGTGCGTGGTATGCTATAGAGCAAACCTATTTATTTCGACGATTGCATAATAAAAATCAAGGCATACAAGGAAGAAAAACTGCCTTAACACAAGATCAAGAAAAATGTCTTGCAAATAATTTAAAAGTAATGGGAAAATGGGGATTTCCTTTGAGTAAAGCAGAAGTGAAAAACGTAGTGAGTGAATATGTTAAAATTAATAATTTAAAAACAGTTTTTGCGAAAAATGGGCCTGGAGATGACTGGTTCCGGGAATTTACAAAACGCAACCAGCTAGCTTTAAAAAAACCAGAACCATTAGAGGCTGTAAGAAGAAAAGTGGTCACTAGTGAAGAATTTATTTCACATATAAATGACAGGATGGATAAAGGAAAACAAATACCGAAGAAACAAATAAAAAAAACAGAAGAAAATTGTTGAATCCGATTCAGAGAATTCGAGTGAAAAGGAACAATTCTCAAACAAGTAAAAGTAATAATTTGTACCTTGTTTAATTTTTTCCCATTGTTAAATAATGTATTTTGTGTTTTGTTTTAATTAATTGATTTATTTAAAATTAAGATTTTTTCCGAATTTAGAATTCTTCTTTAACGGTTAGTTTTAGTTTGTTATTATGTATTTGCTGTTTGTTTTATAAATTAATCCGATTTTTTCAATAAAATGAATTGCTTTTTAATAAAATTGGAGCGTTTATTTTAATTTTCATCACCTACAGTTGCATTTCATTTTATTTACTACCTACCGAAAAAAAACTAAGAAGTGCAGCACATGGTTTCGATGCAGTTTTTCTCCCTTGTTCCATTTTAACTTCTAAAATTTTAGTATCACGTATAGTTTAAACGTTGCACGCTTGTTTCACATTTTCACATGCCTGTTTCACTTTTTCCCAAATTTCAGTATAAAAGTGAAACACTGTTTTTATTTTTTTTTCCTCAATTGATATGTAATTATACAAATATTTATGCATAATTGTCAAGATTACGAAAAACTGCATGGGATAGTACAATTAGAATATTTAATTTGTATTTCCAAGTGCCTTAAAAATTGAAACTTTATATTTTGCTTCATATTTACCCCAGATGACCCTACATATTTGATTTATTTTTAAAATTTTTCTGTAAACTTATCGATAGATAAAAATAAAGTGTTGTTATTATATCTTCCTTCTATTTTTGGACTCATATACATTGTGGAAATTAGAATAAGATGGGAGATTAACTCCAACCATCCAATTCTTTTCATTATGTTATTCTTATCTAATTGAGGGGTTCAATGCATAAATCAGTAAAGTCCACTTTTTGGCCAAAAGTAGTTTTAAATTCTCTATCTTCCTGTTCATAAACAAGCTCTCTAGGCTGGCAATTTACACTAAATATTGAAAAGAAAAACAAATGGACTTGACTGGTTTATGCTAAGTATTTACATTTTACTTTCCCATTTACGTAGTAAAGGAAAGTATTGTTATCGAGTTAAAAAAAAATTTTGAGTTAGCATTTTTCCCATGGTCTATGAGCCCATACGAATTGTTTAAGACCAATTTTGGAATGATGTCCGGATGTGTGTGTGATGTGTGAAGTGTGATGTGTGGTGATTTTCTCGTCAACGTTTTCAGACAAACGCGTGCACCGATTGAGTTGAAATTTTATACACTAGTTTGAAGTAGCTGTCTAAAGAGCTGATTAGATTTTGGTTGAAAACCGTCCATTTTTAACCCCTTTTTTAGGGGAATGAAAATTGTTAAAGAGCATTGCCGCTTCCCGGTGGAACATATGAGATTGAAAATTATATCAATCGAAAGAGATTATTTTTCCGCATCTTTTAATACCCCACACTTGATATTTCCCTCTTAAATTATTGTTAAAATGCAAAAATAAAATAAGGGCTATTAAATGAATATGGTTTGCCTTGGATAATTTTGATCTGTCAAAGTGATTTGTATTGTTCATTACTATAATTTAATATTTTAACTAATTTACTTGTATTAACATATTATGTAGTTAATATCAAACGAATTTTTTAATTACTTATAAAAAATTAATTCTGACGTCATTACGCCCATAGTTAAAATTTGATTGCATATAGACGGCACGGCATTCCGCAAATTTCTAATTTTTTTTGGAAAATGTCAATTTTAAAAATTTTTCAATGCAAACATGTTATATAATTGTTAAAATGAAAATATAAAATAAGTGCTTTTAAAAAATTTGAGTTACCATGTTAAATTACAAATTAAATTTCGTAACTTTGATATCTCAAAGTAATTTGTGTATTTTATCGAGTTAAAAATTGTTTTGTGTTAACATCTGTTTTATTAATATTTAATATAAAATAAAGTGGAATCTACTAAATGGGAAAGTAATGTGTTGTCACATCAGATTTTTTTTCTTGAAATGGCGAAATAAAATAAAATGTTGAAAGTTGTATTATTCCATAAAATGTTAACTTGTCATATTACTAGTTACCCCCATTTTGTCAAATGAATAAATAATTTCACTTTCAATATTTTATTTTTTCACCTATTTCCAGAAAAAAATGTGAATACTTATAAACCAGTCAAGTCCATTTGTTTTTTTTTCAATATTTACTACGTTATAATTTTTACAACGTGTTCATAAATGGGCATCTACATAGGATCAAAAAATACTCACAAAAAACAGTGTTAAATGTTTTGCCTGTAAAACGTTTTTTTATCTTTCCTGAACATTTTATCAGAACGGACTTGACTTGTTTATGCATTGGACCCCTCAATTGGTTTAGTTTATTTCGGTTTATTTATTCATTTTTTTTTATCATAATTATTTATTAGCGTGATAATTTATTAGTATGAAATTTGAAAATAATTTATTTTTGAGAATTAAAAAATTTCCTAACAATGTGGCACGTTTCCAAAATTACTGCTTTCTGCATTTGAAGGAATACTTTAGAAGATATGTCCAATTTTGACAAATGGGCTTTAAATTTGCAAGATACAACACCAGCAGCCGATATTAGCCACATTCTCATCATTTCCATCGCTAGTGCCTCATACATCTGAACTTTTTCTTTTGCTGTATTTAATACATTTTTTGTTACAAGCACGGCAGCATTATTATTATATTATTATAAGCATATAATTTTATTTATTGCATATTACATGTAGAATGATGGTACAGATAATTGGAGTATGGATAACCAGTGGACCTGGATCCGCTCCATTTAGTCCCGTTCTATTCTAACCTGTCTTGACGGAAGACAGGTGTATTCTTATAGCTGCGGGCTACATTGAACCTGGCTCGGGGTTAGGTTTACAGGTTTATTTTGTTTACTAGGATTATTTTGTTAATAAAGAGATAATTTGAGTTCATCATTCAGTGTTTGTATGATTATCAGTTTCACATGTGGCCCGCACAACATTTTTAAATTTGTAGCTGGCTCGTTGTAAAAAAGGTTGCTCGTCCTTGGTTTAAATAATTTAGCACTATTTCATTACAAAAAAATAGCCCCGCGATGCGGAAGCGCCCGAGAAGTTTTGGGCCTCAAGAATTTATTGAACTTAAAATTGTGGTAATCAGTCCAACTATGTATCCAAAATGTTAAATATAACGTGCCCGTTAAGTCAAGGTTATCCAATTTGTTATGTTATTTATTAAATGATTGTAATGTTTTACCTTTTATCGATAACGTTAGACGTTTAGTTATCAGATACGTAGTAAGAATTTAATAAATAACATAACAAGTTGGATAAAATTGACGTAACGGGCACGTTATATTTAACATTTTGGATACATAGTTGGACTGAATGTATAAAAGTTGATGTATTCTAATTTAAATATCAGATGTTAACGCAGAAATTTGTTTTTGAAGTAAGAAAGTTTATGTATTTTAAATATCAGGTACTGCAAAGAACATCCGTGCATAGATTAGGGAAAACTAAGTAAATTGAAATAAAAATTGATTTTCAAATTTTATTGTTTCCTTTTTAAAAATTTAAATCAGTTCTTTCTGGAGCTTTCTCAAGAAACAATTTAATTTTTTGACAGCACTTATAAACGCACAAGCATACGATTCTAGGATAAATAAATAAAGCAAAAAATCCACTGTAAAACAATCCATAGTATTAATTTCAGCAGGTTAATTAACAATATATCAGCCATATAAAAAATATAATTTAAAAATTAAATTTTCTAAAATTGATAAATTTGTTTGTGACACATTCGGTGTGGAGCATTGTAAAAATAAGCGAAGCTACAAGTCAGTGTTTAATAAACTGTAATGTAAACTAAACTTTTACAAATGTAGAACGTCATTGCATTTAGATTAGTAATGCATGCATGTGAATTAAATTTCATCGAGTCATCCGCATTTCTGAGAGCTTATACGTTGGTCGAGCTATTCCTGGATTTATTCGCGTCGTTGAGTCAGTTAAATTTATATTTTTATAAACATTGATATAATTGATTTGTTCATTTTTAATTTAACTAGTATTTATGTTTAATATAATGTGAAGTAAATCCCGAAATTCATTATAAAAATTTAATTTTTTCGCCCAAGTTTTACAAATAAAACAATCAGAAAATTAAAATTTGTTTCCCGAAAACAATACTGTCTCTACATGGAACATATCATTGCAGCTTTTTGAATCGGGCACTTGTAAGCGGTATGTTATAGGCGCCAGGTAGAACTGTTTACAATGTAGCCATCCGAATCTAAACGGGGGATCCTCTAAACGACGGGTCTTGTCAGAACAGGGCAGAACGGAACGGAATGAAACGGCTCTGGTGTAGCCACAAAAACGGAACAAACCTGGGCGGGATGTGACGGAACGGAGACGGGTCTAATGTAACCGCAGCCTTATACAACCTGCCGGCCGCCATGAACTTCTACTGCATGGTTCTTGCCATGGTTGTGCAGCCTAATATATGATGACCTAAATTTACGGTAATGGTCAAAAGTAGAGAAACATTAGAATAACATAAAAAAATAATTAAAAGAAAGCATATTACTCCAAATTGTTAATAACAAGTAAAATAGCCTTTATTATTGATCACCTCTGCATATTTGATTCTCATGGTAGTAGTGACTTGTCTTCATTCAAAACTTCAAATAAGTCAATTTTATTCTGTGTCACTTTAATTTGTCTATCAATTTTGTCCCAAAAGTTAATTATCGAATTTAGATCAGGACTTTGGGCTGGCCATTTCATAACATTAATTTTTTTGTCCATTATCCAATCCTTCATAATTCTGAACGTGTGCTTAGGATCGTAACTGTGCTGAAAAATACACTTCAAGGACATATTAGGTTTGTTTCATCGCGTACAAATTGAACAGTTCAGAACAGTTCTATAACTACCGATTCAAGTTCTAATACGCATGCGTTCGCAATAACTACTTTAGAACTAGTAGTAAGAAAAAAGTTTGATGAAACAGTTTTAGTTCTAATTTTTCGGGAAAACTCGGACGTCGGATTGACTCGAGTTTTACCTTGAACTTGATTAAAACCCAACCTAAATTGTTGTTGCAAATCATGCTGAAACGTACATTTATTTACATTCAATTATAAACATTTAAATTACAATTAGTCTTTTTCTCCAAATTCTTTATTAAATGACGAGACGCGTTTCGAGAATCTAATGTATTGTCATCATCGGTCATTATTAAAGGAAAAAACGTAAGAGGTGTCAAATTTTATACATAAAATTAAATTATTAAGAGTCGGTCATTAGTACTACTCGTATATCAAATAAAAATAAACGAAACGCGCCTCGTCATTTAATAAAGAATTTGGAGAACAAGACTAATTTTAATTTATTACAAAACTCCAAAAATATTGGGAAAAATAAAATGATTTTTGATATAAACATTTAAGTTGAAAAAATGAGTAATTCAGGTTTCAGTGATTTCAATGATGATATTGACAATGTCTCTAGTGATGAGGAAATTATGCTTGCACAATTTAGCACAAAAGTGCGTAATGAGTTAAAATAATTTTTAATTATTAAAATAAATAAAATAATTTGTTTATGCATTATTGACGGTTAAAACAAGTATTCGTACTAGTACGTCTTCAGTCGGGATATTATGGGCGGTCTAGAACTACTAGTTATTGCTGGTTCTTGCTTCTGAACAAGTACTGATTTGAACCGTTCTATAACTCACAATTAGGCTGA
Organism: Podabrus alpinus; assembly: GCA_932274525.1. Taxonomy (NCBI): domain Eukaryota; kingdom Metazoa; phylum Arthropoda; class Insecta; order Coleoptera; family Cantharidae; genus Podabrus; species Podabrus alpinus. Next base: position 13,801,788 of record OW026455.1, read on the forward strand.
TGAAACAGCGGACTAGTAGTTCGTAGAACTAGCAGTTCATATTTTAACGTTTGATGAAACAGATTTTAGTTAAAGAGCATGCGCATAGCTCTAGAACTAACGAGAACTCGTCGATGAAACAAACCTATTGTCATGCGATTGCAGAACAAGCTTAAGTCGAAATTTTTTGGATTTTTGTTTTATTACAGAAAATTATAATATGAAATGTGTTTTACAATTCAGAAAAATCCCAAGTCCAAAATCCTAATAAAAATATAAGAATTCTTCATAGAACATTATAATTTTATATGGAAAGTATGAGAAAATTAAACCTTTCAAGTGCTCTCCTGTAAAATTTTATAAATGTTAGTTAAGCTAGTTCTGCAATCGCATGACGATATTTTCCTCGACGAATGGTAGCATTATGATTTTGTAATATTTTTTCGTAGTAAAATTTATCCATTTATCTATTTTAATTAATGGGTCTATATCAAATCCAGAGAAATATGCTCACACTCACATTGTCCTCCCTATATTTCAGTTTGTTTTATGTACTTTGGATCAAGTCTTGTTAATTAGACATCCATTTTATACCATCAGATCCAAATAAGTTGGACTTATTAAGTTCAAAAGTTTAGATGATTTTGATGAACTCCAGTCGAGCCTTTCTATTATTAGCAGATATGAATGATATTTCGTCTGGTCTTTGCCCGCAAACCTTCTACTCTTAGACGACGATTAATTGTACTTACAGAAACATTCGGTTCATTTTCTGCGTCTAATGAATTTTTGGCGACTGTGCAGTTAATCTAACCGGCTGAAATTAAATTTCTTCAGCTACACACTAAAGAACAGGCTTATTTTAGGCTATAGAAAAAATAACTTGCGAGAAATTTTGAAAAATAACCAAAATATCGACTTTTGAAAAGTAGGGGAAAGTCGCGACTTGCATGCGGTCGACCCGGGTCGCTGCCACATACCTCGTTAGCGGTCCCTTGAAATGGAGTGAAATTTTTTCGCTACGATTTCAATTTTTCTTTGAAATTCGGATAGATGGGGGTGTGATTAGTGGATATTAGTAATAAATAAAATCAAAAAAATGGAAAATAACCCGTGTATTGCCGAAAAAGTGAAAAAATTAAAATTTTTAATTTTGGGGTAAATAAACATAATAAACGTTGGCTTGGCCAGAACTGCGAGCAACAAAAAACCTACCCTACGCCCCTCCGGGGCTCCGGGCGGTTTTTCATGCTCAGAGCCGCTACGCGGCAGGGCTAAAGAAACGAGAAGGCGCCACCGATCAAGAACACCGGGTTTAAGTCAACCAGAATGCGAGAGACCCTCAAAATAGCATTAAAAAGTATAGTCGCGGTATGGGGCAGTAAACTATTACGTTTCACCCCCAAAAAATCGCCTAAAAACAAAAAATAATCGATGTTGCATGTACGACGGTCGAGCTGCATCTACTGCTGCGAAATATTCTAAGTGTAAGAGTATATCGGACTGCACGGACTGACCACAGAATGGTGTGATGCGCCCTGAATCTCGTTAATCCATCACAAATTTCATGAAAATTAGCTAAGTTCAAATTCGATTATTTCAAAATTTTGATAATAAATTCTCGGTTCATATTTTGAGAATTTGTTATATTGACTGTGTTCTTTAGTGTGTAGCAGAAGAAATTTAGTTTCGAGTGGTTAGATTAACTGCATAGTAACCGAATTTTTTATTTCAGTTGCAGATGCAAACGGGTTCTTAACAGACATCTAATTTAATCTAATTTTTGGGGTCTACCCGATTTTGGTAAAAGCATTACTCTTTCTTGTATTAAAATGGGCAATAATCTTACCTATTATCAAGCGATGAAGATTTAACCGTTTTGCTATCGAAATTTGTTTTATCATAATTGTAATATTACTTTCTGAACCCTTTATGCAAGGAAAGTATTGTTTTCTATTATTAAAATTATTAAACTAAATAAATATACACTTTATACTAGAAGACATTGGGTGAGGATTACCTAATGTTGGTCATTCCGAATGAGTTGAAACTTTGCAATCGCAAAGAGGAAGGTTAATATAGTATAATGACATAATTTTCACAAGCGAAGATATAATCAAAATTTTGAGAAAAATCAATTTGAAAAGTACGGAAAAGTAGCATGATCGTGCCACACAACCGGTCGATGCCACTAGCTTCGCCCGGCCGGCGCGCATTTTGTTGACGGTACGTGCAGATAGATATACTCTTACACTTAGAAAATTTCGCAGCAGCAGATGCACCTCGAGCGTTGTACATGCAACATCGATTATTTTTAGTTTTTACGCGATTTTTTGGTGGTGAAACGAAATAGTTTACTGCCCCATACCGCGACTATACTTTTTAATGCTATTTCGAGGGTCTCTCACATCCCGGTTGCATAGATCCCGGTGTTCTTGATCGGTGGCGCCTTCTCGTATGTTTAGCCTAGTAACCAGAGTCAAATCCGCTCCGTAGGGGTGCAGAGCGGAGCGGAGCGGAGCGGCGCCCCGGAGGAGTAGGATTTGACGATGGATTACCCTCCTTTTCGAATGCACACCCCTAAAATTCGAAGGCAAAAAAAATTTAATTTTTTCACTTTTTCGGCAATAACCGCCTTATTTTCCATTTTTTCGCGAATATTTATACTAATATCTACTAAGCGCACCCCCCCCTACCCGAATTTGAAAGAAAAATTAAAATCGGAGCAAAAAAATTTCACTCGATTTGAAGGGACCGGTAACCCGATAGTGGTCGTGGCCGGGGTCACGATCTTACTTTCCCCTACTTTTCAAATCGATTATTCTCGAAATTTTGATTATATCTTCGCTTGTGAAAATGATGTCATTATACTATATTAACCTTCCTCTTTGCAGCGCCGTTGTTTTTTTTTAATTTGGAGTGACCAACAATAGGTAATTCTGCCCAGACATTGTATTTAATATAAATACATTCTAACTAAAATAAATAGTAAATATGTATCTTCAGTGCGTATTTGATTGATTTCATAGATATTATGAATAAAACCAAAAAAGGTAATACCTTCTAAACTTATTTATAAAAAAAACTATATTTTTTAAAATAACTTTCATCAATGTAGCAGCTGTTGTTTTCGAGTTCTAGCGAAAAAATCGCGTGTCTTTGAGAAGGGAGCCCCTTGTCATCGTTCTTCTGCCACAAGCTACACCTCCTGACCCGGAAAACAATTCCACACATTTTCAAAACTTTCCTAGCAATTTCCGCTATTTTTCTTATTTGACAAGACTATATTATTATGTGAATGTTACTTACCGCACCTGAACTGTTTTCAGTTACGGTTTATTTTTTACAAGGTTAAACTACGAGAATATTCACTATTTTGCAAACATAGAAATGGTTTACTCAAACCTTATCATTATTAAAAAAAATTAAATTGACTATTAAAAGATGTCAAAATATGTGTTTCAATTTATAATAAAACAGTTGTAGGTTCCATAACGCGAAGGGACTATTCCGTATAGATGAAAATATTTTAAATTCTTAATAAATTTACAGTTAATTTATAAATATTATCTAATTTCACAAGTAGAAATGCTATGAATGAGATCACCATAAGTGGGCCACCCTGTATAACCATCATCGTGGTTTGGTATTATTATTTTTTTTACTGTTTAGCTCAATTTGGTCAATGGTCGTTTGGTCCACAACATGGATTTGCGAGAATTATGCGTTGGAATCTTGAAAAAGCTCCGGAACGATTAGCCAGCGGTGATGTGGAAGCAATATTTTCAATAATGGACAGCGAATTTACACGTTCCATGTGGAACTTTCCGTAAGTGAAGTCTGAGTGTTTTGATAAACAAAAAGTAACATAAAATTTTAGTTTTAGATTAAATTATCGCCTTATCTTGAGAGAAAAAGAGCTTCATTTCAACATTGCTGTTTACAATCCTAGTAAAGATTTGACGTTCAGCTTTAACATGTTGTTACATACTTATTTTAAAGTTCCTGATGTAAGAAGATGCCAAATTACAGGTTTACATGGCTGTACATTTATCGATAAGACTCGTGAGAATACGGTATATCAGGAGGGTCGTGATGTCGTTACTATAGGAGAGTGGACAGATCGTATCTACCAAAATACACCTCAAGAACACATCATCACTAACGTTGTATCGGGTCGAAAAATGAGAATACAAAAGTATAATTTTCCCGATACAGTGATTTGGAATCCGTGGATTGACCGTGCCAAAGATATGGCTGATTTTGGTGACGATGAATATCCAAATATGGTGTGCGTTGAAGCTGGACATGTATCTAGTCCTGTGATCCTTCTTCCTGGTACTGCTTTTGAAGCAAGCCAAATTTTACAAGTTATGTAAGCAACAATAAGACAATTGCAGATATTTCTGTATGTCACAAACGAAACATCGAATTGTTAGTATGCAAAACATTCCAACTTCATTTCAGCATCATTGTACGGAATTATTAGTATTATTTGAAGACTGTCGAGTTAAATTTTAAATATTTTGTACTACGATGCATATGTAGATTGTGGTATGAATGGTTGTGTAAAATGTAAGCAATAGGCAAGTTAAAATAATTCTTATATTTATGACTTAGGAGTTTGAATGAATGTTCGTATTTTGTATAGATTGTTACTATTGAAAGATGCAACTAGCCTTAATATGGTATACGATTTGTGAAGTTACTTATTTCTTGTGCAATAGTATTTATGGTTCATTCCGTTTGGTATATATTTAATTTCTAATTTATGTTTTGTGTTAGATGCAGCTTTTATCCATATTAAAATTATAAAAGTTGTTAATGTTTTATTCGAGAGGTGTTGCACTGGGTTCAAATTTGTATATTTACTACTAATTTTTGGCAGGACTGCCTCCGTCCTTCTAGGTCTTGCTGTGTTGATGTTTATTTTATAAAATTATGGTCAAATAAAGACAAAATAATATGTTTTTTGAAATTTATTCATAGGTATAGCTATTCTTAACATAATACCTATATAGTGGGTGAGAACAAAAAATATGGAATAAAATTCATAAAATCAAAAAAACAAATTTTTCTCAAAAATCCTTGGAAATTGTTTCCTTAAATAGTACTTCCTGGTGCCTTCTCATTTTTAAAATGTGCGACGTTCTGAGAATGTTTTTTACATGGTAACTATTCGAGTTACTAATTCTCTATTTAATAATAAAATATAAATTGAATAGCCAGCTTTTCAATCTATGCAATTCATTTATATCTGATAATGTGGAAGCGAGATGAGGGAAATTTGTCCACATGGGCGAACCAAGCATGTCAATATTGGTAGTTATCGTGCTAATTACACCACTCTCAAAAACGATTTGTTGTGGCAAAAATTGGGTCAACCAACGAGTGTAGCTTCAATCTTCAACTGAGTTTTTTGCAGCTACAACGCTTTTACTTATATACTCATTAATTATTTGATTTTTTAACTATTGAAAATTAAATAAATTAAATTTAAAAATAAAATAATTAATGTGTTAATTACATGTTTTATTTTCAAAGTTATTTTATTATAAACTACCAATAATTTTAGGAAATTATTTTATTATATTTTCTGTTGATGCTATTTTTGTTGCAACAATAAAAACATTTTTAACAGTGATGGTATTAAACTATGTATACCATTACAACTTCAAATTGAGAGTAATCAATTTCAAAGTGGAAATAAGCAATAATAAATTGGGACTAATGAATAGAGATGAGATTTTTAGGTTTTGACCTTTTTTTTATTTTAAGTCCTATTTTTATGATATTAGTGCCAAATTTTGTTTCGTGGAAAACTACGTTATATAAGCTCTATTTGTTTTGACCTTTTTCGGCCTTTTTTGACCTTTTTTCATTTTTACGACCTATTTTAACATTTTGGAAACTTTGCAGTTGAAATTGAGAAAAAAATGTATTTAATTCAAATTAATTTATTTTATTTTTTCATTTAAATTTGGTCCCCGGTGGTGCAAACCCACCATGTACCAACCTAAAAAAAATTTAACACGTTGAGGCACGTGGTTAAGTGCAGCAATTTTTTATTGTGAAAATTTTGATAAAATTAAAATGGTTATTTTGGAATTGAATGACGAATCCACCAAATCAATTATTAAAGCAAAAGAATGCTTTAAAAATGCAAGCTTACAATCGGACCTTAATAACCTAATTGGTGGGTTTAGTTACATAAAACCACTAAAACTTTACAATACCAACCTAAAATAGCATTTTTTAGTAGTACCTTTTTTAGGCTTCTATACAAAGTATAACAAGAAGCCTTATGATCTGGCTCCGTGTCTGTCTGTCTGTCTGTCTGTCCGCATAATTCAAAATCATACAGAGCGTTTCAAATCGTGTTATTTACATAACTTTTCATCTATATAATTTAAATACGTTGATACGTTGATCCGATGATACGATGATACGTTCATCCGATGATACGTTGATCCGATGATACTTTGATCCGATGATACGTTGATCCGATGATTCGATGATAAGTTGATACGTTGATATATTGATATGTTGATCTCGTTATTCACTAACTAGATGATACCCCGTCCGAGGACGGGCAGCTAGAAGGACGGGCAGCTACCCAAGGTAACTTAAGTTGAATGAAGATTAAGGAAAGCTCTCAGTGCAATCCAAAAGCCATATGACATTGGCTGCCTGCCCGTCCTTATAGCTGCCCGTCCTCGGACGGGGTATCATCTAGTATAACAATAGATTCCCATGTTGATCGAGCGGTTGCGGAATCTTCACTTTTCCTTTATGACAGCAGTTGTTAAATTGTTTATCAACTGGACGCTCCTTGGCGAAATTCTTTGAGCCGCAGAACTGACAGATGGAATTCATTTCTCCACAATCGTGTCGAGTAACGTGAGATTCATCAAATCTCAATGCTCTTATTTGGAGTTGAATTGCTTGACTTTGGTATCGATTTTCTTTCTGTCGATGTATCGCATGGGATCGAGCGTTAACAGCTTGCCGCGCTTGAGTTTCTTCTAATGTTTCACGTTGTTGACGTGTCGCATGGGATAGAGCGTTAGCAGCTTGCCGCGCTTGAGTTTCTTCTAATGTTTCACGTTGTTGACGTATCGCATGGCACCGAGCGTCAGCAGCTTGCCGCGTTTGAGTTTCTTCTAAAGTTTCACGTTGTTGACGTATCGCATGGAACCGAGCGTCAGCAGCTTGCCGCGCTTGAGTTTGTTCCAAAGTTTCACGTTGTCGACGTATCGCATGAGACCGAGCGTCAGCTTGTCGCTGTGATCGAAGCTGTTCTTCTGTGTTATTAGCTCTTGTACGTGCTTTTCTCTCACGATTCAATCGCCGTCGCTTTGCAGCAGGATTTTCAAAATTTTCATTATCCATTATGGAAGTTCACATAATGCTTTTTTGGAAATAGCTTACCTATATAGACAAAATGATACGATGATCCGATGATACGATGATACGTTGATACGATGATACGTTGATCCGATGATACGTTGATCCGATGATACGATGATACGATGATACGTTGATACGATGATACGTTGATACGATGATACGTTGATCCGATGATACGTTGATCCGATGATACGTTGTGCGTTCGGTTCGGTTCGGTTTGCTTCGGGTATTTCCGTGGGACAGACAGAAAGAAAGAAAGAAAGACTTGGCCTTTTATAATAAGAGATTTGTTATTCGTTAATCTCATTATCCATTTGAAACAGAGCGTTTCAAATCGTGTTGGAAATACTCTGTGTGTATAGAGGTCTAAGAACTGGGTAGCCAGTGCGCTACTTTTTAGGCTTCTATACAAAGTATAACAAGAAGCCTTATGATCTAGCTCCGTGTCCGTCCGTCCGTCCGTCCGCATAATTCAAAATCATACAGAGCGTTTCAAATCGTGTTGGAAATACTCTGTGTGTATAGAGGTCTAAGAACTGGGTAGCCAGTGCGCTACTTTTAGGCTTCTATACAAAGTATATTTATGATTAGGGCCAATTTATTTGTCAAATCGTCTTGACGTTTCTTCGGCGAATCGCCCATGAAAGCTGCGGGTCTCGCGGAAGGAGGAACAACCGGTAAAACTGTCACGATCATCCACTCGGGTCGTGAGTATTTCGGATCCATTCCCAGGGCGCTGCAATCTGCGTCGCTAATTTGTCTAAAGATATGCAGCACTTCTTCCGCCAACAAATACTTTTTTTCTTGTGGAACCTTTCCGTCGGATTCCTTCCATTCGGCCGTCAAATCGAGACCCGATTTTCTAATTACAGGTTGATGATTTCCACATCCACCATCCGCGTGACATATTGTTTGTTCTTTGCACATACCGTACACTAGTTCTAAGCGTTTCTTGGAATCGTCTGTAGTTATCTTCTGAGCGTGTTCATAGTGGTTTTGTTTCTTTGTGTTCACTAACAATTTACTGCAATTAAAGCAGACGCAGCGTAAAACTTTCATGACATTGTTAATCATGCCAACGTGAAAGATAGGTTTGGCCAATTCGATGTGACCAAAGTGACCGGGGCAAGTGTCCCGGTCGCCTTCGCATGTTTGACATGGTAAAGTGCTGTCAAACGCTCCCATCCTCGAATCCATCAAGCCGCCCACTTTTGGAAGACTTCCTTCCATAATTTCTACATGATTTATACCTTCTGGGACGACAGACATGCTACGAATATCTTCCGGACTAAAAATACCAAATTGCACATTCTTTACAGTTTTGAAAGCAGATTTGTTTTCGATTAATGCCATTGTTAATACCGTAATTTACTTTTACTTAACGCGCGAAAAATTAGCCAAACTGTTACATCTACTATACTCATAGGGCGATGTCCTATATAAGCAAATTGATCTGATGATACGATGATACGATGATCCGTTGATACGATTATACCTTGATACGATGATTCGTTAATACGATTATACCTTGATACGATGATCCGTTGATACGATGATCCGTTGATACGATTATACCATGATACGATTGTCCGTTGATCCAATTATTCTTTGATACGTGGCTTACTGGTCTAACTGCCGCAGGGATTAACGGCCAGAATAAAGTGAAGATAAGGTATTGTCCCAAGGATATGATTTACTAGTTTTACTTTGATGTGAAAAAAACAAGTTTTTATTTATTTTAACCATAGCAGTGGCTTGATGTGATTAGTGAAGTTAAGTTGTAAATAAAAGAGAAAGAGAGGATTGGTCCACCTCAAAAAATGGACCGCACATTACAGAGAAGTAAAGTTTCGAATGGAATGGAAAAGTTTGATTGTTATTACTTATATAGTAAATGATAATTACCAACCGCAAAAAATGTAATTGGTGCAGATTATCGGATTATCTGATGTTACATTATAAATATTATGTCGACCAAAAATAACTAGCAACAACAACTTTTCACACCAGAAAGGTAGCTGTATAGAAGCCTAGGAACTGCCGCTAAAGCGAGTTCCACTTTGTTTGAATTTATACGTCTTAACTTGAATTTTTTTAGAACCTTTTTTTGAATTTATACGACCTAAAATGACTTTTTTTTAGAACCTTTTTAGGTGCCGTTTTTTTAATTTTTACGACCTAAAAATCTCATCTCTACTAATGAATAATAAATTACATTTTTTTTGTCATTGAAATAAATATAAAGTTACGTCTTTTATATTTTTTTTCCGTGGGAGGGGGAGTCTTCATAGACACCACTCACATTTATGAGTGTTAATGACGGATTCTTCCCGTCTAAACCTAACCTCCCTAGAACGCACCAGGAATCGCTTTAAGCATGACTTTCGTGTTTTGTTTATTGGAACGGATGGTATCTTTCCATTTTAGTTGGACAATCTACAAAACTAAGGTTACAATGGTTCCTCATAACCTTTTTCTCCCTTTGGTTGCTGCAGTCACACCCACACATTGAATTGAATCAGGTCTTTTGTCTTGGTGGACATGATGCTCCGGAACATAGTTTCAATGATCACCACCCAATTTGCCTCGCTTGTCAACATCGTTTCTACATCTGTTATCCGGTGTTTAGATTGGGCGTAGTACTTCATTTGCTTCTTTACGAGGGCTGGCCCAATGTTTGCAGGCAAAGATGGTGCGCGATGCGTTGACCTCTCCGCAAAAGAAGCACTAGTACGAGTCTATTCTTCTATATTTGTGAATATTAAGAATATGCCACGAACTTGGGTGTTTCTATCTACACGAAACCTTTCTCTCTCAGGATTGCGACGTCCGGGTTAGAATAGATCACCGCTCTGCTATCTTCGGAATCAATCCAGTTGTTGTTTCGGCTAGCATAGGGGTCACTGAGGAAGGCAAGATCGTACTTTTTGCTCAGAATAATTGTGTGTAGCAGCAAATATTGAGAGACCCTCGCATGGTTTAGGTTAACCCGGATAATCCTAGTCGACAACTTCTCTTAAGCCTGTATTATATCAGGCAATTTCTGCGCAGAACGGTATACGCAAGTCGCAAACACTATGAACTCGTCTCTGCGCAGAAATTGCCTGATGTAATACAGGCTTTAGGTAGGTGCATACCCGGCTATTTGTCCGGTACCCCCCCCCCCGCAGTTGTAACATCGCTGTTCTTCTTTGCAGTTTGCGATCTTGTGCCCTGTCTTCCCGCACTTGATGCAGACCTCGTCTCTGGTTCCACGGCAACTATGAGCAGTGTGGCCGTTTCCCCAACATCTGGGACAGAATCCGAGAAAAAAACATCTTTTATATTATTAAGGGGGAACACCACTTTGACAGGTTCCAAAATTTTTTCTCTCTAAATTATGGTATGGTTTAGAACGAGTTATGAATAATTATAATATTTACAATATCTTTTAGAATGTTTGTTTAAATTTTAATTAGAAAATTCATTCAGTTATTTAACAAAATTTTATGAAACCTAGGACTCCCATCAGAAATGCCTTCCTTATTTACTGGTCCGAGGGCTATCTACGGTTGGTTTGGTTCATCTTAAAAACTAAATCTTATAAAACTGAATTTCGTTGTTTGACAGTAAACTTTGTAGTGAAGCTCTCTAGGGATACGAAATTTTTACTGAACGTTCTGGACATTTCTAGATCAATGTGATCATTTTCAGCGTGAAATTTCACTTGCCAGGTCCAGCGGTTCACGTAGTACATGTGGGCCTCTAGATTTTAATTTACTCAATTTTAATTTAAGTCTCAAAATATTTTGACTATATTGTCTATAAGAAATGTCAATGTAGAAACTAAAAAGTTAAAAATAAAGGAGTGCATCAATGGATACACTCCTGCACGTTTGCTTCTCATTACTATACAATTTACTTATTGCTTGTAAAATAAACAGATTGTAAAATAATTTAAAGCCAATAAAACAAGTTAGGAATGCATTAAATTTATTAGGTGAAGTTAGACATTTCATTTTATTATTACATAAAAACGGTTCGACAAGCTGACGGAATCAAAACATTTATGGGAAAGAATTACCAAGAATGTTTTGGAATTTCAGGTACTCATGGAGAAGTTCAAGTGTGGAAATTCTCGTTGTAATGATTCATCAAGCGTCTCACGGAAAAATTCCAGAAACGTGACGTATTTTTGATCCTAAAACATATTTGGTTATTTTCAATCAAAAAGTTTATTTTAAATTAACGTACTCTGCTTTGCGGATTAGGATATGACATAATATGGCGAATATCCCACACAAATTCATGTATAGAATTGTAAGAGCTTCGTTGCAGCTTTACTGCAATGGTATTCAAATTGGTAGGATTTCTCATCTCGACATCATCGCTATCCTAAAAATTCAAAATGTTCAAATGGTTAAAAAGCAAGTAAGTTAGTAATAGTACTTACATCGTTAGAATTTAAAGTTTTTGTCACATATGCAGCAAAATTTGGAGGTCAGAAAAAATTATATTTAAAATATTTATGGCGTGGTCGTCCAATTTCCCTCTGTGGCAGTCCCAATCAGAAGCAGGTTCGGGACTGCTGGGTTTATCTGGGTTAATACGAGTTACTATATCACACGAATTAGAAGCTTTTAGCTCATAATCGTCAACTTCTGGTATATTATCGAAAAATTCGTGCAACTTCTGCTGAACACTGTAGTTTGTAGCCTTGTCATATAAATCAACAAAACTTGGCATCTCAGAATCTTCCTCCCTTCTAGAAGCTAAAGTATCGTCACGAGATTCATCTGGAATATGCAATATGCTTTTAAAGGGCAGTTTGTCAAGTTGTCCAAATAGATTAACGAGGTAGAACATTAGTTCTTTAGTACACTTTTCCCATTCGTTAAAGCAATTTCCAAATTCGGGAGATATCTTGGCTTCAACTAGTCTCGAAGATGTTTGGTTACAGCTAAAATATCCTCTCAAAATAGACCAAGATTCTGTCGCTTTTAGGAAAGCAACAATAATTTCTTTTGTGGCGTAAGGCGTTCCTTGTGAAATTATGTTGGTAACCGTTTCATCTGGCATCAGGATATTCATACGTGTGTTGTTGCATAAGCTTTCCATATGTTCAAAAATTTCTCGCCTTTTATTTCTCCTCGAAATATCACTTGCGATAGAGCAGCCGTTGACTAAATAATTTATATACGTATCTGTAGACATCTCTGCGATTCGAGTTGCTTCCAAATCCACAACGTCTTCATGTCGATTTTGGGCTGAAGCTGTGGGGCTAACAGTATCTTCGGATGTCGATTGTACTAATGAATTCGTGGAGTTCTGTATCCATTGCCTGCTGACTTGTCTGGACTGTCTCAAATTCGGATGCTCACGAGGTAGAGGTGCAACTGCCAAGTTCATGGTAGATGGTGAAGGTGGACCAATTGCGTATGGAAAGTGTTGTAGTAGCACTGGTAGCTGATGAATTATTGGCGTGTTAACATGTGTGTGTGCAAGATGATCATAATTATGTACATGTAAGTGAACAACAACGGGTTGTGCTTGTCTGCTGTGAGGATAAGGAGCGTGATAAGGGTAAGGAGTGTAATAAGTGTAAGCTGGAGGATAAGAATAAGTAGGGCGATAAGGGTACGGAGCAGGAAACGTGGAAGTATTACACATATAGGAACGATGCATATCCATTTGCAATGTATGTTACGCTTGCGGCAAGGTGTGGGGGCGATCAGGGTATGGAAACGTTGAAGTATTACTGATACAAAATCCACTTATTTGCATTTCCAATGCATGTTCTTCATTTTCAGGACTGTTTGGATCTGTGGCTGCTGTAGGATTCATGCTAGCGAGTGAAGCTTCGGTAGGGGTATTTTATTTATAGGGAAGAAAGATTAATAGTAAATTTGGAAATGATAGGAAATTATAAATGATGGAAATTGCAATATTGTTGAATTAATTTTGTGTGAATGGAGTAGATATGGAGATGATGCACAATTTAAACACTCAATCAAGTAACTTCTTCTTCGTGATGTTTGATATTCTCAACTTTTCGTTGTTAAAATAATCAACAGGCGCTAGAAACAAAAATCGTGTTATAGTTTATTTTAATCTACAAATAAAGAAAATTTGTTAAAAGAGAAGGTGGTGAGGTTAAAAATTAATGACAAATTCTGAAAAAGCTAGTAACTGTTTAGATCTCACTAGAATCTGACCAGACACGCATAATTCAGAGACTTGATAATAAATAGGATTTTAAAAGAAGGTTAAATGTTATGAAAACGTTCGTTATATGTACGTACGTTTATAGTAACCGTATATGTACATCCGTACCTGTACTATATCCATCCGTACATAGTTCAGCCAACAAAGACAAAACAAAATGTCTATAGCTTACAAATAATCTAGGTAAATTGAAATTTGGCAGACTTGTGTATTTGGGTATCCGAATGAACTCCGCAAATCACCCCTAAATTTCTATGTCGATTTCATCCCCAATGGGGGATTTCATTTAAAGCCATAAAAACTGAAATACGGATAAAATTCTTTTTTATTGTAAAATGTTTTAAATTATAATTCTTTAAATTCGAAGTAATAATAAATAATTATTTAATATATTGAATTTAATTATTAAAAATTATTACTTTCAATTGGAATTTTCATTCAACGGAAAGAACGACTTACATAAGAAAATACGAAAACATTAAATTATTAAAAGTCACAACTATTCTGTGACAATTATTTTAGTTTAACAGAAAATTCTCATCAGATCAAAATTGAAGGGCATAAAATTCTCTACAAACTAGAAACTTTCAGAATTCTCCTACGTCATTATCTTCCAGTCATTTTTGCCAGCCGCTAAGCAGACCTCCCTCTTAAGGAAAGGCATTTAGCCGTATTTTACCACGCTGGTAAGGTAAGAAGGTGGTAAGAAGTCACTACTATCATTAGAAGTGATCATTGCTTGACAACACTAACGAAGCAAGAAGACTGAAAGGATTAAAAATCACTGACCTAAATATCCTAGATTTGACTAAGTAAGTTGAATAAAATAATCATTTAAATTAAAAAAAAAAAATTTCTATGTCAAAATAATTTTAAGTTTAAGTTTAAATTGGGAAGAGGGTCACTAATAATGAGGTACTCCCCTACAAGTCATGTATGAACAGATTGTAAACACTCGTAGAATTAATAAAAAAAAGTAACAAGTTTGAAATTCAAAGCTATATGTTTCTTTAGTGTAAGGCGCAACGATTAGGATAATTTACATGATTTTGCAAAAACAATTAATTGTAACCAAAAAATGTTAAAATAGAACTTCTAGATAACAGTTGAGCAAAAGAAATAGATTTTGAAAACAATTTTTGCTACTCTGGAGTAAAAATCCCGAATGTTGTACATTATTTTCTAGTTTAGGCAAGTTACATTTTTAGCTTGCAAAAAATCCGGGCAACTAAAATTTGAATGAATCTCCCAAAAGTACTCTAAAATACCCTGGTGGTTTTCCTCTCATTGATGATGTTAATTCCGGCATAGTACTGTTCCTGCAACGCGGTTTTCAATTAATAACTTGCTTAATTTCATATTTATAGAAAATTATCATCGGGACAAAATTGAGGGGCACAAAATTCTATATACAAAATAAATTTTTCAGAATTCACTTCTGATGATATATAATTCGAAATAAGAATTCTTCAAAAACTGGGTTTCAATTATTTCAATTCTCTAAGATAAAGCGCATATCCGCTTTTCTGGAAAGTTTTATTTCAAGAAGAGTAAGACGTAAAAGAATTTTTAAAAATCTATTTTGTAGAATTATATACTCTTCAATTTTGATTCGATGAGAATGTTTTTAATTAAATTAAGTGAGTTGCAAATAATCGCATTCCCGGAGCTAAAATTCTCAATAGGGAAAGAAGCTGATTTTAGGGGTTAATTAGGACACTTAAATACATATTATGTTAGCAAGATTTCAGTTTCCTAAATGTTTTGTAAACTAGAGTCATTTTTTGACTTCCTTCGCCTGGATTAGTAGGAAAATTTTGAAAAAGTACATTTTGTAGAAAATTTTATACACATCAATTTGATGATAATTTTTCGTAAACATGAAATTGGAGAAGTTATAGACGAAAACCCATGTAGGGGCAACTATAATCCCCGGATAGGGAAAAGCCGATAAATTTTATAGGACTTTAGAGGGGTTCATTCGGACAATCGAGTATAAATGTCTACCAAATTTTAGCTTGCCCGGTTTACCTGAAAGCTGTAGCAATCTTTTCGGCTTCCTTGTCTGGACACTATTGCTAAAGCCTGAATCCATTTTGAAAATGAGATTGAGTCTTTCATCAAATCTAATAATCTGTATATGCTGCACAAATTCATGTTGTAGTTGTAACATGAGGCCACAATGGAACATACTATTTAGGTATGACTTGTTTGCGACTACTTTTCAAGCAGTAAATGGAGTATTCAGAGTAAAAAGTGTCACGAGAATTAACTCGAGCAACTTCTTTTAGTTTGGCTTTAATAAACAATTAAAACCGTTAATTCATTCAAGAACAAGATAAACCCAGGTGACATTCCCCCGTTGGTTGTACAAACTAATTCTTTGTATTAGGAAACTCTTTGTACACCTATTCCCCGACACAACAATTATCAATCGACCGGATTTAGGTATAATAGGCCAAATATTTCGCATCATTATTCCAATCTATTAAATTGCAATTCAAATTTTCAATTTGAATAAACTTGAAAAAATTACATGGTTGTCTTTTATATGATTTACATAATATATCTACTATTAATTAAAAAAACAACTTAGCCTGTTGACCCCGAATGATCACTTACTCGTTTTTCTAAACTCATTTTAGACGATAATTCGCTCACCTAATCTGTTGGATATTGGATCTACCAAATTTGAGTGTTCCCTAATTTTGGAATAAAATATAAGCTATAAAATAAAGTGAATAAAATCTAATTGAGGTTCAAAAGGTCCAATTTCACTCAAAAAAATATTTCGCGAATAACTCCGAAACGGTTGAGGCTCAAATGAAAAACATGGAAGCTCAGTAAGGCTCATACGATCTAACGATTGACACTAATTTTATTTAAAAAAAATATGTTTGGGGAGCTGGTTTACGATGAGTTCCCAGATATCTACGGAGCCTTATTTTGAAAAAAAATAGTGATGGTTAAAGTTTACGCTCCACCCCTGGCTAGCTCAGTACTATAATTTAAATTATATCTTAAATTTATATAATAGCGCTTGAAGTTGGAATAAGTAAAAAAGTCAAGTTTTTAATTTCGACTTTCGAATGGCTATAGCACCGAAACAATTAATATTTAGGTGGTACCGGTGCAGTACTTTTTTAAAGAGTGCGAAATTATCCACAAACTAGTTTATAACTTTTTATTATTAAAATTCAATGGCTTTCAAGTTATGGATCAAATAAAGTCAAAAAATGTTAAAAAAGTCGAAGTAATTTCAAAACGTTTTACAAAAACATATATATATGACCGTTTCCGAATAGAAAATTTAATAGATTACAAATTTAGTCTATTAAAGTTTTTCAAAAATCAATCCATTTCAAAGAAAATCTGAAATTAGCTAGGAAAACTGTAAATTTAGCAAATACAAATTAGTCAAATGATAAGAATTTATTTTGATTAAATTAAGGGTTTTCATATCAGTAACATGGTATCGTAATAATAATTTTAATATATCAACAAAAGACGTTGAATAAAACCTATTTTGTCAAGGGCGAACTGTGAATTTGGTCTCAAATTACATACATTATCAGCAAGCTATCTCAATTTTTCTGCGAAATGGATTAATTTAAAAAACATTTTACTAGACTGATGCTATAGCCCTCTAAATTTAATATCCGGAAGAGGGCATTCAGTTTTTGTAAAGCGGATTATTTTGAAAATAAAAAAGGTTGATCAGAAAAACAAAAAAAATAGTATATAATATCGAATTTGTCTACATTTCATTACTAAATTTGATTCTTACCTCGAAAGCGGTTGATTTTAACCTAAATAGAAAAGCACAAAGTTTCTACAAAATAAATGTTGCAAAATTTAACTCAGTTCAGATGATGAACATGACGTAAGAAAATTATATTCAAAAACTTGATTACCATTTAAAATTTATTTAATAAAACTTATTTCGCCTTTTTGAAATTGGAATGTTTGATCTGATCATAACTTCCTAAAATGTAGAATTAAGCGAGTTATATGCGAAAAACAGCATTGGGAAGGCGAAAATTCCCAATTGGGCAAGAAGCCAACACAGGAGTTTAAAGAAATTTTGGAGAGTTCATTAAGACATTCAGGTACATATTTCTACAAAATTTCAGCTTGTTCAATTTTTTGTAACCTCATATCACTTTTTCAGCCTCATTCCCAGGTTTAGTAGGAAAATTTTATATACCGGGTGTTGAATGAGTTAGCCGTTCATAGGATATTTACATGTAAAAACTTATTTATGCAAATTCCTGCTTCCCTAATTATTTTAGAAAAAAAATGAAAGACACAAAAATCATGCAGAAAAATAAATTACAAATGATAAAAGAATTATTTTCATCTAGCTTTTACTTAAAGTGGCAAAAAATGCTTTTGAAATTGTTCAAATTTTCATTTATCAGACTAGCCATGAAATAAATTCAATTTAATTTATTTATTACATAAATTATTAATAATAAACAATAACAAACATTAAGAAATAATTAAATTTACAGCAAATGTTCAAACAGGTTTCCATATTCTTTCGGTAATATTGCCACACTCCTCCACAATTTTATTATTTAATGAATCAATACTTTGGTATCGTTCACCATAAATTTTAGATTTTAAATGACCCCACAAAAAAAAGTCATTTGGAGCCAAGTCTGGTGACCGAGCTGGCCAGTTTATTGGTCCATTGCGTCCTATCCAAGAATTGGGATAACATTCATTTAAATAATTGGTTACATCTCTAGTATAATGTGCCGGACATCCGTCTTGTTGATAGTATATTACGTTATTTTCTCCTGCCACAATATCAATTGCCGGTCCAATTTCGTTTTGTAACATTTCTAGATATTTTAGTCCATTCAAATTTCCATCAATAAAAAATGGTCCGATGATGTTTGCTCCTAATATCCCTGTCCAAACATTTACAGTTTGGCGATACTGTGAACGATTGTTGATCATTAAATGAGGATTTTCGGTGGACCAAAACCGATAATTTTGAACATTTGGTTCCCCGTTAATACTAAACGTTGTCTCATCGGTAAAACAAATATTTTTAATAAAATTTCTATCCAAATTGGCCTTTTCGATAATGCTTTCACAGAAAATCATTCTTTTGTACATATCCTCTTCAAAAATTTCTTGATGGTTTTGGAACTTATAAGATATAAATTTATGTTTTTTTATAATTTTGAACGCCGTAGTGTGATGAATATTTAACTCCGCACCAATTGTTCTTGTACTGATACAAGGATTATTCACTACGGCAGCAATTACATTTGTTTCGATATCGGTACCTGGAGCTTCACCAATATTGATTTCTTCTAAATTTATTCTTTTATTTCTGCAGGTCTTGCATGACGGCTTAAATACAGATCCATATTGATTTTGATTATCAATTACATTTTTAATTGTCGAATAAGTAGGGATTGGTCTTTCTGGGTATAAACCAGCAAAGAGATCTCGTACCATACGTATACTGTTTCCAGAGTAATATAGTTTTAAAAATTGATTTTTTTCACTAATTGTGTACTTTGCTTCCATTTTATGAAATTAAAATTTAATAAAGTGCAAAACTGTAAACAAAGTGCAATTGGTTTTTAATACTTATCAAAAATAATTACCTTGGAAACTTTCATGGCTAGTCTGATAAATGAAAATTTGAACAATTTCAAAAGCATTTTTTACCACTTTAAGTAAAAGCTAGATGAAAATAATTCTTTTATCATTTGTAGTTTATTTTTCTGCATGATTTTTGTGTCTTTCATTTTTTTTCTAAAATAATTAGGGAAGCAGGAATTTGCTTAAATAAGTTTTTACATGTAAATATCCTATGAACGGCTAACTCATTCAACACCCTGTAGATCTATTTTGCAGAGAATTTTATGTTCTTAAATTTTGGTCGGACGATAATTTTTTGTACACTATAAGATCGGTAGTCACCTTTGTATCAGATGTAGTAAGTGCAACAAGAAAAGAAGAAACAGTTGAGAATTTTTTAATAAATAAGGAATGAGAGCGGTTGTGCGGTCAAAGAAGGTTGGTGAAAATGGTTATCGACAAAGAAAGAATGTCGAAATAATGAAAGAAATGGGAAATGATGATATTGTGAAATGCACAAGAGCAAAAAGAATAAGATGGAAAGATAGCACCTTAAGGCAAATAACCGAATGGAGACCGAGTGAAGAAAGAAATAGAGGAAGAATAAGAGCAAGATGGTTGGATGAAGTAATGGAAGAATTAAAACAATGGACGTGACAAGCTGGAAAAAAATGCGAAGACAGGTAGATGCGGAGAATTATTTCAGAAGTCAAATCACATTCATGCAAGGCTTTAGCTAAAAAAGAAGGTGAGGAGTGATCCAGCACAAGAAAGGATTCTACGAAACTTCTGTAAGGAGTAGGCATACTCCAAGTGGAATGAACACCATTTGATTGATAAGTGTCGAAAACGAAAACCAATTAAAAGGAACTACAATACCCAATTGAGAAAAAGCAGACAGGATGTTAGGGGACTTTTGGGGGGTTGATTAGAATACTCAAATACACATATTGCTATGACCACCCCTGTTAATTTTATTAAAGCCTCTCGTTGGGCCGACAAATTATGCTATGACTAGGTGGTTGTTACGGATAAACCCCGTCAATAGTAATGTTATAAAAATATGTAGTAACTGAATACCTCGGCTAATTGTATTGATGAGCATGAAACCTACCTTTTCTCGGGCTTGGGTTCGTTCCGGAATCAAGGTTGTAAATGCTGAAAACAAAGTTTAACTCGGAACACAGGGATTTTAATAAAGATCCGTTTTGTAAGAAAAATGTATTTGTATTATTATATAAATTATGGATGGATGATTATTTAAATAAATGTTCTAAAATTATTAACAAAATTCTTAATTTACCCCAACTATAAATAATTAACGCACGCGGTGGTAATTTTGATGTCCGCACTAATTTTTATCAAAAATAATAATGTTGGATGTGAAATTACCTTAATAATCGTTCGTAGTTTTGATTGGTAGGATTCTTGACCATGAAAATGCAATGTTGTACTTCGTCGATGGTTGTTCCTTATCATAAATGAAACCAGATTACTTCTTGCATTACAATTGCACCACGTTTTTCTTGTGTGAGTTTTCTTTGAAAATATTCGCGATCACTTGATATTTCTTATCAAAATCACTTTTATAATACGTAAGTATACTTTTGGTATGATATTTACTACTTTTCTTCCCGTTTTAAATAACTTTTTAACAATAATCTTATAATTTTTCAGGAGCACTTAAATTTTTGATACGCCATTAATAAGAATCGAACGGGAAGCCTCTTCAATTGTTTGTTGCGTTTGCCTCTTGCAAAAACAAGGCAATATTGATAATTCGCATTTCATCAATATAAAAATCAATAATTCCAAGGTGGTAAGTTAACCGCGAAATTTGAATTGTGTTAAAAATTAATTTTCTTGAAATGTTTCAGGTTAGTTTCATCTTTTTCAACATTTGGTTCTTATTCACTGGTGAAACCGTTTAAATATGGATTATCAAATAACCGTACACTGATTTTATGAAGCACTACGTCGTTATTATGTAAAGTTTTTAATTAATAATTTTAACGTTAACAAATTTCATACTAATTACGTAATTAACAATATTTTGACTTGAATTATGATGACTTATATTTAAACAAATTGATTTTAATGATATTAACAATATATTGATTATAACGGATATTAAATGTTTACATTTTAATTTATTTTGTTGTTAATACCTGTGTTACGTGAATGTAATTTTAAATTAATTTTTGATTATGACCTTGTACTTGATATAAGGATAAAACCTTTCCATTATTGGTCCATTTCATGCAAAACCTTTATTTTTAAACAAATTTTTGACTTAACGTTGATTTACTATTGACGTGGTCTGGTCGGTGCGGATCACCGAAATATGTTTACCAAATTTAAGCTTACCAAGATTTTTTGCAAATTTTAGTCATTTTCGGCTTTCTTGTCTGGATTATTAGTAAATTAATTATTGATTTTTGAACAATCCTGTTCAAAACGCTGACACTGCTTCGTTATAATGTATTGGAAAATAATACTTGAATAATTATCACCTAAATTTTTCTTATATTTAATAAAATAATTGCTTGGAAGGAAAAATAACTTCAAAAATCTAAATAACCTTCAACCTAAAATCGCCATGGGAGTGTATTTAACCCTCCCGATCGTAATGTGGGGTTTTTGATAATGAAATGAATTAAATAAAGCTTAAAACTGTTTCTTATTCAATTTCCCAACCCTTTTCTTTTCAAAAACAATCATACCAAATTGAAGAAAAAAATCTGAAATAATTTTAAGGAATATACACAGTGATCAACTCAAAATCTTCCAATGGACTATAAAAGCTGCGAATTGGCAAACTACTAATAGTAAATTACTACCATAAGTGTCCACATTTAATGAAAGGCGCTGTTCATTTGCCCGAAAAAGGAACAAGGTACTTTTTAGGCTTCTATACAAAGTATAACAAGAAGCCTTATGATCTGGCTCCGTGTCTGTCCGTCCGTCCGTCCGTCCGTCCGTCCTCATAATTCAAAATCATACAGAGCGTTTCAAATCGTGTTGGAAATACTCTGTGTGCATAGAGGTCTAAGAACTGGGTAGCCAGTGCGCTACTTTTAGGGTTCTATACAAAGTATAACAAGAAGCCTTATTTAGGCTGCTATACAAGGTATAGAAAGAAGCCTTATGGTCTGGCTTTGTGTCCGTCCGCATGTTTCAGAGCCAATCATAACGTTGATCAACTGATACGTTGTTATATTTTAAAAATACTTCGTCTATATAGTATTGCGTTAATCTGTTAATCCGTTGCTTCGATTCACTAATGCAATTTATAAATACGCAAATGTTCGAAAGAAATTTACTAAGTTAAAGATATTTTCGAAGAGGTCTCCCTATATAAACTACTTGTTTTACTTTGATGTGAAAAAATAATTTTTTATTGATGTGGTTAGTGAAGTTAAGTTATAAATAAAAGAGAAAGGAGAGGATTGGTCCACCTCAAAAAAAGGACCATACATTACAGAGAAGTAAAATTTCTAATAGAATGGAAAAGTTTGATTGTTATTACTTATATAGTAAATGATAATTACCAATCGCAAAAAATTTAATTGGTGCAGATTATCTGATTATGTGGTGTTACATTATATGGCGATCAAAAATAACCAGATAATAACAACTTTCCACACCAGAAAGGTAGCTGTATAGAAGCCTAAGAACTGCCGCTAAAGCGAGTTCCACCTTGTTTTAAATTGAAATAGGTAGATAAACGATAAAAAAAAGTTTGTTTAATGGCGGGTGATACACCATAAAGTTATTTAGAGCCCAAACTGTAAAAACTTAACCCAAAGAGGTGCTCTAAGCAAGCTAATAGTTAAAATCGTCCCCTTTGGTCTTCCTAGGAGAGCTAGCGTAAAACTAACTTAATTTCAAATTTAGGGAACAAAATGGAAGAAATCGTACACATATAAGTCTAACGACCCGGGGCTGTCGGTTATGTTGTTATTACCTGTTGCCGGTACTATTGTAGTATTCCACAGTTGAACTTTGGGAATTATCTGCCACCAGATTATCTTTGATTAATATGAGTATAATCAAACTCATAGGTAGTCGTGACTCGGTAAATTGAAGACGTATAGACCAGGCAATGAAGACGTTAAAAAGCCATAAAACGTCATTTATATTGGGGAAAATGAAACCTATACCATTAGATTCAGAAAATTGTCCTGAATCACATTTCCAAATGGAGTGGAGATGGGAATTTTGTAAATATTTTTAATTAACAAAAAACTGTTGGAAAAACGCCAAAAAGCGCCACAAACACCCATAACTTCTTTTTAATACATGCGATTGACAAAATAAAAATACCAGTGTGTAGCGCAGAAAATACTCTACAAATTGTAAGCGGGACGGTCTGGCGATCAGCTGTAAGCGTAAGGAACGCCCATTGCTGCGCGCGCGGCCTCCTCCAGTGCGCTTTTTCTTTTTTTTTCTTTTCTTTTTTTTGTCTCAAAAAAAAAAAAAAAATCAAAAAAAAAAAGTCTCAATTTGAATTGCTTGCGCGTGGCGCGCACTGGAGGAGGCCGCGCGCGCAGCAGTGGGCGTTCCTTACGCTTACAGCTGATCGTTTGGGAAAATTCAGGTTAGCATATTTTCCTCAATTAATTATAAATACACTATTAGTCCTAGGCCAGACCGTCCCGCTTACAATTTGTAGAGTATTTTCTGCGCTACACACTGGTATTTTTATTTTGTCAATCGCATGTATTAAAAAGAAGTTATGGGTGTTTGTGGCGCTTTTTGGCGTTTTTCCAACAGTTTTTTGTTAATTAAAAATATTTACAAAATTTTCATCTCCAGTCCATTTGGATATGTGATTCAGGAAAATTTTCTGAATCTACTGGTATAGGTTTCATTGTCCCCAATATAACTACTGTTCCAAAATCTTCATTGCCTGGTCTAGTAGGGAATAAACTCGTTTGCCAAATTAAACACAGCGATAATTTTAAAGGGGGTTTATTAATAAAAAAAAAACAGTAATAAAAAAAATACACAAAAACAAAATAATCGTGCGAAATATAATTAAATGGTGTAACTAAATAACAAAAATGTATCGATTCTCTTACCTTGTAAAAAAAATAATCCTTAATAATTTGTATGTCGGTGTTGCGTCACTAATAATATTAAAGAATTTTATTTTTAATGATTTTATAATTTGGAACTTTTTATATTTGAAAATGAATACTTCAATAAAACACTTAATTTAAATTCAAAAATCAAACCGGCGTGAAGTATTTAGCTCGTGAAAATTTAAGAAGCGACTGACGAATTGACTGATTTTTCAGTCGTATTTATGAGAATTTTGTCCCTTAGGGGAAAAATTTATCAATGATAAATTAGTTTTTAGGTTGAAGACTGACCCCTGTGGTCGTATTTCTGTCAAGTTAATTTCCTTTTTAAGTAAGAGAATCGATTTGGGCTTAATTTTAATATTTCTAAAGCTATATATGTGTCGACACTTCTATGATAAGAGATAAAAACAGTCTCTTTCAATTGATTTTGTCGTAATTGTAAATCTTAATTTAATGAAAATAATGCAATTTCACCGGTTGTTAAGTTCTAATTATTGATTTATTGTTTCTAAATATATTAATTGAATCTTTGCTAATATTTTTGATTACTCAATGATCTTTTAAAGTTCTTCAGGGCGAGAATCGCATGAATCCCATAAAGATAAAAAATATTTTAAGAAATTTTTGTGACAGTTTGAATCAATTAAAAGAGATTGTGGTAGGTCGTAAAAATTAATGGGTTTTGTTTAACATATACAGGGTGGTTACTACATTTCCCCCCTCTTCGAAAAAGAGCACGTGTGTTTGAGGACACGTGTTCCTCCCAGATAGCATTTAATAATACGTAAGGTTGTGACAAGCTTGTCGATTGCTTATTTTTGGCTTACTACGACAAGCTTTACGGTGTAAACCTTGCAATCCGCTTGAGCAAAGGCTTTTAGTGACAAGCTTTACTTATAAACCTTGCAACAAGCTTTGAATAAGGTTTTAAGAGAAAAGCTTGTCAAGTAAAGCGAAATGAAGGCTTGTTGGTGGCTTAATTTTCAAGCCAATGACAAGATTAACATTTAAAGCGAAAGAGAGGTTTGTCGGTGTCTTTATATGACAAGTCTAATACAAGCTTTACTTATAAACCTTGCAACAAGCTTTGAATAAGGTTTTAAGAGAAAAGCTTGTCAAGTAAAGCGAAATGAAGGCTTTTTGGTGGCTTAATTTTCAAGCCAATGACAAGATTTACATTTAAAGCGAAAGAGAGGTTTGTCGGTGTCTTGATATGACAAGTCTAATACAAGCTTTACTTATAAACCTTGCAACAAGCTTTGAATAAGGTTTTAAGAGAAAAGCTTGTCAAGTAAAGCGAAATGAAGGCTTGTTGGTGGCTTAATTTTCAAGCCAGTGACAAGATTAACATTTAAAGCAAAAGATAGGTTTGTCGGTGTCTTGATATGACAAGTCTAATCCAAGCTTTACTTATAAACCTTGCAACAAGCGTTGAATAAGGTTTTAAGCGAAAAGCTTTGCATGTTAAGCGAAATCAAGACTTGTTGGTGACTTAATTATCAAGCCAATGACAAGATTAACATTTAAGCGAAAGAGAGGTTTGTCGGTGTCTTGATATGACAAGTCTAATCCAAGCTTTACTTATAAACCTTGCAACAAGCGTTGAATAAGGTTTTAAGCGAAAAGCTTTGCATGTAAAGCGAAATCAAGGCTTGTAGGTGGCTTAATTTTCAAGCCAATGACAAGATTAACATTTAAAGCGAAGGAGAGGTTTGTCGGTGAGTTGATATGACAAGTCTAATACAAGCTTTACTTATAAATCTTGCAACAAGCGTTGAATAAGGTTTGAAGCGAAAAGCTTTGCATGTTAAGCGAAATCAAGACTTGTTGGTGACTTAATTATCAAGCCAATGACAAGATTAACATTTAAAGCGAAAGAGAAGTTTGTCGGTGTCTTGATATGACAAGGCTAAGACAAAGTTTACTTATAAACCTTGCAACAAACGTTGAATAAGATCTTTTTTTACGTATTTATGCTCCGAGCAACATGCGTTACACTTTGAAATGCAAACAAGTACCCACGAGCGATGTTTTCAGGCAATTATAACACGTTGCGATGAAAATTCCGACAACATTTTTTTCTCTTTTTTTCACTTTTTTATTTTACGAATACCTGTACAATTACATTTCAAACAATACTGTACAACGATTTT
Source organism: Podabrus alpinus (assembly GCA_932274525.1). NCBI lineage: Eukaryota > Metazoa > Arthropoda > Insecta > Coleoptera > Cantharidae > Podabrus > Podabrus alpinus. The sequence goes on from OW026455.1 coordinate 13,828,231, forward strand.
TTTTTTGCATCAAGATTACTAATTTTGTTGACGTGTTTTATATGATATCGAACCCACGTGTTTGAAAAACATTTTTTTGATTTTTTCCATTTTTTATTTCACAAAACACCGTAGAATTACATTCCAAACGTTACTGTAGAACGATTTTTTTTTGCATCAAAATTACTCATTTTTTGCCATAATTTCCGATATTTTTGCGATACATTTTTTAAATTTACGAAAAAAAAATATTTTTGGCTTCTTTTTTGTAATTCTTGGCTTAGTAAGAAGTAAGAAGACAAAAAATCATTGAAAACACACGAAAATTAAGAAAAATGTCATTCGATTCACCGTTGTCACCGAGTACAGCCCTCCGCGAGTTTTATTACAAGTTACGATGAAAATTGGAACAGCATTTTTTTCGCTTTTTTTCACTTTTTTATTTTACCAATCCCTGTACAATTTATTACATTTCAAACAATACTGTACAACGATTTTTTTTGCATCAAAATTACTAATTTTGTTGACGTTGACAACACACGCAATGATTTACATAAGTAAAACATTCGTAAAGTCATTGGCGAGAAGAAGATTCTTTCTTGTTGATATAGGGGGGGGGGGGGGGGCGAAAATAAAGGCATATAATAAATATAATGCTTTAGGGAGATAGTTGTTGGGCCTTCGGCCTCACTCAGGGGGATCGCAACCATACCTGTAGATTATGATTATTCTATCATGAGGGAATTTAGAAAATCGTACACAATTATTGTGTTTACCGGCACATATATGTGCCCCCCCCCCCCTATATCAACAAGAAAGAATCTTCTACTTTACGAATGTTTTGCTTATGTAAATCATTGCGTGTAAACACACGCAATGATTTGTAACTTTTACAACAGAATGTACTTAAGAAATAACTCATCGTTCATTGGTTCATTCAAATTTCTCAAACCCGAGACGCGTTAGCTGTTTAGATACATAAATAACTATTATTAAACTTAGTAGGGCGCCCGTGGGCAATAAATGATTCTCAATTTTCTCTCTGATTTTCAATTAAAGCTTTTAAATGGAAAAACTTGTTTTTTACTTTGTTTTTATTTTCAATAAATCAGCAGCCGGCCGGCCCGGCCCTGCAAACACGTGTTTTGTTGTTTAAAAATTTATATTTCTAGCAAAACCGTGTTGTAGTAAAACAAATTTTGAGGAATCTTACAACTTTTAGGACAAATAATTGTCCTTTATAATCGCGGCCCTAAATAAAATAATTATGAATAGTTAAATTAATATTTATTATTACATTTTACATTGAATGTTGATTTCAACAACTAAGCAAAACTTTTACGCATGATTCAATTATTTCAAAATTAGTTATATTGTGTAACTAAAATAACGTGTTTAGTTACAAAATATAACTAAACACATTATATATGTAAAACATTTAATAAAAATATTTTACTAATTATATGAACTGAAATTTATTTTGGAGTAAAAATTCGCGAGGGGAACTGACTTATTAGTTAAAAAACTTAATTATTATTTAGAACAATATTTGGGAGATTTATAAATTATAAAATATAGTTTTTCTGAAAGAACTTTGAATTATAAATTTAGAAAATCGTACACAATTATTGTGTTTACCGGCACATATATGTGCCCCCCCCCCTATATCAACAAGAAAGAATCTTCTTCTCGCCAATGACTTTACGAGTGTTTTACTTATGTAAATCATTGCGTGTAAACACACGCAATGATTTGTAACTTTTACAACATTATGTACTTAAGAAATAACTCATCGTTCATTGGTTCATTCAAATTTTTATCAAATTAGTTGGCATATTCCTACCGACAAATCATTGCGTGTAAACATACACACGCAATGATTTACATATATTACTGGGAAGATGGTTCTACTCCCATTTAATAATAAACAAGTTTGTTTTCCATTGTTACATACTTAGACGAAATGCTGGTACATTAGCGAGTACCTATTATTACAAGATGAATATTGTTTCGACGATAGATGTCTCGTTGTATGGTTCAAGTCGATTTCCGTCATGGATAGAGGTCGCGATGAATATTTGGAATTGTTGTATTTCATCTTTGATTTAATGTGTATACAATGTTGTATAATAATTTGTAAAAAGGGTTTATCCTTTAATGTATTCGTTGTAAAAAGGTTTCGACCATGAATTTAATAAATAAATTAGACTTTAATAATAATTTTAATCAAATATTCCTCGAAACGGGTGAGGGTAATAAATTTTTTTCCTTTGAAAAATTAAAAACTGGTAACGCTTATGATTTCTATAATATATTATAATTATATTGGGCATTATAATAAATATATAGAATATATTTAAAACATATTACTTAAATTCCAATAGGTCTCCATGGCACAGAGCGTTAGATGTTTGCTTCCAAAACAGGATCCTTAAGTTCGAACCCCGGCCAGGTAAAAAAAAAGTAAGTATATTATGCATAGTTGGTTACACTTTAAATTATATAGATTTATAAATAATAATAATAATATTTCAGATTCCCTTAAATCAGAAGTCTACATAATAGTACTATAATATAACATTGCGAGAGGGAGCGATCATCGAAGACGAGAAGTATAAAAAATAGTATATTCCATTATAATTAATTTAAATTAAAGATTGTATAAAAAATTAAATAAGAAGAAAATAATAATTATATAATAAAAAAATTAGTACAGTTTAATTACTTAATCAAAATTTTGTTTTATTTCAAACATTTTCCACTTGTCACGACAAGGTTATTGTAAAGTTATAGCAACATTGTTGGATAATTGTTTTAAGGTTGTATTAATCTTTATAAAAGCTTACGACCGTCAACTAGACCCTTTTTACAAGCTTTCTCTAAGCTTGTATGCCTTTTAACGACAACGATGTGACAACCTTTTCGACTTGTTAACTCAAGGTTGTTGTAATCTTTTGACAACATTGTTGGACAATTGTTTTTAGGTTGTTATAAGCATTGTTTAAGATTATGACCGTCAACTAGACCCTTTTTACAAGCTTTCTCTAAGCGTGTATGCCTTTTAACGACAACGATGTGACAACCTTTTCGACTTGTTAAGTCAAGGTTGTTATAATCTTTTGACAACATTGTCGGACAATTGTTTTAAGGTTGTTATAAGCATTGTTTAAGATTATGACCGTCAACTAGACCCTTTTTACAAGCTTTCTCTAAGCTTGTATGCCTTTTAACGACAACGATGTGACAACCTTTTCGACTTGTTAACTCAAGGTTGTTATAATCTTTTGACAACATTGTTGGACAATTGTTTTGAGGTTGTTATAAGCATTGTTTAAGATTATGACCGTCAACTAGGCCCTTTTTACAAGCTTTCTCTAAGCTTGTATGCCTTTTCACGACTACCTTGTGACAACCTTTTCCACTTGTTAAGATAAGGTTGTTATAATCTTATAGAAACCTTAAATTGCTAACTGGGCTTTTAAATTTCTTAACAACTAATACAAACAAACAAAAAAGTTACACATTATGTATACATGTTTACATGACTTTTCAGTCTTTTAGGCTTATCGCCATACCACCATTATGCACTTAAAATTAAAAAGAAAAAAAAACTTTTATGGGCTAGATTGAAATGAATTTTCGAAGCGGTTAATCTATTTTCCTTTTTCATTTTCTATACAAACCATACACAAATAGCAAAAAACAAACAGAAAATAAGAGAACATAATAGTGAGGAGAATTACGTTATTAATTTGGTTACAATTTATAAAACTATAGAATCTTAATCCTAAAAAAAAAATACATTTATATGAACTATCCCTTTGTAATTACGCTTTAGAAAACAAAAAGGATTTGTATAATTAGCGCGAGCAATAATCTACTATGTCACTGAAAGAGTTTATGAGTTCGCTATGAAAGGTTGCACTGTCGATCCATAAAGTTCATTTGATGACGACTTAGAGTGCGCGCACTGTGTCTTTTATTTCCACTACGAAAAAGTTTATTATTGAACCATAACATTTGTTTATATCGATTTTTGGGTATGCACTATCCATCCTTTTATCCAGTACCTCTTTAACATGAGAGAGGTTTGCTATTGGACCTTTGACTGGACAATGATATTTGTTAACACTGTTTTCTGACTTTATGCACTGAATGTCTTTTGGCCTAGAACTGTTAAGATTACTTTGAGGGTTGATTGATTTAACTATTTCCTTATTTTGAACTGTTGCTATAATTTACAGCTTATTTTGATTTTTTTTTGAACTGGTTTTCTTTATTGTTTTTATTTTAGTCTTCTTGATCATCTTGATTAATTTATTTTAATTGTTTTTAACTTTATTCGGTTGCACTTTTATGCTCCAAGTCTTATTTTGATGTTGGTTATAATTTAAATATGACTTTCGAGAAAAAAAAATTGTATGTTCTTGTGCTTTGGTTTGCTATAAGTTGTTATCCATCGTCCAATTTAATGTTCGTTGATCGGTAGATTGATCTGCCTCTTCTGTAGTTAGCGACTTTTCCAATCTTAGTTTTATGATTGGATATCAAGGTGAAATTGATAACTCCTTGATTTTTGACGGCACCGTTTGCTGGTTCTTTGGTTGTTTCCTAGTGGGATGCGCGTTACTCTTAATTGTCTTTTGAAAAAATTCGTGTACACACTTTATGTCTTTAGTTCGCGTGGAAGCAAATTTCCGCACTTATGCTCATCGCTAATTGTTAATATTCGCGATTATCGTGCACTGTTCAAAACTTTTATAGTCCATAATGAAAAAGGGAGAAAGTTTAGTCTTTCGATTTACACATACTACTATATACCTAAGGATAAATTCATAAAAAAAAAAGAAAATATATAATATGACAATAAACTATAATGTTAAACAGATAATCTATTTAATACATAACTAACAGATAATACATAAACACAATACAAAATTTTGATATATAAATTAAAAAAAATTTTTTTCTTTTATACTTGATAAGTTTGTAACAAAGTCCAAAGTTTTTTTTTTGAAGTAGTTACAACCTAACTACTCTCGCTTCTTTGTTCCATTTTGTACAAAATTTAAAATAGAAAAAGGGTTTTATTCATTATTATTATTACTATTTTTTTTTTAGAATTGTAAATTGAAAAATAATTAAATTTAACTCAAAAAAGAGAATTGTAAACATTTAAATTCAGTTTTATGAAAATTTAAAAGTTAATAAACTTGTAAGTTAGACTAATCTTTGCTTATACTAAAAAGGAAAATTCCAAAATAAAGTTCTATACTCAAAAAGTTAAAATCGCTTTGAAATAATTAAAAGTAAGGTTTTTTTTAAGCAAAAGGTGTTTCTTAAAAATTAAAATCAAGTTTCTAATGATTAATAAATTGTCGTATGAAGTACGAATTTGAAAAAAAAATGAGATAATATCAGCAAAAGTTAATAATTTATGTAATAAATTTGAAGTACTTTCAATTGGAAGGAAATGAATTTTTGTTTAAATAAAAAAAAAGTTGTTTATTTTTCGGTAGTTTTGTTCCGAAATGTCGCTTCTTGATTATGTAACTTGTTCTATTTTGATTTAACTGTTGGATACAATGATATTAAATAATGATTTAAAACCAATTTAGTTTTTCAAAATAGGAAAAGTTATAACTATCGGTTACGCTTTTAAAAAAAAGAGGTCGCAAATTTTCCATAGTAGGGGAGACCGGGGCTAGTTGTCGCAAAATTTGTTTTAGAATTTTTATTTCAGGTACTTTTTCATTTTACGTGGAAATCAGTATGCTATATTCTGCCTTCATGTGTTTAGAACGATATTTGATAAGCAAATGTAGTAAAACATGAAGTATTTTGAAGTAGGATTTGCTTTTGTCTTACTTGGACAAATGCGACAATATGCCCCACTGCGGGGCATGTTGTCTTACTGTATGGGGTAAGTTGTCGCTAATAAAATGATTGCGATAAGTTTAGAAACTTTAATTATCAATAATTATTTAATCATGAAACATATGAACAAAACCAATTATTAATCATCATCATCCGAATAACAAATACTTGTACTAGAAATTGTATTATTTTTGAATCGTTACAAGCCGTATTTGAATTATGTTTTTTTATGCTTAAATATCCTCGAAAAATAATTATGAATCACATTACAGCAATAAAAGGGGCACACCAGATGGGAATTGAAGTAAAGATGTAAAATTAACCCAATTATGCCAAATAGCATACACGGACATAGGTAAATTGGAATACGTATATTGATGCGACAACTTGCCCCGTAAACATTGAGACAAATTACCCCAGCGGACACTTTTTTGTTGGTGTATAATTATTTCTCAAATAATTAGTAACAACCACAATAATATAGCAATAATATATTACGTACATCGTAAACTATCATAATACTTCAATTTATCTCACCTTAAAGTTCTTAACGTGGCACAATCACACAAAAGTTTTCACGGCGTAAATTTACTTCTCGCAACGAATTTGATGTTTCCTAATTTATGGTGTTGCCATCTCTGCAAATTAGACCGAAACCTACAAATGGCAAAGAAGGCCACTATAGAGAAGCACTAGACATTGGTTTTGTACAGAAAACTTTTCTACGTTTTGAGATATTGCGAATACGACAATTTACCCCTGCGACAACTAGCCCCGGTCTCCCCTACTGGTGGTTTCTAAAAAAAAAAATTAAATTAATTTGTTGTAGATAATTGTTTTGGAGGTTGAATAATGTTAATGTATGTAGGGATTTTGGCTAATTTGGATTAATAATAATGGAAATCAGGGCGTACGTTTCGCCTGCTTACTCTCTCCGAACGCCTTGGGAGATTTACTTCGGGATCATTTAGAAAAATGATCTTGAAAAGTTAAGAGATATTTATTTCCGTTGTCAGATGTAACAAAGGGACCTACGATGTCCATCGCGGTTCTTTCAAATGGTTCGTTTAATTGAGGAAATCCTTGTAGGGGTGCTGGTTTAAAATGTGGTGAAGTTTTACGTTGATTACAGATATTACATGATTTTATATAATCGTTAATGTCTTTCTTCATACTTGGCCAGAAGAATCTATTTTGCATGAATTTTAAGGTTCTTGTTTGTCCTGCGTGTCCAGCAAGAGGGATATTATGAAAATCGTGAATTGCTTTTGTTACGAATGTTCTGGGGACAACTAGCAAGTCCTGTCCTGCGGTATTGTCCAATTTATATAGTAAATTATCATTATCTAAATAATATGGCAAGTCTTTGTCTTCATTTTCAGTAATTTCTTGTATTAACAATCTACAAAAGTGATTTTTTAGTTGTTCTTGTCGTATTTGATCTCTATTCCATACGGGTATCATGGGAGGTTCTTCGCTAATTATATTTACTGAATGCGTTAATTTGTGGTAATCACATATTTTAATTTCAATTGACGTGTCTTTAAAGATAAATTTTAACATTGAGTACACTGTATTCCAATCTAAACCGTCGATTTCTTGAGTTAATTTAGGTAAGGCTAGTTTAATATCTTTATTTTGCAAGCATAATTCGCGCAAGTTACTAAACGCGTCAAATAAGGTTTCGAATGAGGGTTTTCCGTAATGTTCGTTTTTAATTATCAAATAATAAATGTTTCTTTCGGGGAGATTCAGTGAAGCTATTTCTCCAAGATTTTTGTTTTGAGATTTTAGTTGATTTATATTACCGTATAATAATTTGAATTTATTCGCGATGTCTGAGTTCATATTAAAGTCTTCGGATACAAAAATGGCTAAGGAATAATTATCTGGAACTGTGAGTAAGTTAACTGATTCAATGATTATTCTGGGATTATTAGGAATACTGTCGGTTTCGTGTGCTGAAAGGAATTCTTGGATTTTTGGACGTTCAAACATAAAAGCTCGACTGAGAGCATCCACGTTTCCGTGCTTTACTCCTGGTCTATGAACAATATCAAAATCGTATTCGGATAATAATAGGGCCCACCTAGCTAATCTAGAGGTCGCGATTTTAAGATTTAAAAGCCATTTAAGAGGTCGATGATCTGTAATAACAGTGAATTTCCTTCCGTATAGGTAACATCTAAATTGCTTAATTCCGAAAACAACGGCGAGACATTCAAGTTCGGTGACTGTGTAATTTCTTTCAGCCTTTTGCAACTTCCGGCTGGTGAAAGCAATGGGTTTTTCGTATCCATTTCTTTTCTGACTTAAGATAGCGCCAATTCCTGTACCACTAGCGTCAGTGGCTAATATGAATGGTTCTTTAAAATCGGGGAATACAAGGACATCTTCGGATTTTACTGCCGTTTTTAATTTTTCAATTGACTCTATTACTTCAGGGGTGATTAAAAATTTATTTTCCTTCTTTGTTAAGTTTGTTAAAGGTAGTGCTAATTCTGAAAAGTTTTTAATAAAGCGTCGGTACCATCCTACTAATCCTAAAAATGATCTTGTTTCGGTTATGTTACGTGGTATTGGGAATGATTCTAGTGCTTTTAACTTATCTGGATCGGGTTTCAATCCTTCTTTTGTAATTATCTGGCCTAGGTATTTTACCTCTTCTACTAAAAAATTACATTTACTCGGTTTTAGTTTAACATTCGCTTCTTGAAGTTTTTCGAAGACGGAGCCCAATCGGTGAAGGTGTTCGTTTACGTCGCTCGTGCTGAATATTATAATGTCGTCCAGGTAAACTAGACACATGTTACCTGTTAATCCAGAAAGGGTAACGTTCATAAATCTTTGATATTGCGGTGGTCCGAAATGAGACCGTTTCAAGGAAAGGACACGATCGTATTCTAGTTAGTTTAGAGGCTATGATTTTGTTTGCTTAACTGTGCCAGGGTTTGGAAGTACCTAAGATTTGAAAATGCTGTTGGTTCAAATCCACTATGAAACTCAAGTGAAGTCTCTTCAGTGGAAGCTGTTTCGATAAAATAAAATGTAAGAGACAAACTATAAAAATAATGTTAAATATTTTCACTTTGCAGATTAAACAAATTAAGTAATTTTAAAATCTGTTGAGTTAGGGAAAAGCGTAATAAACAGTGGGATAAATGAAGTGAATAACTTGTGTAAAAGGACGGGTTTATTGACCGACAAATTAGAAGAATTGGAAAAGTGCGCCTGCCCATGAGAATTTTGGAGATAAAAGGAACTCACGATGTGCCTCTCGGTGTGAGGAGGTATTTTGAAGAGATTCGCATAATGTCAGTGAGAATAGAAACGTATTTGGATTTTTTATGAGTTGAATTTTGATGGTGTACGCCAGAGCATGTTAAGGAGATATTTTTGAGATGGTTAATGATTCGCAAAAGTAATGGTAAATTTGGGAAAGAGAAATTAATATTGAAAAGCTGTGACATCTGTTGGGTGAAAATTTTGATTACGACTGGATAGTTTTTATGGTTATGGGTGAACGATGATGGAAAGTTTGAGTTATTCAATGCTTAGTAATTTACTTATTGGTTAAAGGAAGAATATTTCGTTGGGAACGATCAATGGTGGACGAATATTTCTCTGATGGTTATTTTAAAAGAAGAAATTTTGAGCTAATTCACTTCTACCAAGGCTACTCGAGTGTTGTGCAACAAGAACAGTAATCGTCGACGGGAGAATAATCGGTAAGACAATAAAATTTGTGTGCGCATTTTTTTTTAAAAAAAAGGTCGTTAGACAATAATTTTTTTATTTGATTGGTGCGATCAATCAGGGAGGGACGTTAGTTTTTAGCATAAATTCTTTTGTACACTTGATTTGTTTAGTTTTTAGGATTTATAATTTGTTTCGTTAATAATATTGTTTGTAACAATAAATGAACAAGGTTTGAATGAGGAGATTTTATTTGAGTGCATTTTTGTTTAATAAATACAGCAGGTGTGAACAGATCCTGGTACAGACTAAAATTTTGTATCATTCAGTTGAGTTGCGAGTTGGTAACCAGCCGAAGTGTCTTTTCCTCAGAATCGGACTACTTACACGCCCAATTAAAAGAGTCTCATGCAAGCTAGTCCGGGGCATTAAAGAAAAAAAAAGAGCCGTTGCTTTTCCCGCTATAGAAATTGAATTTACAGTAGCTTAACACGGCAATATGTAGCCGGGCTATTTATAAGACCAAATGGGAGGCGATTATACTCGTAGTGGCCAAATGTCGTTGAAAATCCAGTCTTTTCTTTATCTGATTCTTCCACTTCGATTTGGTGGAAAGCTTGGGAAACGTCTAGCACACTAAATAATGTAGATGAATGGAAATATTGCTCAATGGTTTCATATAAGTCGGGTAAAGGGTAAAAATCGCGTTTTGTGACTGCGTTTAATCCGCGGTAATCTATACATACGCGTACCTTGGTTTTGCCGTCAGGGAGGTTCTTTAAAATCATTACGCCCGGAGCGCTCCAAGGACTATGACTGAAACGTATAATTTTTACTTTTAGGAGCTGGTCGATTTGGTTTTTCTAAATTTCTCTTTGGTGATAAGGGACTCGATATGGTTTCTTTGCTATTGGGGCTACGTTTTCCGTAATTATTCTGTGTTTGACGTTATGTACGCTAGTTAAATTTTCGTCGTCTGCAATAAAAATATTTATGTATTTCCATATAAGTTCATAAAGTAAATTAGTGGTAACGTTGTCCAAACGATTTAAATTAAATTGTGATAATATTTCGTCATTGTTTTTCATTGAGGTTTTTATTACATTTATTTTGGGTATTGCTCCAGTGTTACTGGCTTTTTCTAATATTTTTATATCATTTAATACCTTGGCGATTTGTGAATTTGCTTTTAAAATTACGTCATATTCGTTTGTGTTAATGATTCGGGTGATAACCTTTTGTTCAATTAATAAATTTTCAACTTGATTGCCGTACTGCAATTTAGGGAGATATCCGTTTTTGAATTTAAGTCTAAAATCTTGTTCACTTTCCGACCGTTTCGGTATTAATAAATCTCTGTTAGTTATTAAGGTTCCTATAAAATTTGTTTTATTAATTTTACCCGTTATTTTATTTTTATCGTTAGTATTACTGGCTATGTTAGCCCGATTGCTATTATTTTGCAATAACCGTTTATTTTCATTTTTAATGTTACTATTATTCGTTTTAAATTTAAGACCCTGCTCGTCTTTACCTATAATTTTTTTCACATTAATTGTATCATTTAATTTATCATTACTTTTTAATACGATCCTATTTTCTTCATTACTGTTTACTTCATTTAAAATTTCACTATTTTCGTTAATACTTACATCATTAATTAAATTTCTTCTTCCCATGTTTATAATTTCATTGTTAATATTTTCGCTAAAATTTTGCTTATTTTTCCTTTCAAATCTGCTATTTTCATTAATAAATTGTTCACCATTAAATTTTTCATTATTAAACACTTCTTTGACTTCACATAATTCGTTGGGTGAATTTCCGACAATACTATGATCACTCCAGTTGTAGCTTTGATTAGCTAAGATGTGGGGCGATGCGGCGATGTCCTCTTCATCCTCGAATGATGAGTCGTTCATACTTACCTTCGTTTCAATTTCGTTGCCTTCTTTGGGCCGTTTGATGGTATTTGATATTGTATATCTAAGTAAAATTAATTATTCCGATAATTTTTATTTGAACAACTACGGTAATTTTATGATATAATTTTATATTCTTGGTTAATTGTTTGCGTAAATTGCACTTTAATTACACCATTTGCCCACGTTTTTTAACCAAAAAACTTTATTGATCGTAAAATGGAGGATTTATTCGTTTATTATTATTTAATTAATTAATTAATTAATAATATTTATTGATTTATATAATCAACAACATTAAATTGATCATTAATCAACCTAAAAATTCGTTAGAATTGTTACCATTTAAACATTTTAATTTCGTTTAAATTATATTGATCGATTATTTTAAATGTACAAATTATTAATTTTTAAAATTCGGAGTAAATTACAATTTAATAATTAACAAGCTAAAAGTAAGCAATAAAAATGTAATTGAATACATATTTATTAATTAACCATATTCTTTAAATTAATGTTTTTTTAAATTTGAATGAAAGTGAAACAAGGAATTTATTCAATCTTTAAAAAAATTTAAAAAATCTAGAAACCATATTTTCAAATTTTTCGCTTGGTAACCGACTTTTTTGCACAATAGAGCTATTCAAATATAAGCCAATGATGTTTATACGGAAAGCTTGTCCAATAATTTATTACTTGAAAACATTCAAATTCTACTGTTTTCACAGTTGCTTTTAGCTTAGCGGGAAAACAATAGTCTCTTTGTGTTAAAGACAATCGATATTTGTTAGAATTTAATTCCTATTAGAACCCCTTCCCCTACCTTCCGATAAGCTGCCTTACCGATAGTTTTTTAACGAAAATTTTTATTGTACATTATTCATTCGTGTAGTACAGTGCTACTTTTTTGTGTCCACAAAATTCTAAATTTTTATAAAAATGGCTTCTAACATCAATTATGGTGAGTTTCATTGAATAAAAGCTTTTAAATACATATTATGTAGACGTGAACATAAAACTTAGGTTGTACGCGTTGTAATGGGGTTTTATTTTGAAACAGGCCACGAGGAGTAGGGTCTGTCCGTCCGTCTGTTGAATGTTTACACTCGCTTATTTTAGTCTAGAAAATAATTATGCCCATATTAAAACGTTTTGTCAAAACTCAATCAATTAGATATGTCCGTTTGTCCATTATTTCGAATTTCATAAAACGCTAGGGCCGTTTGATGGTATTTGATATTGTATATCTAAGTAAAATTAATTATTCCGATAATTTTTATTTGAACAACTACGGTAATTTTATGATATAATTTTATATTCTTGGTTAATTGTTTGCGTAAATTGCACTTTAATTACACCATTTGCCCACGTTTTTTAACCAAAAAACTTTATTGATCGTAACATGGTGGATTTATTCGTTTATTATTATTTAATTAATTAATTAATTAATAATATTTTTTGATTTATATAATCAACAACATTAAATTGATCATTAATCAACCTAAAAATTCGTTAGAATTGTTACCATTTAACATTTTAATTTCGTTTAAATTATATCGATCGATTATTTTTAATTTAATAACATTACTTATTGTAAATTACAATTTAATAATTAACAAGCTAAAAGTAAGCAATAAAAATGTAATTGAATACATATTTATTAATTAACCATATTCTTTAAATTAATGTTTTTTTAAATTTGAATGAAAGTGAAACAAGGAATTTATTCAATCTTTAAAAAAATTTAAAAAATCTAGAAACCATATTTTCAAATTTTTCGCTTGGTAACCGACTTTTTTTGCACAATAGAGCTATTCAAATATAAGCCAATGATGTTTATACGGAAAGCTTGTCCAATAATTTATTACTTGAAAACATTCAAATTCTACTGTTTTCACAGTTGGTTTTAGCTTAGCGGGAAAACAATAGTCTCTTTGTGTTAAAGACAATCGATATTTGTTAGAATTTAATTCCTATTAGAACCCCTTCCCCTACCTTCCGATAAGCTGCCTTACCGATAGTTTTTTAACGAAAATTTTTATTGTACATTATTCATTCGTGTAGTACAGTGCTACTTTTTTGTGTCCACAAAATTCTAAATTTTTATAAAAATGGCTTCTAACATCAATTATGGTGAGTTTCATTGAATAAAAGCTTTTAAATACATATTATGTAGACGTGAACATAAAACTTAGGTTGTACGCGTTGTAATGGGGTTTTATTTTGAAACAGGCCACGAGGAGTAGGGTCTGTCCGTCCGTCTGTTGAATGTTTACACTCGCTTATTTTAGTCTAGAAAATAATTATGCCCATATTAAAACGTTTTGTCAAAACTCAATCAAATAGATATGTCCGTTTGTCCATTATTTCGAATTTCATAAAACGCTAGGGCCGTTTGATGGTATTTGATATTGTATATCTAAGTAAAATTAATTATTCCGATAATTTTTATTTGAACAACTACGGTAATTTTATGATATAATTTTATATTCTTGGTTAATTGTTTGCGTAAATTGCACTTTAATTACACCATTTGCCCACGTTTTTTAACCAAAAAACTTTATTGATCGTAAAATGGAGGATTTATTCGTTTATTATTATTTAATTAATTAATTAATTAATAATATTTATTGATTTATATAATCAACAACATTAAATTGATCATTAATCAACCTAAAAATTCGTTAGAATTGTTACCATTTAACATTTTAATTTCGTTTAAATTATATCGATCGATTATTTTAAATGTATAAATTATTAATTTTTAAAATTCGGAGTAAATTACAATTTAATAATTAACAAGCTAAAAGTAAGCAATAAAAATGTAATTGAATACATATTTATTAATTAACCATATTCTTTAAATTAATGTTTTTTTAAATTTGAATGAAAGTGAAACAAGGAATTTATTCAATCTTTAAAAAAATTTAAAAAATCTAGAAACCATATTTTCAAATTTTTCGCTTGGTAACCGACTTTTTTTGCACAATAGAGCTATTCAAATATAAGCCAATGATGTTTATACGGAAAGCTTGTCCAATAATTTATTACTTGAAAACATTCAAATTCTACTGTTTTCACAGTTGCTTTTAGCTTAGCGGGAAAACAATAGTCTCTTTGTGTTAAAGACAATCGATATTTGTTAGAATTTAATTCCTATAGAACCCCTTCCCCTACCTTCCGATAAGCTGCCTTACCGATAGTTTTTTAACGAAAATTTTTATTGTACATTATTCATTCGTGTAGTACAGTGCTACTTTTTTGTGTCCACAAAATTCTAAATTTTTATAAAAATGGCTTCTAACATCAATTATGGTGAGTTTCATTGAATAAAAGCTTTTAAATACATATTATGTAGACGTGAACATAAAACTTAGGTTGTACGCGTTGTAATGGGGTTTTATTTTGAAACATGCCACGAGGAGTAGGGTCTGTCCGTCCGTCTGTTGAATGTTTACACTCGCTTATTTTAGTCTAGAAAATAATTATGCCCATATTAAAACGTTTTGTCAAAACTCAATCAATTAGATATGCCCGTTTGTCCATTACTTCGAATTTCATAAAACGCTAGGGCCGTTTGATGGTATTTGATATTGTATATCTAAGTAAAATTAATAATTCCGATAATTTTTATTTGAACAACTACGGTAATTTTATGATATAATTTTATATTCTTGGTTAATTGTTAGCGTAAATTGCACTTTAATTACACCATTTGCCCACGTTTTTTAACCAAAAAACTTTATTGATCGTAAAATGGTGGATTTATTCGTTTATTATTATTTAATTAATTAATTAATTAATAATATTTATTGATTTATATAATCAACAACATTAAATTGATCATTAATCAACCTAAAAATTCGTTAGAATTGTAACCATTTAAACATTTTAATTTCGTTTAAATTATATCGATCGATTATTTTTAATTTAATAACATTACTTATTGTAAATTACAATTTAATAATTAACAAGCTAAAAGTAAGCAATAAAAATGTAATTGAATACATATTTATTAATTAACCATATTCTTTAAATTAATGTTTTTTTAAATTTGAATGAAAGTGAAACAAGGAATTTATTCAATCTTTAAAAAAATTTAAAAAATCTAGAAACCATATTTTCAAATTTTTCGCTTGGTAACCGACTTTTTTGCACAATAGAGCTATTCAAATATAAGCCAATGATGTTTATACGGAAAGCTTGTCCAATAATTTATTACTTGAAAACATTCAAATTCTACTGTTTTCACAGTTGCTTTTAGCTTAGCGGGAAAACAATAGTCTCTTTGTGTTAAAGACAATCGATATTTGTTAGAATTTAATTCCTATTAGAACCCCTTCCCCTACCTTCCGATAAGCTGCCTTACCGATAGTTTTTTAACGAAAATTTTTATTGTACATTATTCATTCGTGTAGTACAGTGCTACTTTTTTGTGTCCACAAAATTCTAAATTTTTATAAAAATGGCTTCTAACATCAATTATGGTGAGTTTCATTGAATAAAAGCTTTTAAATACATATTATGTAGACGTGAACATAAAACTTAGGTTGTACGCGTTGTAATGGGGTTTTATTTTGAAACAGGCCACGAGGAGTAGGGTCTGTCCGTCCGTCTGTTGAATGTTTACACTCGCTTATTTTAGTCTAGAAAATAATTATGCCCATATTAAAACGTTTTGTCAAAACTCAATCAATTAGATATGTCCGTTTGTCCATTATTTCGAATTTCATAAAACGCTAGGGCCGTTTGATGGTATTTGATATTGTATATCTAAGTAAAATTAATTATTCCGATAATTTTTATTTGAACAACTACGGTAATTTTATGATATAATTTTATATTCTTGGTTAATTGTTTGCGTAAATTGCACTTTAATTACACCATTTGCCCACGTTTTTTAACCAAAAAACTTTATTGATCGTAAAATGGAGGATTTATTCGTTTATTATTATTTAATTAATTAATTAATTAATAATATTTATTGATTTATATAATCAACAACATTAAATTGATCATTAATCAACCTAAAAATTCGTTAGAATTGTTACCATTTAAACATTTTAATTTCGTTTAAATTATATCGATCGATTATTTTTAATTTAATAACATTACTTATTGTAAATACAATTTAATAATTAACAAGCTAAAAGTAAGCAATAAAAATGTAATTGAATACATATTTATTAATTAACCATATTCTTTAAATTAATGTTTTTTTAAATTTGAATGAAAGTGAAACAAGGAATTTATTCAATCATTAAAAAAATTAAAAAAATCTAGAAACCATATTTTCAAATTTTTCGCTTGGTAACCGACTTTTTTGCACAATAGAGCTATTCAAATATAAGCCAATGATGTTTATACGGAAAGCTTGTCCAATAATTTATTACTTGAAAACATTCAAATTCTACTGTTTTCACAGTTGCTTTTAGCTTAGCGGGAAAACAATAGTCTCTTTGTGTTAAAGACAATCGATATTTGTTAGAATTTAATTCCTATTAGAACCCCTTCCCCTACCTTCCGATAAGCTGCCTTACCGATAGTTTTTTAACGAAAATTTTTATTGTACATTATTCATTCGTGTAGTACAGTGCTACTTTTTTGTGTCCACAAAATTCTAAATTTTTATAAAAATGGCTTCTAACATCAATTATGGTGAGTTTCATTGAATAAAAGCTTTTAAATACATATTATGTAGACGTGAACATAAAACTTAGGTTGTACGCGTTGTAATGGGGTTTTATTTTGAAACAGGCCACGAGGAGTAGGGTCTGTCCGTCCGTCTGTTGAATGTTTACACTCGCTTATTTTAGTCTAGAAAATAATTATGCCCATATTAAAACGTTTTGTCAAAACTCAATCAAATAGATATGTCCGTTTGTCCATTATTTCGAATTTCATAAAACGCTAGGGCCGTTTGATGGTATTTGATATTGTATATCTAAGTAAAATTAATTATTCCGATAATTTTTATTTGAACAACTACGGTAATTTTATGATATAATTTTATATTCTTGGTTAATTGTTTGCGTAAATTGCACTTTAATTACACCATTTGCCCACGTTTTTTAACCAAAAAACTTTATTGATCGTAAAATGGAGGATTTATTCGTTTATTATTATTTAATTAATTAATAATATTTATTGATTTATATAATCAACAACATTAAATTGATCATTAATCAACCTAAAAATTCGTTAGAATTGTTACCATTTAACATTTTAATTTCGTTTAAATTATATCGATCGATTATTTTTAATTTAATAACATTACTTATTGTAAATTACAATTTAATAATTAACAAGCTAAAAGTAAGCAATAAAAATGTAATTGAATACATATTTATTAATTAACCATATTCTTTAAATTAATGTTTTTTTAAATTTGAATGAAAGTGAAACAAGGAATTTATTCAATCTTTAAAAAAATTAAAAAAATCTAGAAACCATATTTTCAAATTTTTCGCTTGGTAACCGACTTTTTTGCACAATAGAGCTATTCAAATATCAGCCAATGATGTTTATACGGAAAGCTTGCCCAATAATTTATTACTTGAAAACATTCAAATTCTACTGTTTTCACAGTTGCTTTTAGCTTAGCGGGAAAACAATAGTCTCTTTGTGTTAAAGACAATCGATATTTGTTAGAATTTAATTCCTATTAGAACCCCTTCCCCTACCTTCCGATAAGCTGCCTTACCGATAGTTTTTTAACGAAAATTTTTATTGTACATTATTCATTCGTGTAGTACAGTGCTACTTTTTTGTGTCCACAAAATTCTAAATTTTTATAAAAATGGCTTCTAACATCAATTATGGTGAGTTTCATTGAATAAAAGCTTTCAAATACATATTATGTAGACGTGAACATAAAACTTAGGTTGTACGCGTTGTAATGGGGTTTTATTTTGAAACAGGCCACGAGGAGTAGGGTCTGTCCGTCCGTCTGTTGAATGTTTACACTCGCTTATTTTAGTCTAGAAAATAATTATGCCCATATTAAAACGTTTTGTCAAAACTCAATCAATTAGATATGTCCGTTTGTCCATTATTTCGAATTTCATAAAACGCTAGGGCCGTTTGATGGTATTTGATATTGTATATCTAAGTAAAATTAATTATTCCGATAATTTTTATTTGAACAACTACGGTAATTTTATGATATAATTTTATATTCTTGGTTAATTGTTTGCGTAAATTGCACTTTAATTACACCATTTGCCCACGTTTTTTAACCAAAAAACTTTATTGATCGTAAAATGGAGGATTTATTCGTTTATTATTATTTAATTAATTAATAATATATATTGATTTATATAATCAACAACATTAAATTGATCATTAATCAACCTAAAAATTCGTTAGAATTGTTACCATTTAAACATTTTAATTTCGTTTAAATTATATCGATCGATTATTTTTAATTTAATAACATTACTTATTGTAAATTACAATTTAATAATTAACAAGCTAAAATTAAGCAATAAAAATGTAATTAAATACATATTTATTAATTAACCATATTCTTTAAATTAATGTTTTTTTAAATTTGAATGAAAGTGAAACAAGGAATTTATTCAATCTTTAAAAAAATTAAAAAAATCTAGAAACCATATTTTCAAATTTTTCGCTTGGTAACCGACTTTTTTGCACAATAGAGCTATTCAAATATAAGCCAATGATGTTTATACGGAAAGCTTGTCCAATAATTTATTACTTGAAAACATTCAAATTCTACTGTTTTCACAGTTGCTTTTAGCTTAGCGGGAAAACAATAGTTTCTTTGTGTTAAAGACAATCGATATTTGTTAGAATTTAATTCCTATTAGAACCCCTTCCCCTACCTTCCGATAAGCTGCCTTACCGATAGTTTTTTAACGAAAATTTTTATTGTACATTATTCATTCGTGTAGTACAGTGCTACTTTTTTGTGTCCACAAAATTCTAAATTTTTATAAAAATGGCTTCTAACATCAATTATGGTGAGTTTCATTGAATAAAAGCTTTTAAATACATATTATGTAGACGTGAACATAAAACTTAGGTTGTACGCGTTGTAATGGGGTTTTATTTTGAAACAGGCCACGAGGAGTAGGGTCTGTCCGTCCGTCTGTTGAATGTTTACACTCGCTTATTTTAGTCTAGAAAATAATTATGCCCATATTAAAACGTTTTGTCAAAACTCAATCAATTAGATATGTCCGTTTGTCCATTATTTCGAATTTCATAAAACGCTAGGGCCGTTTGATGGTATTTGATATTGTATATCTAAGTAAAATTAATTATTCCGATAATTTTTATTTGAACAACTACGGTAATTTTATGATATAATTTTATATTCTTGGTTAATTGTTTGCGTAAATTGCACTTTAATTACACCATTTGCCCACGTTTTTTAACCAAAAAACTTTATTGATCGTAAAATGGAGGATTTATTCGTTTATTATTATTTAATTAATTAATAATATATATTGATTTATATAATCAACAACATTAAATTGATCATTAATCAACCTAAAAATTCGTTAGAATTGTTACCATTTAAACATTTTAATTTCGTTTAAATTATATCGATCGATTATTTTTAATTTAATAACATTACTTATTGTAAATTACAATTTAATAATTAACAAGCTAAAATTAAGCAATAAAAATGTAATTAAATACATATTTATTAATTAACCATATTCTTTAAATTAATGTTTTTTTAAATTTGAATGAAAGTGAAACAAGGAATTTATTCAATCTTTAAAAAAATTAAAAAAATCTAGAAACCATATTTTCAAATTTTTCGCTTGGTAACCGACTTTTTTGCACAATAGAGCTATTCAAATATAAGCCAATGATGTTTATACGGAAAGCTTGTCCAATAATTTATTACTTGAAAACATTCAAATTCTACTGTTTTCACAGTTGCTTTTAGCTTAGCGGGAAAACAATAGTTTCTTTGTGTTAAAGACAATCGATATTTGTTAGAATTTAATTCCTATTAGAACCCCTTCCCCTACCTTCCGATAAGCTGCCTTACCGATAGTTTTTTAACGAAAATTTTTATTGTACATTATTCATTCGTGTAGTACAGTGCTACTTTTTTGTGTCCACAAAATTCTAAATTTTTATAAAAATGGCTTCTAACATCAATTATGGTGAGTTTCATTGAATAAAAGCTTTTAAATACATATTATGTAGACGTGAACATAAAACTTAGGTTGTACGCGTTGTAATGGGGTTTTATTTTGAAACAGGCCACGAGGAGTAGGGTCTGTCCGTCCGTCTGTTGAATGTTTACACTCGCTTATTTTAGTCTAGAAAATAATTATGCCCATATTAAAACGTTTTGTCAAAACTCAATCAATTAGATATGTCCGTTTGTCCATTATTTCGAATTTCATAAAACGCTAGGGCCGTTTGATGGTATTTGATATTGTATATCTAAGTAAAATTAATTATTCCGATAATTTTTATTTGAACAACTACGGTAATTTTATGATATAATTTTATATTCTTGGTTAATTGTTTGCGTAAATTGCACTTTAATTACACCATTTGCCCACGTTTTTTAACCAAAAAACTTTATTGATCGTAAAATGGTGGATTTATTCGTTTATTATTATTTAATTAATTAATTAATTAATAATATTTATTGATTTATATAATCAACAACATTAAATTGATCATTAATCAACCTAAAAATTCGTTAGAATTGTTACCATTTAACATTTTAATTTCGTTTAAATTATATCGATCGATTATTTTAAATGTATAAATTATTAATTTTTAAAATTCGGAGTAAATTACAATTTAATAATTAACAAGCTAAAAGTAAGCAATAAAAATGTAATTGAATACATATTTATTAATTAACCATATTCTTTAAATTAATGTTTTTTTAAATTTGAATGAAAGTGAAACAAGGAATTTATTCAATCTTTAAAAAAATTAAAAAAATCTAGAAACCATATTTTCAAATTTTTCGCTTGGTAACCGACTTTTTTGCACAATAGAGCTATTCAAATATCAGCCAATGATGTTTATACGGAAAGCTTGTCCAATAATTTATTACTTGAAAACATTCAAATTCTACTGTCTACACAGTTGCTTTTAGCTTAGCGGGAAAACAATAGTCTCTTTGTGTTAAAGACAATCGATATTTGTTAGAATTTAATTCCTATTAGAACCCCTTCCCCTACCTTCCGATAAACTGCCTTACCGATAGTTTTTTAACGAAAATTTTTATTGTACATTATTCATTCGTGTAGTACAGTGCTACTTTTTTGTGTCCACAAAATTCTAAATTTTTATAAAAATGGCTTCTAACATCAATTATGGTGAGTTTCATTGAATAAAAGCTTTTAAATACATATTATGTAGACGTGAACATAAAACTTAGGTTGTACGCGTTGTAATGGGGTTTTATTTTGAAACAGGCCACGAGGAGTAGGGTCCGTCCGTCCGTCTGTTGAATGTTTACACTCGCTTATTTTAGTCTAGAAAATAATTATGCCCATATTAAAACGTTTTGTCAAAACTCAATCAATTAGATATGTCCGTTTGTCCATTATTTCGAATTTCATAAAACGCTAGGGCCGTTTGATGGTATTTGATATTGTATATCTAAGTAAAATTAATTATTCCGATAATTTTTATTTGAACAACTACGGTAATTTTATGATATAATTTTATATTCTTGGTTAATTGTTTGCGTAAATTGCACTTTAATTACACCATTTGCCCACGTTTTTTAACCAAAAAACTTTATTGATCGTAAAATGGAGGATTTATTCGTTTATTATTATTTAATTAATTAATAATATATATTGATTTATATAATCAACAACATTAAATTGATCATTAATCAACCTAAAAATTCGTTAGAATTGTTACCATTTAAACATTTTAATTTCGTTTAAATTATATCGATCGATTATTTTTAATTTAATAACATTACTTATTGTAAATTACAATTTAATAATTAACAAGCTAAAATTAAGCAATAAAAATGTAATTAAATACATATTTATTAATTAACCATATTCTTTAAATTAATGTTTTTTTAAATTTGAATGAAAGTGAAACAAGGAATTTATTCAATCTTTAAAAAAATTAAAAAAATCTAGAAACCATATTTTCAAA
Source organism: Podabrus alpinus (assembly GCA_932274525.1). Taxonomy (NCBI): domain Eukaryota; kingdom Metazoa; phylum Arthropoda; class Insecta; order Coleoptera; family Cantharidae; genus Podabrus; species Podabrus alpinus. Next base: position 13,850,841 of record OW026455.1, read on the forward strand.
TTTTTCGCTTGGTAACCGACTTTTTTGCACAATAGAGCTATTCAAATATCAGCCAATGATGTTTATACGGAAAGCTTGCCCAATAATTTATTACTTGAAAACATTCAAATTCTACTGTTTTCACAGTTGCTTTTAGCTTAGCGGGAAAACAATAGTCTCTTTGTGTTAAAGACAATCGATATTTGTTAGAATTTAATTCCTATTAGAACCCCTTCCCCTACCTTCCGATAAGCTGCCTTACCGATAGTTTTTTAACGAAAATTTTTATTGTACATTATTCATTCGTGTAGTACAGTGCTACTTTTTTGTGTCCACAAAATTCTAAATTTTTATAAAAATGGCTTCTAACATCAATTATGGTGAGTTTCATTGAATAAAAGCTTTTAAATACATATTATGTAGACGTGAACATAAAACTTAGGTTGTACGCGTTGTAATGGGGTTTTATTTTGAAACAGGCCACGAGGAGTAGGGTCTGTCCGTCCGTCTGTTGAATGTTTACACTCGCTTATTTTAGTCTAGAAAATAATTATGCCCATATTAAAACGTTTTGTCAAAACTCAATCAATTAGATATGTCCGTTTGTCCATTATTTCGAATTTCATAAAACGCTAGGGCCGTTTGATGGTATTTGATATTGTATATCTAAGTAAAATTAATTATTCCGATAATTTTTATTTGAACAACTACGGTAATTTTATGATATAATTTTATATTCTTGGTTAATTGTTTGCGTAAATTGCACTTTAATTACACCATTTGCCCACGTTTTTTAACCAAAAAACTTTATTGATCGTAAAATGGAGGATTTATTCGTTTATTATTATTTAATTAATTAATTAATTAATAATATTTATTGATTTATATAATCAACAACATTAAATTGATCATTAATCAACCTAAAAATTCGTTAGAATTGTTACCATTTAAACATTTTAATTTCGTTTAAATTATATCGATCCATTATTTTTAATTTAATAACATTACTTATTGTAAATACAATTTAATAATTAACAAGCTAAAAGTAAGCAATAAAAATGTAATTGAATACATATTTATTAATTAACCATATTCTTTAAATTAATGTTTTTTTAAATTTGAATGAAAGTGAAACAAGGAATTTATTCAATCTTTAAAAAAATTTAAAAAATCTAGAAACCATATTTTCAAATTTTTCGCTTGGTAACCGACTTTTTTGCACAATAGAGCTATTCAAATATAAGCCAATGATGTTTATACGGAAAGCTTGTCCAATAATTTATTACTTGAAAACATTCAAATTCTACTGTTTTCACAGTTGCTTTTAGCTTAGCGGGAAAACAATAGTCTCTTTGTGTTAAAGACAATCGATATTTGTTAGAATTTAATTCCTATTAGAACCCCTTCCCCTACCTTCCGATAAACTGCCTTACCGATAGTTTTTTAACGAAAATTTTTATTGTACATTATTCATTCGTGTAGTACAGTGCTACTTTTTTGTGTCCACAAAATTCTAAATTTTTATAAAAATGGCTTCTAACATCAATTATGGTGAGTTTCATTGAATAAAAGCTTTTAAATACATATTATGTAGACGTGAACATAAAACTTAGGTTGTACGCGTTGTAATGGGGTTTTATTTTGAAACAGGCCACGAGGAGTAGGGTCTGTCCGTCCGTCTGTTGAATGTTTACACTCGCTTATTTTAGTCTAGAAAATAATTATGCCCATATTAAAACGTTTTGTCAAAACTCAATCAATTAGATATGTCCGTTTGTCCATTATTTCGAATTTCATAAAACGCTAGGGCCGTTTGATGGTATTTGATATTGTATATCTAAGTAAAATTAATTATTCCGATAATTTTTATTTGAACAACTACGGTAATTTTATGATATAATTTTATATTCTTGGTTAATTGTTTGCGTAAATTGCACTTTAATTACACCATTTGCCCACGTTTTTTAACTAAAAAACTTTATTGATCGTAAAATGGAGGATTTATTCGTTTATTATTATTTAATTAATTAATTAATTAATAATATTTATTGATTTATATAATCATAAACATTAAATTGATCATTAATCAACCTAAAAATTCGTTAGAATTGTTACCATTTAACATTTTAATTTCGTTTAAATTATATCGATCGATTATTTTTAATTTAATAACATTACTTATTGTAAATACAATTTAATAATTAACAAGCTAAAAGTAAGCAATAAAAATGTAATTGAATACATATTTATTAATTAACCATATTCTTTAAATTAATGTTTTTTTAAATTTGAATGAAAGTGAAACAAGGAATTTATTCAATCATTAAAAAAATTAAAAAAATCTAGAAACCATATTTTCAAATTTTTCGCTTGGTAACCGACTTTTTTGCACAATAGAGCTATTCAAATATAAGCCAATGATGTTTATACGGAAAGCTTGTCCAATAATTTATTACTTGAAAACATTCAAATTCTACTGTTTTCACAGTTGCTTTTAGCTTAGCGGGAAAACAATAGTCTCTTTGTGTTAAAGACAATCGATATTTGTTAGAATTTAATTCCTATTAGAACCCCTTCCCCTACCTTCCGATAAGCTGCCTTACCGATAGTTTTTTAACGAAAATTTTTATTGTACATTATTCATTCGTGTAGTACAGTGCTACTTTTTTGTGTCCACAAAATTCTAAATTTTTATAAAAATGGCTTCTAACATCAATTATGGTGAGTTTCATTGAATAAAAGCTTTTAAATACATATTATGTAGACGTGAACATAAAACTTAGGTTGTACGCGTTGTAATGGGGTTTTATTTTGAAACAGGCCACGAGGAGTAGGGTCTGTCCGTCCGTCTGTTGAATGTTTACACTCGCTTATTTTAGTCTAGAAAATAATTATGCCCATATTAAAACGTTTTGTCAAAACTCAATCAATTAGATATGTCCGTTTGTCCATTATTTCGAATTTCATAAAACGCTAGGGCCGTTTGATGGTATTTGATATTGTATATCTAAGTAAAATTAATTATTCCGATAATTTTTATTTGAACAACTACGGTAATTTTATGATATAATTTTATATTCTTGGTTAATTGTTTGCGTAAATTGCAATTTAATTACACCATTTGCCCACGTTTTTTAACCAAAAAACTTTATTGATCGTAAAATGGAGGATTTATTCGTTTATTATTATTTAATTAATTAATTAATTAATAATATTTATTGTTTTATATAATCAACAACATTAAATTGATCATTAATCAACCTAAAAATTCGTTAGAATTGTTACCATTTAACATTTTAATTTCGTTTAAATTATATCGATCGATTATTTTAAATGTATAAATTATTAATTTTTAAAATTCGGAGTAAATTACAATTTAATAATTAACAAGCTAAAAGTAAGCAATAAAAATGTAATTGAATACATATTTATTAATTAACCATATTCTTTAAATTAATGTTTTTTTAAATTTGAATGAAAGTGAAACAAGGAATTTATTCAATCTTTAAAAAAATTAAAAAAATCTAGAAACCATATTTTCAAATTTTTCGCTTGGTAACCAACTTTTTTGCACAATAGAGCTATTCAAATATAAGCCAATGATGTTTATACGGAAAGCTTGTCCAATAATTTATTACTTGAAAACATTCAAATTCTACTGTTTTCACAGTTGCTTTTAGCTTAGCGGGAAAACAATAGTTTCTTTGTGTTAAAGACAATCGATATTTGTTAGAATTTAATTCCTATTAGAACCCCTTCCCCTACCTTCCGATAAGCTGCCTTACCGATAGTTTTTTAACGAAAATTTTTATTGTACATTATTCATTCGTGTAGTACAGTGCTACTTTTTTGTGTCCACAAAATTCTAAATTTTTATAAAAATGGCTTCTAACATCAATTATGGTGAGTTTCATTGAATAAAAGCTTTTAAATACATATTATGTAGACGTGAACATAAAACTTAGGTTGTACGCGTTGTAATGGGGTTTTATTTTGAAACAGGCCACGAGGAGTAGGGTCTGTCCGTCCGTCTGTTGAATGTTTACACTCGCTTATTTTAGTCTAGAAAATAATTATGCCCATATTAAAACGTTTTGTCAAAACTCAATCAATTAGATATGTCCGTTTGTCCATTATTTCGAATTTCATAAAACGCTAGGGCCGTTTGATGGTATTTGATATTGTATATCTAAGTAAAATTAATTATTCCGATAATTTTTATTTGAACAACTACGGTAATTTTATGATATAATTTTATATTCTTGGTTAATTGTTTGCGTAAATTGCACTTTAATTACACCATTTGCCCACGTTTTTTAACCAAAAAACTTTATTGATCGTAAAATGGAGGATTTATTCGTTTATTGTTATTTAATTAATTAATTAATTAATAATATTTATTGATTTATATAATCAACAACATTAAATTGATCATTAATCAACCTAAAAATTCGTTAGAATTGTTACCATTTAACATTTTAATTTCGTTTAAATTATATCGATCGATTATTTTTAATTTAATAACATTACTTATTGTAAATTACAATTTAATAATTAACAAGCTAAAAGTAAGCAATAAAAATGTAATTGAATACATATTTATTAATTAACCATATTCTTTAAATTAATGTTTTTTTAAATTTGAATGAAAGTGAAACAAGGAATTTATTCAATCATTAAAAAAATTAAAAAAATCTAGAAACCATATTTTCAAATTTTTCGCTTGGTAACCGACTTTTTTGCACAATAGAGCTATTCAAATATCAGCCAATGATGTTTATACGGAAAGCTTGTCCAATAATTTATTACTTGAAAACATTCAAATTCTACTGTTTTCACAGTTGCTTTTAGCTTAGCGGGAAAACAATAGTCTCTTTGTGTTAAAGACAATCGACATTTGTTAGAATTTAATTCCTATTAGAACCCCTTCCCCTACCTTCCGATAAGCTGCCTTACCGATAGTTTTTTAACGAAAATTTTTATTGTACATTATTCATTCGTGTAGTACAGTGCTACTTTTTTGTGTCCACAAAATTCTAAATTTTTATAAAAATGGCTTCTAACATCAATTATGGTGAGTTTCATTGAATAAAAGCTTTTAAATACATATTATGTAGACGTGAACATAAAACTTAGGTTGTACGCGTTGTAATGGGGTTTTATTTTGAAACAGGCCACGAGGAGTAGTGTCTGTCCGTCCGTCTGTTGAATGTTTACACTCGCTTATTTTAGTCTAGAAAATAATTATGCCCATATTAAAACGTTTTGTCAAAACTCAATCAATTAGATATGTCCGTTTGTCCATTATTTCGAATTTCATAAAACGCTAGGGCCGTTTGATGGTATTTGATATTGTATATCTAAGTAAAATTAATTATTCCGATAATTTTTATTCGAACAACTACTGTAATTTTATGATATAATTTTATATTCTTGGTTAATTGTTTGCGTAAATTGCACTTTAATTACACCATTTGCCCACGTTTTTTAACCAAAAAACTTTATTGATCGTAAAATGGAGGATTTATTCGTTTATTATTATTTAATTAATTAATTAATTAATAATATTTATTGATTTATATAATCAACAACATTAAATTGATCATTAATCAACCTAAAAATTCGTTAGAATTGTTACCATTTAACATTTTAATTTCGTTTAAATTATATCGATCGATTATTTTTAATTTAATAACATTACTTATTGTAAATTACAATTTAATAATTAACAAGCTAAAAGTAAGCAATAAAAATGTAATTGAATACATATTTATTAATTAACCATATTCTTTAAATTAATGTTTTTTTAAATTTGAATGAAAGTGAAACAAGGAATTTATTCAATCTTTAAAAAAATTAAAAAAATCTAGAAACCATATTTTCAAATTTTTCGCTTGGTAACCGACTTTTTTGCACAATAGAGCTATTCAAATATCAGCCAATGATGTTTATACGGAAAGCTTGTCCAATAATTTATTACTTGAAAACATTCAAATTCTACTGTTTACACAGTTGCTTTTAGCTTAGCGGGAAAACAATAGTCTCTTTGTGTTAAAGACAATCGATATTTGTTAGAATTTAATTCCTATTAGAACCCCTTCCCCTACCTTCCGATAAACTGCCTTACCGATAGTTTTTTAACGAAAATTTTTATTGTACATTATTCATTCGTGTAGTACAGTGCTACTTTTTTGTGTCCACAAAATTCTAAATTTTTATAAAAATGGCTTCTAACATCAATTATGGTGAGTTTCATTGAATAAAAGCTTTTAAATACATATTATGTAGACGTGAACATAAAACTTAGGTTGTACGCGTTGTAATGGGGTTTTATTTTGAAACAGGCCACGAGGAGTAGGGTCTGTCCGTCCGTCTGTTGAATGTTTACACTCGCTTATTTTAGTCTAGAAAATAATTATGCCCATATTAAAACGTTTTGTCAAAACTCAATCAATTAGATATGTCCGTTTGTCCATTATTTCGAATTTCATAAAACGCTAGGGCCGTTTGATGGTATTTGATATTGTATATCTAAGTAAAATTAATTATTCCGATAATTTTTATTTGAACAACTACGGTAATTTTATGATATAATTTTATATTCTTGGTTAATTGTTTGCGTAAATTGCACTTTAATTACACCATTTGCCCACGTTTTTTAACCAAAAAACTTTATTGATCGTAAAATGGAGGATTTATTCGTTTATTATTATTTAATTAATTAATTAATTAATAATATTTATTGATTTATATAATCAACAACATTAAATTGATCATTAATCAACCTAAAAATTCGTTAGAATTGTTACCATTTAAACATTTTAATTTCGTTTAAATTATATCGATCGATTATTTTTAATTTAATAACATTACTTATTGTAAATACAATTTAATAATTAACAAGCTAAAAGTAAGCAATAAAAATGTAATTGAATACATATTTATTAATTAACCATATTCTTTAAATTAATGTTTTTTTAAATTTGAATGAAAGTGAAACAAGGAATTTATTCAATCTTTAAAAAAATTTAAAAAATCTAGAAACCATATTTTCAAATTTTTCGCTTGGTAACCGACTTTTTTGCACAATAGAGCTATTCAAATATAAGCCAATGATGTTTATACGGAAAGCTTGTCCAATAATTTATTACTTGAAAACATTCAAATTCTACTGTTTTCACAGTTGCTTTTAGCTTAGCGGGAAAACAATAGTCTCTTTGTGTTAAAGACAATCGATATTTGTTAGAATTTAATTCCTATTAGAACCCCTTCCCCTACCTTCCGATAAACTGCCTTACCGATAGTTTTTTAACGAAAATTTTTATTGTACATTATTCATTCGTGTAGTACAGTGCTACTTTTTTGTGTCCACAAAATTCTAAATTTTTATAAAAATGGCTTCTAACATCAATTATGGTGAGTTTCATTGAATAAAAGCTTTTAAATACATATTATGTAGACGTGAACATAAAACTTAGGTTGTACGCGTTGTAATGGGGTTTTATTTTGAAACAGGCCACGAGGAGTAGGGTCTGTCCGTCCGTCTGTTGAATGTTTACACTCGCTTATTTTAGTCTAGAAAATAATTATGCCCATATTAAAACGTTTTGTCAAAACTCAATCAAATAGATATGTCCGTTTGTCCATTATTTCGAATTTCATAAAACGCTAGGGCCGTTTGATGGTATTTGATATTGTATATCTAAGTAAAATTAATTATTCCGATAATTTTTATTTGAACAACTACGGTAATTTTATGATATAATTTTATATTCTTGGTTAATTGTTTGCGTAAATTGCACTTTAATTACACCATTTGCCCACGTTTTTTAACCAAAAAACTTTATTGATCGTAAAATGGAGGATTTATTCGTTTATTGTTATTTAATTAATTAATTAATTAATAATATTTATTGATTTATATAATCAACAACATTAAATTGATCATTAATCAACCTAAAAATTCGTTAGAATTGTTACCATTTAACATTTTAATTTCGTTTAAATTATATCGATCGATTATTTTTAATTTAATAACATTACTTATTGTAAATTACAATTTAATAATTAACAAGCTAAAAGTAAGCAATAAAAATGTAATTGAATACATATTTATTAATTAACCATATTCTTTAAATTAATGTTTTTTTAAATTTGAATGAAAGTGAAACAAGGAATTTATTCAATCTTTAAAAAAATTAAAAAAATCTAGAAACCATATTTTCAAATTTTTCGCTTGGTAACCGACTTTTTTGCACAATAGAGCTATTCAAATATCAGCCAATGATGTTTATACGGAAAGCTTGTCCAATAATTTATTACTTGAAAACATTCAAATTCTACTGTTTACACAGTTGCTTTTAGCTTAGCGGGAAAACAATAGTCTCTTTGTGTTAAAGACAATCGATATTTGTTAGAATTTAATTCCTATTAGAACCCCTTCCCCTACCTTCCGATAAACTGCCTTACCGATAGTTTTTTAACGAAAATTTTTATTGTACATTATTCATTCGTGTAGTACAGTGCTACTTTTTTGTGTCCACAAAATTCTAAATTTTTATAAAAATGGCTTCTAACATCAATTATGGTGAGTTTCATTGAATAAAAGCTTTTAAATACATATTATGTAGACGTGAACATAAAACTTAGGTTGTACGCGTTGTAATGGGGTTTTATTTTGAAACAGGCCACGAGGAGTAGGGTCTGTCCGTCCGTCTGTTGAATGTTTACACTCGCTTATTTTAGTCTAGAAAATAATTATGCCCATATTAAAACGTTTTGTCAAAACTCAATCAATTAGATATGTCCGTTTGTCCATTATTTCGAATTTCATAAAACGCTAGGGCCGTTTGATGGTATTTGATATTGTATATCTAAGTAAAATTAATTATTCCGATAATTTTTATTTGAACAACTACGGTAATTTTATGATATAATTTTATATTCTTGGTTAATTGTTTGCGTAAATTGCACTTTAATTACACCATTTGCCCACGTTTTTTAACCAAAAAACTTTATTGATCGTAAAATGGAGGATTTATTCGTTTATTATTATTTAATTAATTAATTAATTAATAATATTTATTGATTTATATAATCAACAACATTAAATTGATCATTAATCAACCTAAAAATTCGTTAGAATTGTTACCATTTAAACATTTTAATTTCGTTTAAATTATATCGATCGATTATTTTTAATTTAATAACATTACTTATTGTAAATACAATTTAATAATTAACAAGCTAAAAGTAAGCAATAAAAATGTAATTGAATACATATTTATTAATTAACCATATTCTTTAAATTAATGTTTTTTTAAATTTGAATGAAAGTGAAACAAGGAATTTATTCAATCATTAAAAAAATTAAAAAAATCTAGAAACCATATTTTCAAATTTTTCGCTTGGTAACCGACTTTTTTGCACAATAGAGCTATTCAAATATAAGCCAATGATGTTTATACGGAAAGCTTGTCCAATAATTTATTACTTGAAAACATTCAAATTCTACTGTTTTCACAGTTGCTTTTAGCTTAGCGGGAAAACAATAGTCTCTTTGTGTTAAAGACAATCGATATTTGTTAGAATTTAATTCCTATTAGAACCCCTTCCCCTACCTTCCGATAAGCTGCCTTACCGATAGGTTTTTAACGAAAATTTTTATTGTACATTATTCATTCGTGTAGTACAGTGCTACTTTTTTGTGTCCACAAAATTCTAAATTTTTATAAAAATGGCTTCTAACATCAATTATGGTGAGTTTCATTGAATAAAAGCTTTTAAATACATATTATGTAGACGTGAACATAAAACTTAGGTTGTACGCGTTGTAATGGGGTTTTATTTTGAAACAGGCCACGAGGAGTAGGGTCTGTCCGTCCGTCTGTTGAATGTTTACACTCGCTTATTTTAGTCTAGAAAATAATTATGCCCATATTAAAACGTTTTGTCAAAACTCAATCAAATAGATATGTCCGTTTGTCCATTATTTCGAATTTCATAAAACGCTAGGGCCGTTTGATGGTATTTGATATTGTATATCTAAGTAAAATTAATTATTCCGATAATTTTTATTTGAACAACTACGGTAATTTTATGATATAATTTTATATTCTTGGTTAATTGTTTGCGTAAATTGCACTTTAATTACACCATTTGCCCACGTTTTTTAACCAAAAAACTTTATTGATCGTAAAATGGAGGATTTATTCGTTTATTATTATTTAATTAATTAATTAATTAATAATATTTATTGATTTATATAATCAACAACATTAAATTGATCATTAATCAACCTAAAAATTCGTTAGAATTGTTACCATTTAAACATTTTAATTTCGTTTAAATTATATCGATCGATTATTTTTAATTTAATAACATTACTTATTGTAAATTACAATTTAATAATTAACAAGCTAAAAGTAAGTAATAAAAATGTAATTGAATACATATTTATTAATTAACCATATTCTTTAAATTAATGTTTTTTTAAATTTGAATGAAAGTGAAACAAGGAATTTATTCAATCTTTAAAAAAATTAAAAAAATCTAGAAACCATATTTTCAAATTTTTCGCTTGGTAACCGACTTTTTTGCACAATAGAGCTATTCAAATATCAGCCAATGATGTTTATACGGAAAGCTTGCCCAATAATTTATTACTTGAAAACATTCAAATTCTACTGTTTTCACAGTTGCTTTTAGCTTAGCGGGAAAACAATAGTCTCTTTGTGTTAAAGACAATCGATATTTGTTAGAATTTAATTCCTATTAGAACCCCTTCCCCTACCTTCCGATAAGCTGCCTTACCGATAGTTTTTTAACGAAAATTTTTATTGTACATTATTCATTCGTGTAGTACAGTGCTACTTTTTTGTGTCCACAAAATTCTAAATTTTTATAAAAATGGCTTCTAACATCAATTATGGTGAGTTTCATTGAATAAAAGCTTTTAAATACATATTATGTAGACGTGAACATAAAACTTAGGTTGTACGCGTTGTAATGGGGTTTTATTTTGAAACAGGCCACGAGGAGTAGGGTCTGTCCGTCCGTCTGTTGAATGTTTACACTCGCTTATTTTAGTCTAGAAAATAATTATGCCCATATTAAAACGTTTTGTCAAAACTCAATCAATTAGATATGTCCGTTTGTCCATTATTTCGAATTTCATAAAACGCTAGGGCCGTTTGATGGTATTTGATATTGTATATCTAAGTAAAATTAATTATTCCGATAATTTTTATTTGAACAACTACGGTAATTTTATGATATAATTTTATATTCTTGGTTAATTGTTTGCGTAAATTGCACTTTAATTACACCATTTGCCCACGTTTTTTAACCAAAAAACTTTATTGATCGTAAAATGGAGGATTTATTCGTTTATTATTATTTAATTAATTAATAATATATATTGATTTATATAATCAACAACATTAAATTGATCATTAATCAACCTAAAAATTCGTTAGAATTGTTACCATTTAAACATTTTAATTTCGTTTAAATTATATCGATCGATTATTTTTAATTTAATAACATTACTTATTGTAAATTACAATTTAATAATTAACAAGCTAAAATTAAGCAATAAAAATGTAATTAAATACATATTTATTAATTAACCATATTCTTTAAATTAATGTTTTTTTAAATTTGAATGAAAGTGAAACAAGGAATTTATTCAATCTTTAAAAAAATTAAAAAAATCTAGAAACCATATTTTCAAATTTTTCGCTTGGTAACCAACTTTTTTGCACAATAGAGCTATTCAAATATAAGCCAATGATGTTTATACGGAAAGCTTGTCCAATAATTTATTACTTGAAAACATTCAAATTCTACTGTTTTCACAGTTGGTTTTAGCTTAGCGGGAAAACAATAGTCTCTTTGTGTTAAAGACAATCGATATTTGTTAGAATTTAATTCCTATTAGAACCCCTTCCCCTACCTTCCGATAAGCTGCCTTACCGATAGTTTTTTAACGAAAATTTTTATTGTACATTATTCATTCGTGTAGTACAGTGCTACTTTTTTGTGTCCACAAAATTCTAAATTTTTATAAAAATGGCTTCTAACATCAATTATGGTGAGTTTCATTGAATAAAAGCTTTTAAATACATATTATGTAGACGTGAACATAAAACTTAGGTTGTACGCGTTGTAATGGGGTTTTATTTTGAAACAGGCCACGAGGAGTAGGGTCTGTCCGTCCGTCTGTTGAATGTTTACACTCGCTTATTTTAGTCTAGAAAATAATTATGCCCATATTAAAACGTTTTGTCAAAACTCAATCAAATAGATATGTCCGTTTGTCCATTATTTCGAATTTCATAAAACGCTAGGGCCGTTTGATGGTATTTGATATTGTATATCTAAGTAAAATTAATTATTCCGATAATTTTTATTTGAACAACTACGGTAATTTTATGATATAATTTTATATTCTTGGTTAATTGTTTGCGTAAATTGCACTTTAATTACACCATTTGCCCACGTTTTTTAACCAAAAAACTTTATTGATCGTAAAATGGAGGATTTATTCGTTTATTATTATTTAATTAATTAATTAATTAATAATATTTATTGATTTATATAATCAACAACATTAAATTGATCATTAATCAACCTAAAAATTCGTTAGAATTGTTACCATTTAAACATTTTAATTTCGTTTAAATTATATCGATCGATTATTTTTAATTTAATAACATTACTTATTGTAAATTACAATTTAATAATTAACAAGCTAAAAGTAAGTAATAAAAATGTAATTGAATACATATTTATTAATTAACCATATTCTTTAAATTAATGTTTTTTTAAATTTGAATGAAAGTGAAACAAGGAATTTATTCAATCTTTAAAAAAATTAAAAAAATCTAGAAACCATATTTTCAAATTTTTCGCTTGGTAACCGACTTTTTTGCACAATAGAGCTATTCAAATATCAGCCAATGATGTTTATACGGAAAGCTTGCCCAATAATTTATTACTTGAAAACATTCAAATTCTACTGTTTTCACAGTTGCTTTTAGCTTAGCGGGAAAACAATAGTCTCTTTGTGTTAAAGACAATCGATATTTGTTAGAATTTAATTCCTATTAGAACCCCTTCCCCTACCTTCCGATAAGCTGCCTTACCGATAGTTTTTTAACGAAAATTTTTATTGTACATTATTCATTCGTGTAGTACAGTGCTACTTTTTTGTGTCCACAAAATTCTAAATTTTTATAAAAATGGCTTCTAACATCAATTATGGTGAGTTTCATTGAATAAAAGCTTTTAAATACATATTATGTAGACGTGAACATAAAACTTAGGTTGTACGCGTTGTAATGGGGTTTTATTTTGAAACAGGCCACGAGGAGTAGGGTCTGTCCGTCCGTCTGTTGAATGTTTACACTCGCTTATTTTAGTCTAGAAAATAATTATGCCCATATTAAAACGTTTTGTCAAAACTCAATCAATTAGATATGTCCGTTTGTCCATTATTTCGAATTTCATAAAACGCTAGGGCCGTTTGATGGTATTTGATATTGTATATCTAAGTAAAATTAATTATTCCGATAATTTTTATTTGAACAACTACGGTAATTTTATGATATAATTTTATATTCTTGGTTAATTGTTTGCGTAAATTGCACTTTAATTACACCATTTGCCCACGTTTTTTAACCAAAAAACTTTATTGATCGTAAAATGGAGGATTTATTCGTTTATTATTATTTAATTAATTAATAATATATATTGATTTATATAATCAACAACATTAAATTGATCATTAATCAACCTAAAAATTCGTTAGAATTGTTACCATTTAAACATTTTAATTTCGTTTAAATTATATCGATCGATTATTTTTAATTTAATAACATTACTTATTGTAAATTACAATTTAATAATTAACAAGCTAAAAGTAAGTAATAAAAATGTAATTAAATACATATTTATTAATTAACCATATTCTTTAAATTAATGTTTTTTTAAATTTGAATGAAAGTGAAACAAGGAATTTATTCAATCTTTAAAAAAATTAAAAAAATCTAGAAACCATATTTTCAAATTTTTCGCTTGGTAACCAACTTTTTTGCACAATAGAGCTATTCAAATATAAGCCAATGATGTTTATACGGAAAGCTTGTCCAATAATTTATTACTTGAAAACATTCAAATTCTACTGTTTTCACAGTTGGTTTTAGCTTAGCGGGAAAACAATAGTCTCTTTGTGTTAAAGACAATCGATATTTGTTAGAATTTAATTCCTATTAGAACCCCTTCCCCTACCTTCCGATAAGCTGCCTTACCGATAGTTTTTTAACGAAAATTTTTATTGTACATTATTCATTCGTGTAGTACAGTGCTACTTTTTTGTGTCCACAAAATTCTAAATTTTTATAAAAATGGCTTCTAACATCAATTATGGTGAGTTTCATTGAATAAAAGCTTTTAAATACATATTATGTAGACGTGAACATAAAACTTAGGTTGTACGCGTTGTAATGGGGTTTTATTTTGAAACAGGCCACGAGGAGTAGGGTCTGTCCGTCCGTCTGTTGAATGTTTACACTCGCTTATTTTAGTCTAGAAAATAATTATGACCATATTAAAACGTTTTGTCAAAACTCAATCAATTAGATATGTCCGTTTGTCCATTATTTCGAATTTCATAAAACGCTAGGGCCGTTTGATGGTATTTGATATTGTATATCTAAGTAAAATTAATTATTCCGATAATTTTTATTTGAACAACTACGGTAATTTTATGATATAATTTTATATTCTTGGTTAATTGTTTGCGTAAATTGCACTTTAATTACACCATTTGCCCACGTTTTTTAACCAAAAAACTTTATTGATCGTAAAATGGAGGATTTATTCGTTTATTGTTATTTAATTAATTAATTAATTAATAATATTTATTGATTTATATAATCAACAACATTAAATTGATCATTAATCAACCTAAAAATTCGTTAGAATTGTTACCATTTAACATTTTAATTTCGTTTAAATTATATCGATCGATTATTTTTAATTTAATAACATTACTTATTGTAAATTACAATTTAATAATTAACAAGCTAAAAGTAAGCAATAAAAATGTAATTGAATACATATTTATTAATTAACCATATTCTTTAAATTAATGTTTTTTTAAATTTGAATGAAAGTGAAACAAGGAATTTATTCAATCATTAAAAAAATTAAAAAAATCTAGAAACCATATTTTCAAATTTTTCGCTTGGTAACCGACTTTTTTGCACAATAGAGCTATTCAAATATCAGCCAATGATGTTTATACGGAAAGCTTGTCCAATAATTTATTACTTGAAAACATTCAAATTCTACTGTTTTCACAGTTGCTTTTAGCTTAGCGGGAAAACAATAGTCTCTTTGTGTTAAAGACAATCGACATTTGTTAGAATTTAATTCCTATTAGAACCCCTTCCCCTACCTTCCGATAAGCTGCCTTACCGATAGTTTTTTAACGAAAATTTTTATTGTACATTATTCATTCGTGTAGTACAGTGCTACTTTTTTGTGTCCACAAAATTCTAAATTTTTATAAAAATGGCTTCTAACATCAATTATGGTGAGTTTCATTGAATAAAAGCTTTTAAATACATATTATGTAGACGTGAACATAAAACTTAGGTTGTACGCGTTGTAATGGGGTTTTATTTTGAAACAGGCCACGAGGAGTAGTGTCTGTCCGTCCGTCTGTTGAATGTTTACACTCGCTTATTTTAGTCTAGAAAATAATTATGCCCATATTAAAACGTTTTGTCAAAACTCAATCAATTAGATATGTCCGTTTGTCCATTATTTCGAATTTCATAAAACGCTAGGGCCGTTTGATGGTATTTGATATTGTATATCTAAGTAAAATTAATTATTCCGATAATTTTTATTCGAACAACTACTGTAATTTTATGATATAATTTTATATTCTTGGTTAATTGTTTGCGTAAATTGCACTTTAATTACACCATTTGCCCACGTTTTTTAACCAAAAAACTTTATTGATCGTAAAATGGAGGATTTATTCGTTTATTATTATTTAATTAATTAATTAATTAATAATATTTATTGATTTATATAATCAACAACATTAAATTGATCATTAATCAACCTAAAAATTCGTTAGAATTGTTACCATTTAACATTTTAATTTCGTTTAAATTATATCGATCGATTATTTTAAATGTATAAATTATTAATTTTTAAAATTCGGAGTAAATTACAATTTAATAATTAACAAGCTAAAAGTAAGCAATAAAAATGTAATTGAATACATATTTATTAATTAACCATATTCTTTAAATTAATGTTTTTTTAAATTTGAATGAAAGTGAAACAAGGAATTTATTCAATCTTTAAAAAAATTAAAAAAATCTAGAAACCATATTTTCAAATTTTTCGCTTGGTAACCGACTTTTTTGCACAATAGAGCTATTCAAATATCAGCCAATGATGTTTATACGGAAAGCTTGTCCAATAATTTATTACTTGAAAACATTCAAATTCTACTGTTTACACAGTTGCTTTTAGCTTAGCGGGAAAACAATAGTCTCTTTGTGTTAAAGACAATCGATATTTGTTAGAATTTAATTCCTATTAGAACCCCTTCCCCTACCTTCCGATAAACTGCCTTACCGATAGTTTTTTAACGAAAATTTTTATTGTACATTATTCATTCGTGTAGTACAGTGCTACTATTTTGTGTCCACAAAATTCTAAATTTTTATAAAAATGGCTTCTAACATCAATTATGGTGAGTTTCATTGAATAAAAGCTTTTAAATACATATTATGTAGACGTGAACATAAAACTTAGGTTGTACGCGTTGTAATGGGGTTTTATTTTGAAACAGGCCACGAGGAGTAGGGTCTGTCCGTCCGTCTGTTGAATGTTTACACTCGCTTATTTTAGTCTAGAAAATAATTATGCCCATATTAAAACGTTTTGTCAAAACTCAATCAATTAGATATGTCCGTTTGTCCATTATTTCGAATTTCATAAAACGCTAGGGCCGTTTGATGGTATTTGATATTGTATATCTAAGTAAAATTAATTATTCCGATAATTTTTATTTGAACAACTACGGTAATTTTATGATATAATTTTATATTCTTGGTTAATTGTTTGCGTAAATTGCACTTTAATTACACCATTTGCCCACGTTTTTTAACCAAAAAACTTTATTGATCGTAAAATGGAGGATTTATTCGTTTATTATTATTTAATTAATTAATTAATTAATAATATTTATTGATTTATATAATCAACAACATTAAATTGATCATTAATCAACCTAAAAATTCGTTAGAATTGTTACCATTTAACATTTTAATTTCGTTTAAATTATATCGATCGATTATTTTAAATGTATAAATTATTAATTTTTAAAATTCGGAGTAAATTACAATTTCATAATTAACAAGCTAAAAGTAAGCAATAAAAATGTAATTGAATACATATTTATTAATTAACCATATTCTTTAAATTAATGTTTTTTTAAATTTGAATGAAAGTGAAACAAGGAATTTATTCAATCTTTAAAAAAATTAAAAAAATCTAGAAACCATATTTTCAAATTTTTCGCTTGGTAACCGACTTTTTTGCACAATAGAGCTATTCAAATATAAGCCAATGATGTTTATACGGAAAGCTTGTCCAATAATTTATTACTTGAAAACATTCAAATTCTACTGTTTTCACAGTTGCTTTTAGCTTAGCGGGAAAACAATAGTCTCTTTGTGTTAAAGACAATCGATATTTGTTAGAATTTAATTCCTATTAGAACCCCTTCCCCTACCTTCCGATAAGCTGCCTTACCGATAGTTTTTTAACGAAAATTTTTATTGTACATTATTCATTCGTGTAGTACAGTGCTACTTTTTTGTGTCCACAAAATTCTAAATTTTTATAAAAATGGCTTCTAACATCAATTATGGTGAGTTTCATTGAATAAAAGCTTTTAAATACATATTATGTAGACGTGAACATAAAACTTAGGTTGTACGCGTTGTAATGGGGTTTTATTTTGAAACAGGCCACGAGGAGTAGGGTCTGTCCGTCCGTCTGTTGAATGTTTACACTCGCTTATTTTAGTCTAGAAAATAATTATGACCATATTAAAACGTTTTGTCAAAACTCAATCAATTAGATATGTCCGTTTGTCCATTATTTCGAATTTCATAAAACGCTAGGGCCGTTTGATGGTATTTGATATTGTATATCTAAGTAAAATTAATTATTCCGATAATTTTTATTTGAACAACTACGGTAATTTTATGATATAATTTTATATTCTTGGTTAATTGTTTGCGTAAATTGCACTTTAATTACACCATTTGCCCACGTTTTTTAACCAAAAAACTTTATTGATCGTAAAATGGAGGATTTATTCGTTTATTGTTATTTAATTAATTAATTAATTAATAATATTTATTGATTTATATAATCAACAACATTAAATTGATCATTAATCAACCTAAAAATTCGTTAGAATTGTTACCATTTAACATTTTAATTTCGTTTAAATTATATCGATCGATTATTTTTAATTTAATAACATTACTTATTGTAAATTACAATTTAATAATTAACAAGCTAAAAGTAAGCAATAAAAATGTAATTGAATACATATTTATTAATTAACCATATTCTTTAAATTAATGTTTTTTTAAATTTGAATGAAAGTGAAACAAGGAATTTATTCAATCATTAAAAAAATTAAAAAAATCTAGAAACCATATTTTCAAATTTTTCGCTTGGTAACCGACTTTTTTGCACAATAGAGCTATTCAAATATCAGCCAATGATGTTTATACGGAAAGCTTGTCCAATAATTTATTACTTGAAAACATTCAAATTCTACTGTTTTCACAGTTGCTTTTAGCTTAGCGGGAAAACAATAGTCTCTTTGTGTTAAAGACAATCGACATTTGTTAGAATTTAATTCCTATTAGAACCCCTTCCCCTACCTTCCGATAAGCTGCCTTACCGATAGTTTTTTAACGAAAATTTTTATTGTACATTATTCATTCGTGTAGTACAGTGCTACTTTTTTGTGTCCACAAAATTCTAAATTTTTATAAAAATGGCTTCTAACATCAATTATGGTGAGTTTCATTGAATAAAAGCTTTTAAATACATATTATGTAGACGTGAACATAAAACTTAGGTTGTACGCGTTGTAATGGGGTTTTATTTTGAAACAGGCCACGAGGAGTAGTGTCTGTCCGTCCGTCTGTTGAATGTTTACACTCGCTTATTTTAGTCTAGAAAATAATTATGCCCATATTAAAACGTTTTGTCAAAACTCAATCAATTAGATATGTCCGTTTGTCCATTATTTCGAATTTCATAAAACGCTAGGGCCGTTTGATGGTATTTGATATTGTATATCTAAGTAAAATTAATTATTCCGATAATTTTTATTCGAACAACTACTGTAATTTTATGATATAATTTTATATTCTTGGTTAATTGTTTGCGTAAATTGCACTTTAATTACACCATTTGCCCACGTTTTTTAACCAAAAAACTTTATTGATCGTAAAATGGAGGATTTATTCGTTTATTATTATTTAATTAATTAATTAATTAATAATATTTATTGATTTATATAATCAACAACATTAAATTGATCATTAATCAACCTAAAAATTCGTTAGAATTGTTACCATTTAACATTTTAATTTCGTTTAAATTATATCGATCGATTATTTTAAATGTATAAATTATTAATTTTTAAAATTCGGAGTAAATTACAATTTAATAATTAACAAGCTAAAAGTAAGCAATAAAAATGTAATTGAATACATATTTATTAATTAACCATATTCTTTAAATTAATGTTTTTTTAAATTTGAATGAAAGTGAAACAAGGAATTTATTCAATCTTTAAAAAAATTAAAAAAATCTAGAAACCATATTTTCAAATTTTTCGCTTGGTAACCGACTTTTTTGCACAATAGAGCTATTCAAATATCAGCCAATGATGTTTATACGGAAAGCTTGTCCAATAATTTATTACTTGAAAACATTCAAATTCTACTGTTTACACAGTTGCTTTTAGCTTAGCGGGAAAACAATAGTCTCTTTGTGTTAAAGACAATCGATATTTGTTAGAATTTAATTCCTATTAGAACCCCTTCCCCTACCTTCCGATAAACTGCCTTACCGATAGTTTTTTAACGAAAATTTTTATTGTACATTATTCATTCGTGTAGTACAGTGCTACTATTTTGTGTCCACAAAATTCTAAATTTTTATAAAAATGGCTTCTAACATCAATTATGGTGAGTTTCATTGAATAAAAGCTTTTAAATACATATTATGTAGACGTGAACATAAAACTTAGGTTGTACGCGTTGTAATGGGGTTTTATTTTGAAACAGGCCACGAGGAGTAGGGTCTGTCCGTCCGTCTGTTGAATGTTTACACTCGCTTATTTTAGTCTAGAAAATAATTATGCCCATATTAAAACGTTTTGTCAAAACTCAATCAATTAGATATGTCCGTTTGTCCATTATTTCGAATTTCATAAAACGCTAGGGCCGTTTGATGGTATTTGATATTGTATATCTAAGTAAAATTAATTATTCCGATAATTTTTATTTGAACAACTACGGTAATTTTATGATATAATTTTATATTCTTGGTTAATTGTTTGCGTAAATTGCACTTTAATTACACCATTTGCCCACGTTTTTTAACCAAAAAACTTTATTGATCGTAAAATGGAGGATTTATTCGTTTATTATTATTTAATTAATTAATTAATTAATAATATTTATTGATTTATATAATCAACAACATTAAATTGATCATTAATCAACCTAAAAATTCGTTAGAATTGTTACCATTTAACATTTTAATTTCGTTTAAATTATATCGATCGATTATTTTAAATGTATAAATTATTAATTTTTAAAATTCGGAGTAAATTACAATTTCATAATTAACAAGCTAAAAGTAAGCAATAAAAATGTAATTGAATACATATTTATTAATTAACCATATTCTTTAAATTAATGTTTTTTTAAATTTGAATGAAAGTGAAACAAGGAATTTATTCAATCTTTAAAAAAATTAAAAAAATCTAGAAACCATATTTTCAAATTTTTCGCTTGGTAACCGACTTTTTTGCACAATAGAGCTATTCAAATATAAGCCAATGATGTTTATACGGAAAGCTTGTCCAATAATTTATTACTTGAAAACATTCAAATTCTACTGTTTTCACAGTTGCTTTTAGCTTAGCGGGAAAACAATAGTCTCTTTGTGTTAAAGACAATCGATATTTGTTAGAATTTAATTCCTATTAGAACCCCTTCCCCTACCTTCCGATAAGCTGCCTTACCGATAGTTTTTTAACGAAAATTTTTATTGTACATTATTCATTCGTGTAGTACAGTGCTACTTTTTTGTGTCCACAAAATTCTAAATTTTTATAAAAATGGCTTCTAACATCAATTATGGTGAGTTTCATTGAATAAAAGCTTTTAAATACATATTATGTAGACGTGAACATAAAACTTAGGTTGTACGCGTTGTAATGGGGTTTTATTTTGAAACAGGCCACGAGGAGTAGGGTCTGTCCGTCCGTCTGTTGAATGTTTACACTCGCTTATTTTAGTCTAGAAAATAATTATGCCCATATTAAAACGTTTTGTCAAAACTCAATCAATTAGATATGTCCGTTTGTCCATTATTTCGAATTTCATAAAACGCTAGGGCCGTTTGATGGTATTTGATATTGTATATCTAAGTAAAATTAATTATTCCGATAATTTTTATTTGAACAACTACGGTAATTTTATGATATAATTTTATATTCTTGGTTAATTGTTTGCGTAAATTGCACTTTAATTACACCATTTGCCCACGTTTTTTAACCAAAAAACTTTATTGATCGTAAAATGGAGGATTTATTCGTTTATTATTATTTAATTAATTAATAATATATATTGATTTATATAATCAACAACATTAAATTGATCATTAATCAACCTAAAAATTCGTTAGAATTGTTACCATTTAACATTTTAATTTCGTTTAAATTATATCGATCGATTATTTTTAATTTAATAACATTACTTATTGTAAATTACAATTTAATAATTAACAAGCTAAAAGTAAGCAATAAAAATGTAATTGAATACATATTTATTAATTAACCATATTCTTTAAATTAATGTTTTTTTAAATTTGAATGAAAGTGAAACAAGGAATTTATTCAATCTTTAAAAAAATTAAAAAAATCTAGAAACCATATTTTCAAATTTTTCGCTTGGTAACCGACTTTTTTGCACAATAGAGCTATTCAAATATCAGCCAATGATGTTTATACGGAAAGCTTGTCCAATAATTTATTACTTGAAAACATTCAAATTCTACTGTTTTCACAGTTGCTTTTAGCTTAGCGGGAAAACAATAGTCTCTTTGTGTTAAAGACAATCGACATTTGTTAGAATTTAATTCCTATTAGAACCCCTTCCCCTACCTTCCGATAAGCTGCCTTACCGATAGTTTTTTAACGAAAATTTTTATTGTACATTATTCATTCGTGTAGTACAGTGCTACTTTTTTGTGTCCACAAAATTCTAAATTTTTATAAAAATGGCTTCTAACATCAATTATGGTGAGTTTCATTGAATAAAAGCTTTTAAATACATATTATGTAGACGTGAACATAAAACTTAGGTTGTACGCGTTGTAATGGGGTTTTATTTTGAAACAGGCCACGAGGAGTAGGGTCTGTCCGTCCGTCTGTTGAATGTTTACACTCGCTTATTTTAGTCTAGAAAATAATTATGCCCATATTAAAACGTTTTGTCAAAACTCAATCAATTAGATATGTCCGTTTGTCCATTATTTCGAATTTCATAAAACGCTAGGGCCGTTTGATGGTATTTGATATTGTATATCTAAGTAAAATTAATTATTCCGATAATTTTTATTCGAACAACTACTGTAATTTTATGATATAATTTTATATTCTTGGTTAATTGTTTGCGTAAATTGCACTTTAATTACACCATTTGCCCACGTTTTTTAACCAAAAAACTTTATTGATCGTAAAATGGAGGATTTATTCGTTTATTATTATTTAATTAATTAATTAATTAATAATATTTATTGATTTATATAATCAACAACATTAAATTGATCATTAATCAACCTAAAAATTCGTTAGAATTGTTACCATTTAAACATTTTAATTTCGTTTAAATTATATCGATCGATTATTTTAAATGTATAAATTATTAATTTTTAAAATTCGGAGTAAATTACAATTTAATAATTAACAAGCTAAAAGTAAGCAATAAAAATGTAATTGAATACATATTTATTAATTAACCATATTCTTTAAATTAATGTTTTTTTAAATTTGAATGAAAGTGAAACAAGGAATTTATTCAATCTTTAAAAAAATTAAAAAAATCTAGAAACCATATTTTCAAATTTTTCGCTTGGTAACCGACTTTTTTGCACAATAGAGCTATTCAAATATAAGCCAATGATGTTTATACGGAAAGCTTGTCCAATAATTTATTACTTGAAAACATTCAAATTCTACTGTTTTCACAGTTGCTTTTAGCTTAGCGGGAAAACAATAGTCTCTTTGTGTTAAAGACAATCGATATTTGTTAGAATTTAATTCCTATTAGAACCCCTTCCCCTACCTTCCGATAAGCTGCCTTACCGATAGTTTTTTAACGAAAATTTTTATTGTACATTATTCATTCGTGTAGTACAGTGCTACTTTTTTGTGTCCACAAAATTCTAAATTTTTATAAAAATGGCTTCTAACATCAATTATGGTGAGTTTCATTGAATAAAAGCTTTTAAATACATATTATGTAGACGTGAACATAAAACTTAGGTTGTACGCGTTGTAATGGGGTTTTATTTTGAAACAGGCCACGAGGAGTAGGGTCCGTCCGTCCGTCTGTTGAATGTTTACACTCGCTTATTTTAGTCTAGAAAATAATTATGCCCATATTAAAACGTTTTGTCAAAACTCAATCAATTAGATATGTCCGTTTGTCCATTATTTCGAATTTCATAAAACGCTAGGGCCGTTTGATGGTATTTGATATTGTATATCTAAGTAAAATTAATTATTCCGATAATTTTTATTTGAACAACTACGGTAATTTTATGATATAATTTTATATTCTTGGTTAATTGTTTGCGTAAATTGCACTTTAATTACACCATTTGCCCACGTTTTTTAACCAAAAAACTTTATTGATCGTAAAATGGAGGATTTATTCGTTTATTATTATTTAATTAATTAATTAATTAATAATATTTATTGATTTATATAATCAACAACATTAAATTGATCATTAATCAACCTAAAAATTCGTTAGAATTGTTACCATTTAAACATTTTAATTTCGTTTAAATTATATCGATCGATTATTTTTAATTTAATAACATTACTTATTGTAAATTACAATTTAATAATTAACAAGCTAAAATTAAGCAATAAAAATGTAATTGAATACATATTTATTAATTAACCATATTCTTTAAATTAATGTTTTTTTAAATTTGAATGAAAGTGAAACAAGGAATTTATTCAATCTTTAAAAAAATTAAAAAAATCTAGAAACCATATTTTCAAATTTTTCGCTTGGTAACCGACTTTTTTGCACAATAGAGCTATTCAAATATAAGCCAATGATGTTTATACGGAAAGCTTGTCCAATAATTTATTACTTGAAAACATTCAAATTCTACTGTTTTCACAGTTGCTTTTAGCTTAGCGGGAAAACAATAGTTTCTTTGTGTTAAAGACAATCGATATTTGTTAGAATTTAATTCCTATTAGAACCCCTTCCCCTACCTTCCGATAAGCTGCCTTACCGATAGTTTTTTAACGAAAATTTTTATTGTACATTATTCATTCGTGTAGTACAGTGCTACTTTTTTGTGTCCACAAAATTCTAAATTTTTATAAAAATGGCTTCTAACA
This sequence comes from Podabrus alpinus, assembly GCA_932274525.1. Classification (NCBI taxonomy): domain Eukaryota; kingdom Metazoa; phylum Arthropoda; class Insecta; order Coleoptera; family Cantharidae; genus Podabrus; species Podabrus alpinus. Next base: position 13,875,829 of record OW026455.1, read on the forward strand.
TCAATTATGGTGAGTTTCATTGAATAAAAGCTTTTAAATACATATTATGTAGACGTGAACATAAAACTTAGGTTGTACGCGTTGTAATGGGGTTTTATTTTGAAACAGGCCACGAGGAGTAGGGTCTGTCCGTCCGTCTGTTGAATGTTTACACTCGCTTATTTTAGTCTAGAAAATAATTATGCCCATATTAAAACGTTTTGTCAAAACTCAATCAATTAGATATGTCCGTTTGTCCATTATTTCGAATTTCATAAAACGCTAGGGCCGTTTGATGGTATTTGATATTGTATATCTAAGTAAAATTAATTATTCCGATAATTTTTATTTGAACAACTACGGTAATTTTATGATATAATTTTATATTCTTGGTTAATTGTTTGCGTAAATTGCACTTTAATTACACCATTTGCCCACGTTTTTTAACCAAAAAACTTTATTGATCGTAAAATGGAGGATTTATTCGTTTATTATTATTTAATTAATTAATAATATATATTGATTTATATAATCAACAACATTAAATTGATCATTAATCAACCTAAAAATTCGTTAGAATTGTTACCATTTAACATTTTAATTTCGTTTAAATTATATCGATCGATTATTTTTAATTTAATAACATTACTTATTGTAAATTACAATTTAATAATTAACAAGCTAAAAGTAAGCAATAAAAATGTAATTGAATACATATTTATTAATTAACCATATTCTTTAAATTAATGTTTTTTTAAATTTGAATGAAAGTGAAACAAGGAATTTATTCAATCTTTAAAAAAATTAAAAAAATCTAGAAACCATATTTTCAAATTTTTCGCTTGGTAACCGACTTTTTTGCACAATAGAGCTATTCAAATATCAGCCAATGATGTTTATACGGAAAGCTTGTCCAATAATTTATTACTTGAAAACATTCACTACTACTCAAACGTTCAGCTTTCCGAATCTATAGGGAATATCTTAATTCCGGGGACCGGAATTCCTGTTACAGTGCAGCGCAAGTTTTTTGTGTAATGCAATTATTGTTCTTTTTTTGGTTCATTATCAATCATTTGCCATTAAAATAAGTTAAAAATGGTTTAAATTGGCAATAAATAATTATTGTTCTATTCAAGAAGTGGAGTTTAGCGTATGTGCATAAGTAAACTTCCAACTTAATTAATTATTTACGACCAAATTTGGAACTACCAAAACTTTTTTTTTTATAGGACTACCAAACCTCTACACATAATAATCGATCAAATGAGCTACAAGAAAGTTGAAAAATGGATTGAAGGGGGGCTAACTTGACAAAAAAATTTGATTAGTTAATTACGAAAAAACAAAGAACTACCAAAACTTTTAATCGGACTACCAAACCTTACCTAACGATTACCAAACGTTTGGCATAAGAAAAAGTTAAAAATTCGATTGAAGGGGGGCTAACTTGATGGGGGTGTCTTATAAGGGTAGCCCTCGTTTTCGTGCCAAATAATGAGTAGGCCACGGCATAACAGTTAGTATGTTCTTACTTTTGCACAAGTGGAAGTTGTACTCTGATCAATTCTAAATCTGTAATGCCCTTAACTTACTTTTTATTTTAAAAAATTAAAAGTAAACTATAACTTTGTTTGATTTTGTAATAAAAATTTGTAACTTAAATCTGATCAGATTTAGATTATTAAGCGATTATTCCACAACAAAATATTTCAGTACCGATAAATTGCATAAAATTTATATGCATGAAATTTATTTAAAATTTCATATTTAATTTTCAAAATTTGGAAACAGGCATATATAATTTGATTCCGCAAAAATTATTTATTTAATTCATTTATTAACAATAAAAAATGAGATTTTAAATATTTTCAATTGTCTTTGTCAACATGTGTCGGAACGCGGTGAGGAGCAGGGTACATAAAAGGAAATGATAACTGCAACCGCGTAGGTACTGGCGTGAATTTCAAGATTTTTAATCTCGGTTGAATTAAATGATTTTTGACCTTATTAAAAGTCTAAAAAATATTAAAATTACATTGTGATAAGCTGGAAGAATCAATCTATAAATTATTTTCAATAAATTTTTTTGAGAAATACGCGGTTTCGGCAGTAGCTTAATGTAAACGGCAAAATACATGAAAATAATTAAAATATTGTGGTAGTTCAACTCGAGTAAATCGAGTTCGAAAATTATTTTCTCCATAACCGTGCATGTATTTTCAAACTTTTAATTAATTTTTTCAAGTAGAAGGGCCACAGAGAATCTATTGAAAAAATTCACACAGATATTTGAGGTATCGAAGTTTGTCGCCATGGGGCTAAATCAAAATTTTGAAATTGTGCCTTTTTTCATTGGACGACTTGTAGATTTCGAATGTGTGAAGCATGAGGAACATTTTTGGATAGGTTGTTACTTTTTACCTCAAAATGCCCACAAAAGTGAAAATAAAAGCGACTTTGCACTCGACGGATTATACGTGGATATGAGGACCTGTGGATATGTACGGTTTCATCATGGTACGGTTTGTGTTGGTTAACTTTCTGGAATATGCGCATTGTGTCGAATTTATTAGGGCAGCTGGTGATGCTACGTGTGCGGGGGGTGAATCACTGAGTTTTAAAATGTACACTATACTGCCATTTGGCAGTATTTAATAAAGTACTGGCAATACTGCCTCATACTGCCACTTACTGCCAATACTGCCTCATACTGCCACTACTGCCATTTACTGCCAATACTGCCACTTACTGCCTAAATACTGCAACTTACTGCACAATACTGCCGCTTACTGCCATTTACTGCCGCTTACTGCTATTTACTGCCACTTACTGCCAATACTGCCACTTACTGCCAATACTGCCACTTACTGCCAATACTGCCATTTACTGCCATTTAATATTAATGGCGCAAAGCTAGAAATTTAATTTCTTAGGCTAGGATTTATTTTTAAAAATATAACGTCAATTGTGGCTTTGTTCCATAATATACGAAACCGGGTTAAAACATAAAAACCGCAAAGAAATTACAAAAAGCGTTTTCCTACTATTGAAAGTAAATGTAGTAGCCATTAGTGGAAAAGTGTTTTTCACATTGTGCAGCTACACAATGAAGGTCTGATAAATTCTTAATATTAATCTAAAAATATCACTGAAATTGACTCACAACAGGTGCTTAAAATGTTTATTTTTTTATTACATCTTTCCACAATAGAAAATTTTTACATTTGGAAATTGCAAGAGATCGTATCGTGATTTATTATCTATCATCTAGTTCTGTCGGGTACTTTATATTGCAGTTTTTTTTTATATGGAAAAAATATCCATTAGGTTATTGATTCCTATGATTTTCTCTTCATTGGCTGTACAAATATGTGCATACACGTAATAATAACAATAAAAGCAATTTATGGAAGTCAGGGCGATGAAAGGATCTGACTAGCGAATTTGTTTGTTAGATATGGAAAATTTATAAGAAAACCAGATAAGGTTGTCTAAACGATATCGGACTATAATAATTTTCGCCGTTTATGAGCTTGGTATCTGCCTTTCATAACCTCGTATGGTATTTGCAATTTATCTTGATTATTATGAATTACAAACAAGACCCAGCGGCTCCTCTTATAAAATGTACTAGATCATAAACTTGTTTAATTTTAATTTATAACTCTTTAAGATTAGATCGATCAGCAAATAAAATTTTTTCCCGAGTCTTGATAATTTTTATTAGTTAGAAAGGAAACAGTCAAGGGTTTAACCACTCGAGATATGTCGTATCAATCCTTAACCTCGCTCAAATTGTTTGCTATTTGTGATATTAATTAGATTGTTTATTTTCAGTGATGTCGGAACGAATGTGTAGTGTATCGCCTGCCGACACAGGTTGTTCAATGGAGAGTCCAGCTCCGGATCAGCACGATCCACATAGTTCAGAAGAAGAATTAGAAGTAATAAACAATTCAAAACAAGCGCGATCAGACAGGCCTTTAAGAGCGGCGTCTGTATGCTTACCCGAAAAACGAAAATGGTCCCAAGTTGGAGATTCCTATAGTCGTCGGTATAGTCCTGAAAATAAAGAAAATATGTCTCATTACGGTAATCTCAGTCCAGCATCGCCTTGTTCACCTTACGGCGGCAAGTATTATGGAGATGATGCCGTCCACCTCGAACATTCCGGGTCTTCCGATGACGAAGTTCATCACTTGTTTGCCAGTATGGCCACCCCGGTACAATTTAGAACTTCAACTCCTTTAGAAGCTGTTAAACCCGGTGGACTAACGCCAAATTGCAAAATACGCTCGTCTAGTGCCCCACCAAAGCTTGTACATTATGAAGTATCACCTAGAAAACGATCTCGTCACACCAGACACCTGCACGTACAAAGGCCATGTTTGGATTTTGAAAAAATGCAACAAGTAAGTAGTACTAATTTTTTTAATACACTTTTGGGGTCGGTCGTCTTTCTTATCGAGTTGGCAAGATTTGTGTTTGCCTTGCAAGACGAAACCTTAATTTTGGAACAAATGCAGCAATAACTCGTAACCCTTGAGCAATGTAAGCCGGTGCTAGCGATCTAAGGGAGGTAATGACGTCATTAGTTGTAGCAATTTGCGGTATATGTTTGAGTTCGTGCTACAATCAAGCTCAATGCTAGTAAGCCCTTCGTAAGGGTTAAAGTGAATGGGATCAGAAATTCATGTTGGAAACAATTATTTACTTAATTGTTACGGTATGTTCGGGGGGTGAATCACTGAGTTTTAAAATGTACACTATACTGCCATTTGGCAGTATTTAATAAAGTACTGCCAATACTGCCTCATACTGCCACTACTGCCATTTACTGCCAATACTGCCACTTACTGTCTAAATACTGCAACTTACTGCCCAATACTGCCGCTTACTGCCGCTTACTGCCATTTACTGCTTATACTGCTTCTCAAATGTACACTATACTGCCACAGTGATTCACCCCCCGTTCATTTATTAACATTAAATAAATGAGATTTTAAATATTTTCTTTGTAAAAATGTGTTTGAACGCGGTGAGGAGCGGGGTACATAAAAGGAAGCGATAAGTGCTACCGCTTAGGTACTGGGGTGAATTTCAAGATTTTTATCTCGGTTGAATTAAATGATTTTTGACCTTATTAAAAGTCTAAAAAATATTAAAATTACATTGTGATAAACTGGAAGAACTAATCTATAAATTATTTTCAATACATTTATTTGAGAAATACGCGGTTTCGGCAGTAGCTTAGTGTAAACGGCAAAATACATGAAAATAATTAAAATATTGCATCTCGAGTAAATCGAGTTCGAGAATTATTTTCTCCATAACCGTACATATATTTTGAAAATTTTAATTAATTATTTCAAGTAGAAGGGCCACAAAGAATGCATTGAAAAAATTCACACAGATATTAATTTGAGGCCCTTGTGCTGTAACATACGAATATTTTTAAGTAGCTTTTTATTCGCACGGGTTTTCCTATGTGACTGCCAAATCTGGGATTCCTTGACCGCGTTGTAAAATTAGTTTTGCTTTTTATTAGATGTCCAAATAAAGAAAATAAAGTTTATTCCAGTTTCCTCCCAATTATTTCTATAATAGCCCTTCCAGAACGCAAGTTTCTTTACATATTTTTTTATTTTAAATTAATTGGTTAGTTTTTAAAATTTATTTTAATATTAAAAGTTAATTAAAGAAGAAATCAAAATTATTTTTTTTAACATAAGTTCTCAGCAATGCTTTCGGCTTTTTTTTATTTGTGTTACATGTTTATTTATGTAATCATCTGAATGTATTAGCGAATTGACACCTGAAATTTGAGTTAATAGATAGCAAACACTGCTCAAAGTTTATGAAAACAAACCACATATTTCAAATGTTTTTCTTCGGACAAATTTGCGACTTGGAATTGTTCTCTTTATTTTCTCCACAATTTCGATTTGCTAACACAAATTATTTATGTACAGGTAATCAACAGAATGAATCCTGACGTGAACATAATTGCGCACGAAAACAGAGTTGGAGTTAAAACCGAAAGCGTTTACGATGACGCTTGCGAAGACTTGCATCATTCCATTGATATCAAAGAAGAGGACGAAAAACTCGACGGCGAAGACTCGCATCATTCCATTGTTATCAAAGAAGAGGACGAAAAACCGTTTTCTTGTGAAATATGTGAGTATAAATGTGCTCGCAAATCAACTTTGAATAGGCATTCAAAAAAGCACACCGGTGAAAAACCATTTGCATGTGAAATATGTGACTATAAATGTGCGTACAAATCAAATTTAAAAGTACATTTAAGCACTCACACCGGTGAGACAAGGTTTATGTGTAAAATATGTGATTATAAAACTTTCCAGAAAATAACTTTACAGCGACATTTAAAAATTCACAGTGGTGTGAAACCCTTTGCGTGCGAATTGTGTCACCGTAGATTTGCAATTGAGACATATTTAAATTTGCATTTAAAAACTCACACTGGTGAGAAACCCTTTGCATGTGCTACATGTGATTATAAATGCATACGCAAAGCGACTTTAAAGAGGCATTTAAAAAGTCACACTGGTGAAAAATCGTTGTCTTGTAAAATATGTGACTATAAATGTGCATACAGATCAAGCTTAAAAGTACATTTAGGAACTCACACTGGCGAGAAACCATACAATTGTTCAAAATGTGACTATAGAAGTGTACAAAGATCAAATTTCAAAATGCATTTAAAAACTCACACTGGTGAGAAAGCCTTTGCATGTTATACATGTGATTATAAATGCATACGCAAAGCGACTTTAAAGAGGCATTTAAAAAGTCACCAATTGCTTTTGTTAGGTTAAGGTTATTAGGTTAAGGTTATATTGTTAGGTTAAGCACTTTGTAGATATTTTACTTATGTACAATCATTATAATTTTTCTTCTAAATACATAAACAACTAATAAAATTTCAAAAACTTGATAATTATTTTTGGAAAATTGATATACGTACCTTTGCATGCACCCCAATCGAAGGCTCATTTGGAAGGAAGATATCTGGAAGCAGAGGAAACAGTTGGGACTAAAATTTAGAAATATGTATTTGCTGATTGGGCCAAAGTCACAGTGAACGCTTGAAAATTAGGTCCTAATTATTTCGGACTATCTTGAAGCTTATTTGGTCATATGGAATGCAACTGTGGGGCATAGCAAGTTCTTCCATTATCGACATACTACAGAGACTTCAGTAAAAAGTGCAGGCATAATCGCAAATGCTTCTTGCTATGTTTCAAACGACATAATTCACAATGACCTGAAATTTGGTAGTATTAAAAGCGAAATCTTAAAATGCAGTGAAAATTATCAGGCCAGGCTAAATGTTCATTCAAATAGTTTAATAATGAGTTTGCTGGATGATGGTAGTCATACGCGAAGACTGAAACGATTGAAACCTTTAGATGTAACCCAAAGATTCAATTAATGGGTAAATAGAGAAATACAACAATTATTGCATTTTACAAAATCCCTGTAATGTCTTCTTCCTTTCAAGCTTTAGGCATTGTTGCCTGTACCAACCTTTTTTCAGGCGGCCAATAGCCTTCAACCCTTTTGGATTGTAAGAAAACATTCTCCTTGAAATTCTTTTATTTTCCATTATATTTAAGTGTGACCTCCAATTTTCTCTATATTCTGAGATTCTGAGAAGGTCCTCATTTGTGCTTAAGTCAACTTAGTTGACCCCCTTTTATTTTCAAAATTATGTTGAATGATAAAATAAAGCAAAAATTGTAAAATTTGAGTCTGTGTAAAATTAAGGATGCAAAGTTTAAAATTAAAAGGTCTCAATCCGAACGAACTGTATTGTAAATTGAAAATGCACCTTTACTTTCGTACAAAGGAAATAAAGGAACCGCCAACAAGTAACATCCATTTAGATTTGTAAAGAATCATAAAGTCAATAAAAGTTATTGTCTAAAAGGACCCCGCGAGAATGTAAAATAAGCAGAAATCTAAAATTGCGTATACAATTTGCGTGTTTTGTGCTGAGGAAACTTGAAGTTTTTATGGGAATTAATGGGAGAAACTCGAAAGTTAAATCATAGAATTTCTTAGCCACCCGCCGCATCACCTGCGCGCTAGCATAATGAACTATTCTTCTTTTCAAAATTAAGGGATGTTGCAAACAATCGAAAGACATACCATTCTCCCACGGCTCAGCCCAGCTGCGGCAAATAGAAATTCCTCAGAAAGCCTCCAAGACGGTGTAAGCTTGAGTAAAAACGCACATACGTCTTACACATAAAATCACTCTACCTATGAGAAGGGGAAACCCAATAAATAGGGCTGTTAAGCAAAAACTCAGTTAGTTGTCAGTTGTCAATTATCCACATATTCGCGAGTCGTCATTAAGTTAAATGTTATTCAGAAATTATATTCGAACCAAAGTGGTCGATTATTCAAATATACGCGAAAGTTAGTTGTCAATTATTACGCGAGTTAGTCATAAAGTTATTCAAAGAGTTGTCGTTAGTTCATCATTTTAAGTTGATCAATTCAGTTATTCAAATATACGCGAAAAGCTGTACGGCAATTAATAAGTTATCATAATATTAGACAGTAAACCATTTTAAGAATTATTAATTGTTAAAAGTAATTATCGAGTTGAGTCATCATCGAGTTAAGGGTTCAAAATTATCAAAGGGATTTCACGTAAAAGTCCAAGGAGTTTCCTCACACGCACTACAGAGAGGTATTTGGGAAATTTTATATAAATATAAATTAATATCTTTATGTTTATTACTTGTTGCGCCTTATTTAAAAATATTATTGAGATTGTTAGTTAAGAATATCATTCATTGTAATTTAGATTAATTATTAATTTAATAAAATCAATTAGTTCAATTAATTCTTTTCTTGCGACACGGCTGTGTTCGTACTGTGAGCTGAAGAATATTGTTTGTCATATCATTTCCCCACGACTTCGAGGAAGCCACATCCCGCTACTCAATAGCAAACCAAGTAAGTTATCATCCGCGGGTTCCGCTTAATCTCCCGTTAGTAAAAAGGATTAAGCTGGTGGCAGCGAATTAACTACAACCGGTTAGAAGCGGTAAGATCGCACTTCTACAAATAGTGGCATTCATTTCAAGGGATCTGAGTTCTACAAATGGTGTCAGCTTTTACAAATGGTGATCAAACGGTGGGATTTCTGAGTTTTACACATTTATTATGTGGCCCAGTCTTGTACATCCTTTGGTTCTTTTTAAGAACTGCATCTCCGCCGCCTGCAGTTTTGATTTGTGTCTCTTGGAGGGGACCCATGTTTCCTTACTAGTTAGATTTTTCAGGTTTCTAAGTAACGTTCCGCATATATGTATGCTGGAATTTATTTATGTTGTTGGATATGTCGTTGTTTCCGTCGAAGCTTATGTCGAATCCTTAAAAGTAAACATGCGATATTGGTTGTACAGTTTGTTTTTCTATGGCAATTTTATTCCTGATTATCCCTTTTCCTTTAAACCTTCGTTTATTCTTTCGATATTTATATATTGTCGTGATTTTTCTATAAATATTACAAAATTTTAATTATATTTAAACTTAAAAATTGTTGTAGGAGAATTTCATATTTATGGTTGCACTATGGTTTCACGGAGGAAAGGAGGGCAAAGCCCAATGGCGTGAGAGGTGTGTTGTTGAGCCGTGCCGGGGTAAGCACGCTAAATTTTGTGAAGAAAGTGGGCTTTTGAGCTTGGTTTAAGCAGATATGTTTAAAAATTTGTATGAGAGTGTGAAAATAAAGGTTTATTTTTTTAAAAAGGGTCTAACAGGTTGACTGCCAAGGCTGTTCTCATAAAATTTCAAAAAAGTGAATTTTCCTCAAATTCTATATCCAAGATTTAAACCATGATTTAAACTGTTATAAAAGTAGTTTAGAAATACATGTGCATGGAAAAAATAACAAATTTTTGTACCATTTTCATTATAAGTTGGATAGCAGACACCGGTGTCTGCCGTGGCGTCAAGTGCCAAATTCGCCGTAAAACGGACACAGTTAGCAGACACCATATTATTCAATTTAAAATAAAATTTCATCCTCACTCTGTGAAATATTTTCGCAACAGTTCAATTCAGAACAGTTTCTATTACTTTTAAAGGTTTTTCTGTCGTCAATGCGGTCCTTATACCAGTTTCTTAGCGGCAGTTCCAAAGCAGACACCGCTGTCTGCCATGGTAGTCCACTTTTTTAAATAAGAAGTTGGAGGCATGTTTTAGCATTGGATGATAAAATTTCCGTTATGAAAAACGATGATGTACATTTGCGTGACGTACTAAATACAGCAGATGATTATCATAAGAACCATATCAATTTAAAGATTTATAAAATTAAGAAAAACGCTTCACTATAATAAATATATTGTGGTGTTGTTTTAGGACGACCATGCTATTTAAAATTAAAACGTCGTTTTATCCAAGATTTTATATCCAATTCCATATAATTCAACGTCCACTATTATTCGTCCATCAATCAATCCTGAATTAAATAAAATACCATTCTTGCGCATTCCCCCATCTCAAAACTTCGAATTCCATGTCAATATATTGAACTGTATATCAATGCAAAATTCGGAAAGATTCAAAAATTAAAATTAAAAATCAACATGTTTTAAAATTGAAATGTAACAAAATATTGTAAATTATAATTAAAAGAAGAGGGGATTTGGAAAATGGATATCCGTGTGCGCAGATAAGGAACATTTGCGTTGGAAGGAGAAGGGGGTCAGTCTACGCCGAGCAGTGGAGCAGAGAGGACGTTTTGAGGAGTCATCGCCGAGCAGTCGAGCGGATAGCACGCTTGAGCGAGAAATTATAAAAATTTGTACAGTGAATTGATTGTAAATAAAAAAAAGAAAAATTTAGTTTAAAATTGAAAGAGTGTGTTTTAATTACGGTGGATAAGAAAATTTGGAAAGAAAAATAAAATTAAAGAAAAAATTCAAGAACCACGGAATAAAAAAATTAAATGGTTGGTCGTCTGGACAAAAAAAGAACACGTCAATATATTCGATTTTTGAAGGTCTTGCTTGGCCAGTAAACATAATTTCTGATAATAGATTTCATGTGTTCCTTACCTAGGTGTCCTTTATGCAGTTGTGCTAATGTTCTTTTTCTGACGATAGAAGTAAACATTGCGAAAAGTTCATGCAAAAATAATTTTGATAATTTCAATACCTTAAAAAATCACATATTTAATGAATTTCGTAAAAGTTCTCCATTTTTTGGAAATAGAAATTTATACAGTGATCTTTTTCCCAAAGAAAAGGATGTCAATCGTGAGCGGAATAAAACGTGCACAAAAGCCCAGCTACAAAGATTATATCAGGAGTATATTATCTTAATAAATGTATTATGTCACAGGCCATCACGAAGTTCAATAAAAGCAAAACGGACGAAGGTTGCGCTGTAGCTACCCACAAAAAGATTAAGAAACATAAACAAAAAATGGTAGGTAAAATAAAATAAGTGCTTTTAAAAAATATGTTACCATTAATTTGTATACATACATATAAACAATATTCAACAAATTACAAATTAAATTTGGTCACTTTACAAAATTCTAGATTTTATCAAAGTTAAGGAAGATAATATATTGACGTGTTCTTTTCGTCCACGGACCAACCATTTATTTTTTTGAAATCCGTGATTTCAAATTTTTCTTTAAACTTTATTTTTCTTTTCCAAAACACTTTAATAAAACACAACTCTTACAATTTTTTAACTAAAACCTTCTTTTTTTTATTTATAACAAATTAACTCTACAAAATTTTCAATGGACTCGCTCAAATAGCGTCCTATCCGCTCGACTCCTCGGCGTGGACTGCCCCCTCCTTCTTCCAACTCAAAAGTTCTTCGTCTGCGCACAAAGACATTTATCCAAATCCAAATTCCCCCTTCTTCTAATTATTTTTGGTTTACAATATTTCATTTACAATTTTTATAATCTTTCTCAATTTTAACATGTTAATTTTTTAATTATTATTTTTGAAATTTACCGAATTTTGGCTAACCATTGAAATACAGTTCAATATACTTGGTAATGAATGAATACAAGATTAATGGATTTGATCGGCATTACTGCGTGTATATGATTAATGAACCTATTAAAAAAATTATTTGTATTCAATTTCTCCAACTTCAATACAAAAAACCCCTTTTGTTAAATTAGGCATTTCCATGTGACGTCACGAACAGCTGATATTCGACTGATATTTTGAGGTTAGCATTTTTATAAGACAATTTTCATTTCAAAAATTAAAATTAACTTTTATATTATGCAGTTTGCAATTTTTTCAAAGTGAAACTGAAATGTGCAAATTAATTTACGGACAAAGCTCCACATTAAGCAAGTATGTAAAATTCTTGTCGCAGAGCAAAATAATTGATAAATAAACAGAAGGTACTTACAGTAATAATTTTACACTGTACTCTCTACGGTTTATTAATTTATAAAATTTTTAACAATACAAACAGGTAAAAACACAATTTATCACAAATTTGCATAAGCACTAACAATCTATTCGAGAATCAGCTGTTCGCGGGTGGAGCCATTGACGTCACTGTGACGTATTTGGAAATGCCTAATTATCTTCTCGGCGATAGAGGAAAATCTTTTATGGTTAGTAACATGTAACATTTTTTTGACTTTTGTTTAGATTTAGCCCGTAAGCATAACACCTGCTTACCTTTTCCGTGAGCTCATTCAGTCCCCGACCTATTTTTTTTGCGTTTTGGAGAATATGGGGGCGGGAGGATTTGCTGTGGAATCGTTAGGCTTAGGGTAAGTTAATTGGTTTGCGCGTGCGCCTTCGTTGACTACGCCTGGTAGCGCTGTCTAGGCTAGGCACCGAGACACCTTTTGAGGTGGGGTTGGTCAGCGAGGGGAAGCGTGACGACAGTGGCTTGCTTCTGCGTATTCCGCAGTTGGTGCTTCCCGCCGTGTTTACTTCAAAACTTATTTTTTTCATTCAAGTCATTGTCCCCAACGATGAACGCCATTTTGAGGGCGAATTGCGGGAGTTTTTAACGGCCTTCAATGACATACCGTCATTCCCCGGGGTAAACCTTTCTTCCACATCCTCAAAAATTGCTCGGTGCCCAGTGTCTCCTCGGTTCTTTGGTATGAGTGTATTGACTGGCGGTCCACGACGCGTTTTTACGATCTATACGCGAGGACGAGTCATTGCTTATATCATTGGGTCGAGTACGCACTGGCCATTCGAGTTAATTTATCCTTTCCCATAACCTTTTTATTCCAAATTTTCTAATTACCTATTTTCCATCTAATTCCTATCCTATTTCACATTGGGTTCCTTTATATTTCATCCAGGGGGGGTTCAGGGTATTTTTTTTGTATTTTCTAGGTTTTCATCTCATAACTAGGTATCATAACATCTCGATCCTAGTTATTCCATCTTTTACTGTTTGTAATTAGTTTACTAGAAATTTTTTTAGTTCAATTTCATTTGAATTTCGTCTATTGGTAACAAACCTTAAAAATATATGAAAAAACTTTCCATTGAATACTTAGATAATAACAAGAACAAGTCGTTTCCTTCGTTTATTCCTTCATTATTATTGTATTATGTATCTACATATTTATTATAATATTATATTATAAGCTAAAAGTACAAATTTCTTCCTCAGCTATGATGAAAAAACCTTATTTTGGGTGTGAGGGAATGCAATCAAACAACTAATACCGTTTAGCCTGGCTAAACGGTATATCCCAAAATAAGGTTTTTTCTTCATATTATATTATGTATTATTATGTGTTGTAACAAATAATTAAAAAAATGTGCTGAAAATATAATGTATAAATGTAAAAAAATAAATATTTCTTGAAACTTGAAATATACGTTTTACTAATTTATAAAATATATAGTAGAAATACCTTATGAATATTCCGTATAAGAAGAGAAAAATTAACTCCGAAATTATGATTATTATTAATAATTATTGATCCAATATTCTGAATATTACTTAATAAACTATACTTTATTTATAACATTTTATGATTAGCTGCTTAAAAAGTTATTCTTTATAAATTATAGTTTATGAATTGTTACAAATATATAATTTTAAATTAATTAAAAAAAATAAATGATTTTTATGAAAAATTAATTATTAAAAATGCTAAACAAATAAATTAGAAGTAACGTAAGCCAAGACTAATCGTTCGGAGAGCATGAATATCACAGGGTCTGTATACCAATTATTTTGATTCACCTGTAAACGGGAAATTAGGCTTAACTAAAAATCACACATATTAATATAAAAAATTACATATATTAAAAAAATATATCAATTGATAAAACTTATAAACTAAACAAATCATTAATTTCTAAAAAAAATAATACAAAACAATTCACATAATTCACTTTCAGTTATTAAGTTTTGAATATAAAATTTAACGTAAATGTAATATTTGTGCACAAGTTAAAATAAAAATGTTTATTAAAAAAAATATCGTCATCATTTATAAATTTAAAAATCCTCAGAATATTTGGATAAATTGAAACCAAAAATTAAATATTATTGTCGTTTTCAAAAACATATCAATCTTTATAATAAATCTCACAAGTTTTCTTACTTTTTTTTATAAGTTGCTAAAACTTAAGCCAAATGAAGGGAAGTTGCATGAAAATTGGACCATTATTTCCACTCGTACTGAAACCCATCAGTATTAATTGCTCGAAAGTAGCTCACATCTGGACCTACCCAGCAATGGCTCGAAAGTAGCCCGCATCGAACCTACCCAGCTCGTTATAAGTTCCTCTATAACATTGAAGCGATACTTATTTAAAAATTATTTAACCAATCGGATCCATTTCATTTTCTAAAATTTATTGTCTTCGCCATCAAATATAACAAGAATTAACAACTTGGAATAAACAACTTGGAATTTAACACTGGAGTATTATTAATTGATAATACTACTAAAATACGTTGCACAAAAATTAATTAATTTAATGATTAAAACTTAATAACTTCTCTGTATGTTACAACTGGGGATTTAGATGACTGCCACCCAGAGGGAGTCGGTTAACACCTCAAATTTTCATGTTTCTTCGTTGAGAACTTGGGTTCAACTGCTTTAAAATATTATTAGGAATATCGACTTGCCCTTCTTTGAAATTAAAATTTTAGGGAGGTATTCTAAATCATACCAATCAAAAGAATTTATACTTTTGGAAACAAACTTTCAGGAACTGGTCTGTTCACACAAATAAATCACAATAAAAGTATCTAAATTTGAAATTATAAAAACCATAAATAATTATTGGGATATTGGTTACTTGAAAATAAACTCTAAAACCAGGATGCAATAAATTAAAATTTAAAAAATGTCTGAGTCGTTTAAAAAAAATTATTTTCTAATAAATAAGTAGAAATTTATTGCATCACAAAAAAGCACTGATTTTAAAAATTAAAATTGAAAATTATTAGGAAATGGTCCGTAACAGAATATTAATCATAAATATGTGATTATTAAGTGTATTTTTTATGCTTAATATGATCAGCATTTATGAGTATTACTCATAAAGATATGAGTATTACGCATATATAATGAAACTGTTTAATTCATAAGTTATGAATTATAATCATAACCGATGCAATCATGACTATTCATAAATTATGAATATGGTTTATAAATTTATGAATAGTTAGTAGTAGTGCCTTTTTATGCGAAAATTATGCATAAGTTATGCGTATTCCGAATTATATCTGAGAACATTTCTCTCTGTGTACTGCTAAAAATACTCACTTCTAGACGTAAACTAAACAAATGAATTACATTTCAGGACTTGTGGGTGACTAGTAGCAGTCAAAAAAGGCAATAAAAACACAGATTGTTAATATTTCGTTGTGCTTGACCGGAACTTAAAATCCAGACGAAGAATACCGTTAAGTAATAAAATGCGATTTTGTGAAATGTGTTTGAAAGAAATATTATTTTTAAGTTAAAATACCGCCAAAAATACTTAAATACTATGTATTTATAAAGACAATCAAAAATATTTAATAAAAAAATTTATAAAATATTATTAATTAAATATTTTAATTAATTAATGCTTGCTTCCAAACTTTCCGACGGTAGTGTAGATATCCAATTTATACCGTATAATTACAGAATACAACTTCATAAGCAACCCCAAAGTATATTTAACTTCAGACCCCAAAAATGCTGCGTCCGCCACTGCTGAATAGTATATATAATTGTATTTCAAAGGATTCATAATTTTTTTCATATTTTGAAAAAAAATTATAAAACGTAATCAATTTTGAAATTAACCTTTGTGGTACCAAGGGGGTACATACTTTTTGCTCGCACGTGCTGCTCCACCCCATCGATTATCCTTATGTAATCATCCAGTTCGTTTGTTCCTTCAAGATTTTTCTTAGTTTCAGATAACACGGCGATATCTATCCCTTGTTTCTTGAGTATATTATTTAGTTCAGCTTCCTTGGTCCCGAGACCTCTGACATTTCAGGTTGAAACATGAATTGTTTTTTCAATCCCAAATAGTGTCTATTTCATGCCCAGGTAGTTTCCTCTTTGATCCTTCCGGCTGTATATTTTGAAGTTTGCGAGTAGTTACAGGTTTTCTTAGTATAGAGTACCAGTCCATTGCAAAGCAAGTTGTCACCTGACTGCGCGCATCGGACACATTTTTAAATTTTGTTATTATGAGGTGTTAAACTTATAATAAAAATTTCGAATAGATCCGGTAAGAATTACAAGTCAAGTATTCTTTGAGAAGACATTTTTAGGTCAGAGTATATAACCAAAAGATTGAAACATTAACTTAACGGACAAATTTATGTTTTGCAAATGTATAATAATCTTAATAATTTTATGGGAAAGAAAGTATTCTCAAAATATTTTTATACACGTCTAATAAACCATGCGATAGATAATACGGTTTTAATAGAGTTGACGTAGCGCCTGTCAACAATTCGCATCGTCGACAAGAAAGTCATCATTCGATAGCATTTCGAACCAAACGTCAATTCATGCAAATGCTTTGCTATAATTTTATATAGGACTGATGGACACTTTTATGCGATCCATAAACTCGTGTTCGCTATCGAAACAAAAACACACACGTGCGATATTTCAAACCGTGTGAATCAATGCCCTTTGTTTTGTTATCTTAAACATGTGCCGACAGGCAACCAAATGTGCTAGCATTTAACATGGAAGGTATATGAATTTAGAAATATCGAAGGCGAATAAAAACTAGACAAAAACTTATTTTGCTCGACCCCAGACAGGCAACAAAAAATTGTTATTCTGGATTCATGTGTTGATATATCCCGGCACTTTCGATTGAAAGAAAGACAAAAGCGTGCTTTCACACTTCGATGAACGTCCAATTAGAATGCATATCCCTTCTTTCCAAATTAATGAGACCCAATTATAAGGGCTTAAATCAATCGTTAAGTGGGAATTATTCTAATTTTGGGAAGGGAAAACATATAAAAGGACCTGCAAATTGCAATTTAAGAGAGATTCAGAGAGATTCAGAAAGGTTCTGAGTGATTTAAACAGAATCTCATACCGTCTTCTCGTATAGTGTAACGCTTTAACAGCGGAATTAAACACCAAGATCTCACATTTAATTCGAGATCTTTAAATCAATAAAATTCAGTTGTGCTTAAAATTATTGTGCGTTCAGGTCCAGGTAAATTATCGAACATTTAATGCCAATTTGTTTATAACGTTTTAATAATATCGAGAGATCGTGAAGTATTTATCGAACATTTACCGCCAATTGTTTATGACTTTTAAAATAATATCGAGTTATTTCAATTAAATTATCGAACATTTAATGCCAATTTGTTTATAACGTTTTAATAATATCGAGAGATTGTGAAGTAGTTACCGAACATTTACCGCCAATTGTTTATGACTTTTAAAATAATATCGAGTTATTTCAATTAAATTATCGAACATTTAATGCCAATTTGTTTATAACGTTTTAATAATATCGAGAGATTGTGAAGTAGTTACCGAACATTTACCGCCAATTGTTCATAACTTTTAAAATAATATCGAGTTATTTCAATTAAATTATCGAACTTTAGTCTCGCACTATTTGCCGTTTAGATGCAATTACGTTGCATTTCTTTTTATCGGTATAATATAAAACAGGTGTTGCATTACAAACACATCTGTGCATTCCAGTAGTTTTTCTTATCAAACACCACATTTACGTTTCTTATTTACACAGTGCCGACTTTAACTAATTGTAGCTTCGCGGATAATTATTCCAGTGAATTATTTCGAACGGAATCCCCTATTTTATCGCGAAACACAGTGCGTAAACTACCCTGTCATTTCACCACCTTCCGATTTGAAGAGGTTTTGGAAGCTGGTTATCGCACCGACTTCCTGGTATGGTTTAAGACATCGTATTCAGCTCCATTCTGCATTCCGAGGACGATTCTCACTCTTGGAGGACCCGCCAACGACTTTATCTAGAGGTCGAACCCCAACAACTAAACTAAGTAAGAAACCTTTATATTTTTAAGATTTGTGATGTTAAATGGTCACCTTGGCCACAGGTTATGTTTATGAACATTCAGTTCAAACCCTGGAAGTCGATCGCAACCTTTGTACATCTTTTGTTGTTAACTAATGTTAGTGTCTATTATTAACGTAACTTTTACTACGCCATTCGAGCGTTCATATTTTAACCAGCAATTTAACGTAATATTTTAAGTTTAGCATTGCAGCTAAAGTTTGTTTTTCCCGTTGTTGGGAATTTTGGTAATCAATTGCGTTGATTAATTTTCAGTATCAACTTTGTGAATCATAGTTTTAGATGTTATTGAGTTGCACTTAAGTAACTATTTTTGTGGAGTGCTGTATTCAATACGCACCCCTTTTACGTATGAACTTTCTGGGTCATACTTTACAAATTGACAGTTTTTGTGTTTGTAACAATAATCGTTTTACGAACATTAATTTTGCAACGGGAACCCCACTGAAAGGTTCCGTCAATTGGATATATTTATTTTTATACGATACATGTAAATTTGATAGTATCTTGTGTAAACTTTGTCAACTCCCCCCTGATATTATTTTGTTCATTACATTTTTGTTATTTCCCAACTGTGTGTTTTATTATTATTGTGTTAGTGTTTATTTAGCTATTTTCACCAACGGAAAGTTCGCCTCCTGTAAAGGTAAGGTCATTGAGCGAGGCTTTTCCGGAGTGAGAATTCGCAGTAAGATCATCAAGTTGTCGCGTACCAGCTTGGAAGGCGTGATAACCAGTCCCCTTCAAAAAGATTCAGTTCTTCGTATGCGTGGCGCCCATTTAAACTCCCTCGTGTATATTAGCCCCACCGATTTTGACTCACCTCCCCCCCCGTGTAAATTATTCACACCGATTTTGACAATTTTTAGAATCGCGATCGAGGATTGCCCGGTCGTCGATTGGAAACACACGCTTCGCGACGTGCCGTCACACGACCCTTTTTATTCCTTTCACCAACCCACCCCTTCGCGACTTTGAGCTAGTCACACTTTATATACCTGTTGGAAAGGTGTCGTGGATGCAAAACGTGTTGTAACAAAGTTAATTAATGAGACTGCCACCTTGAAGCCTCTTAACATGCTCGATGCTTTGTCACCTTATTACGCGCATCGGGCGCACCCTTAGATTTTGCTTTTATAATCTATTAAACTCATACTTTAAATTTCGAATCGATCCGGTGAAAATTATTCTTTGAGAAGACATTTTTAGGTCGGGTTGTAAAAATAAAAGATTGAAACATTCGCTCAACTAATAAATTTACGTTTTGCAAATGCATAATAATCTTAAGAATTGTAGAGTTAGGAAAGTATCATCAAATATTTTAATACACGTCCAATAAACCATACGGTAGATGAGGAAGTGTTAATAATGTTGACGTAGCATCCATCCATAATTCACCTCATCAGCAATAAATTCTCTATTCGTTAGCGTTGCAAACTAAACGTCAACTCATACCTATACTTTACTATAATCTTTCAAACGACTGAGAGAAACTTTTATGCGATCCATAAACCCACGTCGGCCGTCGATACAAAAAACGGGCACGTGCGATGGTGAGACCGTGTGAACGAATGCATTCGACATCGTTATCTTAGACAGGCATCGACATGCAAACCCATGTGTTAATTTTTAACATGGAAAGTATAGCGATTTCGCAATCTTGAGTTTCGATAAAAACAAACAAAAAGTGCAAAAGATAGACCCTTTTCGTCCGACCAGACGAGCAAAAAATTGTTTTGCTCGCACGTGTCTTGCAAAACTTCTCGATACACTTTGCATGGAGAAAGAAGAAAGTGTGCTCTCACGCTTTAGGTATTGTCCAATTAAATCGCATATCCCTTCTTTCTAAATTTAGAGGACCCAATTATAAGGATCCAAATCAATCATTAAGTGGGAATAATCCTACATTGTGGTAGGGAAAATGCATAAAAAGGACTGCAAGTTGCATATTCGAGGAGATTCACTTAGAATCTGATACTACCTTTTCGTATCATAGCGCTTCCAAAAGCGGAATTAAAATACCGAGGTCTCACATTTATTAGAGATCCTTAAATCAATACTATTCATTTGTGCTAAAAATTATTGTGCGTCAACTGCAGGTATTATCGAACATTAATATCGTCAATTATTGCTAAACATTTAATACGTTATCGAACAATTAATATCGTCAATTATTGCTAAACATTTAATCAGTTACCGAACAATTAATATCGTCAATTATTGCTAAACATTTAATCAGTTATCGAACATTAATATCGTCAATTATTGCTAAACATTTAATCAGTTATCGAACGTTAATATCGTCAATTGTTGCTAAACATTTAATCAGTTATCGAGCATTAATATCGTCAATTATTGCTAAACATTTAATCAATTATCGAACAATTAATATCGTCAATTGTTGTTAAACATTTAATCAGTTATCGAACATTAATATCGTCAATTGTTGCTAAACTTTTAATACGTTATCGAACAATTAATATCGTCAATTATTGCTAAACATTTAATCAGTTATCGAACATTAATATCGTCAATTGTTGCTAAACATTTAATCAGTTATCGAACATTAATATCGTCAATTGTTGCTAAACATTTAATACGTTATCGAACAGTTAATATCGTCAATTATTGCTAAACATTTAATCAGTTATCGAGCATTAATATCGTCAATTATTGCTAAACATTTAATCAATTATCGAACAATTAATATCGTCAATTGTTGTTAAACATTTAATCAGTTATCGAACATTAATATCGTCAATTGTTGCTAAACATTTAATACGTTATCGAACAATTAATATCGTCAATTATTGCTAAACATTTAATCAGTTATCGAACATTAATATCGTCAATTATTGCTAAACATTTAATCAGTTATCGAACGTTAATATCGTCAATTGTTGCTAAACATTTAATCAGTTATCGAGCATTAATATCGTCAATTATTGCTAAACATTTAATCAATTATCGAACAATTAATATCGTCAATTGTTGTTAAACATTTAATCAGTTATCGAACATTAATATCGTCACTTGTTGCTAAACATTTAATACGTTATCGAACAATTAATATCGTCAATTATTGCTAAACATTTAATCAGTTATCGAACATTAATATCGTCAATTGTTGCTAAACATTTAATCAGTTATCGAACATTAATATCGTCAATTGTTGCTAAACATTTAATACGTTATCGAACAGTTAATATCGTCAATTATTGCTAAACATTTAATCAGTTATCGAACAATTAATATCGTCAATTGTTGCTAACATCTAATAACGTTTAACAAATATTCGGACAGTTTCTACCATCTGCTTATCACGTTTAATAAACGTCGAGTATTGCAATTGAAGTATCGAGCTGTAGCCTCGCAATATTTGCCGCTTAGAGGGAATTACGTAGCATTTCTTTTATCGGTATGGTATAGAACAGGTGTTGCACTACGAACCCATGTGTGCAGTCCAATCGTTTTTTTTATCGGACACCACATTGACGATTCTTATTTATACAGTGCCGGCTTTAACCAATTGCAATTTCGCGAATAAATATTCCAGTGTATTATTTCGTACTGAACCCCTATTTATCGCGTTACGGAGAGTGTAATCACCCCGCCATTTCACCGCCTTCCGATTTGAAGAGGTTTTGGGAGCTGGTTATTACGCCGCCCTTCTGGTATGGTTTGAGACATCGCATTCAACTCTATTCTGTATTCCGAGGACGAATCTCACTCCTGAAGGACCCGTCATCGACTTTACCTAGAGGTCGAACATCAACCACCCCAAATTAAGTAAGAAACCTTTTTATATTTTTAAGATTGTGATGGTAATTGGTCATATTGACCACTAGTTGTGTTTATGAACGTTCAGTTCAACCCTGGAAGACGATATCGCACCCCTTTTGTACCTCTTTTGTGTTATTTAAGGTTGTTATCTATTATTAACGTAACTTTTACCACGCCATTCGAGCGTTCAGAGTGTAACCAAACCATTTAACGTAACGTTTCAAGTTTAGTATTGTAGCTAAAGTTTGTTTTTCCCGTTGTTGGGAATTTTGATAATCAATTGCATTGATTAAGTTTCATGATCAATTTTATGAATCACAGTTTAGATGTCATCGAGTTGCACTTAAGTAACTAGTAATTTTGGTGGAGCGCTGTATTCAATACGCCCCCCCCCTTTTTTACGTATGAACTTTCGGGATCATACCTTGCATATTAACCGTTTGTATTTTTGTAAGAATAATTGTTTTACGAGTATAAATTTCGCGACGGAAACCACACTGAAAGGTTCCGCCGACTGTACATATTTATTTTTATACAAGACATGTAAATTTGATAGAACCTTGTGTAAACTTTGTCAACTCCCCCCTGATATTATTTTCTTTAATACATTTTTGTTATTTCCCAACTTTGTGTGTTATTATTATTGTTGTGTTAATGTTTATTTAGCTACTTTCACCAACGGAAAGCTCGCCTCCTGTAAAGGTAAGGTCATTGAGCGAGGTTTTTCCGGAGTGAGAATTCGCCGTAAGATCATCAAGTTGTCGCGTACCAGCTTGGAAGGTGTGATAACCAGTCCCCTTCAAAAAGATTCATTTCTTCGTATGCGTGGCGCCCATTTAAACTCCCTCGTGTATATTAACCCCATCGATTTTGACTTAACTCCCCCCCTGTGTAAATTATTCACACCGATTTTGACAATTTTTAGAATCGCGATCGAGGATTGCCCGGTCGTCGATTGGAAACACACGCTTTGCGACGTGCCGTCACACGACCCTTTCGTTCCTTTCACCAACCCACCCCTTCGCGACTTTGAGCTAGCCAACCTTTTATTACCTGTTGGAAAGGTGTCGTGGATGCAGAACGTGGTGTAACAGCTTCTGTAAGGGTATTCATCTCTTAGCCAAAGGTTCCAGTTTTAGGATGCTGGAACTCGCCTCTTCCATCTGCTACAACTCTAGTTGCATTGCCCAGGAGTTGCGAGATCTAACCTTCGTGGACGCGGAAGTGGGGTTTATTTGTAGAGCTGATCGGTGTTGGATCAGTTCGCATTTATCAAGAGTTATAAGGTGCATATATTATCATCTACTATACGTAATTATTCAGGCTTATACCAATCTTTGGCCCACCTGAGAATCTTTGACTTTGAAGTTATTGAGTAAAATTATAAATTATGAAAAAGGAGCGTAAATTCTAAAATCGATGAAACTGTCCTAATTTAATAACGTATTTTTATGTAATGGAACAGGATCTCGGGTATGCGGAACGACAAATAAAACAATGTTGTTTAAGTCGACGTTTCGGGACTATATTGTACCCATCCTCAGGACTACAAAAAACACTTGTCGATCGCGTTCCTACAGGACCGTTTTGATGTGTACGTGTGTTCGTTTTTGTGTGCGATTTACGGGCTGTTTAGTGTTTTTTCAAACTTCTCGTGTTTTGGTTGTTTGTTTACATTTACTACATTGAATGAAGCTATGTTTTCCAATATCAACCCACTTTTGTTGGGGTTTTCGTTGCGGCGGCAAAACTTTTTAAATTTTTCCTAATTACCTATTGGTTTAGTTATTTATTTTGGTTGCGGTGGATTTTGGATATCTTGCGCCACACCTGACCATTTTTTATATGTATGCCATGAATTTTGACATCTTGATTTTATATTTTTCTTTGTACTTGTTAAATGTGTTTTACGGTTTTAATGTGTTACTTGTATTTTTATATCATTTTATTTTTTGACAAATCCGCCGTTTACACGGATCTCATGTTCCTTTTATATAATACTAGGGGGGCTCCGCCCCGCTGGCCGCCTTCGGCGGCCCAACCCCCTTGGGCCGCTTCGCGTCCCAATATTCCAGGCCGATTTACGCTTGAGCTAGCCCCATTTCGCCACCTCGTAATTCCATATAAATGAGAAATCTTGCGAGTTATAAAACTTCTTTCCATACGACATTTGTTATGTCGCTTGTACTTTGAATTTGTATTCCATCCTTTGCTCGACATCTTGATAATGCTACATAAATATAACTGTTCATGACTAAACAAAGGCCTATCGATATTTATACCAACTTTGTCAAAGCTCTGTCCTTGACATTTATTTATAATTTATTATAGCGAATGCCAACATTATCGGAAATTGTCGCCTATGTATGTAGTACAAATGGTAATCTGATTGCAGATATATCACCAGTATCCAATTTAGATACTGGCGATAATTTGGACAGTTTAACTTTACCATTATGACAAAAACTTTTCTTGCAAAATTCATTTTTCCAAAACATAGCATCACAATTTGAACATTTCTCGGTCATTTCACCCGCAGCATGAGGAGTTACTGATTCCAAAACAGTGACCAGATCTGTCGATGATCGCTGTAGCGCTCTTCTTTTTCTGCTTCTTTCAGTTGAAGGTTTTGCTGCTGGTTTTAATGTTGAAGGTTCTTGTTCCTCTTGTAGTTGTACCGATTCTAAAACAGTGGCCAGATCTGTCGATGGTTGCTGTAGCACTCTACTTTTTCTGCTTCTTTCGGTTGAAGTTTTTGCTGGTGGTTTTGATGTTGAAGGTTCTTGTTCCTCTTGTAATTGTACCGATTCTAAAACAGTGGCCAGATCTGGCGATGGTTGCTGTAGCGCTCTACTTTTTCTGCTTCTTTCGGTTAAAGTTTTTGCTGGTGGTTTTGATGTTGAAGGTTCTTGTTCCTCTTGTAATTGTACCGATTCTAAAACAGTGGTCAGATCTGTCGATGGTTGCTGTAGCGCTCTTCTTTTTCTGCTTCTTTCAGTTGAAGTTGTTGCTCATGGTCTTGATGTTGAAGGTTCTTGTTGCTCTTGTAGTTGTTGCTGTCGAGTTCTGTGTTCTCTCGAACGTTCAGTTGATGTTTGTCGTCTTCTTTTTTATTTCTGTGTCACTTTCAGTATCTGAGGATGTATCCCGTTGTGGTCTCACTTCTTTGTTTGCTTTTATTCGATTTGTTCTTAGAATTAAGGA
Source organism: Podabrus alpinus (assembly GCA_932274525.1). Classification (NCBI taxonomy): domain Eukaryota; kingdom Metazoa; phylum Arthropoda; class Insecta; order Coleoptera; family Cantharidae; genus Podabrus; species Podabrus alpinus. The sequence continues at coordinate 13,901,382 of OW026455.1, forward strand.
AGCTTCGCTAGTTATAACAGTCGGAAAAGGTAAAAGCCTTTTTTGGTTAAAGATAACTTTTAAATGAGTCCTCATCTTTAATCTAAACTCTGTATTAACCATCAGGCTCTAATTAAATTTTGTGATATGATCAGTTGAAAGGTAGCGATTAGATGTTAACTCTCGAACGGCTATTGAATTTAAAGGTAGAATGGTAGTCATTTTTGGACAATAGTATTAAATTACTTTTTAGTTCAATTACTTTATAGTACTTAATTCTCCAGATGGTGATCGCGATAGTACAACTTCTTTAACTTACTTATTAATATATAGACATCAACGTCCTATATATAGGCTATAATCCGATGATACGGTGATCCAATGATCCGGTGATCCGAAGAAAGCAATAATCTGATTATCTGATTACGGGTCAGATAATCCGTACTCTTTTACTCCATATAAGTAAAACATAAAACTTTATGTGCAAACTTTTTATGGAACGTTTTTGAATTAAAATTTTAAATCAAATTAATGATTGGTTCTTTTTTATAACCAATAGCCAATGAAATTGCATAACTTTCTATGGATAAGGGATTACCAAACCTTATATTTTAAAACGAAGAAAATCTTGGAGAACTATCTTGTTAAATTAATAAATCGATGTTTTCCAATTTGGGGTTTTAACTAATATTGCAGTCACTTATAAAATAGGATTTTTTGTTGGTTGCCAGATTATCCGATTACCGAAAACGTTGCATAAAATCGTTGCATGTAAGAAGATCGATAATAATCGCACTTTCGATGAAATATGATAGCAAGTTAATTCGGCAAATGTTACTAAAAGTAACGTAACGTCGTTTTAATTCTTTATGTCAGGTTTAATTCGAGTGATCATGGTGGTTTGGTTTCTATTTGGTTGTAAATGTTTGGTGACCAGTTCGTGGGATGTGGGTCAATGTGATAAAATAAAACAAGTATGTAATTGACTAGTTTCGCTTCTATTTATGAAGCTTCTTCAGAATCTACAAACAAAGAGAGGCAATACAGAACCACACCAAAATACAACAGAACAAGCAATGCAGAAAACTTAAATTTACACGAAATGACAATGAAAAACATTCTTAAAAAACCTACCAATTATATAGTTATGAAAAGTTAAAACGATGGTACTAATTACATAATACATAAATAAAATATGTTGGAACAGTTATATAAACCACAAATTAACGAACAATTCATTTTTGTCAAAAATGCACATGTAACCACTTATGTTAAAAAATTTATCTTTTCACTAGTTGTCACTCCCTACTATATCGACGGATACAGGGCCGGAATGAGGATCCAATTGTTTGTTCAACAACCCGGCATAAATTTTGCTAAGGTAGATGGTGTCACTCTTAAGATTTAGAGAATTGGGGTTGTTGTTGATATGTAACATTTCCAGAATCAATCTTTTTCTTTCGTTGGATTCTCTATCTATTATTTTTGCCTCAGCAAATAAGACTTCGTGTTTTTTCTCTAAGGCGTGTGCTGATAAACCCGTATTTCCTTTTTTATTTTTGATGTCGTTTTTATGCTGGTTCAGTCTATTTCGGAAATATTGTCTCGTCTGTCCTATGTACGAGTCTCCACACTCGCAGTCGATCTTATATATTACTCCACTTCTTAGATGTGACTCCACTTTGTCCTTCCCATAATCAAACAAAGATCCTATGGTTTTTGTGCTATAGAACACAACTTTAAGTCGTTCGTGACTTAGGAGTGCTCCCAGTCTGCTCGACAGACCCTCGATGTACGGTATCTTGTTATATATTGGTCTGATGTTTTCCACAATTTGGTCATTGTCTATTTTGCAAATTATCCTCGCTTTTTTATTCCATATTGTGTTTATGAAGCTTATTGGATAGCCGCTAGTGATAAGTATTTCCTTGGCTTTTTCGTAGTTTTTCTTCTTTTTGTCTTGGTTGCAAAAGTTTTCTATTTTTCGTTTGAACATTTTTACTATGGCTGATCTTTGTGTTAAAGCACAAGATGATCTAAAATTTAATAGCCGATTGGAATTTACCTCTTTTCTATGCCAGTCCGTTGTGATCAGTCCTTCATCAGATCTATTCAAGCATATTTCAAGATAGGGAATGCTGTTATTGGCTTCTTTTTCCATGGTAAAACATAGACCTACAGTGTTGCTGTCGAGTATGTTTAATAATTCATTCTCTTGATCCGTGGGTACAGCTGTTATGATGTCGTCCACGTATAACATCAGAAACGGAACCTCAAAAGGAACTGTGCTCATACTACTCACCAATAAGTCGTTCATCACCATTTCTGCTAGTATTGGTGAAATTGGACTGCCCATAGCGCAGCCAGAGATTTGTTTATAATATTTGTTGTTAAATGTGAAAAAGTTTTTCTCATATAGGACTGTGATTATGTTAGTGAACAATTCCTTAGATATGTCCGTAAACATGCTTATTGTGGTCCAATGCCTGTCTATCGAGGTCAAAACGGAGTTTAAGGTAACATTGGTGTATAAGGATGTTACATCATATGATACCAGTCTATAACATCCTGGAAGATTAAAATTAAAATCATCTTCTTAAAAAGAAGATGATGAAGGACTGATCACAACGGACTGGCATAGAAAAGAGGTAAATTCCAATCGGCTATTAAATTTTAGATCATCTTGTGCTTTAACACAAAGATCAGCCATAGTAAAAATGTTCAAACGAAAAATAGAAAACTTTTGCAACCAAGACAAAAAGAAGAAAAACTACGAAAAAGCCAAGGAAATACTTATCACTAGCGGCTATCCAATAAGCTTCATAAACACAATATGGAACAAAAAAGCGAGGATAATTTGCAAAATAGACAATGACCAAATTGTGGAAAACATCAGACCAATATATAACAAGATACCGTACATCGAGGGTCTGTCGAGCAGACTGGGAGCACTCCTAAGTCACGAACGACTTAAAGTTGTGTTCTATAGCACAAAAACCATAGGATCTTTGTTTGATTATGGGAAGGACAAAGTGGAGTCACATCTAAGAAGTGGAGTAATATATAAGATCGACTGCGAGTGTGGAGACTCGTACATAGGACAGACGAGACAATATTTCCGAAATAGACTGAACCAGCATAAAAACGACATCAAAAATAAATAACCACATCAATAAAAAATTATTTTTTCACATCGAAGTAAAACAAGTAGTTTATATAGGGAGACCTCTTCGAAAATATCTTTAACTTAGTAAATTTCTTTCGAACATTTGCGTATTTATAAATTGCATTAGTGAATCGAAGCAACGGATTAACAGATTAACGCAATACTATATAGACGAAGTATTTAAAATATAACAACGTATCAGTTGATCAACGTTATGATTGGCTCTGAAACATGCGGACGGACACGAAGCCAGACCATAAGGCTTCTTTCTATACCTTGTATAGAAGCCTAAATAAGGCTTCTTGTTATACTTTGTATAGAAGCCTAAAAGTAGCGCACTGGCTACCCAGTTCTTAGACCTCTATGCACACAGAGTATTTCCAACACGATTTGAAACGCTCTGTATGATTTTGAATTATGAGGACGGACGGACGGACAGACGGACGGACAGACGGACGGACAGACACGGAGCCAGATCATAAGGCTTCTTGTTATACTTTGTATAGAAGCCTAAAAGTAACTAGAATTTTTGTTGGTAAAACCGTGTAAAACTAGCTTTAACTGATTTCGCGGAAAAAAGTTAACCTTAAATACATACCAAAAACAAATGTCAATAATAATTATAACCTACAATATTGACACATAAAAATATTACTTATCAGTCTGTTACCTATGTTGACAGCCCAATATTGCTCTGTTAACTTATCAGACGACTTGACAGACTGGTAACTGCTAACAGTCATTGGTGAATACAAATATATCACATTAACAGACTGTTATTGACTTGACTCTCTGTTAGCAACTTAACAGAGCTTGGTGAATACGGCTGTAAATGTCTCTGATTACATTTTTGCTTGGAAAAACAAAATCACGTCTGGAATAGTCGACTGTTTACTCGCGACACCGGCAGGCCGCTTATGTTAAATTAATAATTATTATTATAATAGAAGCAATAAAACTTAATTATTATTATTGATCGTACAATGCTTGTACAATTCCAATATTTCATAATTTTGTATTAAAATGTACAAATTTATTGTTTTGGAGAGTATCAAAAATACCGATATTACTTTAGTTATCGTATTATCAACACCCGCATTTTGTGCCTAGGGCATCTGTTCGTCTCAACATCACATGCAATTCAAATTCACGAATGTAAATTATGTCATATATTTAAATCACGATTTACTGATTAAAATGAACTCTATTGTTCCGAATTTTTTGGCTTTATTATATTGTTGAAATTGTTCTTTTGTTCAAGAGATTGCACTTTTTCCATTTTTCCAAAATGTTTTTAAATTTTAAGAGCCGAATTAAGTATTGTGTAAATATGTTACATGAAGTTTTTGGGGCAATTTTCTCTGCTCCTACTAAGCATAATCAACAAATATATATTATAATACGTCATTGTCAATGTCAGATGATATAAACAAATATAGCGTTTTAAATAAAAAATATATGTTCTTATGTATATTTAGATTATAGAATACAAAATCAAACATTTAAACGGTTAATGACGAATATTCAAAAATACACCAAAGAAAATTTAATAATTATATCGAATGCTGATAAATATGTAATTGGTAAATATAAATTGAACGTCGGTCATTGTAATGTACAATTTGTAACAATAATAAATAAGTATTAAGTATATCGATACTAATAGATTCGTTCATGTCGAAGAATTAAAATATTTATTTAATAATGAAACGGTCATTATGCTAACAAAAGATTCAATGTCTTACATTACTAATTAGGGAGTAATTATCATACTTTCTAAAAATTCTTCGACTTACAAAAATTGTATGCATTCTTCCACTTAGAAAATTTTAACAAATTCTACGCATTCTTGGACTTAGAAAATTTTTAACTGCAACAACCTTTGAAAATATTACAATCTGTTTAAATTATAGTATGATGCAGAGTTTTAATAATCTTAATGAAGCACAGTGCTTTAAATGTCTTCCGATGAAATATAAAAACATTAGAAATGATACAGTATTCTTCTGATAATTATATATTACATTCATTATTATTATTATTATAATAGAAGCAATAAAACTTAATTATTATTATTGATCGTACAATGTGCGCTATGCCCCCGTATAGCGAAGTACGCTTTTGGTTATTTAAACAATATAATCCCCCCTCAGCCTCACGTCGACACCCCCGCGAGCTAAGCCAGCCGGAAGGGTTTATAAAAGTTTCCAAAATATATAAAATTCATTACATTATAAAGCCTAAAAAATGTCTTGCATAGCATCATATAATATTACTTATATTAGATTACAAAATTAATTTTAATTTTACTAATGTCGATTTATAGCATTTTATACACACATATTACTAATTAATTAGCAATTATCATACTTTCTAAAAATTCCTCGACTTACAAAAATTGTATGCATTCTTACACTTAGAAAAATTTTAACAAATTCCACGCATTCTTTGGACTTAGAAAAATTTTCATAAATTCTTGGACTTAGAAAATTTTTAAAAATTTCTTGATCGTAGTATCCCCATTGTTTAACTACTTCGGTCAAATGTATAAACAGTCCAAGTCTCACATGCGCGTCTTAACACAGAGAACACTAGCGTTTGGACTAGGTTTATTTTAGTGCTACTAGTGATATGTCGATTCTTTCATATTTTGACAGCTGAGTCATGGATGTTCTTCCATGCTGAATTCTGCTACGAATCTGGTCTTCGTATCCTCCAGTTCGTAATGACGGCACCAAAGTAGTCAAAATTGTCGACAACCTCGTAACTACCTATTTGACTTTATTTGTTGTTGACTTTGGTTGCCTCTGTCGATTATCTTTACTTTTGTTAATATCAAGACCTTGTTCTAAGCTCATGATTTCCAGTCTTTGTAAGATGGTCAGGAGTTCCTGTTCACTATTGGCAATAATCAGTATATCGTCGGCATAGCGCAGATTGGCAATCTTTACTCCCCCAATCGCAATGCCACCCCTCATCCGTCCAGTGCCATTCTGATTATATACTCGGTGTATAGGTTGAAAAGTTGAGGGGACAAAACGCAGCCCTGTCTGACCCCTTTCTGAATTTTATAGTCAGGAGGGTAAGAACCCTCCAGTCGCACAACCGAGATGTAGTTATAGTACAGGTTTCTGTACTATAGCAAACCACCTAGGTGTAATCTGCCAGGTACAGCCTCTCTGGAGATGAAGTGTATATACTTCCCATATAATAAAATGTTTTTTTACATATTTTAAATGTGGACATGTTTTTATTAACAATTGAAACAATTTTGATTATGGCGGTGAAAGATCAAATCGCCACAGTCTCACGCAGACTTCTATAAACAATAGCTTACTAAATTTATTGTTAATACCCTTTGATGGTCCTTTAGGCTAGCTCTCGCGGAGGCTGGTTGCAGGTAAGCTTGGGGGTAACGAAGGAAATGCTTCCCGTAAGTAAAACACTGAATAACAACAATAAATTTAATAAAAGTATTAAAATTGTTAAAATTATTGTAAAAAAAATATTATCAGTGAACAGTGTGAGAATCCCAAACAGCTATCTATAAAAATGAGTTTAACTAATATCATCTGCAAACGGAGGTTGATATCACGAATGTATAGTGGGACCACCTCAGGCAGTAATTGCAATGACAAAAGAAATACGATTAATCGGTCTCGCCAAGATAAAAAGAATTAAAATTGACTCGCTAGATCTGATCAGTTCTACAAAATGATTGGTGACAGAAGATTTATTACACCTCGCGGAAATGGTAGTAATTGTTAAAAAAAAACACTGACACCAGCGATGACGAAGTCATCCGAATGACCTCGATGTTGTGTTGAAAAGCCAATACTCCGCAAGAATAACCCGTCGAATGTTATTCCTTCCGGTTCTAGGGAACTTGATACAATGCACAATGGTTGTAAGTAACTGAATTGGAGGGGGCCCAATGCGCCTGGTACCTCTCACGAGTAGGAAAGGCTGTCTAAATCGCCGGAAAGTGGCTCTGATAGACCGATCGAATCCCCTGGGTAAACTCACGGTGTCCCAGGTGGAGTTGGTGGAGCGCAAACTCACTTCGGCCTTGGACAGTTTTATCGACACGAGGTCGGGTGATTTAATACAAGCACCCACATTCGGTGGCTGTCATCACGCAGGATAGATCTTCGGATCACCTGCAATGATCAAGCTGGAGTGGCTGCAAAATACTACAGCAACTCTCACAGATCTGTGGGCGGGAGCCAAATTGGAAGTAGTCTAGATGGATAATCTGCCAAGGCTCACTAAGGCAACCCTTTGGATCCCCGGAAAATTGGAATCCACTGAGGGTGTCGTGAGGCGTCTGGCTTTTCAGAACACCTGGGCACAAGTTAAAGAATGGTGAGTATTTTTCGACACGGTCAAGGAGGAGCAGAAAGGCAGACTCATTTTCGGCGTCGGACAAAAAGACAATATCGCCATCAAAGCGAAAGGTGAGAGGTTGAACTACAAGTTCACCTCTCTCAAAATCAATCCAGGTGCAGAAGTTCGAAGACTCTGCACCCAAGATGGCACACACAGCCGCAGCAGCCATTGCGATGGACACAATGGCTTCCCTGCAAGAGTATAAAATCCTGCAAACTAACCTACAGCATTGTCGGGCGGCTGTGACAACCTTATGCCGACGCTTCGACAACTGTGAGGACACCATTGCTTTTATTCAGGAGTCATTGTTAGTAAAAGTCACAGTAAAAGGGTTCACAAAATTAAATGGCACCATTTTTGCAGGTGATCAAACATACAACATTAGGACGTGTATGTACATACATGTCTAAAAATATGCAGGCCATCCTGTTGCAGAGGTACAGCGATGGCGACCTTACAGCGGTGCAGCTTAGCTGTGACTTCGGAAATGGCCAACAAGATGTCATTATGGCATCAGTCTACCTCCTAATAGACTCGCCTGAACCACCACCTCCTCGGAGGATGATGGAGCTGGTGGAATATTGTGGGCAACAGAAGAAACACCTCATAATTGGCTGTGACTCTAACTCCCACCATCCTGCACGGAAAAGCGGGGATTGCAACAGTCGAGGTAAATTTCTATTAGATTACCTAATCAGTATAAACTTAGAAATTCTTAACCGAGGGGATGATCCTACTTTTATGCATCACCCCACCGCAATTTGGTGATCGATACCACCATAGCGTCGTTAAGCATTTCAAATCACACATATGACTGTCATGTATCCAATGATCATAAATGAATCTGCTTTAAGTTAAAAGCTATAAAGGTGATACCCTGGCAATACAGAAACCCTAGGAAGGCTGACATGTTGGCCTTTGAGGGTCACCTTTCGGAGTCCCTGGAGGTTGATACGTCGGGGGAAATCTTCAAAAAAACACATTTATTAACCACGGGGGAGATTGAACAGTGCGCTTACACACTGTAAAATCTACTCACAAAAGCTTACGAGCTGTCCTGCGCACTGCAGACGTCTGGTTTGCGGGGCCGAGCAACACTTTGGTGGTGCAAGGAACTCGACCGCCTGAGGAGGGCGACAGGAAAGCTCTATTATTTTTTTAAGATAAAGGGTTATACGTCAAAAACAGCAAGAATCGTGGAGAGTCTTCTGCAGTGGCGTCGAGTCAACCACCGATGCTGCAAGACTAAAAAAGATCATATCAAATGATCCATATAGGCAGCCAGGCAGTCTTCGCCGAGAGGACGGCTCTTATACAGAGAACCTATCAGAGACGGCCGAAATCCTGCTAAAAACACACTTCTCAGACAGCAAAATAGTTTCGGACATTGAGTGAATTGGACTAGGAAAGCAGCTACCGACCATAACAGAGTGGGAAACTGCAATGCAGGTCGTAGATAAACAACCGCTCAAAGACAACATGATCATAATGCTCTTGGGAAAAAGTAGTGTAGTAAGTAGATTTCCCTCCCTTTCTACACCGCAGTACTTTAGCCGTTCTTACTGATGCAGTTCCGTCTGAAGAAAACTATGTATGATCCATGCCAAGGTCATTCCTTTTCTGCATCACCGTAGCACTGATGGCTACTGCTGCCCTCCATCGGGGTTTACCATATCTGGCTATCCTTATCTAGTTTAGCTTCACCAGGTGAATACGCCCACAAATTTCATTAGAACAAAGGTTAAGAGCATAAAATTATCCATACATTTGATTGTTCAAATAAAATTGTTTAATAAAAGCAATAACAATGCGGAAACCCGGTCAAAACAGGCCTCGAGGAAGACCAAGAATCAGATGGTGGGATCAGGTGGCGTGGGATCTGAGAGAAATGAAGATGTTGTCTGGAAGGGGAAGTCCACGATCTACAAAAATGGAGAGACATCGTGGGGGAGGGCAGCAAACCACCCAAGATTTTAGAAGTCACAGGAAGAGATTAAATGCGTAGGAAGAATACAAGAAGGAGATGAAAATAATAATACAATGCAATCTAAAATATTTGTAACATGGGGACCAATCAACCCCAATGAAAGGTTTTGTAAATCTCGGAAACGAGGTAGCGATATTCTTTCTAGAATGTAACAGCTTTAATATAATATATGTCTGCCAAATTTCAGCTGGCTCGAATTTTTGAAAGCTAAAAGGATTTTTTTTACCTGGACCAAGATGCAGCAGATTGGTTTCGGAGTTTGTTTTCCAATTCCATTAAAAGGTGAATGACTTGAATGAAATGTTTCTTATTGCAGTCAGTTTTAAGTAAGTCAGATGTATCTTCAGGGGAGATTGAAATTTTTAAAAGGGGAGTCGCCAGGTGTGGATTAAGGTTTAGTTGTAACGCAGTATATAAGATAACTTGCAATGACATATATTTACGGATATATCATTAAGGGCCAGTTGTATAACATAAGATAGTCCTTGAGTAAGAGTTAACCTAGGGATTTCTGTTATTTGATTTGTTGATACACCAAAAGATCTCTGTGTTAACTCTGACTGGAAGATGATTTTCTGTTATACAACTGACCGTTAACATTTACATACTTAAAAAATAATACAATAATTAAATTAAAACAAAACCAAAATTTCGGAATTTAGACTTTTTTGAGGTTAATAATTCTATCATCTATAGAACGGAGATACGATAGAATAAGAGTTTCATTAACCCCAAAAAGTCCAAATCTCGAAATTTTGGTTTTGTTATAATTCAAATATGATAAACAATAATTAAATTTTATCTGGTGTTGAACAAATGCATTATTTATAAAAAAAACTTAAACCGTAATTATAGTATAAATTAAATTAAATTACATTAAAGTAAGTAGAAGTAGGGTCTTGGTACAAAAATGTAAATTTGGAGTTTCCTCTTTATCTCATAATGTTTGTATGTTTGAATCGATCCTACCATATATTTGTCATGTACTATTGAAAAACCAAAACTTTACATTATTGTATCAATAAAAGCAAATATTACATTAAATTAATAAAAATAAAACTATGCCATTTAGTTAAGAAACGGTACAATTTCTGCACAGAACGTATTACGCAAATGCTCTCAACTCGTCTCTGCGCAAAAATTGTACAATAAATTTCGTACTGTAATGTAAAAGTACATACATACTTAATATGAAAATGTAGAAACAAATTAATATCTATAAATTTCATTTCTCCAGTTTAAAAGCCGAAGAGCCGTAACATCTTCAGCTTTGTGATTATTCCTTAAATATGCAAACAGCAGCACAAGTTCATTATCTCCAGTGAAATGGTGATTGTAGTAAGGAGAAATTTTTATACCATTTTTGGGTGTCAGTAAATAATTATTTGATTGATCATCAATAATTATGGTGTTTTTTTGATTCCAAAATGGAAAATGATTCCAGATAACCGGAAGATATTTAACCTGAAACAAACAATTTATATAATAATATAATATAATATAATGATATGGAATTCAGGAAAATTAAATTTTTTGCAAATATTTAAATAATTTACCCGCTTTGTGCCACCGTTTGGAAGGCTGATTGTAGGCATAGCTGATAGGTCCAAAGAAAATGTTAATTTAAATTTTTCATTATTATGAAGTGCCAGTCTTTCCAATTTTGCCTGAAGAGTTTCTGCATTTGTTGCAGACCAAATAGCGATGTCGAAATATAGGTATATGTTTCTCATAAAGTAGTGTAAATACGGCCTAGCTATACAGTTGATCAGCGAAATTGGTCGGTTGGATTGGAAATCACACAATGTGCAGTCCAAATCAATAACGAGCAGCGGTTTTCCTGGCCGAGGACTATTCCACAATTTAAACGATTCATCAAATGGATTAACCATACTGATTATTTTAATTTCAGATAATCGCACGACTGGTCGTTCTAAAATAATAAAAAATAATATTGCAGGTATTATGCACTATTTATCAAACTTTTTTCTTTTTCTTGACAGAAAAATTGATTTAGTAGTGGTGTTTTACAACAAACAGAACTGGAATTTTATTAGTATGATTACTTAGGCTTTTGACAAACAGGGTCAAGATCAGAGGCCCCATTATAGAACCCTAAGGTATAAATTGACACCATACTTCTTGTTATAAGTTGAAATTCAGATTCCGATGAAATAAAAAAAAATTGATCCACGAAAGAACCGAGCCTCCAATAACCAAAGTTCTCTGGCAACAAATCAGGATCAATTACCAGATTTGAAGGCTTTCCCCTTTGAAAAATTATTTAAGTTTTATTTTACGCCTTTAATGTTAGAATTACCAAGGGAGATAATAAAAAAAATTAAAATCCTAGAGCGTCGCAAGACGCTTCTGTTGCCTCTTAAAATTAATGATTGGTGTGCAAATAAGGGTGCTGCAGGCATCCAAACTGTTTCCACAATTTTTGCGTTAATTCCTCCCTCACGAAGAAACTATCAATAAATTAATGATTTTAATTTGGTATTTGAAGATAGTTTTCGAAAAATGACAATTAAGTCACCATTTGAAAATTAACATAATCCTCAAAACTTCAAATCGTTTTCGAGAGGTTTAAGAATTGGTTTATCCTTTTGAAATAATTGTCGTAAATATTAATAATTTATACAAATTATGAGTAATTTGTAATCTATAAGTTTATCAAGAAAAGCTTCGATTATTTGCTTTAGAAAATCTTCGAGCAAAATTGTAAATATGAGAAAATGTGGATTTTCGTCGGAAACGCAGGTTTATTCCTGAGAATTTGATTAATCGTGTTCGATTTATATTTGTCCGCTCGACGTATTAAGCGAAGAAAAATTTTGAAAATTCTAGAAAACCTTTCGGTATTTATCCACGTAAAATATGACACCATTTAAATCATTTTATTATTAATTTATTCTTGCATTTTGATGCTTTACGTACTTCTATGGTAAAATTTCCTAATTTAGAAAAATTTCATTGCATTTGGACCAAATTTTTTTGGTCTTTAGCGAAATTCTTCGCTTCTTGGGAAGCCGATGTGGGGTTTGATGGTATTCTAAAGGCTTTCAACCTAACCGATATGCAAATTCGGAGCTTTAGCCATCGATCGGTGCCGATTGCGTCGAAATCCGTCGCGTGGTTCGTAAGTACTCACATTTTTCCCCATTCATTTTACGGCAAAATAATTTGCAATCCTAATTTGAATAGAGAAAGTTATGCAATTTCTACATAGCTAATTTCTTTTAAATGTCATCACTCTCTCTGTTATAAGCTTTTCAAAAATTTTAGAGAAACTAGTAAGGATGCCCAATGAATCTTAAATTTATTTTTCTTTGGATATTATTAGTCCTCTTATGGAATAGTAATAAACTGTTTTAAATGCCAAACGACCCAACAACAACTCTCTCCTCTGCCACACTAGAGAAAAATGTTTGATCAGAAATTAATTGGAAAATGTGTATTGCCATGACGATGACGGCGAGGTGCATACCTCGAATATTATACAAGGTGTCCCCGCGACCGAGCACAATTGATTGTTTTTTCAAAAAAGTTTACTAGACTACAGTTGTAGGCCGATAAATTTGTTACTCGAAATGAGCCATCAATTTTGAAAGAAAGATGCAGGGTTTGCAAGAAAAGCAAAACAAATTTCGAAATTTTTAACAGTTTTTAATTTAATTCATAACTCGAAATCTGTTAATTTTAGATGATAGAGGAATATAATCTAGTTTGTACATAATCGAATGCTTTTTAAAAAAGCACTAAATAATTAACATTGAAAAATCAATAGTTTTGGTGCTATCGCCATTGAAGGCAGAAATAAAAATTTTTTTTGAAGAGGGCTATCCCCAAGGGTTTAGACTTGGATAAAAATTTTGTATAAACATTTTTCTCAGAAAAGTGCCTGCTATTACTATTTAACAGATTGTGCTCGGTCGTGGAGACACCGGGTATATTGCGGTGTTTTTTATAATTTGCAAATTTTTTTTCAATTGTTGGGGAATTTTTGATTTTTGTGTTGGAAGTTGGACGTTGGCAGGTTGTTTTCTTTGCGGATACACGTAAAGGCAGTCTAGAGATACGTACGCGTTTTGTAGGAGACTCGGTGTATATTGCGGTTTTTTTATAAGTTTCAAAATTATTTTGAATTTGTATTTCTGTGAAAGGAATGCTCTTAAAGTCTCATAAAATCCCATTGACGATTTTAGCCCCCTCAACACGGTTTTTCGTCCATTACTAACTTAACTTTATTTTCAGAAATTATTATTAATAATCTAATATTTACTAGATTAGACATAATCTAATTAATTGCTATTAGATAAAAATTTAAGAGCAAAATATTCTCTACAAAATAAATTCTTTTAAAATTTTCGATTAATTAAGGCAAAGAAGCCGAATAAATGGTTCTCGAGTTTTCAAAAAATTCCGGACAAGTTGAAATTTAGCAGACATGTGTATTTGAGTGCCACAAATAGACATGTCAAAAGTTTCATATCGGCTTCTTCCCCAATTGAGAATTTTGGTCTCCTAGCATGAGTTTTTTTACTGTAACGAACTTAATTTCAATTTTTTGGATAATTCTTAGCCACTTCTTCTCAATATGGTGTTAACGCAGATTTAGCAGGGGGGACTTAGGATGTTGACTACAAATTGAAAACAAAACGAATAAATGATTTTTAAATTTCCTGGAATTATTTCCAAAATTAAGTGCCTGGCATTCATTTTTTAATTTTTTGATTATACATGGGGTTCGTGCCATCCAGCTCAATCTCTTGGTGCCGATGGAAAGAAATTGTTTTAAGAAAAATGTTTGAATAAAGTTTTTGTCTAAGTCCAAACCGTTGAGAGGTAGCCCGTTTCAAAGTAAGTTTTTGAATTTCTATCTTCATATGGCCATGGCACCGAAACGATTGCTTTTTCAGTATTAATATTTTGGTAATTTTTTTTCACAGAAAATTAGATTATCTACGTACTTGATAGTGGTCTATTTCAGATAGCAAATGTAAAACTTAAAAAAACCGATCCATTTCCCACAAAAACTGCAATTTCTTGTTAATGTGTGCAATTATTACCGAACTCATAGTCTGCATTACGTTGCCACCTTTCGTTGAAGTGTTAAAATTATTATTACTATACCATATTATTGCTAAGAAAACCCCCCAATTAATTAAAAAGCAAACTAATTTAGTAATTTAATATTTTCGTTTTGCAGTCTCTGTTACTAAAAAAATTATATTTTTCTCATTTAATTTCAAAGCATCATTGAAATGGACCAAAAAAGTTTAGAAGACTAAAGTTTCATTGCGGTAATTTTTCCATCCGGAATGGGTTGAAATGTTTTTGGTAAATCGTTTAAGAAAAGCAAGAAAAACAAAAATTATATTTGAAATTTTTTAACATTTCTTCACTTTAATTCATAATTTAAATAACCGTTGATTTTAGACGATACAGTGATTTGACCTAAATAGTTTGCAGATAATCGAATGATTTTTAAAAATGCACTAAAACATTAATACTGAAAAATTAATAATTTCGGTGCTCTGTGGTACTACAAATTATTTAAGCAAGATAGTGTCACAAGACGACCAGCAGTCTGGCAGGCCAAATGACGTTATAATTATAACACATGAAATCGACATAAAAGTTGAAATTAAAAAAGTTGCGAAAATGTTCAGGATATCAGAATCGATAACTTTGAAGATTATAAACGACTATCTGGAATGTCAAAGGTCAGCGCGAGTTGGGTACTCACACCGTATCAAAATAAATACCGTGTAATAAAAGGAGACCACACGCAGTGTGTTGACGATGTAATAGCTCTTATCATTCAAATTATCACAGGATGTGTAACTCGAATTCATTTTTATGATCTTTAATCGAAGTAGGAGTCTATGCAGTGAAATTTATAGGGTCGTCCGGCACCAAAGAAATTTAAAAATATGCTTTCTGCTGGAAAAGTGATGGCAATAATTTTTTGGAATTCTGAGGGAATTCTTTTAATAGATTATAAAAATAAAGGTATTACCATAACAAGCGCATACTACGCTGGTATTTTACATCGATTGAAAGAAAAAATTTAAAAAAGGAAGATGGAAATTAACCAAAACTGTAATTTTTTTTGATGAGCAAAAATTGCGCTGATTGCCATAACATCATGCGGTTTTAAAGAACTTGTTTAACTACCCTATAGTCGAGATTTAGCCCCAAGTGATTAACAATTATTTCTGAATTGGTAAAAAGAGCTTAGTGGAAGACATTTCGACAGCGTTGAATCGCTCCAGGTAGCAGTAAACGAGCATTTTAAAAGCAAATATATAAAAATTATTATTTTGAAGGTTTACAAAAATTAATTCACAGAAGTAATAAATGTATTAATGTTCGAGAAGATTATATTGAAAAATAAAATTATAAAAAAATATATATAGTATACATTTCTTTCTGCCCCGTTCCGCGAACTTAAAAATCACTCTCTCGTACATATGTAACTGAAGAACAAAAATAAAGATTATGCATTTTCAAAAACTGCTGGTTATTTAATTACATTTATTATTTTACCGGTTTTCAAAATTTCACTCTTTCGCCTGTTTGTTCATTTCTGGATCTTATTCAAAATATTATAAAATGTGGTGTTGAATAATTTCTGCGTTTTCAACTTAAAACAAAAATTGAAATATTTTGGCGTTCAGTGTAAGTTTTTTTTATTAAAAATAATTAATTTTAAAATAAAATTATTACTTTGCTAATTATAATCTGCAAAATAAGTAATTGTGCGTGGAAGTAATAAACATTTATCGATTCTAAAAATCTGACTCATTCTGTAATCTCTACGTAATTATTATTAAGAAATGTTGATATTTATGGTACCAGGCATAAAATGCAATTCACCTTGGTCAATTAAATATAAAGTACGCATATTTCTTAATCAAAATGAACAAAAAAAAAAAAAAATTTTAAACTAGGTACATCAAGAAAGAGAAAAATACTCCTAAAGCAGATGATCAAAAACTTGAGAAGCAAATTTGAAGATATGATGAAATTTTTATTCAACCCGGTGCATATTGGATTATTTGACGAATCTAGAGCGCATTAATTCAAAAATGTCATGTTAACAGATTTGATCCACATAATATGTCTTTTGCCAATTAGTGGGGTTGTTACAGGAACAAAAGACGGAAATTAACAATCACCTTATTCATTGCACTCTAATTAATTGAAATTGCACAAGTTGCAGATGCACTAAACACATCGTTTTGTAAGTATCGTGGTGATAGTATTTTGACCGTATTTTGGTTTTGTGTTTAGATCAACATTTTTTATTTTAACACTTTTAAATCATTTCATTAATAAGATATGCTGTTTAAAACATACGAGTACCTTTGAAAATAAAATTTTTATATATTTTTTTAAATCATGAATCCGCAATCTCGGGAAGTTCATGGAAGTTGGTCAAGTGCTATATTATTTATTAGGTACATTCATCAGCTTCTCGAATAATCAACAATTAGGTGCCTAGAGGTGCCGGCTGATTTTTAATAATTGTTTTTAGGTACCATGTCGTTCTAGCTAGGCGTGGGCTGTTGGAAGTGTGGCGAAGAAAAAACATCAACAAATAAATAAAATAGTTTCCTATTACTTTCTGAAGAACGACAGGACGACAAATGTAAAAAATAACAAAACATGTTAAAATTATAAGCGATTTATTTAAAAAATGGTGGACCGCGAGTAGACTTGATTCGGATAATACTCTAGAAAATGCATTTCTGACTCAGAATAAGTCATGGTTATTTCAATTTGTTTTATTTTATATATTATTATTTATATTAATACTATATACCTATATGTATTTATACATAGTATAATATATTACTTATAACATGTTAATTTTATTTTATTTTAAATCTTGATTCGCTTTCTGTAGTAGTATTTTTCGTTTTGCGAAGAAATGAGTTATATATTGTTTAGAATTAATTGCATGTGTTTTATTTAAATCCCATTTCAAATAACCTTTCAGTTATATAAATAAAGTATCTACATAACCATACAGACATAAGTTTTCATTTTATATATTTTTTTTATTCGTCCAAATATTCGCCAAATAATTCACTGTACGGTTTTAAGTTTCAATTCAATTTAATTCAGGAACAGTGAATTATATTTTATGGAATATAAAAATGACCCTTAAATCTAAAATTTTATTGAATCATATGATTGTTAGGTTTAATTAAATTGGTAAAAAAGTACGCAATCTTAACTAGTATTATGGTACCCTCACCTGAAGTCTTCTTTTTATCATTTGATGTCGATGCCATAGCCATAACAATTTTTATTTGATAGTCCTGTTGAAAATTGGAGAGCGCAAAAAATTGAAATCCTCTTGAGAAAATAATCCCCGTAGAACCTTCCCGTCCTATTGCTGATCAAGAACTTAGAAATACAATAGATTACATCATAAACACAATATGCATAGAAATAAATAATGAGTGTTTATCAACACGATTAAATTGTGTTATTTAAATATTACTTGCTCATTAGATAAGGAAACTATACAACAATTTACTATTTTGATTTATATATTTTCACTAATTAACAAAATTTGTTAGCCACAGTGCCAAATTTTGTAAACTTTTCCATTAAATTTAGACAAAAAAAATGTTTTATAGTTTTTCACCAAACTTGATACCTACAATACTTGAAAATTTATAGAAAATCAGTATCGCCAGCAGAGCCAGCATGAACAACTACAAAAATAAACTGAAGAATAAATGATTTTTAAAATTACGCTTACAATTTTTTTATCATGGTCTATTGGTTCCAGTGCGCATATCCCGAGAGATTATATGCCCATTTACATAATATATTGGCGAATAAGATTTCAGAAACCAATTGCCAGGTAATAGTTAACCCCATGCATTTCACAACTTTTCCTTGTAACATTTTGGGTATTGTTTTTTCCAAAACAGATATATAATTGATAATACAATTCAAAAAATCTGGGGACCATTTGTTTCATAAGAATGGCATAAATTTAAAAAAAACAATAAAAATCTGAACGGTTTCTAGTGCTAGTCCAAAATCGTAATGATGGAACAGTTATTGAAGAACTTTCGAGATACATTTTATAGTCCTTATGCCAAGTGAATATTAAGAAATTTCGCTTTCCCTGTACGATTTTCAAGTTTCATGTTATTATTACAAAGTTATTAATAAAAATACCGCCCTAGAAAAATTTTCTCGCTCCAATAGACGCTGGATTTCATTAATCCACCTTTGTTTTACAAGATTTACAATAGCACAATTTATTACTTGAAGTGATATTCGATATAATCTTATGAAATTCATTATGTATATTCATACACCACATATAAGGTTAAGAATTCTGATATCAGACATTCGCAGCCTAAGTAATCTAAAATTCTTTAATAATCATAAATTAACGGATGTCAAGTCTTCCTTTCCTTCAATAACAACTTACTAGGTATATAGGAATTTTCAAGATCACTCAGGGGCGGACGGGCCCAAAATTTTAAATAATCTTTTGGCAGAATTAAAAATTCAAAAGCTATAAATTTACCAAAAGTATTATTTCTACATATGCAAGGCTAATATAAAACAAAATAATCATGGTCAACTTTTACAATCCAGGCTCGCTGGGGTAGGTTCGAATGGTCCGTCATAATTACCCCTCATTCTGAAGGAGTTGGTCGCTATTTCCTAACGACGGATATAGCAGGAATATTCACATTTACTTCAAAATTTCTATAGATTTCACGAGGGTACCTATTGACTGGTGTACCGAAGCAGAAGTACATAAGTGAGGTGTAAATGCCCCGAAAAAATTGTGTACATAAATTGTTACGTCCCTCTCTATTAATTTAAAAATGAAAAATAAATATTAACGGAAATTATGATTTTACAAAGCAAAAAATCTGATGTGACAACATTACTTTCCCATTCACTAGATCCACTTCATTTTATATTAAATATTAATAAAAAAAAATGTAAACTCAAAAAATTTTTTTACTTCATAAAATACACAAATTACTTTGACATATCAAAGTTACCAAATTTAATTTGTAATTTGTTGCACGCGGTGACGGTAAATTGCGTCCCACGGTCAAGGGTAGGTAGTCCGGACGTTATGGAACACAACCTTGCACTTTGTGATAGAAGCATGAAATTTGGCACAAGTGTAGATATGGACGCATGTAAGTTGGGCCAGCGGTCAATGTATTTTAAAATTATTTTGATGGGTAGCTTAAGAAAACCCGTAATTTGGGCCAGCGGTCGGCGTGGGCAGCTTAAAGGTAAAGCCATTAAATAATATTCAATTGTATATATTAAGTATCGCAAAACGCAAGTAAGAAAAAAATTTTCGTGTGCTACACACTAAAGAACATGGTTAATATAGTCTATAGAAAAAATATTTTTCGAGAAATCCTTAAAAACAACCCCAAAATCGAGTTTTGAAAGTACGTAAATTTAGGTGTTTTTTTCCGATTTTTGAGGTGTGCATTCGATTAGGAGGGTTATCCATCGTCAAAACCTACCCTTCCGGGGCGTCGCTCCACTCCGCTCCGCTCCGCGTTGCACCCCTCCAGAGCGGTTTTGACTGTGGTTTACTGGGCTAAACATACTAGAAGCGCCTTCCATCAAGAAAACCGGGATAAAAGAAACCGGGAACTTAGAGAACCTTGAAATAGCATTAAAAAGTATAGTAGCGGTATATGGGGCAGTAAACTTTTACGTTTCACCCCCAAAACATCGAATAAAAAAAAATTAACCACGGCAGTTTTCTCAGTGTGCGAGAGCCTTTCAGAACTGCGACCAGTATTAATCTTTTGTTCCTTAATTAATTTATTATATGGAATATAAATAATAATTTCAATAGACCGGCATTAATTAAAAACATTTAATAAAAATGTAATCTACAAAGTTGAATCAAAAAATAATAAGTATCAATAAGTATCAAAAAATAATAAAAAATGCACGGACAAAAGGCAAAGGATTAAAATAATTACAGAACCTTTTCTGGCCCAATTTACATGGGACCCTTATAATCTTTTGGCCCAATTTACGGGTAGGCTTAAAAAGAACCTGACCGCCTGGCCCAACTTACAAGCGCCGCGCCGGTAGATATAAACCTCCTTTACAAAACAAGATGTGACGCCACGTCGAGCCCCGCCGCCTTCAACCCCTAGACGCAAAAACACCCCCTAAATTTTAGTTTATCCTATTTATTTCGTAAACGGTTCATCATATGATAAAAATACATCAGAGTAAATAAATTTATAATTAAATTCTAAACAAAAAAGGTTCTTAGGCTGTTTTTAATACGACTTACGGTTTCCATAGAATCATCACGTAAATGTAGATCAAATATAGCGCGCACTACAGAACTCACCTATTTATCCCAAATATGTCGTGTTTTGCAGCATGATAGTGCCCGTCCCCATACTGCTAACATTACAAAAGCAGCTATTCAAGTCCTCCGTTGGGAGGTTATTCCACATCCGCCATATTCTCCTGATCTTGCTCCATCAGATTTTCATCTCTTCCGCTCTCTCATTTAATAACGATGTTGCTCTTCAAAACTGGCTCGACGACTTCTACACATTCAAACCACCGGATTTGTTCAGGCGTGGAATCTAAAACCTGTCAGAACGTTGGGAGTCAATCATAAACAATGCAAGAAAATATATTATTGATTAGTTTATGTTTTTTTTATATTTAAAAAATTAAATTTTAAATTAAAAAAAAACGCTACGAATTTATGCATCACGATTTTTTTTTAAATGTTTTAGATGCCAACGTTATGGGCATACGAAAACCTACTGCAACCGTCAGCCAAGATGTGTGAAGTGTTCCCAAAATCACCTCACAAAGGACTGCAGAAGACAAAGAAACAAAACCCAAATGTGTGCTATGCGAAAATGAACACCCAGCTAACTACAAGGGGTGTACAGTATACCAGGAAATTCGAGAAAGAAAATTCCCAGCCTTAAGGCCCAAACAACACCCGCCTCCTTAATTATTCCAACAAGGAATTCCACCAAACCCTCACCCAGCACAACAAACAAGAACGTTCTATTCAAGAGAGTCGTATGCAAACATGACAAAAAGACCAAGTCAAAATGATATAACAAATAACATACAACAACATACGAATTCAACACCAACTGAAAATATTAACACAATAGAAAATATGGTGATCACACTCATGAATAAAATGGACCAAATGTTAACAATTTTAATGACATTAGTGTCAAAAATGCCATAATGATCCCCTCCACAAAGATAGCAATATGGAACGCCAATGGCTTGTCCCAGCATGGACAAGAGTTAAAAACTTTTATCATAAATCACAAAATCGACATCATGTTGGTGTCTGAAACGCACTTCACCAACAAGAGCTACTTAAAAATACCAAATTATTCAATCTACCATTCACCTCATCCGGACGGCACGGCACACGGTGGCGCTGCTGTTATTATCAAGAGCACACTGAGACATTACGAACTGCCTAAATACCAACAAGAGCACATACAAGCAGCGAATATTATGGTCGAGGGGTTAAAGGGTCCCATGGCGATTGCAGCTGTTTACTGCCCGCCCAAACACAAAATCAAGGAGGAAGACTTTACTGAATTTTTCGAAACACTCGGTGGTCGCTTCATCGCGGCGGGAGATTACAACGCCAGACATCAAGATTGGGGTTCCAGAATTGCAAATCCCCGAGGCAGAGTACTATTTAAAACCTTAACAAAAATGAACTGAAACCACCTGTCATCCGGGCACCCAACATACTGGCCTACGGACAGAAAAAAGAAACCAGATATTTCTAGACATTTTAATCACAAAAGGAATTGCACGAAACTACCTGGAGGCAAAATCATGCCTAGACCTTTCGTCGGATCATTCGCCGGTCATCATCGAACTTTCCTCTAACATTACAAATAAAAATAGACCACTATCCTTGTAGGTATAGTAGGTACACCGACTGGGATTTGTTTAAAACATTGGTAAACGATAAAATAGATCTGTCGATACTACTCAAAACGGAAATGGATCTTTTTGAGGCAGTGGAAAGCCTAACAACTGCTATCCAGAGTGCTTCATGGCTATCTGCTCCCATACACAACACCACAAAGGAAGAAAATTGTCCACAAAAAGTGAAGGAAGCTGTCGCTGAAAAACGGAAACTTAGAAGAATTTGGCAAACTACTCGGCATCCTAGTGACAAAACAAAATTAAACCAATCAACTGAAAAACTTAAACATCTCCTAAATGATTTAAAAAATAAATCTATCCAAAACTATCTAGAAAATTTATCACCGACAGAAGCGACAGACTACTCACTTTGGAGAGCCGTCAGGAAAATACAAAGACCAACAACATTTGTGCCACCAATCAAAAAAACAGAAGGCACTTGGGCAAGAAGCGACCAAGAAAAGGCGGATACTTTCGCCGAACACCTAACAGGCGTCTTCCAGCCCTTCCAACCAGAAATTCAAGAAGAAGTCCAAGTGAGTCCCAGTGAACAGACAGAGGAGCCTCGCTATAAACATAAGATGAATAAATTATTCAAACTGAATGCAATTGTACAAGCTGTTAAATTCCACTTAAATCCAAAAAAGGCACCAGGATATGACCTGATCACTGGAAAAGTCATAAGAGAGCTTGTAACGTTCAAAAGTGAACGTTATTTGCGACATACCCTATGTAGCTGTTCCGCGCGATAACTTGAATAGTTATCAAAAACGAAGAGAGATAAGCCGTGATACGATACTTAGAAATGGTCGATTTTTAAAAATATTCGAAAAATAATTTGATTTTTAACGGCAATTAATTTGATTTTAACAGTGATTAGTACATTTTTTTAAATACTACCTGTGCATCAAGTTGCTTACGTTTTGGGAGACCGAGATTAAGAACTCCAATTTTGGACAAAATCTAAGAATAGTTGAAGCGTTTTTTTTCTTTTTGTGTGGCCGACAAAATCTGGTATCCACAAGTCGATTCTTAGTCGCGGATTTAACCTTGGACATATTATTTCGGGAGCCCCTACGAATCTGGCAGCCAGCTGGAACACCCAGGGTCAATTTCCATCACGTGGAGGTACTGGGGAAGATCAAAACAATCGCCTACATTTTTGTGACGTGCTGACGTGGTTATATCGGGAGCACGATAATTGTGGTAGCGATTGCTTTTCATTATAACAGAGACGCAGGAGAGTTGGTTTGGGTAGATAACGTATGCAGTTTTGTATTTTTTTAGCATTGCACATCAAGTTGGGATATCGCAGGAAGGACATCCCAGGCTGAGTCATCCGGAGCGCTCTTGTGATTCTGGAGGGATCGCCGACCTGTCTAGGAAAGATATCAATTTTTTAATTAATTCAAACCCCCTTAGTTTGGGACTGCTGGTGAGTACAAGACTGTTTTATTTTGTCTTCCGGACCACTGTCCATTTGCGTCCAGTGTTTTATCATTACGCTATTGGCGAAATCCCACATTGTCGTGCCTTCGGGTGTAGCTGCGAGCGGCAGTATCAAGAATAAAATTTGATACGCAACGCATAGTTGCCATTTGTAGTATTCTCTTTTGTTTGTACCCTTCTGGTACTAGGCCCTTCAGGCCGATTTTTTGTTTGGGACCACTGTTCTGCGATTTGTAATCCATTTTTATATCTAAAAATTGTGAATTTGAATCAGGAGTTTTTTTCTGAACTGTATTTTTCGGAGGTTAGTAAAACGCCCTTCACCTCTCTTGTTTGTTTTATTGCCTCCACGGCGCCCAAACCACAACATCTCTCTTTATTCTTTCAGCTAGGTGGATTGTATTCTAGCACTGTCGTGCAAATTCTAACCGAGCTTACGCCCAGTTCGCTCTCCGACTGTGTGGCTAGCTGTCCAGCGGACTTAAGAGGCGAAGGTGTCAGCAATCGACGCTACAAGCTACCTGAAAAGGGTATGAAACTACTCACCTATATATTCAACGCTTCACTTCGCTTAAATGTCTTCCCAGCTCAATGGAAGGTGGCGTAGATAACCATGCTACCTAAACCTGGCAAGCCGACTCAAGAACCCACTTCATATAGACCAATCAGCCTCTTGCCGATATTGTCGAAATTGCTTGAGAGATTGTTATTACAGAAGATCCAGCCAATCTTGTTAAAGAAGAACATAATACCAGAGCACCAGTTTGGCTTCAGAAAGCACCATTCCACCATCGAACAAGTACACCGAGTGGTAGAGGTTATAAATAAAAATCTCGAAAATAAAACATTCTGCACAGCCGCATTCATCGACGTCTCTTAGGCCTTCGATAAGGTTTGGCATGAGGGTCTCCTGGAGAAGATTAGAAGAGAATTACCTGAAAATTACTTGCTCATTAAGTCCTACCTTACGGACAGGATGTATCGAGTAAAGTACGGAGAAGCATACTCAAACCTTTGCCCAATAAACTCGGGAGTGCCCCAGGGTAGCATACTGGGACCAGTTCTCTACCTATTATACACTGCAGACCTGCCAGCAACCAAGTTTACAACGACCGCCACATTTGCAGACGGCACGGTAATCATGTCCTCCCATAAAAATAAAAATCAAGCCTCAGCTGACCTACAAGAAAGTTTGGATAAAATTCAAAAATGGATGAGGAGATGGCGTATAAGAGCAAACGATACCAAATCCGTACAAATTACCTTCACGACAAAAAGAGAGGATTGCCCACCTGTAACATTAAATGGACACAAATTGCCGCAGGCAAATGACGTAAAGTACCTGGGTATGCACCTAGACAAACGCCTCACGTTCAAGAAACACATTTGGTCAAAAAGAAAGCAGCTTAGTATCAAGTACAGAGAAGTGTACTGGCTCCTGGGTCGCACTTCTAAGTTATCTTTGGAAAACAAGTTACTGTTATATAATTCGATTATCAAACCCATTTGGACATATCGTCGGCTTACTGCTAAAACAAGATAACTCCAAAATGATAGTTTTGCGTAAGACTGATTTTAAAGTTTGATTCACCATAAACAAGTTAACAAAAGTTAAAAATGAACTTCTTAATACTCCTTTAATATTTGACTTACAGTTATCAGGTTTTGTCAAAATATAGTTTGCTCTTATTTGAATGCAATCATGTATATAACTCATTTTGTCCAAAAATGGAGTTATCTTATTTTGGCAGTAAGCCGACGATATGGTGTGCAGTTGTGGGGAACGGCAAGCAATTCCAATATTGAAATTCTCCAACGAAATCAATCTAAAGTGCTTCCTACCATTGCTAACGCGCCATGGTACGTACCCAACGAGGTCATACATACGGATTTACAGGTTAAAACAGTGAAAGAGGTAATAAAAGTGCGTAGTGAAAAATATAAAAGTAAACTAGGTGACCACCCAAATAAACTGGCTACGAACCTTCTTATAAACAACCACACGCAACGTAGATTAAAACGATACCACCCATGGGATCTCACAAGCAGATTCGACTAGGAAAATAACAATAAGAATTTAAATAAGTTCTGTACCTAAATTGTATACACTATAATTAAATTGTTGTAAGTAACGATTAAAGAAAGTAAAGTCATTGGACTTAACTTTCTACGACACTTGTAAAGCCAAACCATTTACTGAATGTTAACTAAACAGATTGTAAATTTCAGGGAGGTCAATAAAAAAAAAAAAATTTATGCATCAACCCAATAGTTTGACACTAATACCACACTAATACCTTTCAATAATTTACGATAGGGTGGGGGGGGGGAGAGGTGAAATGTACCTCTGTGATTCATGTGCTACCATTTCAAAAATTAAAAATGGTGGGCGTTTATTCTGCACTTGTGTTTGTATGTAGTGGATTGATCTCTCTAACAACTTGAACATACTGAATTTATCGTTGCCTCCCCTCAAATAGAAGTTTTGAGTTGCTCCAACGAATTTTTAGAATCTATGAAAAACTCTTAACTTATGTGCTGATTTTATGCATTTTTCGCAACCATGTCAAACACCCACTAGAAGCTTTTTGAAATTCCAGTTAATAAAATGAATTACCGGTTCTGTGTATCTATTTGTTAAAAGTTTTAGTGCGGCCTTCAGGCCGCACAATTACATTGAAATCATATTAAACATTTCAAAATTGTTTTAAAGTGGTTTAGGATGACACTATATGATTTAGCCTCCTCATATATAAAAAATCCACAAGCCGTCACTGCCTCTAGCTTTATTAATATAAAATTATTGTAATTGAACCTCAAACAAAACTATCGATTGACATCGGTTTCACATAAAAATTCAAAAGAATGTAAATAGTAAAACCCTTTCACGAATAATTTAGCAACAGTCAAGACTGAAATGATGGAAGTTCATTGAGGCTCAAACGGTGCACTTTTCCTCGAAAACTTTGACATGGAGGGGGCATAGTACTCCAAAATTTTAAGTAAAAACTCTATGACCCATGCGGCTTAAATCATGAAAATTGGGCACTATTGAGGTTCAAACGTTTGAGGGTTATTTGACACCAATATTACCCAAAACTTGGTTTTTGGGGACTGCATAGCGACATGAGCCTAACTTTTTATACCTTCAAAGCATTAATACTGATATTACCATATTTTACTACAAAACAATATAAAGGGTGATTCAATTGGAGGTAACAAATTAAATTTGAAAGAAAACACAATCTGGAACGAAACGTGTATATATACCAATGACCTCGAAATGATTCCAGAGTTAAGGGACGAGATGTGATCAAATTTAGATTTAATCAAAAATGCGAAATTGGCAAACAATGTGTTTAAGTTCAAATTTAAATTGGTACCTCCTATTGAATCACCCTTTATATGTAACGATTAATAACCATTATACTTAGAAACGGATGCTTCCCCTAATTTTAATCCCTTGGTTGATCTTCTACTACAACGTACTCTGCTCGTGTTTGCTTCAAAGAGCGAAAATTAAAGTTTCCATCTATGAAAAATTTGGTTTTGGATAGTTGTATAAAACCAGGAACTAGCAAGAATTTAAAAAATTAAGCGGTATGTTTTCAAACAAAATTCTGACGGTTTTAAAAAATTGATTTTTGATCTTTTAATATTCTCAAGGTATATACTTTTAAGAATATGCCTTACATCTTAAATCTCAAAATTTCGCTCAAAATCTCAAAAATCATAAAAATCTTAAAATTTACGAAGGTATGTTGCTTTATTTGTAGCAGGTTAAATTCTTACAATCACGCCATGAACCCGTGGGACAATGGGATAATTGTCCCTTCTTAATTTTCTATTTCAGTAATTTTTGTGTACGAGTGGCGCAACATGGGGAATTTGGAGAAAATCTGCGAGTTCTGTAGTGCGCGCCATATTTGATTTACATTTACGTGATGATTCTATGGAAACCGTAAGTCGTATCAAAAACATTCTAAGAACCTTTTTTGTTTAGAATTTAATTATAAATTTATTTGCTCTGATGTATTTTTATCATATGATGAACCGTTTACGAAATAAGTAGGATAAACTAAAATTTGGGGGGTGTTTTTGCGTATAGGGGTTGAAGGGGTCGTGGGTCGACGTGGCGTCACATCTTGTTTTGTAAAGGAGGTTTGTATCTACACTTGTGCCAAATTTCATGCTTCTATCACAAAGTGCAAGGTTCTATAGTAAATTCGTTCCTTACCGTCCGGACTAACGGGTAAATTGCGTCCCATCGGCAATATGGTCAGAACGGTTAATTGTAATCTCCTTATTCTTTAAGCTGCACTGTAATCCCCTTATTCTTTAAGCTGTATGGAAGTTTAAAATATTTTGGTCATTTTACACTCCACAACTATTACTACAAAATTTTATTTCTATAAATATATTTGTTTATTGATTTTTTGAAGTTATTGTACTGTTGAAAAATTTATGTATTAGCTTTTTAAAATTACAATACAATCACCTAAAAGTGAAATTTGGATTTTTTTTCCAAAAAGTTTAGTTTACAAAGTAGAGTTTCTGGCTGTATTGAGATGCCTTCGTAAGTTTTAGACAGAGGCGGATTGCTGAGGGGGGGGGTGAAATTAACCCTCACGATGATTCTCCTGCATTTGCTTGGTGTGCTACCATTTAAATAACAATATTTTTGAATTTCAATACTGCACATTGGTACTAGAACTTGTTTCAATAGATAGAATATTATAAAGAAATATAGTAATATCGAAAAATAGTATAATAATAAATTGCTTTTCTTGTTTTGTGAAGAATTAACACCTATAGTACTATATTGAAATGGCAACATCGTTAATTATTTCTAGGATCCCGCTTTTCTAAAATTCCGGTTGGGGTGATTAATATTCATCAAGTATGTTTAGCCCAAGTAACCATTGTCAAAAAAACAGTTTTATCGGATAAAAATAACTATATAATTGGTTGAAAAATATAAAAATAATGTTTGCACATAAGTCTTAAGAACAAAAGTTAATTGTTTGTACATAAAAAATTAATTAATATTCAGATATTATCAGACAGTGGAGCGACCCTTGTGGCACTTCGAAGTCATAAGACTAACTCTGGTCTGCTGCTTGAATGCATCCAGACACTGAACGATATATCCAGTCGGAATGTCCTTTCTCTTTGCTGGGTCAAAAGACATCAAGGAAATGATGGTAACGAAAACGCTGACGAGCTGGCAAAGAAACGGTTCTAACGGTCTTCCCCGAAGTCGATGATAGCGCCCGCCGTCAAAGCCCTAATAGATACTCTCCTAAAACATCATACCCTGAAGCTACACACTAGCAGATGGTCACAATGAACTGCATGTAACCAAGCAAGGGCAGCAACACGCGCGTCCTCATGGAAACATGCAAAATACTATCTTGATCTGTCCAGAGTCAATCTGCGGACAATGGCAGGGATACTGACTGGACTGGATTGGATACTGACTGGGGTATGCAGAGGACCCCATGTGTTGTGACTGTCACGAAGCAGAAGAAACAGCCGAGCATGTGCTATGTCACTGCCCGGCGTTGACTTCTATAAGAGCATCTATGTTGGGGGACTTCTTAAAATAGTTTTAGGAATAGCCTAAACTTGCCCTTCTCAATAAAAATTATGAAGGTAAAACTTAGGGTGGTATTTAAATTTAACCAATCACAAAAGTCAAACTAATTGGAAACTAGTATCTGATAGTGGACCATTCATACGAAACAAATTAATATAAATGTCAAATTTTGAGACTATAAAGAAACGTAAAATAAATAATAGAATACTGGGATCTATAGAAAAGAAAACTTTTTGAAACAAGACGTGATAAATTAAAAATTTGATAAGGTTTGGAAGTCTGGAACAAATAAATTACTTTCTATCGAAAATAATAAAAGTTTACTAAAGGTATAAAGAAATGTTGTTTTAAAAAATTAAAATTAAAAATTATTGGAATTTTAAGAGAGTCCGTAACAAAATTTTGAATGTTTTTGAAATTCTTGGGATTCCCTGCAATTCCTTCGAAATTTAAAAAACGTTTAATTGGGAAAATTCGTTTAAAATCTGTGGGAATTCTTTAGAAAACCTTGGAATTTCGAGTCTTGTGTAAATATACATATTGTACAAACTGTAATATACGTGATCCTTCAGATTTTGTTTTTACTCCTGGCAATTTAACACCGGTATTTGAACTCCATAAAAATCTCACTCGTTGGAAATTTCATACCCAGTAATTTTACTCTGGGAAGTTTACAACTCTAAAATTTTTATTGACAAGTGAGGTTGTGTGAGCATCCAATGTTGAATATATTTGAACACGCTGGACTTTGTATTGTACGCCAAGTTATTTTTCATAAGGTTACATATTTTTCTCAAATTTGGTTTTGCCATGGAGAAAAATATCAGTTGGGATTGTAATCCAAAACGATAACTGTTTAAGATCATATGTGTTTTAGATTATAACTGTCCATGGCAGCCCCTTTTTAATGTTTGAATTTATGTTTATCCATTGCTATGATTACGTTTTGTTTTCGAGTATCAATTAATTTACTGTTGTCAAAAATACATGTTTTTTACAATTATGCTAACCGATTTATTCCATGAATAAAAACTATACAATACAGTCCACTTGCTTTATAACTTTTGTCTACCAATTAGCATTTAATCATCCAGCGAAGTAAAGAGCTCGTAAGGTTTTTTGTAACGAATTTGCATTGGTTCTACAAGAACACGTTTCAACCGAGCAAACAATAACAAAATCTCAGAATGACTGGCAATATGCCCTAGTGGCTATTATACAGTTTTTGTTTGCTTAGTGACAATAGTGATATTTTCTGCACAGAAATTCAGTGACACGCTGATGTATTGGACACCAAAAGTATTTGTAAAGATTAAAGAAGTAACCAGAACCTTTAAACCTAGGAATTGGGCTATAAAGGACGAGAATAATAATGCTATAATGACAAATTTTATTAACGTTTCTGCCTGATAACGGTATTAAGCTGATACATAATATATCTAACTGTATCTGGAGGGAAACTCTGAGCCCTAAAGATTGGACTACTTCAATAACTATTCCTCTTCACAAAAAGGGTCCCACCAGCAACTGTGACAATTTTCGCTTTCTTGCACTTGTTACACACGCGAGTAAAATAATGTTATATATCATTTTGTTGAGACTTCAACCGTATATCTCCGACAAAATAACACCTGAGCAAACGGGGTTTGTCAAAAGAAGATGCACTCACGAACATATCCTTAACACTAGATAACTAATCAAAAAGACTAGAGAGTACTATTTCCCAATCTGTCGTGGCCCATAATTATCAATATGGATGTACCCCATCATATTGTTGCAGTGATAAGGAACCTGTACAATAACAAACTACACCTCGGTTGTGCGACTGGAGGGTTCTTACCCTCCTGACTGTAAAATTCAGAAAGGGGTCAGACAAGGCCGCGTTTTGTCCCCTCAACCTATACACCGAGTATAGTACTCGATGGTACTGGATGGATGGGAGGTGGCATTTCGATTGGGGGAGTAAAGATTGCCAATCTGCGCTATGCCGACGATATACTGATTATTGCCAACAGTGAACAGGAACTCCTGACCATCTTACAAAGACTAGAAACCATCAGCCTAGGTCTTCATATCAAGAAAAGTAATGATAAACGACAGAGGCAACCAAAGTCAACAACAAATAAGTTAAAAAGGTAGTTACGAGGTTGTCGACAAGTTTGTCTACTTTGGTGTCGTCATTACTAACTCTGGAGGATACGAAGACCAGATTCGTAGAAGAATTCAGCTTGAAAGAACGTCCGTGACTCAGCTGTCAAAATATGAAAGAATCGACATATCACTAGTAGCACGAAAATAAACCTAGTCCAAACACTGGTGTTCTGTGTTAAGACGCGCATGTGAGACTTGGACTGTTTGTACATTTGACCGACAGATCGCTACCTTTGAGATGTGGTACATCGAGCCAGACCATGACGACAACAGTACTCTGGTAAATCTGAACCACTTCCTAGATAAGATCAAAGGATCACACGTTATTGTTGGCGGGGACGTTAACGGTTCGAATCCCGCATGGGGTTCGATCAGAAGTGATAAGCGCGGTGATGATGTCCTGAGCGTTGCATATTCACATGAATTAAACATATGCAACGAAGGGAGTACTTCGACATTCGAGGTTGTCAGAAATGGCAACCTCATAGCATCAATCATAGATGTCACGATGGCTTCCGAGCGCATCACCACCTGCTTGTCACTTTGGTGTGTAGATAAATCAGTCTGCCAGTCATCTGACCACAATGCCCTCACATACCAAATTTCAGTTGATGACCGCGTAAATCCGGTCATCTATAACTCGACTTATATTTTTAGAAACAAAATCGCCAATTGGCAAACTTTTAGAACAAACCTTGATCAAAACTTTAAAAAATCCAAAATTCTAAACACCAATTTCGCGGATATTACTTCCAACGACTTAGACTACACGGTTGAGACTCTTACCGAGGACATACGCAAATCATGCTTCTCCTCGATGAAAATACGTGGTAACGCTAAACCGTATAACCCGTGGTGGTCCGAGGAGTTGGAAGTATTAAAAAAGAAGTGTATCAGAGTACATCACCTTATTCACTCCGGTCTTCGACAGGGCCTTGACATTTCATGGCTCTTAGAAGACCAAAAGGAGCTAAGGCAAGAATATGGTGATCTGATACGCTCCACTTCTACCGCGAATTTTCGAATATTTTGTAATGGGCAGCACCAAGAAAGTGTGTGGTCAGTGACAAACAGACTGATTAAGGACGCACCCGTTAAGCGCCCTCCGTTTACGTTAACGTGCGAAAACAGATTTACTGATACCAGCGACGAAACGGCCACTAGACTGCTTCGTCATTTCTACCCCGACGACGACGTCGATACGAGACTCAGACACAGAGAACTGCGACATATGTTTAATTCGCCCTACGTGTGTGATACACCGGATGAAGAGGAGTTCACAGAGGGAGAGGTATTGGACGCATTAAATTCCATGAGTCCAAACAGGGCGCCGGGCATTGACAACCTCACGTCGGATATATGCGGCGTGGTCGCGGAGGCCTACCCTGAATTCATTACTAAACTAATGAACTCGTGCCTGACAACCGGCCACTTTCCGAAGCCGTGGAAGAGTGCCTATGTGAAGATCTTGCCCAAGCCGAATAGGTCCGATCCAACGGACCTATCGGCCTTTAGGCCCATAGGACTATTGCCCGTCTTCGGAAAGCTGCTGGAAAAGCTGTTCACCAAGCGTTTAACGTATTTTGGTGTTCAGCGTCAGGCATGGAGTCCTAAACAGTATGGATTCAGGGAACAGACCTCTACGATCAACGCCCTGCATGATGCTATATCGATTATCCGCCGTGAGAAAAGTCGTAAATGTCTGGTACTTGGTGTATCCTTGGATATCAAAGCGGCGTTCGACAACGCTTGGTGGCCAGCGCTATTCAACAGACTGCGAAACATTTCATGCCCGCGGAACATATATAACTTGATTAAAAGTTATATCGCCGATCGGTCTGTTGAGCTGGCCTACGCTGACGGGAAGTCGCGCAAGACCATGACCAAAGGATGCATCCAAGGCTCTGTTTGCGGACCTACTTTTTGGAACATTATACTGGATGAACTTCTCGATGTAGGTTTACCGGAGGGATGTCATCTGCAAGCATTCGCGGATGACGTCCTTCTAATCGTGAGTTCGCCCAGTGTAATGCAGATGGAAAGTCGTGCCAACGCAGCTCTACTTGCGATCAGTGAGTGGGGCGCAGGTGTTAAATTAACATTTAGCGCTCCGAAAACTCAAGCAATAGCTTTCACTCCAAAAACCAAATTTTGTAGAATTTCCTTCGGCAACACTGTTTTGACTTATGAGCCTCACATTAAAATTCTAGGTATTATTTTAGATCAACACTTGAAATTCAATGAACACGTTCGACACATCATAGTCAAAGCCAACAAAATTTTTAAATCTTTATGTCGGTTCGTACGGCCCACGTGGGGTATTAATCCACGAAATGTGGAGACAATATACCACGCGGTCATCGAACCGACCATTACTTACGGTTCTTGTATTTGGAGTGGAGTGCTAAGATACAAGTACGTGCTGGGTTGGTTGCGATCTTTTCAGCGGGCATTCGCCGTCAGGGCTACGCGCGCATTTCATACGGTCTCGGCAATATCTGCGTTGGCCTTAGCTGGATTTACTCCAATCGAGCTAAGGATAAAGGAGGTGGCAAGGGTAGAGCAAGTGAAAATGGATGGTACTTTCGATCGACTTCCGGACGACGTCGTCTTGCAAAATCGTACGTCGCCAGCGGAGATGTTACATCCCCGCTATAGACAAACGATCAGTTTCGTAAAAGCAAACGACTCGCTGGAAGTCGATCGAATATGCGACCAGGTCGATGTTGCTATATTTACCGATGGCAGCAAGCAGGAAGGTGGGGAGGTCGGCGCGGCAATCGTCATATACCGTGAAGCTCGGCAAGAGACCCACAAGTACCGGTTAAACGGTACTTTTAGCGTGTTTCAAGCCGAGTTATATGCGATTGACGCCGCCCTGACTTGGATCTCCCCCAGGAGGTTACACTCAGTGTGTATTTTCTCCGACAGCCTCTCTTCGCTTGTTACCATCGCTAATAGGAGTAGCACCGTACCTTTGGTCACCTCCATCCATCGTTCACTGCTCAAACTGAAGGACCAAACGATCATCAGGTTTGCATGGGTAAAGGCTCATTGCGGCATTGAAGGGAACGAGGTTGCAGACCAATGTGCCAAAGATGCGGCTGTTTCACACAGTCGCATGGCATACAACCAGTTCCCTCTTAGCTATGCAAGAAGGGTGATTCGTCTTGAGGCGGCATGTACTTGGGATACCGAGTACAGAAATGCCGTCCAAGGTTCGACCACCCGGCAGCATTTACCTACGCTACATGATGTTCGCTTGTTCCGAAGTGCCGTTGATACCTCCTTTGAAATGACGCAGGTATTGACGGGTCACTCGTTTGCGCGCGAGTATCTATACAGATTCAAGATCAGTCCTGTTGACGTGTGCCCCTGCGATTCAAAAAGTAGGCAGACTCTGCATCATTTATTGTCTTCCTGCCCGAAATACGTCCAACAACGCCATACCTACACTTCACATTGTTCCTTTTTAAATATTTCACCTTTTACAATTTCTGAAATCATATCAAATAAATTCATCACCCAAATTTTTATAACTTTCTGTAAATCAATTATCAACACTCTAAAACAATTTAACACCCCCCCTTAGTCTGTCTAAAATGGATTTATGCCCCACTGATGTTACATAAATAAAAAAAAACTGTTAAACTAACCAAACCCAGTTCAAATTTAAATTTAAATTAAAATTCAAACAACTTCAAATTTATCTTAAATTTTAATTTTTGTCTTTTACCCGCTGCCGTTGTAATGCTCGTTTGTCTTTCTAGTTATAATTTAATATTTATCCAGTTATTAATTATCATATTTAATTCATCAACATTAATTTCACCAACATTCATCACCACCATTTTAGTTTAATCAATTATTGTTAAGTTTTAAGTTTTTTTATTGTTAAGATTGTATCGAATTGCATGAATATACTCTCTCTCTCTTGAGAGAAAACAGGAAAAAAAAAAGATGTGGTGTTGGCTGAAAATGCTTGAAGTCTCCTGGACTGAACACAAAACCAACGCGTCCTTACTGACAGAAGTAATACCTAGACAATGGTTGTCCACAATTGTTTATGGCACCATACTTAGAATCTTTCGCCACGTTACTCGAAGCGACAAATTAGAAAAACTGATGTACAAGGAAATCCTGAGTGCAAGAGAAGGCGCGGTAGATCACCTAAACGCTGGTTGGATACCGTTGAGGTGCCCCTGGACAGAGATTTTGAGAATGCCGTCCGATCAACATATGATAGAGAAGGATGGCGCGTGACAATACGGCAGGCTGTGGCCCACGCTGAGTATACACTGAGGATACACGCTGAGTGCACACTCCTGGGCGAGATCCAATTCAGGGCAGCGTCAATCGCATATATAAATAAATCTTAATTACAGTTTTTGTTTGCTTAGTGACAATAGTAACTTCCTCTGGTGTCTTTGGTAATAATTTTTATACTCGAAAATCACCGAATCCCCCACCTTTAAAACAAAAATTAAATTATTACTTACAATATTAAAAATTTAAGTCTATAAAGATCTATGAAACATCTTTATCAGTTTGCGATGCTGGTGTAATGGTCGGCATAGTTGCCTTCTAAGCAGTTGATCCGGGTTCGATTCCCGGCCTTCGCGAAATTTTTTCTTTTAAAATTATAATTCTTTTTTATTGCAAAATTAAATAATAATACAAATAAACATGTGGACGATATAATACATACATATAACGTATATAATATGTCTAAGTAGATAAATATGGGAAGTATATACACTTCAACTCCAAAGAGGCTGTACCAGGCAGATTACACATAATACGCAGATTATTTCTATCTTTATTAATTTTTGGGTATTTTATTACACCTATTCTTTGTATCTTGGCTCGGTGTTATTTGTTTGATTACGCCTCATCCATCGGTATGGTAATCGTCTTGTTCTCGAGGAACTTACACATCAGGTCGGGTGGTGTTTCCTCATACAGTTCGTCCAGGCGTGCAGGGAGTAGGATGCCATGATAGGCCTCCAACTCTGCCTGTTCCTCCCTGTACAATTCGCACTCCCGTATCCGATGGATAGGTTCATCGAGAATTTCGCACTCAAGATATAGTCCGTCCTCCGACTTCCCTAATCTCTTAAGGTGTCGGCCGAACTCGCCATGCCCTGTTAACATTTAGGTCATCTGAAAGGAATTGTCATTAACATTTTTACTTACCTTGGGTATGAATTGGTGGGTTATCCTCCCCACCAATCCATCGTCCCATCTTTTCTGCCATTCTTTTATTATTATTTCTTCCATTTTTCGTTTCATGTCTACCCTGTGTTTATAATCTTTCGGTTCAATATTAACTCCCAAGAAGGTGGTTGCTTTCTTGCTTCTGACTTGACGCCATGACAGTAATCGCAAAAGCTCCAGATCGATCGGGTGGATACCCGCCAAAACACCCGCGGCGATGGCCGACACAGTCCTATAACATTTTGCTATCACTCGACAACAAAATCCATAGCACGATATCAGCAGGGCCAACGTATGCTTATCCCCTATTCTATGTATCCAGATCTCGCTTCCGTAAGCCACGATGGGGACTACTGCCCCCTGGTAGATCCTTCGCATAGAGTTCGAGGTGTCCAGATTCCATCCGCCCTTTGACATTCGGTGCAGCGCATGGACCAGTTTGTTGGCTTTGCCACAAACATAGTTGACATGCGGTTGCATCGACAGGTTTTCATCTAAGAAAACTCCAAGGTACTTGTATTCCCTTGCCACCTTTAGTTTCTTTCCGTTCAATCTTATATCGAGGTCGTAATTATGTACGCGTTTTGGGTACAAGCACATGATCTTCGTCTTCGTTTCCGAGAGAGCGAGTTTCATGTCCTTGCACCATCCGCTTAGCGATTAATAAACTGGACGCTTTCGAGATGCGGATGTACCGAAGAATGTCACGAACGAAGAGGTTTTATATCGTTAGTATAAAGATCTAGAAGTCCTAACCACTATTAAAAGAAGAAAGGCGGCTTACTTCGGGCATATCTTTCGAGGTGAAAAATTTGCTCTTCTTCAACTGATCATGGAGGAGAAGATAGAGGGTAACGGGGTCTCGGAAGGAAGAGGCAATCCTAGATAAAAAAAACTGAGGCAAAAGTTCAATATTCCAGACGCCGCAAAATGAATACGACATGCAAAGAACAGATAACAAGTAGGACGTTATGGTAGCCAACTTCCTATGAGGAGATGGCACTGTAAGAAAAATATTATAGTACCTATATGTATATGATTTCCACAAAAAATATTCTTACTACATCCGCGATTTGTGCATTGCTAGATTAAAAATTAATGAGTGTGCCATTTTATGTGAACCAATAAAATTTAAATTTTCCGCTTAGAACTTCTGCGTACTTTGTGCATTAGCACTTTCTGCGTACTGATGCGCCGGTCACAGTTAAATTTGTGTCTCCGAAATTGTGTGGGCGTTATTATTTATATATAAAAGGTATGTAAACCAATTTATTGCTAAAATATTGTTTGTCGACAACAATTGGGTTGTTAGAAATGGACCTTACGTTTATTTTCTTAATTATTATTGTTAAGTAACAAGAATCGGAACATCAAATATGTCAAGGACATTGATAAATTCTAACTGATTGTCATTTAAGATTGGAACTAATTTTTGTAAAAACGTAGAATAAACACAATTTCACATTTACATTACATTAATTATGTATAATTTCCTAAAATTTGATAGAAAACCTATTAATGTAAATCAACTTAAATGCAATATGGTTATGTTTTTTATTTTTGAATGGTATGCTAATTTAGTGTAGAGTGAAAACAAAAAAGAGTGACAATGGGCTTATCCCTTAATCATGCTCACTTTTATTGTAAACGTCAAAAATATTCCTTCTTGTAATTAATAAAATTGGCAGATAGATAAGAACTCATCCGACGCTTTAAGGTAGCCACTCACGATCCAATGTGGTCGGGCCGACATGCTGTCCTACACATAAGTTGAACAAGGACACAATAGCCGCATCCTTATTCAACTCATGTGTAGGACAGCTTGTCGGCCCTACCAGATTGCAACGTGAGTGGCTACCTTAAAGACCGCCACTCACGTTCCAACGCCGCAGTACGATTCTGTTGGATGCAACGAAGTCGAAAGGAATTTGATCGTGTATTTTAGCCGTGCGACCAACTTGGTCGGATCGGATCGCAGACAAGCCGGTCAGTCTGCTACAGTACAACATTGTTGGTTGGGTTGTTTATTTGACTGTGTATTGTGGTTGCAACTGCGTTGTACGATTTCGATACTGCAAAAGTAAATAATTTTCCAGCAAAGTTTGAAAATGGCTTACAGCGAAACGTTTTTAAGAGAGGGTTTCGACCTATATAAAGAACGAAAGGGTCTTTGGAAAATAAAACCGCCATTATATCACGATAAAACAGCTAGAAATATTGGAATGGATCAATAACCACTTTTTGCATCACCTTCTACTTTTTTTGTTTTTCTTTCGTTTATGTTCTGTTATACAAAGCGCAATAGCCCCTAATATATTTTCATCCGACATATTTATCGTTTGGAAGTAAAACTTGTACTGCACAATCGTAACATGTGTGGTCCCATTCGATTTCCAACAAAATTGTACTGCAATCGCATTCGACAAAATCGTACTGCGGCGTTGGAACGTGAGTGGGCTACCTTAAGATCCGCCAAAAATAATTTTACCTCTTTTTCTATAATATAAGAAACTTGGTAAAATTTTAATTTATTTTACATTTTTGAATTCTTCTTCTACCACTTTTATTAAAAACTAGCTGGCACGGGTGACCTTCGGTCGCCCTTAGCCATCTAGACCCATAATAGATCCGTGAAGGCCATAGTTGTTCGGCCTTCGGTGGCCTGTCCGTTGCCACTTGAGACCGGTTATGCGTTCAATTACATTTTTAACCTTGGTCTTGCTTATTATCCAGATGTTTGTCTTTCTGTGCTGCAATCTCAGCTCAGATCAGCTCAATTCCCGGCAGGAATCTCGGTCATCCATTTATCATTCAATCGTGTCCCTGTGGTCACCCTTCCCGAATTTCTATTCACAAATTTCTGCTCCAATGGTACTCTAAAATTTGTCGTCTTCTCCCCATTTGGGGATTATAGTTACCCCTACATGGGTTTTCGTCTATAACTCCTCCAATTTCGTGTTTACGAAAAATCATCGTCAACTATTAATTTTGATGAGCATAAAATTCTTTACAAACTTTATTTATTCAAAATTTTCGTATTAATCCAGGCAAAGGAAGCCCTTTACGAAAAATTACCTTTAAACAAAATTAAAAATTTGCCTATTACAGTATGTATTGTAGTACTACTTACTGCAGCGCCACAAGTTATAGAGAATTTTATGTTCTTCAACTTTGCTTAATGGTAATTTTTCGTAAAAGTAAAAATACGTGAGCTATAGGCGAAACACCGCACTTAGGGGGCTAAAATCCTCATTTGGGGGAACGCCAGCTTGGGATTTTTATGAGACATTTTTGGGGTTTATTAGAACACTTCAATATACATCTTTGCCAAATTTCAGCTTGCCCGGATCTTCTGTAAGCTCAAACCAAAATTTCGGTTTCGTTACTTGGAAGATACTATAACTTGGGCAAATTTTGAAAAAATCTGTTTTTCTTTTCATTTTCCAACTTTGGCCACAATTTCAATTAATTTATTATTAAACGCATTTCCCGTGCCCGAAAACATTTTTCTCCCTGCAACAAGCAATAGCACAATCAATATTGTGCTATTTTAAGGGTGGGTCGTGTTTTCGGCCAATAATTTCAGTATTAGTGTGCTATGGAAAAATATGAAAAAAAAAATGTTTTATAGAGAATTTTATGTTTTTCAATTATGGTCTGATCATAATTCTTCATACGAGCATAAATAAGCGAGTTATCGGCAAAAAATCGCGTTGGGGGAGTTAAAACCTCCGATTGTGGGGGACGCCGGCGTGGGATTTTATGGGACTTTTGGGGGGTACATTAGAATACTCCAATGTACATCTCTGCCAAAATTCAGCTTGCCCAGATTTTTTGCAAACTAAAAACCTTCCTTGCCTAGACTATAAATAATAACCAAAATTGCTGGTAATTTATCTCAAAGTTTACAAAATGATTTACAATTTTGGTTTTAATTGTTGCAGATTATAAATATAAACCAAATTGCATATAATACCGAAATGGATAAGAAAACCAAGTACATATGTTTTTCAACAGAGGTAAGTCCTTTTATTGAATAATTAATACTAATATATTTTCTTGTAATACATAATATTTTAGGAACGGGCTAGTGATTATGAGAAAAGAACAATCAATCCACATGACTTTATTAGAACCAATAAAAAATGTACTTTAGCTGTTAGAGTAAGAATTATCTTTTTTTACTTACAATAAAATTTTAACTTGTTTTGAAATTCAACAGAAAGTGTCGTCCAACTATAAGAAAACCATATCAAAATATTGTAGAATTAAGGATATACTCAAGTATATAAAGACTGACCCACTATTTCCAATGAATTCTGCTGACTACACTAAGCTTCTTATTCAACTGTCAGAAATCTCCGAAAGCCTCTTTAATTCGATGACAACCATGCGCTCTATAGGTGGCGTTTCATGTATTTTCCTCAAACGTGCCTATGATTCAATTAAGAATAACGGCGATATTATTAAGACATTACTCCATAATGAAGTGCAAAGCACTTATCCTGCAAATATCAGAGAGTTAGCGAATAACTTAAAACAGAATCTTATATTATGCATTCGAACCTTAAATATAAATTATTATGTCAACGAGGAGAATTGGACTTCGACTCGAGTCGTGAAATATATAGAGGACTACCTTCGCCATATGAGAACGGTCTGTTCTTTTATCCATCTGATAATATTAAAACAAAAATCTACTAGGGTAACTAAAATGTTTCCAGTCATAAAATACAACGGCCCCAAAGTCTATTTTTGTTCCGTATGTGGATTCGATGAAGTGACATGTAAATGTTGCGTTTATTGTGGTAAGAAAATATTTAATTTTGATTGTACAATTTATTATTCTATTAGTATTTCCATTTTAAAATTGATAATCTTTCTAATATAACATTCACCATAAAAAGTACCAACAGCCGGTGTCTTCAGCATCACGATTATTAGGCATTGTGGGTTGAATTGCATTTTCATTTACCAGTACGAATCTGAATATTATGAATAAAATCATGGTCAACATTTTTTATTTATACATAATTTGACTACTGCTCGTTCATTTCATCGTGATTCTGAAGACGGCCTCAGCTCACCATTCTATTTTAAAATCTATGGGCTATTGCAACAAAATATTTTCTATTTTGCCACATAAATTTAAATTATTTAAATTTAAATTGATACACTAAGCGCCACCTCTCATTTTGCCTTTGCAACGCACTTGATAGTACGGAAGACAGACGCGCGCCGGCGTAGATAATAGACTTTGGCTTTGAGCGTTGACGAGTTAAGTTGATATTTTTGATCGCGTGTGTAATCGATAATTTTTAATCGATTCCTCGTCGTTTGTTAATCGTGCGTATTACCTAATTCACCGTCATTACGGATTTCATGAAATTAGTGTGTAACGATTTTTTCAAGAAGCCAGTTCATGCCGTTTTGGGATATTATAATTTCCTTATCTCAACCAACACATTTTGTCTTGTGCAACGCAGTGTTACCAACCATTTTTATTGGTAGAAATCGTCTGGTTATAAGTTTGACAACCGATCTTGTTTACCTTTTGGAAATTGATTGTTGCTATCAATCACAACTTTAATTATTTTGTATGATCTTACAATTACTGGACGATCACATAGTTTTATTTGGATTGCCAATTCGTACCAGACCATCAACACAGCTGAGTGACGCCGTTCCATCTTCGTTGTCCCTGCCCGAAACCTGTTGCTTCGAGACATCACGTCGGTGTTTTGCTTTCGAGGACCCTAGACTGCAGCCATTGTTATTCAAAGCCAACCACCGCCGATCC
Organism: Podabrus alpinus; assembly: GCA_932274525.1. Classification (NCBI taxonomy): domain Eukaryota; kingdom Metazoa; phylum Arthropoda; class Insecta; order Coleoptera; family Cantharidae; genus Podabrus; species Podabrus alpinus. Next base: position 13,944,106 of record OW026455.1, read on the forward strand.
ACACAGGGAGTTTGCTGTCGTATTACCATTTGTAAGCTTGCTTCGAGCTCGGGTAAGACATTTTATTTTTCTTGTTTGGATTTTGGTGGTATTGTGGTATTTTCACTTAAGTCAAATTTTGTATTGACTGGGCTACCATTCTGGTTGTCCCGTATTGTTTTCACCTTTGACGTGCGGTTATTAAATTCATTTACAGTGCATATAATTATTAGCACGCCACCACCACTTATGTTTGTAGTTGTCGATTTCTTATCATTAAACATTGTCATTCAATTATTGTTTTATTTTCGACGAAGCGTACCCTCATTATTTTTCAGAACAGTACAGAGTGGAATTCACGACCATCGCTTCCAGCTATAACGAGCTAGCTTACACGAAGATCAGGGTAACCACGCAATATAAGTAGGGGGGGGTTTTATCCTTTCTGCGTGGTTTGTTTGCTTTTCTGGTACGTTCTCCCATTAGGAACGGGGAAGAAGGTAAACATATCACTGGCGCTGTGTGTAAACATTACACACTAATTTCATGAAATCCGTAATGACGGTGAATTAGGTAATACGCACGATTAACAAACGACGAGGAATCGATTAAAAATTATCGATTACACACGCGATCAAAAATATCGACTTAACTCGTCAACGCTCAAAGCCAAAGTCTATTATCTACGCCGGCGCGCGTCTGTCTTCCGTACTATCAAGTGCGTTGCAAAGGCAAAATGAGAGGTGGCGCTTAGTGTATCAATTTAAATTTAAATAATTTAAATTTATGTGGCAAAATAGAAAATATTTTGTTACACTATTATTTGCATTTAGTCAACAAAATTATTGTTGGGCCAGTCCATCACAAAAATAAGAATATTTTCTAACAAGTGGAAGAAAATTTTACCCTAAACCTATTGACTAAAATTGAGTAATTATTTTTATAGACACTGCATGCAATTAAAATATGTACAATGATGTTGGTCATCAAAACTCAAAAGTCGAAAAAATTTATATATGTTGTTGCGTCTACGCCTTTTTATGCTCTAAAGGTCGTGGAAGAACAAAACTCAATCACTTACCGTTCCAGCAAGCTCTTATCTCAGGTTATTTTAATCAGGCTTATCTCTTGCTTAGCAATAGCATAAAAGAAAACTACAACTGGATCAGCTAACATCAAATTTATTAACTAAACAAGAATTATTAAAGAACAAATAACAAATAAACAATCAACAACAACGAATCAAAACAGAACTTAAAATTATCAAACAACTCTCTAACCTTGGTACCCCTTGGGTATTGACCGTAGCACTTCACTATTTTTTTCCGGTGAACACCTAGCCCAAATGGATTAACCCAATCCAAATGCTGCTCATTGGTTGTCGTGCTGCCTTGCAGCTTCTCGTATTTACTAGTCACGTCTCGACTCAGTCGTACTGCTTGGTGACTCGATGAAACCTTCACCGTACACGTCTGTGTTCTGCACTATCTTATCTCTGACTAATTTTCTTCGGAACTCGGTCCGGCACGTCTATCACAGATGTCAGATCTAAAGTGAATGCATTGCTTCTCCGTTGTTTGGCTTGGAAACCACACTCCTTTTATTTTTATTTTGTTTCCTTGTTTTTTGGAGACCTCTATTATTTCCGGCTGTTCCTGCGGGTATGTCCGTCTACGTAATTTTCTTGGTGCGCTGCTCGTCCTGGTTATCGTAACTAACTAACTAACTAACTTAAATATAACAACATGAACAAACTTAAATCTAACAACAATTAAAAAACAACTTGCACCTCTCCAGACTGCGTTTCCTTTTATCCTGGTTTGCATCTCAATTTCCTAATTTGAATGACGCGAAACACAACAATGTATATCCAAACGTATTTAATTTTATTTATTAAAACACAATACTATTTTGAAGTAATCTATTTGTTATTAGACAACATTGCTTATTGTCCCAACTGCAACCCATGTGAGGATGTGGACGGTGATGATTTTTGGCGTGATGATTCAGGTAAAATGAAATATTAATAATTAATATATCTAGAAATTCATTCAAATTTTTATTTCAGATTGAGTACATCATTTATCATTTATTTCAGTAATTGTTCTTGTTAAATGCAAAATTATATGTATTTTATATACTAACCTGAAAAATAAACAATAGTTGGTCAATTTTGGGCTTTTTCTATTTCATGTTTTTCTTCTTCCTCTTACGCTAGATCTGGAACCTATGTTTTATCAATTTTTTCAAATTAGTTCTGTGGTCATAATTGGGTATTACATTTTTGGTAGCTTGCTAAGCTGACCCTAGATGTGCAAGTAACCTGGATTTTATTGTTATGAAGGCAAATCATTAACACAGGGATATCGACAGCTTTACGTGTCTTCTGAAGCACAGAGACGGTCAAGAAATTTTTAAGCTGAATCCCATAGTCGAACCCGGAAACCCTACATTTGCAGTTGATCGCACAATCTATCTGACCATGACCGCTGTCCTATTTATTGCAATATATTTCATATTATGATAAATTTAATACTAGTTGACGTCACCACGTTTTCTTCTATTTCGGAACAAAGAAGTATTTAGGCCATAATATATAATGTTGCCTGCAGCCAGCAGGTAAACATCAGGTGAACGAAGAATCCTACTTTTGAATCTTGCCACGAGAAATTGTTACACTAACTACTCGGCATTTAAATCAAACAAATCGTCTAAGTGTTATTATACCAGATTTTTACAAAAATTTTATCCTTCCGATGTCCTTTGCGCAACAACATTCCATGTAATAAATAATGTCATTCAAATTAAATATAGCCCTCATAGAAATGGACACTGTGTGTATTTAAATATTAGTTTGAAATTTGCATAAGCCTGGTCAATTGACAGAATCAAGGTCAAATAAAAAAAATTAAATATAGCCGTTTCAACAACATATGACGTCATTGATACTAAAATCTCAATGCGTGAATTGTTTGGAAGAAAACTCGGCATCGGTCTGGTTTTTCGCAAAAAAATGGGTGTTTCATCCTCCAGATAAGTGAGAACTTGTCAGATCATTATTTGTGACCTCGGTGAGAATTCATATACCAAATATAAACTTTTGATAAAATATTTCTTCCAAATAAATTCACCAATAACAGAGATGATCCTATTAGAACAACAGAGTGGATTCCGCAGGGACGCTCCTGTATAGACTATGTCTTCACACTGCAACAACTAATTGAAAAAAGACGTGAGTATAATTTAGAAACACACATTGATTTTATAGCTCTCGAAAAAGCATTTGACAGAGACAGGAAGTGGCTAGATTATTGTCCCGTTAAGTGATTCTTCAACATTCTTGAATGATTTTTCACCTATTCCAATTGAGATAAATTACCTTTGTTAGGCGGTGTTCGATGCATATTAATTTATGACGATATCATTTTAACCTTACTTTATATCAACCCAAAAAATAAGTACTACAATTTTGTTATTTTAGGATGTTTACGGTGTATAACTCTTACACCACTAATTAATCAGTCACTCAGCATGGTAAGTGCTGTATCGCTCACTAAAACTCGTTAAATCGAATATTTCAACGAAATTCCTAACCAACATTAAATCAACGTAGTAAATACATGACCGTCTCTTCATAACTATATTTCTAATGTTTTTTTTAGTATGGATGACCTTTTATTTAACATCGTTTCCGAACGATTAATATTATAGAAAAGGGTGTGTGGCTATACCGTATCACGCTTCTCAGGTGCAGGTTAGTACTAAACAACTAAAAGCGGTGTTAAATCGGCTACCATGCGATCACATATTCAAGTGCGATCCGTTATCAATCTTGCTGGACTGCCTTGATATAGTAATTATGCACTTCCTATAGACAGAGAGGCTAAAAATGAAATTTTTTTATTGGGCCAATCAAGAGGCCGTATTATGGTTGCTGATAGTGGGAACAACTCTGGCCAGCACCAAAAAATTGGATAAGATAAGTTTGGTCGTTTTATCAACACGGGCATTTTTGGTACTTTTCTCACTATAATTAATTTTTAAATGTTATATCTTATAATTTCTTGCAGCGTTCAATCCTTGTTTCCGTGTTATTTCTCTTGTTTTCCAATTTATCAATTTTCATCCACTTCTTCACAATTTAATTTCCCGTTTGTACAAAATCACTTTATATCAAATTACCCTTGCTTGGTAATTTCGTTATTCAATGTCGACTACTATATCGACAACTCAATTTTCGAACCTTCTATTCTGGAGATCGAAGGGATTTTAATTAAATACCGACCCACGCTTTATGGCGGTCGATCGTGGATTCTCAAATTTGACCTGCACACTACGGGGTCAAACGTTGACTACCCACTCAATAATTTTTATTCCAGTCTCGCTCTCAATGCAAAAACTCCGAAAACCAACTCAGTTCATCGTAATTAATCAAAATTGTCAAACTTAGTGACGCCAATTAACAAAACCTTCGCGCACAATTCTCAAATTTAATATATACTAAGAAAAATACAACATTGATGCCATTTACAATATTTTCAAGAATTTGGATGTTTAAAAAGTTTTTTTTATGATTTAGTCTAAATACAACGAAATTATGTATTGCTATGATCCAAAATGATAAATAAAGGCTCCCGATACAAAAATGAATATAAAATTCAAAATAAGCATAAAATTCTAAATCGGTAGGCACTTTAAAAATTTTGCTCTACGAGAAAATTTTATTTTCTAAAATTTCAATTTCACATCCAAATTTGAGTCTCTCAGGATAAGATTAAGATGTTAAATATTGCTAAGAGTAAATAGATTGATGATTGTCACATCAAAAATAATGAAAAAGATTGAATTAGCTCAAAATTGATAAAAAAAAACATTTTATGTGTAAATCGTCATAACCTACAAAAATGTAACATCTTGTAAACTGAATTATTTAATAACTAACATGTTTTGTACAAAACTGTTCACACCAAAAATTATGTAATCATCTCATGTAGTTGAAGTGAATATTTCAAAGTGAAAATCGTTAAATTAGTACATAAAGGTCAATTTTGTGTAAAATCCAAGAGTTGATATAAAATGGCAGATATGAGTCAAATAGCCGTCCAAAGAATGGCATAAAAACAGAATATACCAGTAATACAGCATGGGAGTCACATCAAAAGACATGGATTTCAATGCAGATCATGAATCTGGAATAAAAACGAATTAATGGAAACATAAAAAATCCAATAGGATGAGAATTGACTTACTTTCAAGCAACAATGGTGCCAATTTCATCGACTTTAGATCAAATTTCAGTTGACCTCGTGCATTCGAACAAAGTGCACGCAATTCCAAGGCGCTCAAGAAAACAATGTTTACAAATCTTTGGAGGTTAACCAAATTTTTGACTTCGTGAATTCAAGTTGTGTAGACGTATCGAGATGTTCTTCACGAATCAATTGTTTACAAACAATTGAGGGTTAAGATTTTTCAGCTGAATGGAAATAATTTCATAATTGGTAAACAACAATAATAATGGCCGTCCGCAGGATGCTTCTACAAAAATAACAATTCACGGATTTAATTCAACAACAACACTGGATCCAAAACTTACTGTAAAGAATATGCAACTTACCTTTTTCTCTATTTTATAACCTCTACGATTTGGTAAACAACGACAACAAAATTACAAAGAAATTTAAGTCAATGAAACAACCTCACTCAACCACAAACAGCTGATAACTGGTATGATTTAATGCAAGGTCGATGACTCATCCATGTGATGTCAACTAAAGCTGGCCATACACAAATATCCTTTTTAAATAAAAATCAAAACTTCGATTCTGCTGATGTGAAAAGGTACAGTGAAATTTATTATTTCGTTAATTTGATTATAAACTTTGTTTCAGCGTATAAATACAGGATTTGAGAAAAAAGACTTCTACGAAAGTGTAAATTCTCGATACCCTAATTGATAGTTTTTAATTCAAACTTTATTATTTAATTTGTTCAGGGTTAAGCTTTAAATAAGCACAAATATTATTTAAACCATTTTACACGCTAATGTATAGCGAAAGACTTGTTTTAGTTTACAACTAAAACAAGCACGTCGGGACAAAGTGAGGAAACCACTTTGTTTTGAAAATAAATTTGTACATTGATTGTTCTTATTTGAAAATTTAATTAATAATAGATCTGCGATCTACAAATATTTGTGTAAACATTTATTTATGTAAACATAACCATCACTTTTGTTCAATATAAACAATTTCTTTGAGGCTATTGAAATCTTTATTTATTTTTCAATAAAAGAAAGCAATAAGTATCCCGAGAGAGCCAAATAACACCTTAAAAATCGCCTCTAATATTGAACGTAACAAGGAACCCACCCTTGAGCGACTCATCACCGGAGCTTAGTAAGGAAGGGCAATAGTGTTAAACTCCTTAGCTAAAAATTATCACCCACGAACCATTTACCTGAGCATTATATTGGCTAGCAAACTTAAGGGCTGGAGCCAAAACAAATATTAGTTAAAGGGGACATAGCAGTATGTTTACTGCTTTTAAATCAATGCGGAGTACCAAGGAGTACATATTGTACCCCTTGCTTATTTGTACGTTTGGAGGGAAAAATCCTGCTACACATAAAAAAATACTAAATATTCGTGCAAATTTTATTCAAAATAATGTTATTTTTATAAAACAGAATATACTATAAACTCAATTTAATTTTCACTCATTAATCAAGCTACTGGTAACCACATGCATCTACTTCAAACTGTAACGAGATGATACACGTTTTAAAACGATTGGGGTCTTAGGTGACCCCAGTGTACCAGTTAAGAGTTAAATATACTATATCAACCATCAGCTTTCCGAATATCTATAGGAAATTTTTCAAAGCCGGATGACACTTTACGTGCTCTCCCCAATAACATATTTTCGAAAACCTAACCTCACTTTATGCAGTTAGCAACATTTATTTATCGAAAATTCAGTTACAAAAATTTGTGTATAGACACGTTTTTATTGTGTGTACGTGCTTATATCGCTGGCTGGCAAAAACAACGGCACAACTCAAAATTTGGCAAATTGAGTTAACCATAGAAATCGACTAAATTTGACCATATTTTATTGTTAATAATGACCGAATGCAAAATTTTTGTAATCTGTCGCTGATATTGCGGAAGTGTCGTTATGCACGTAATGCAAAGTTACTACTTTTTTTATCACGAATAAAGGCACTTCTGCAGTTGTATCACTGACGCCAAGTGAATTGATGCTAATTTTTACGCTAATACAGGCTTATTTTTAATTATTACATTTGTGTTGGTTAATTTGTTGTTAAATATCGGCTTATTTGGAATTAGACTCTATTGTAATCTATGCGCGTCCCATAGTGACGCGCATGAATGGATTATCGAGATTCCTTAAAGGAAGGAATTGCAATTAAAGTGATTGCAATACTTTATTTATTAATTACCTAGTCAAAATTAACAAAATCGATTGCATACTTTAATTCTTTATGATTTATACAAGAATTACACAGTGTTTTGCAAAATCTTACTGTTGTCTTAACTAAAACTTATACTTATTTTGTTGTAAGGAATATAGACATAAGTACAAAGGGACGGAATTTATGCATTTTTTTATACTATTGAAAAATAATTTTCTTCAAATTTTTGAATGCCAATTGTAGCTATTGAAATTTTATAATTGTTAGTTAAATTTAAACAACTAAATTTTACATAGCAGCGGAATTATACGAGATCTTATTAAGAAGAAAGTTTAAAAACGCTCTCCTGAAAAAAGTGCTTTTTTGAGTTGTGCCGTTGTTCTTGCCAGCCAGCGATATGTGTACGATTTCTTCCATTTTGTTCTCTATATTTGAAATTAAGTTAGTTTTACGCTAGCTCTCCTCTAGGAAGACAAAGGGGGTGATTTTAACTTTTAGCTTGCTTAGAGTGCCTCGTTGGGTTAAGTTTTTACAGTTTGGGCTCTAAATAACTTTATGGTGTATCACCCGCCATTAAAAAACTTATTGTTTTTCATCATTTATCTACCTATTTCAATTTAAAAACAGTACCTTGTTCCTTTTTCGGGCAAATGAACAGCGCATTTCTTTAAATGTGGACACTTATGGTAGTAATTTACTATTAGTAGTTTGCCAATTCGCAGCTTTTATAGTCCATTAGAAGATTTTGAGTTGATCACTGTGTATATTCCTTAAAATTATTTCAGATTTTTTTCTTCAATTTGGTATGATTGTTTTTGAAAAGAAAAGGGTTGGGAAATTGAATAAGAAACAGTTTTAAGCTTTATTTAACTCATTTCATTATCAAAAAACCCACATTACGATCGGGAGGGTTAAATACACTCCCTTGGCGATTTTAGGTTGAAGGTTATTTAGATTTTTGAAGTTATTTTTCCTTCCAAGCAATTATTTTATTAAATATAAGAAAAATTTAGGTGATAATTATTCAAGTATTATTTTCCAATACATTATAACGAAGTAGTGTCAGCGTTTTGAACAGGATTATTCAAAAATCAATAATTAATTTACTAATAATCCGGACAAGAAAGCCGAAAATGACTAAAATTTGCAAAAAATCTTGGTAAGTTTAAATTTGTTAAACATATTATGTGTATTTGAGTATTCTTATCAACCCCCCAAAAATCCCCTAACATCCTGTCTGCTTTTCTCAATTGGGTATTTTAGTTCCTTTTAATTGGTTTTCGTTTTCGAAACTTATCAATCAAATGGTGTTCATTCCACTTGGAGTATGCCTACTCCTTGCAGAAGTTTCGTAGAATCTTTTCTTGTGTTGGATCACTCCTCGCCTTTTTTTTTAGCTAAAGCCTTATTGCATGAATGTGATTTGACTGCTGAAATAATTCTTCGCATCTACCTGTCTTCGCATTTTTTCCAGCTTGTCACGTCCATTGTTTTAATGTCTTCCATTACTTCATCCAACCATCTTGCTATTATTCTTCATCTATTTCTTTCTTCGCTCGGTCTCCATTCGGTTATTTGCCTTAAGGTGCTATCTTTCCATCTTATTCTTTTTGCTCTTGTGCATTTCACAATATCATCATTTCCCATTTCTTTCATTATTTCGACATTCTTTCTTTGTCGATAACCATTTTCACCAACCTTCTTTGACCGCACAACCGCTCTCATTCCTTATTTATTAAAAAATTCTCAACTGTTTCTTCTTTTCTTGTTACACTTACTACATCTGATACAAAGGTGACTACCGATCTTATAGTGTACGAAAAATTATCGTCCGACCAAAATTTAAGAACATAAAATTCTCTGCAAAATAGATCTATATAACATTTTCCTACTAAACCTGGGAATGAGGCTGAAAAAGTGATATGAGGTTACAAAAAATTGAGCAAGCTGAAATGTTGTAGAAATATGTACCTGAATGTCGTAATGAACTCTCCAAAATTTCTTTACACTCCTGTGTTGGCTTCTTCCCCAATTGGGAATTTTCGCCTTCCCAATGCTGTTTTTCGCATATAACTCGCTTAATTTTACATTTTAGGAAGTTATGATCAGATCAAACATTCCAATTTCAAAAAAGCGAAATAAGTTTTATTAAATAAATTTTAAATGGTAATCAAGTTTTTGAATATAATTTTCTTACGTCATGTTCATCATCTGAACTGAGTTAAATTTTGCAACATTTATTTTGTAGAAACTTTGTGCTTTTCTATTTAGGTTAAAATCAACCACTTTCGAGGTAAGAATCAAATTTAGTAATTAAATGTAGACAAGTTCGATATTATATACTATTTTTTTTGTTTTTCTTATCAACCTTTTTTATTTTCAAAATGATCCGCTTTACAAAAACTGAATGCCCTCTTCCGGATATTAAATTTAGTGGGTATAGCATCAGTCTAGTAAAAATGTTTTAAAATTAATCTATTTCACAGAAAAATTGAAATAGCTTGCTGATAATGTAGTATGTAATTTGAGACCAAATTCACAGTTCTCCCTTGACAAAATAGGTTTTATTCAACGTCTTTTGTTGATATATTAAAATTATTATTACGATACCATGTTACTGATATGAAAACCCTTAATTTAATCAAAATAAATTCTTATCATTTGACTAATTTGTATTTGCTAAATTTACATTTTTCCTCGCTAATTTCAGATTTTCTTTGAAATGGATTGATTTTTGAAAGCTTTAATAGACTAAATTTGTAGTCTATTAAATTTTCTATTCGGAAACGATCATACAGGGTGTCCCCGTGACCGTGGAGAACCTTTGAGGTGGTGATAAAGGACACTTTTCTAAGACAAATTTTCAAATAAAATTTTTGCCCAAGTCCACCCCCTTGGGGGTACCTCCCTTTAAAGCAATTTTTTGAATTTCTGATTTCAAACGGCCATAGCTCCGATATTATTGATTTTTTAAGGTTAACGGATTAGAACTTTTTTAAAGATCATTCGCTTTTATACAAATTAGGTTATAACCCCCTATCGTCTAGAATCAACGGATTTCGAGTTATAAATTAAATTAAGGGAAAAAATGTTTGAAAAATTCAGGTTTGTTTTTTTTTAATTTTCTTGCGAACCCCGTATCTCTTAAACGAAACGTCTAAGAGAAAAACTAATGCCCAAACCAGATAGGGCATTTAACGGGCTACAACTTTCGTTAAATAAATTTTTTTGGGCAAGCAACCGTTTTCACAGAAACTCTGAAAACAATGAACAAGGTATAGGTAAAAAATATAAATTCACATAATTACTAAAAATCTCAATTTGATTTATAGCATTTGTTCTAATGTTAAAACATTGTTAAAACGTATTAAATAATACCGTGCAACACCTTTTGAAAAGATCACGCCTGTGTGCTGAAAATGAGGGAGGCCATTTTGAGCATTTATTAAATTAATTTTGTGAATTTATTTTTTTACCTACACCTTGTTCAGTATTTTCAGAGTTTCTGTGAAAACGGTTGGTTGCCCAAAAAAATTTATTTGACGAAAGTTGTAGCCCGTTAAATTTCCTATTCGGTTTGGGCCGTTAGTTTTTCTCTTAGACGTTTCGTTTAAGAGATACGGGGTTCGCAAGAAAATTAAAAAAAAACAAACCTGAATTTTTTTAACATTTTTTCCCTTAATTTAATTTATAACTCGAAATCCGTTGATTCTAGACGATAAGGGGTTATAACCTAATTTGTAGACAAGCGAATGATCTTTAAAAAAGTTCTAATCCATTAAAATTAAAAAATCAATAATATTGGAGCTAAGGCCGTTTGAAATCAGAAATTCAAAAAATTGTTTAAAGGGAGGTACCCCCCAAGGGTTTGGACTTGGGCAAAAATTTTATTTGAAAATTTGTCTTAGAAAAGTGTCCTTTATCACCACCTCAAAGGTTCTCCACGGTCACAGGGACACCCTGTATAAATATATATGTTTTTGTAAAACGTTTTGAAATATATTACTTCGACTTTATTAACATTTTTTGACTTTATTTGATCAATAACTTGAAAGCCATTGAATTTTAATAATAAAAAGTTATAAACTAGTTTGTGGATACTTTCGCACTCTTTAAAAAAGTACTGCACCGGTACCACCTAAATATTAATTGTTTCGGTGCTATAGCCATTCGAAAGTCGAAATTAAAAACTTGACTTTTTTACTTATTCCAGCTTCAAGCGCTATTACATAAATTTAAGATATAATTTAAATTATAGTACTGAGCTAGCCAGGGATGGAGCGTGAACTCTAACCATCACTATTTTTTTCAAAATAAGGCTCCGTAGATATTTGGGAACTCATCGTAAACCAGCTCCCCAAACATATTTTTTTAAAATAAAATTAGTGTCAATCGTTAGAGCGTATGAGCCTTACTGAGCTTCCATGTTTTTCATTTGAGCCTCAACCGTTTCGGAGTTATTCGCGAAATATTTTTTTGAATGAAATTGGACCTTTTGAACCTCAATTAGATTTTATTCACTTTATTTTATAGCTTATATTTTATTCCAAAATTAGGGCACACTCAAATTTGGTAGATCCAATATCCAACAGATTCTTCTTCTCTTCTTAGTCGTATTGTTCGTTTCCGAACGTCGTGACCCATCTCTTTCTATGCATGTGATGTGCGTTCCAAGTGTTTTCACATACATAGAGAACCTACTTGTTTAACGTGGGCTCCGAACCACGGGAAGTGTAATACACTTCATGTTGAGATGGGCGCTCTTGGCAAATTACCTCGGTGGTTTGCCAGTGCCTTCCGGGGAGAGACGGCCAGAATAAAGTTCTTACCCTGCCCGGATTCGATCCGAGCGTTTCGCATTAGCAGTAGACGCACTTAACTGCCAAAGCTATGACCATCTCTTTTTAGATTTCTCTCAACAAATTAGGTGAGCGAATTATCGTCTAAAATGAGTTTAGAAAAACGAGTAAGTGGTCATTCGGGGTCAACAGGCTAATTTGGTTTTTAATTAATAGTAAATATATTATGTAAATCATATAAAAGACAACCATGTGATTTTTTCAAGTTTTTTCAAATTGACAATTTGAATTTGAATTGCAATTTAATAGATTGGAATAATGATGCGAAATATTTGGTCTATACCTAAATCCGGTCGATTGATAATTGTTGTGTCGTGGAATAGGTGTACAAAGAGTTTCCTAATACAAAGAATTAGTTTGTACAACAAACGGGGGAATGTCACCTGGGTTTATCTTGTTCTTGAATGAATGTTAAATATTTATATAAACAAAAACAATTAACGATTTTAATTGTTTATTAAAGCCAAACTAAAAGAAGTTGCTCGAGTTAATTCTCGTGACACTTTTTACTCTGAATACTCCATTTACTGCTTGAAAAGTAGTCGCAAACAAGTCATACCTAAATAGTATGTTCCATTGTGGCCTCATGTTACAACTACAACATGAATTTGTGCAGCATATACAGATTATTAGATTTGATGAAAGACTCAATCTCATTTTCAAAGTGGATTCAGGCTTTAGCAATAGTGTCCAGACAAGGAAGCCGAAAAGATTGCTAGAGCTTTTAGGTAAACCGGGCAAGCTAAAATTTGGTAGACATTTATACTCGATTGTCCGAATGAACCCCTCTAAAGTCCTATAAAATTGCCTATAAAATAGTTGCCCCTACATGGGTTTTCGTCTATAACTTCTCCAATTTCATGTTTACGAAAAATTATCATCAAATTGATGTGTATAAAATTTTCTACAAAATGTACTTTTTCAAAATTTTCCTACTAATCCAGGCGAAGGAAGTCAAAAAATGACTCTAGTTTGCAAAACATTTAGGAAACTGAAATTTTGCTAACATATATGTATTTAAGTGTCCTAATGAACCCCTAAAATCAGCTTCTTTCCCTATTGAGAATTTTAGCCCCGGGAATGCGATTATTTGCAACTCACTTAATTTAATTAAAACCATTCTCATCGAATCAAAATTGAAGGGTATAAAATTCTCTACAAAATAGATTTTTAAAAATTCTTTTACGTCTTACGTCTTCTTGAAATAAAACTTATTTCCAGAAAGTGGATATGCGCTTTATCTTAGAGAATTGAAATAATTGAAACCAAGTTTTTGAAGAATTCTTATTTCGAATTATATATCGTCATCATCTGAAGTGAATTCTGAAAAATTTATTTTGTATATAGAATTTTGTGCCCCATCAATTTTTTCCCGATGATAATTTTCTATAAATATGAAATTAAACAAGTTATTAATGAAAATCCACATTGCAGGAACAGTACTATGCCGGAATTAAAGTCATCAACGAGAGGAAAACCACCAGAGTATTTTTAGGGAACTTTTGGGAGATTCATTCGGACACTCAAATACACGTGCCTGCCAAGTTTTAGTTGCCCGGAATTTTTGCAAGCTAAAAATGTTAATCGCTTAAACTAGAAAATAATGTAAAACATTCGGTATTTTTACTCCAGAGTAGCAAAAATTGTTTTCAAAATCTATTTCTTTTGCTCAACTGTTATCAAGAAGTTTTATTTTAACCTTTTTGGTTACAATTGAGGGGGTCTAGAAGTAAAAGGGTTCAAGTGTACCTTTAATAGTTCTGAGATACATGGCTTTAAAGTTAACTTGAAATTCAAAAATTCCAGGAATAAGTTTAGAAAATTGTGTTAATATTTTAGTTTTATTTAAAGGCGAAAAAACATTACAAAGAAGAAAGAATCATTCTAATTTTGCGTTTTAATTCTTTTTTTCTCAAAAATGTACTTGAATCATTATGCATGTTAAAAAAGTTTTAGTGGTAAAATGATTCAAGTGCAATACTGTACTAAAATAAACTTTATTTATAAAATCATGGGTAACTTTTATAACAAAATTTTTTATTAATAATCAGAATCTAATATTACGTTGCTATGTTCATCATTTTCTTCGTCTGAATGAGCTGGTCTTGGTTGGGGTTGATCTAAATCAGGTTCCTTTTGGCTCAATGTCATGGTCTGGGTTTGTTTCTTTTTGCTTTCTTTGTTGATGCTTCTCCATCGTACTTTATGCTTTCATAAAAGGTGTGGTGAATCGGCGGAATGTAATACAATAAGGTAATCAAGTTGTTGTACTTGGCGGCTTTAATTTTTATTGAAGTTGCATTCAAAGGCTTCAGTATTGAAAAGTTAAAAGATGGACGCCCAATTCGTGAGGTTGCCATCATGCAACTATAAAACTCTACATCAATGTTTAGGGTGCTTTTGTATCTAAACGATAGTCTTTCACTTTTGAAATAAGCGAACCAAGAAATTTCTTTCCATTTTAAGGGGTAACCGGCACTATCTATTTTAGGATCTTTCATAATTTCATTAAATGGCAAAAAAGAGTAAAAATCGTCTTTGTTCATGTTGTACACAATAAATTTGGCTGATGTGGCCCTTATTACAGTCTCCCAATCAGCTGGGATAAAAGCTTGAGGGATTTGCCTTTTTTCTTCTCAATTAAGCCAAAACTACGGTCACACTCCATGTATTTGGAGTGTATTGTCTTGCATTTTCCGGAGTTACACGTACATATTCATTTTAATGCTCATCGTCTACCTCCTCTTGACCTTCTACTTCTTCATTTTTGTCAGGAACGTAGTCTGAATCCTCATTAGTCATTTTTAAATTTTTAAATTAAAATTTTAAATTTTTGAAATTCATAAAGTTATTTTAAGTTTTAATCTTTTCTACGAAATTAATGTACTTACCATCGCTTTCCCAGTCAGTAGTACTCATTTTGCTTTATAAAGTAGTATCTACACTACAAAATATGTATTTTTAACTAATCGAAATTAACTGTGAAAACCAGTGAAAACACATTGACATATTTATATAGTAGACAAAAACAGCTGCCAACTTTAGAAGTAAAATGGTTCAAGTGCACTTGAATCATTTTACCACAGAATTTATTAGTAAATATTTTGATATGTTTTTAAAGACTACAATTTTACGACAAGGGGACGTAAAATTTACTAAAATCATTTTACCTCTAAGTTAGGATACCCTTTAGGTATAATATTCTGCACTTAGATCATTTTTTTCAAAAAGTGCACTTGAACCCTTTTACTTCTAGACCCCTCAATTAATTGTTTTTGCAAAATTATCCTAATCGTTGCGTCTTGCACTATAGATACACATGATATATAGATACAATTCTATGAGTGTTTACAATCTGTTCATACATGATTTGTAGGGGAGTACCTCATTAGCCAACCTCTTCCTAATTTAATCTTAAACTTAAAATTAATTTGACAACATAGAATTTTAATGATTAGGGGAGTGTCGTATAGGTTGGGACGCCGTATAGGTTGGGACAGCGGAATATCTGCATTGTTGGTGGTCGTGACACCTATATTATGACTGTCGCAGTAAAGTTTGGTTATAACCTAACGTTTCATGTGCATTAGAACGAAGACGTCGCGTCGTGTTCATTGTGTGTATGCCAAGCAAGTCGTAAATTTTCTTTAAAAAACATCTTTAAGGTAGTTTCTACGTGCTGAAATTTTACAAAATTTAAATCAATCATTTCAAGTATGTTCAATGTGTCTTGTATTTAGTGTATTTTCATTGTGTGAAAGAGCAATTTAAATGTGGTGTTGCAAAAAGTAATTTTTAGACTTTTTACAAAATGGCTATTTTGTAAAGGTTGGGACACCACTCTTTTTTTATTCCAAGACACTGCAATGCCATTTAATCTGGCTTAACATCGATTTTGTCTTCGATCGGACCTTTGCAAGCATCAACTCCAGCCAAAAAATCAAATCGTGAAAAGTAGTATTTGAATTACTGAAGTCGATTGAAGCCGATGAAAAGTAGTATTTTGACGTCGCTCGAAAACATTTCCGATTATAAGGAAAAGCAAACTAAACGAATAAATGGTTTCTTTGAAAGTTTCAATAAATATTCTAATCATAATACCATACAGTTTTACTTCATTTCTTGCCTTATTTTTCAGATTTTTGATAGTGTCCCAACCTATACGGCAAATTTTTTTCGGCTAGAAAAGTTCCCTTCATTAAAATAGATATAACTTTTGACTCGTTTGCGATATCAAATAACTTTGTACAGCAAAGTTGTAGCCAATGATCATACCTTCTTATTGGTTTATAGAAGTTAACATTATTCCGATGCGTTTCAAAACTATACACCAAAAACGAAACCCGTCCCAACCTTTACGACATTCCCTTACTTTATTCAACTTAGTCAAATCTAAGTTTTTTAGGTCAGTGGCTCGTTATAATGAGCCAGAGCCATGGCACTAGTATAGAAAACCGGCGGTAAATATTTTTTTAATTTTCAAAAAATATTCAATTTTGTTTAAAAATTAAATATTTTCTCACTTTAAAGCGTCAACAAAGTATAAACATATTGTCGTGTTTCAAAGGTAATTGAAATGAAAAATGAAAGTATCGAATATAAAACAAGCTAGAAAGAAATTCTTAAACGGGTTAGAAGGTTCACTACTTGTAATTTACCTGGAACTCACAGAACAATAAACTAAAGAATGGGAGTACCCGAAATGATAAGGAATATATTTTGCAATAATGTTCATCAATTTATTCAAAAACAATGTTTGTACGTAAGAATTTGTATTACAAAAATGTTAATGTAAATAATGTTAAGAGGGGTTTACGTGTTTCGTTAAATTGTACTAAGCGGAGTGCAACGATCGCAAGTTCCGAGGCGACACAAGTGACGTTCGGTAGCACCTAAAAACAATAAACAAAACTATAGATAAATTATGACATTTTAATATGATAAAAATTATCGAAAATGATCAAAGTTTACTTACCAAAGGGAGAAGAGCCGATTCAAGATGATATCAAGGCGACGAAAATAAATTAGATGTTTTTCCAAATAACCTTGGTTATGCAAAAAAGGAAAAATAAAAAGTTCGTACCAAAGAATCGTAACGGGGAGCACGTATAATTTGGTGCTCCACACGAAAAGTGTTATCAATTAATAACATTGATCGGTCAAACACGTGGTGGAACCTATATGAATGATAATTCCACTCAGGGTCAAATTTTGGCGTTTCGACCAATCAGCGTGCGTTTATTTTACATGATACTTATACAGATACAATTCGTGCACTACGAAAATATTCAAATACTCCTATGTAAAATTGAAAAATTTGAATATTGTGAATATTTTTTATTGTACCCTACCAGAATATCGAATATTTGTAGTAATAATTCATACGTAATAAAAAATATTCGAATATAATTTATGAGTGTGATGACGTGATGACTAACAGATGCGATGCAGGTATCGGTTCAACGCATTAGTCAACCCTAATAAGTGTCAACCCGAGTTCACTTAAAGCAATGTACTTCTAACAAATTTTATAGTAACGAATTTTATACTACAAATTTAGTGCGATTATATGCTTCCAGTTTTTTCGGTACTTACGAAATTTTCTGTTTTATTTTTTTTTGCAATGATTGTGATGCGATATGGTCAATTTGTTTCACAATTTTCGACATTAAAAATGGCGTTTGAAATGTGGATTTTCGTATGTGATGTGCTTTTAAGTCGTGTCGTTTCTTCACGGAATTATCACCGCAACAGCAACGCGGATTCGGACAATACTCAAAGATTCATCTCGTACAGGACCTGTACTCGCTGAATCTTTGAGTATTGTCCTTATCCTTGTGCTGTATCGTGCGATAATTTGTGTAAACAAAATTGAAGTAATTCGGGTGCAAACAAATAAGAATAGCACTTACCTTGTGCGGTGGAAAACGCAGATGTTGAAGGAGAGTTTCACAAGAAAGATTGTTGGAACGCTGGATAAATCGATCAATCGATTGGAAGATAAACTTTAAATCACGACGCGATCGAGGCAAGGAAGCGAGACGTCCATGAAGTGGGAAACAGTTGGCGACAATACGCAGAAAAGGGTAAGCCCTCTAGTTTGTTCAACTTTCAAATAAAGTGCCGCGTAATTCAAAAACAACGAAAATAACAAAATTGTTATATCGGGGACAATAGCGAAAAAGGGGTAGTATAAGGAATTTTGATAACTACATGTAAACATTTTTAATTGATTTATTTATTTACATTTTGATGTTACAAATAAAAATATTGTGTCCGATTCCAGTGGTTATTATTTTGGGACATTCGCATTCTGAATGTCCTATTAAATTTCAGGGTAGTTATAAAAGAGAGTCCAAAGTCAAAGAACTGACTAACTCAGGTAAGAGTTACTTCATGCAAATTAGTATTAAAGAGCTAGCCGAGGAGAATTCAAATAAAGAAAATTTTAATAATAAAAAAAATTTCAATTACCTAAATAAAGAAAAACATTAAAAAATACGATTGACGTGGTCAATACCCGCCACCTCATCGCAATATGTAATTTTTATTTCATAAATGTACACTTTACAATAAGATAAATGATCAACACCGAGCCAATTCAATGTGGCTACGCAACTCCTGAACACTACTGAAAATGTAGCGGGATGCATATGGGTACATGATAGCCTTCTACCTACACTCGCCGAGTGTTCTTATGAGGCTACCTCCTATATCTCTGATTTCATTCTGTGCAATTATTAATACCGCGTTGAGTTATAAAAATAATTTGTCTGCTAATTTATTATTAGTGAAGTTAATTAAACTTGTTAATACATATTAATTTAATAATGAATAAAATTAATAACATTTTAAGGGGGGGGGGTAAGGTTAATTCGTACGAAAAAAAGGCATGTTTTTGTGATTTTTTTGTGACGACACAGTTAAAATCTCTTTGTTAAAACCAATAGTACATTAAAGTATGACATTCGAAGAATATTGTATAAAATTTTCCCGAAGAAATATTAAAAAATACGGCAATGGCAGCAATTATTCGGACGTGTCTCGGAAAAAAGTAGAATTGCGGTGCCCCTCACAACTTGGTGCTGGATCATCTGAAATCAAAAAATCAAAGTTCATTCGTTAGATAATAGTTTTCCCTAGGTAACGCTGGAGAGTTTTTTCAAATTTGTTAATAATTTTTATTTTACAATAACAAATTAGCCGATTTTTTTCGCAAAAAATCGCGTATTTCCCTTCAAAGTCTTCCAAAAAAGTGAAAAATTGAAATTTCGAAAAACCCTCCCAGCGTTGAAAGAACAAAATTCTTTTGAGAACATTTTAAAATTAAAATTAGCATAATAATTTAGTCAAAGTAGATTTGAGGGATTTTATATCTAATACTAGCTGGAAAGCCCGTCCACGGACGGGCAGCTAGACGGTGCCGGTGGGTCTCTATTTTAATGATCTAACTAAAAACAACATTGTTTCCTAATATTGCCAATTTTAATTGTTCATCCTCGCGTTGAAACTTTAATTTTAATTTTTTTTATTTGTTAATTAAGAAACAATTATTGTAGCAAATAAAATCTTAAGCACTGCCTACTGCGTTAGTACTTCCTTGTAGGTACACAATATTTTTCGTGTACACTGCCTGTGAACCTTCAAACAATTTCCCTTGTTCTTCTCCATCAACTATTTTTATCTTCAGATCTTCAGATCTCCGTACTCTTGACATTGCTACATAGAGATGACCGTGGCTAAACACCGGTTCAGGCATAATATATTCCTACTTTTTCTAACGTCTGTCCCTGAGCCTTGTTGATCGTCATGGAAAAGGCAAGTTTAATTGGAAACTGTCGCCGTCTTAAAACAAATGGCAAGTCTGTACTTGTTGGGACTAAATCTATGCGCGGAATAAAAACAGTTTCCTTTTTAGCAGTTCCTGTCAAGACTTCAGCGACGATTAGATTGGGCTTTAACGATTGAACAGTTAAGCGCGTCCCATTACAAGGACCACGTTTAGTATTCAAATTCCTGAGCAACATAATCACACTTCCAACCTTCAAGTGCATTCTGTGTACTGGCATCCCTGAGGGTGTTTGTTTACTCAAGAATTCCATCGGATAGTTTTCCCTATCGTTAATTCGCAAATATTGTCCATAAAACCACAGTTATGAACGTCGAGATTTGATTCTACAACGTTACCTACTTCAAGAACAGCTGCGATTTTACTTCGTGGATTTTGTCGGCGAATTGCATGACTACGTGAACGATATAATATGTTGGCAATTTGATTTCTTTCGCGATGTTGAGTAATTTGTTCTGACGTCATGTTGGCAATTTGCTTTCGTTTGCGATTTTGTTCAATTTTCCCAGGAGTCATATTTTCCACACGATTACGATTCCGACAACATTCTTTTTGGACATCACTCATTTTTTTACGACGGGTCTTTTCTCGCTCCGCCTTCCGTCGTTTTACTGTTTCTTGCTGGGCGGCTACTTCCTCATCAGATTTTCTTTTAACACATTTTCAAGCAGCAGCAGGAACATGTGAGGAACAAAGAGTAACTACTTGAATATCCTCCATTTCGGACATTTTCGCTTTAGAAGTTTCTGAAGTTGTGAAGTTATTTTTAATGAAGGTAACTCTCACACCACGTACCTATATAGCGCACAGTGTATCCGTTGATCCGTTGATACATTGATACGTTGATCCGAACCAAAAAAATGACACGCTGGCGCTGGCGTTGGAGCTGGAGCTGGAGCAGCAGCGAGCTGGCATTTTATATGTATGATTATTTGTTTGTTCAGCAAATGTTCAGTTGAAGACCTTGTATTAACTGCACCCATAAAAAACATAGTAAATTAGGTATCAACCCCGGACGGGGGAGTAATGCCGCAATTTGTAAGAAAAAACTTTTAAAGCTCCCTTTTCACAATCAATTTGATTTTGAGGTTGGACTAAAACGTCGATTTTTAATAATCTCCTTTTTTAACAATTTTTAAAATTTATTTTGGTTTTTTGAACTCCTAAAGACAATTACAGACAACTACAACTTACATTTGTTAAATTTATTTTTGTATATTTATATAAAGTACAAAATAAACTCCATTACCGAAAATCCGTTATAATTCGGGTAATTTGATGAATTTTACTTTAATATTTTTTGTAAACATATTCAAGACCCCAAACTATAAAAATATGTAATAAAAATAAAACGAAAAAATTTATCGGTCACAGTAGGTAACCCCCCTTAAACTGCTATTTAAGTCTGTATACAGTTCCTTTAGATTCGGAAAAAATCTCTTTTGGTTGGACTTAAGTGGCACCACCACTGTAGAACCCCACGAGCCGCCACTGCTTCTAATGATAGTTGTGACTTCTTATCACCTTCTTACCTTTCCAGCGTGGTAAAATACAGCTAAATGCCTTTCCTTAAGAGAGGAGGTCTGCTTAGCGGCTGGCAAAAATGACTGGAAGATAATGACGTAGGTTAATTCTGAAATTTTATGCCCTTCAATTTTGATCTGATGATAATTTTTTGTTAAACTAAAATAATTGTCACAGAATAGTTCTAACTTTTAAAAATTTAATGTTTTCGTATTTTCTTATGTAAGTCGTTCTTTTCATTGAATGAAAATTCCAATTGAAATTAAATTCAATATATTAAATAATTATTTATTATTACTTCGAATTTAAAGAATTATAAATTAAAACATTTTACAATAAAAAAGAATTTTATCCGTATTTCAGTTTTTATGGCTTTAAATGAAATCCCCCATTGGGGATGAAATCGACATAGAAATTTAGGGGTGATTTGCGGAGTTCATTCGGAAACCCAAATACACAAGTCTGCCAAATTTCAATTTACCTAGATTTTTTGTAAGCTATAGACATTTTTTTGTGTCTTTGTTGGCTGAACTATGTACGGATATAGTACAGGTACGGATGTACATATACGGTTACTACAAACGTACGTACATATAACGTACGTTTTCATAACATTTAACCTTCTTTTAAAATCCTATTTATTATCAAATCTCTGGATTATGCGTGTCTGGTCAGATTCTAGTGAGATCTAAACAGTTACTAGCTTTTTCAGAATTTGTCATTAATTTTTAACCCCACCACCTTCTCTTTCAACAAATTTTCTTTATTTGTAGATTAAAATAAACTAAACACGTTTTTTGTTTCTAGCGCCTGTTGATTATTTTAACAACGAAGAGTTGAGAATATCAACCATCACGAAGACGAAGTTACTTGATTGAGTGTTTAAATTGTGCATCATCTTCATGTCTACTCCATTCACACAAAATTAATTCAACAATATTGCAATTTCCATCATTTATAATTTCCTATCATTTCCAAATTTACTATTAATCTTTCTTCCCTATAAATAAAATACCCCTACCGAAGCTTCACTCGCCAGCATGAATCCTACAGCATCCACAGATCCAAACAGTCCTGAAAATGAAGAACATGCATTGGAAATGCAAATAAGTGGATTTTGTATCAGTAATACTTCAACGTTTCCATACCCTGATCGCCCCCACACCTTGCCGCAAGCGCAACATACATTGCAAATGGATATGCATCGTTCCTATATGTGTAATACTTCCACGTTTCCTGCTCCGTACCCTTATCGCCCTACTTATTCTTATCCTCCAGCTTACACTTATTACACTCCTTACCCTTATCACGCTTCTTATCCTCACAGCAGACAAGTACAACCCGTTGTTGTTCACTTACATGTACATAATTATGATCATCTTGCACACACACATGTTAACATGCCAATAATTCATCAGCTACCAGTGCTACTACAACACTTTCCCTACGCAATTGGTCCACCTTCACCATCTAACATGAACTTGGCAGTTGCACCTCTACCTCGTGAGCATCCGAATTTGAGACAGTCCAGACAAGTCAGCAGGCAATGGATACAGAACTCCACGAATTCATTAGTCCAATCGACATCCGAAGATGCTGTTAGCCCCACAACTTCAGCCCAAAATCGACATGAAGACGTTGTGGATTTGGAAGCAACTCGAATCGCAGAGATGTCTACAGATACGTATATAAATTATTTAGTCAAGGGCTGCTCTATCGCAAGTGATATTTCGAGGAGAAATAATAGGCGAAAAATTTTTGAACATATGGAAAGCTTATGCAGCAACACACGTATGAATATCCTGATGCCAGATGAAACGGTTACCAACATAATTTCACAAGGAATGCCTTACGCCACAAAAGAAATTATTGTTGCTTTCCTAAAAGCGACAGAATCTTGGTCTATTTTGAGAGGATATTTTAGCTGTAACCAAACATCTTCGAGACTAGTTGAAGACAAGATATCTCCCGAATTTGGAAATTGCTTTAAAGAATGGGAAAAGTATACTAAAGAACTAATGTTCTACCTCGTTAATCTATTTGGACAACTTGACAAACTGCCCTTTGAAAGCATATTGCATATTCCAGATGAATTTCGTGACGATACTTTAGCTTCTAGAAGGCAGGAAGATTCTGAGATGCCAAGTTTTGTTGATTTATATGACAAGGCTACAAACTACAGTGTTCAGCAGAAGTTGGACGAATTTTTCGATAATATACCAGAAGTTGACGATTATGAGCTAAAAGCTTCTAATTCGTGTGATAGGGTAACTCGTATTAACCCAGATAAACCCAGCAGTCCCGAACCTGCTTCTGATTGGGACTGGCACAGAGGGAAATTGGACGACCACGCCATAAATATTTTAAATATAATTTTTTCTGACCTCCAACGGACCAATTTTGCTGCATATGTGACAAAAACTTTAAATTTTAACGATGTAAGCACTATTACTGACTTACTTGCTTTTTAACCATTTGAACATTTTGAATTTTTAGGATAGCGATGATGCCGAGATTAGAAATCCTACCAATTTGAATACCATTGCAGTAAAGCTGCAACGTAGCTCTTACAATTCTATACATGAATTTGTGTGGGATATTCGCCATATTATGTCATATCCTAATCCACAAAGCAGAGTACGTTAATTTAAAATAAACATTTTGATTGAAAATAACCAAATATGTTTTAGGATCAAAAATACGTCACGTTTCTGGAATTTTTCCGAGAGACGCTTGATGAATCATTACAACGAGAATTTCCACACTTGAGCTTCTCCATGAGTACTACCTGAATTTCCAAAACATTGCTTGGTAATTCTTTCCCATAAATGTTTTGATTCCGTCAGCTTGTCAAGCCGTTTTTATCTTTATCGAGTGAGGGAGTGTACGCGAAGACCGTGAAGTGTCGATTCGTCGCCGTTCTCAATAGCTTGGCCTGTCGTATTCAACAACTTGGCGTATTTTACGTAAGGATCTTTCTTTAAAACCATACAAAATTCAACTAGTGCAAGAACTGAAGCCGATCGACCTTCCGAATCGTGTCCGTTTTAGTCGTTGGGCTCCTGACAAGCTTGCAGAAGATCCACTGTTTTCGACAAAAATTTTGTTCACCGATGAGGCCCATTTTTGGCTTAATGGGTTCGTGAATAAACAAAATGCCCGTATTTGAGGTGATGAAGAACCCAAAGAGGTTCAAGAGCTACCATTACATCCACACAAAACAACTGTTTGGTGTGGTTTATGGGCCGGTGGAATAATCGGTCCATATTTCTTCAAAACAGAGGCCGGCCGGAATGTTACTGTGAATGGTGACCTTTATCGCGCCATGATAACAGACTATTTGATGCCCGAAATTGAAGCCCGTGGTCTCGACGAAATTTGGTTCCAACAAGATGGCGCCACTTGCCATACAGCCCGTGAAACCATGGCTTTACATGTGACATCACACCTCTTGACTTTTTCCTTTGGGGCTGTGTAAAGTCCAAAGTCTACATGGATAAGCCGGCTACGATTGAGACATTGTAGGCCAATATTACTCTAGTCATTGGCCAAATACCACTCGAAATACTCACACGCGTCATCGAAAATTGGAACTTTAGAATGAACCTTCTAAACCGTAGTCGCGGACAACATATGAAAGAAATTATCTTTAAGAAATAATTGTAAAGAATGGTTCTTTTGTATGATAATAAAGATTATAAAATAAAATTGTTTTTATCCATTTCTTTTATTAAAAAAAAGTACCTCTAAATGAATCACTGTTTAGTTTTTTAAATCAACAGTTTAATTTCCAGTGATAGCCGAGATTTTTGTCTTAACAACCAGTACATTTTGGTGAATTTAGTGCCGAGCTATTTTTTTTTGGCAAATATACCCAAGTAACACACGTTCATATAATATCCATGTATTATTGGGAAATTAGGTATATTTCACGGATAGGTATAATTTTCGTATATTTAATATACGTGTATCATATACACTTCATGTATATATACTTAGAATATTCGTATATTATACTATGCGTATATTTGCTTTATAAATGTAATCCCTAAAGGTTGAATTTTGAGTTATAGTACTCATTACGACAAGTTTCTTTTCTCATGGTGAATGTTACCTGAACTGACTTCGTTTCGTTTGCTTTAATACGCCATTGATTTAATCACGTCTGAATTTCATCTAGATGTCTTTGTAACATATCTAAGGCAATGGATGGACTCCGATGTACTGCTAGTAAAGAGGTATCATCCGCTAATTTAGCAATGTCAGTATTCTTCATTGTCGGTAGGTCTGCCGCATAGAAGATGTACATTATTGAGCCAATAACGCTTCCTTGGGGAACCCCTGAGTTCACTAGGAAGTGTCTCTCAGTTAGGTAAGATTTTATTACCGTTGATTTTATTAATTTTGTATAGGTTATGAGGCAGTAATTTGTTTAATTTGTATAACAATCCAAACCATTTTCTAGAGAAAAGCTCTTATAATTTTTTCGTATAAATCGAACGTTTACGGAGTTACAACCATCAGAACTTCTGGTATGTTTTCAAAATTCTTTGTTTGTTAATGCCATTAATGGATATTCCGCAGATCCAAAAATATGTCTAATGCATGTCTTTAAATCATTTAACCGATTAATATTTATATCAATCATGATCCTCCCCAATGTATCTGCAAAGGATAAGTAGCGAGTGACTACGAAAAGAAGGGCAGGGAGCGAGACACAGAGGAACTAGAAAATTCCGATCTATCACATATAACGGATCTACCTATTATTAGTATATTCTCAAAAGAGGTGCGAATTAAGGCCAATTTAGTGAAAATTGTTAAGTTGTAATCTCCAATTAATTAATTTTTGTGCACCGCTTTAATGTTTCATCAAATGTTAATAACTCCAGTTATTTCTAAGTTCCAGTGAATTCTAAGTTGCTAATTGAAGGGCCTAGTGGAAAAAGTAGTTAAGTCACTTTTTTTTCAATTTGTAGTTGAGCACATTTTCACATTGCGGCATTTATTCTCTTCTTCTTCTTCTTCTGGTGCCTATCCGTTCCGGATGTTGGCTATCATATTGGCTATAATTATTTTATTCACTGCCGTGCGAAAAAGCTCTGTTGTTGTCATCGAAAACCACGTTCTAAGGTTCTTCAACCATGAAATTCTCCTTCTGACTACGCTTCTTTTTCCGGCTATTTTGCCTTGTAGGATGCACTGAAGGAGCCGATATCTGTTTTCATTGCACATTACGTGGCCCAGGTACTGCAGCTTTCTGGCCTTGACCGTGTCTACCACCTCCAGTTCCTTGTTCATTCTTCTGAGGATCTCGTTATTAGTTACATGATCCATCCATGAAACTCTCAGAATTCTCCGATAAATCCATTCCCGATAAATTTATTCTCTACAAATTAGTATAAAAATCAACAAATTGAAAAAAAGTGACTTAACTACTTTTTCCACTAGGCCCTTCAATTTTTGTTGTAATTTGGTTGAAAAGATAACAGTTTTGATTTTTAAAGGATGATAATGAAATGGATCCAGTTTCTAAAGTGATTGTACGTTAAACATCTCTCCTATGATATTGGAGAGGTTTACTATATGCCGGGAAGGCCCAAATGTAGGCTACTTTCGAGTCATGACTGGATAGCTCCATATGTGAGTTACTTTAGATCAATTAAATACTGGTGGGTCCCAGGTAAGCCACCAAGTGTGAATCTTATAAAAATTGTGCCTCATAAGTTCATAAGACTACTGAATTTAGACTAAATATTTGCCAATGTTGTATTATGGGTAATATTTATTCCGGTTTAATCGCATAGGAACTCCAACGTAGGGTTTGCCCTTTTCGTCCAACTCAGATTCCAGTATTCCAGAGTTACGTATGCCAACGCCAGATGACACAACATATGTGAACGAAATGCACGAGCGTATGCATGACCAGCTAGCATTTTCTACACACTATTTTCAGCGTAAATAGTAGTGAAGAGTTCCTTCAACCCACTTCCGGATTTCTTAAAATGAGAAAAACGAGGAATTGGACGATTTTTTGGAAGAATGTTCACGTTTCCGCTGCTGTAACTCGATACAGTAAATACCACAAAGCCTGAGAGAGGTTATACTGGGTTATACGCTCTTCTCCTATCCGTAGTTATGTGCGTTGCATAACTCGGCCTTAAATTAAAAAATTTACCCGCTCTTTCTATTTAAAATGTTTTTGTACGTTACTTACATAGTTTAATTTGGTTTTCTTTTAGACATTTTAAGTCAAACAAACGCATTCGTAAGTTATTTAGGTATTAATTGGGTAGGTACATATATAACATTGCATTACAATGTTGTTTTTCGGTAGGTTAGGTTTCACATTCGGTAGAGATGTGTAATTTTCGAAAAATTAACAGTTGTACAATTCTCTAGTACAAATTTTATTTACTACTATACAATAGTTAATTATTTTGCTACTATTTTATTATACAATTTAAAATTACCTTATTATTAAACTTAAAATTAACAAATATTCTATAAAGTATCTAATAAATATAAATAACAAGTTTTAAAAACATCAAAAAACAATTAACAAATCAGTACGATTACTCTAAAAATAAATAATTATCTACTTCAAAAAGGAGTTCTGAAAAAAATTAGAATTATAGTTAAAAGGAAAATTAAAATACTTGAAATATTTACTTTACTCTCTTCTTTGATTTTTACGTGGGAAATATAATGTCTGTGTCTCCATCTTTCTCTTTTCAGACCGAAATCGGGAAAAACCATTTACAACCGAATTACAGTAGACCTCGAATTTCTCGAACGATGCATTATCCAAATCATATGATTCTTCCAAACCTTTCAATATATTGTTTTTCCATGATTCTATAAGAATTTTTTTCCGTGTGTCCTTGTCTATATTACCTTGGAGATTTTGATTCCCATCATTTAATGTTGCACATTTTTCTTCGATAAACTCAGCAATAGCTTCATTTGATTTTAACATATCTCCAGAAGGTTCCTCGATGCGTAATGAATTTTCTGTCTCTTCATTATTTTCACCTGAAACAGAAGCCGCCTGCAGCACTCCTCTTTCGTACAAAGAAACCATATGTGCATGCTTACATAATATGATTTTCTTCACAGCATATTCCACACATTCACATTTATACGTATTACTATGAGCTCCTCTTGATTAAAATTATGTACGTCTCAGTGTTGGGCGCCACATCCAGATTGGATGAAAATAAATTCAAAATTAAGTGATTAAATAAATTACGTGCATAAATTAATCAGAAAAGTTCACACCCTTCTTTCTAGTCAGCCTGAGATTCTCTCTGGGTATGGCAGGTATTGGTGAAAAAATTAAGGGTAGTTGTAAAATGACTCGAAGAAAATAATTGATTTGATTTTTTAAATTAATAAGATTTTTGTGTAGATAAACTTTATGCTCAGGAGATAAATATTTCACTCTTTTAAATTGATTGATCGTCAAATTTAGAAGTACCTTGCTGTAATTGATAAGAACAATAAAAGATTTGTTAATGTTAATGATTTGTTAAGTGGTTTCTATTAATTCAAAAATATCGCAAAGCGCCAAATAAATGTAAATCAAATTAACAAAATTATTTAGATCACAGATCTATACCAGATTGGTTTACAATCAAACAACCATAAAATAAATCGAAGATCCGTTTCTTTCTTCTCTCTTCTTTGTTGAGCTTGATAATGTATCAAGTCTCGTCGTTTTTATGTAGCGAATTAAATTGTTTATACAGGGTGTCCCCGTGACCGTGGAGAACCTTTGAGGTGGTGATAAAGAACACTTTTCTTAGACAAATTTTCAAATAAAATTTTTGCCCAAACCCTTGGGGGTACCTCCCTTTAAAGCAATTTTTTGAATTTCTGATTTCAAACGGCCATAGCTCCGATATTATTGATTTTTTAAGGTTAATGGATTAGAACTTTTTTAAAGATCATTCGCTTGTCTACAAATTAGGTTATAACCCCTTATCGTCTAGAATCAACGAATTTCAAGTTATAAATTAAATTAAGGGAAAAAATGTTTAAAAAATTCAGGTTTTTTTTAAAATTTTCTTGCGAACCCCGTATCTCTTAAACGAAACGTCTAAGAGAAAAACTAATGGCCCAAACCGGATAGGGCATTTAACGGGCTACAACTTTCGTTAAATAAATTTTTTTGGGCAAGCAACAGAAACTCTGAAAATAATGAACAAGGTGTAGGCAAAAAATATAAATTCACATAATTACTAAAAATCTCAATTAGATTTATAGCATTTGTTTTAATGTTAAAACATTGTTAAAACGCTACAATGCGTAAAATAGAAATACGTAATTTATTAGGAAATGTAAACTATTCTAAAAATTGAATTTTTCGAACCTTCTGTTCGGCAAATTCAAAAATTGTATTGTGGATATTTAGGTGATCTAAAATTTTGTTTTCAATAGCTAGTATTGTCAAATCGCTTAGCCTTTCTTGGGACATGTTAGACCTTAAATAGTTTTTGATGTAACCGAAAAGCTAAACATTGAAGCGCTAGAAACTGAATAATTGAAATTATTCTCTTTATAACAGCGTACCAGTGTTTCTTTTCCGCATCTAATACGGGCAATTGCATTTTATTTACTGTTAACTTTTTCTTTTTACATGGTAACAAAATTTAGCCGGGATCGAACATTTGCTTTGTGAGTTTCCTTCTCAAGTTTAGATAATAGGAAAGATAAAGGACACCAGTCAGAACAACCTTCCTGATTTGAAAATTTGTTAGTTAGTTTTCCAAAAGGTTTACAGCAAAAGCAGTAAACTGCATTTTTTGACATAGAGTAAACTATCCAATCTCTTCTGATTTCTTCCCCATTTGGAAGTTTACAATAATAGTATTAATTGGAAAATTTTCTGTCGTCTTCATTTGTTGGATAATTACAGTTTGTTACCTTTACAGGCCTTATTTCTAACAATATTTGAGCAAAATTACTTTATATGATTTTTGGTCAGGTACCGGGATCGTCTGATGGAATTACATTCAAATCCTAAGAGTCTTGAGTTAATTTATTTGTTGTCTCCAGTTGTTCGTGTTCCAACACTATTTCTTCGGATGACGATAAAACTGCGTCTTCTTTATCTTCAAACTAGCCACTTGAAAATCGGCCTGTTGGCCGATTTTCGTGGCTAGCTCTGCGAGCCGCGGCCTGTGGCCTCGCTGTAGGCCTACCGATTGTTTATGGGCTTACCGACCGGTTTTTGGAACTTTTAAGGATTCCATGGTCGAGTATTGGTATGCCATGATCTCGGGTTTCTTTGGTCCGGATTTGGCGTCTCAATGGTGAAGCGAACCCGAGTCGGCCTTCGGCCTCCCGATTGCTTTTAATAATAAGGGTCGGCCTTCGGCCTCCCACTTGTTATTCCTGTTACGGGTCGGCCTTCGGCCTACGATTTACTTTCGAATATTGCAGATCCGACATCCCATTGCATATCCGCGGTACAAATTCGATTTGGCGACAAATTTCGGTTTTAAAAATAATTTTCATGGTCACGTGTCTTGGAACAATTTAAAGCCAACGACGGTGTCTATCTAGAACTTTAATTTGAGCAATTTTGTAAAATTTCTAAAATTCGCCTTATGGGCCGAAACTGGGCCCTCGAAAGAGATTTCAAGGTCAAAATGAAGGTGCATTTAATAACTGCGCCAGGGCAATAAGATGTCGCGCATTTCAAGTTCTCCCAGATCCGGGCTAACGGTCGGAAGGACACGTAAGCGTCACCGCGCTGTCGCACGAAAAACATCCAAAGACCCAATCTGGGTCGCCTAACAAATCTGCACACGATTACGCAATATCGTCATTTGACCTTGTGGACTTAAATAAAAAAAAAGCTACAACTTAATTAGTTACCTGTCGAATACTTTATCTACGACCTACGTATTGCTTTGCGGAACCGCGAATCCAAATTTGAGGCCGTCGCAATGCGGCCCAAAAATCGAAATTTTAATCTCCACCAAACACGTCGAGGTTTGTAATCGAAATATTGCAAAATTTGCATTTCCGCAATTTGCCGGCTTATCGGACGTCCGACGAAAAAAGTGTTGATTTCGAAATGGCGTAATTTTCCAAAATAATTTCCAAGTGCCTTCAAAACCGAATAGCAACATTTTTTTTTTATTTAAAAAAATTTAACGTCGGAATCGGATTTGGCGAGCAATTTTAATAATTTTTGATGCAAAACTTGTTGGGACATTATCCTTCCTCGATCAAAAAAAATCACTTCAAAGTTGTCGGCGTAAAATATATGCGGGACTTTGGTTTGTTTGGTCATCCGGCCTTGGCTTCTCGACAACGATGAAACGAACACGAGTCGGCCTTCGGCCTCCCCCCGTTTTTTAAGAGTACGGGTCGGCCTTCGGCCTCCCACTTGCTTTTAGGAACACGGGTCGGCCTGCGGCCTCCACGTTTTTGCTCTGTCAAAATTTCATTAGCACGGACCCATCGATTTTACCGAAATTATGTGAGACGTCAAAATGTAATTTCAATGGATTTTTAAAATTTGCCGTTTTTTAATTTGTATATCACGATTACTCGAAACCGGTCCATTTTGCGAGAAAAAGTATTTCCACAAATTTTGTCGGGAATACCGTCCGCTCGACGACGGCGTATTTTTTTCGCGATCCGTTCGACGCCGCCCGGCGTAGCGCAAAAAACGGCGAAAAAAAATGTTATAAAAATCGTCGTCTCGCTTCTAGCGAGCTAGCGGTCTAAATCGATCTACGACCTACTTATTTTTTTTCAGAAATGCAAATCTAAACTCGGGCGGATCCAAATGAGACCAAAAATCGAAACTTTAATCTGAAAATAAGGGATGTGGGCGAAAAAAAAGTATAAACGCGTACCTCCCCCTAAGACGGAAACGGGACAAAAACTCGAAAATTTGGCCCCAGACGATTGTTCGTTTTCGTCGCCCCCACCCCTCTCGAAAATTTGAGGTCGATCGGACGAAAACCCCGGAAAAAGTGTCAAAAATACGAAAAACCGCGCTGAGCCGTTTTGCCGAGCGCTCGGGAAAAAATTTCAAAAAAAAAATTGTTTCGCCCACTCGACCGTCGCCCGGGGCTGCCTGCAAAATTTCAACTCTTCAAAATGAATTCTCAAATTTTGGGACCACTTTGAACCGCCATTTCACCCCCTCCCTATGTCCCAACTAAAAACGGACAATTTTCCCGTTCATTCCTCGTAAAACCACACGGGTATGCAAAATTTCAACTCTCCACGACCCCCGTAGATATGCTTTGTAAACGGTAAGTCAGTGAGTGAGTGAATGAGTGTCACACTCAGCTTTATATTATTTAGATGTTGGAATTGATGTGATGGTGCTTGGAGTTACTAATGTACTTTGACTGGATTCTGTACCTCTTAAAAATGTTTGCAGTGCTCCTATTATTTTTTCCCTTTGTTTTTCCTTTTGAATTTGCTACTTTCAATATTGAGATACTGACAATCGTTTTCTTTATAATGGAATCTTAAATTTAAGATTACAAATCTGATTACGCAAAATAAACGTGTCTGGTAATTTTATTTCGTATCCATGGATCAATAGAACATAATACTCAACTTCTTAACGACTTCCTTTGCGGCGGCTAATAGTAATAACATTGTTTTGGTTTCAATTTTCTAACAAAACGTATCACGTATTGTCTCAACCCTTCAGTGAGTCGACGAGGGAGGGATAACTCAGATGGCTTAAATAAAATGAAACCGGAAATCACTTAACTTTATATATTAAATAACTTTGTACATTTACATAATTAACAAAAAAACAAACTTACATAACTATATACCTTATTGGGCTATAATCTCTTCGGCCCATCTTTTCTTATTCATAGCACACACAGAACTCCCTTGAAACCTCTACCTCTACTTTCCAAATCAACTGTTCTCCTTCAACATCTTCGTTCAATCAACCTTTTAAAATTCCTTTCTCAGCATCCTATTTCCTGTCATGCATTATATAATGCTTATTTTGATTAAAAATAATTCTTTCACCTGACAGGACCGTATTAAAAATATTAACTCTAAAATATTTATTACTGAATTATTTCTTAATTTGACTATACTCCTTCGGCCATGAAAACGACTGACCCAAGGCGATAAAAACGAAAAACAATTAAAAGAAATTTCCAATAGGTTGATTGGACGGAAGTACTCAATGTAGATATAGCCCTAAATACTAAGTACTTATTCTAACAAAAAGTTTTAAAGAAATACATCCTAGTTATTACTAAAATAATAATTAAAGATAATAAAAATTTTGTATGGTTACAACATTATTGCATTTCTTGTCACTCCGAATTGTTTATTATGGCCCTGTACTTTGAATCACAATTTAAAAAAAATTATCTTAAAAAATTAACTATATTTTACTTAATTTATTTTTATGTGGTACATTCTTTATTTTTGTTTATTACGTAGTACTGGAAATGCTTCATAATAAAATAATTTGATAAAAAATTAAAAAATACAAGTCGTTAAGAAAAATTAAACTTTAGTTTTTTAATATATATTTGGTTTTTGTTTTTCTAGGAAGAGTTTCATTTTAATCAACCTTTTTTTATAAATTTAAGGATTTAGTTAAATTTAAGAATTTAATCCTTTGTTTATTGTTGAAATCGCCACTTCTTTCGTGCGTCTCAAATTTAGAGGTATAGCCTTACACACTTTTTTAAACCTTTAGGTCGTGATAAACAGCTAACACCTTTGTATTTATGCATTTCGAAGGTTGAGTAACTCTACAACATTGTTTATTTTTCTCTAATGACTCTTATCAGTAACATTGCATGATCTTATTTAAAATTACACCGTGGCACTTCGAATACACGCAATATCTACAAGTCTATGAACTTGTCTACATAGTACTGACCTATTCAGCTTCGTTGACCTAGTTATATTATTATTATTTCATCTTAACTTCTACGATTTAAAAATTGCCTTGAATTTTTCATTACAATGTCCCATTTAATTGCCTTTTTCTTTCTTCAATACATACATTTTGGCTGGATAATTTAAATTTTATATTTATTGCGCCTATCTTTGAAAATTACAACTTTTATTACTTGGTGTCTAACGTTTAATTGATTTTTTGCCTTGTTTTTGTTTTGTACACATATTTGGCTGTTAGTTACACCTGGTACTTCTGTTTTGTTATAGTTTCTCATTATTATTGCTTGTACCTTTCTTATTTTACTTAAAACATTTTATTACCATTGTTAACAATCCATAGAGAAGGTGGTGAAAAGGTGATATAATTTTGAGGTCAAACATCACCGATCCTTCTACATGGATTGTTTTTACAATTTGGGATCCCTTATGGTAATATAATTACATATTATACTATCATAATTTAATCTAAATACTATTCTGCCGTCATAAGTAAGAAGGCAGTAAGTCAATTTTTTTCGAAATTGAGTTTTTTATATTTTTGAAATCAGCATAAAAACCCGCATCTATATCTATATAAAACTCAATTTCGAAAAAAATTGATTTACTGCCTTCTTACTTATGACGGCAGTATTGTTCACTTTAATTTTAATTACTCTGCTTTTCACTCAATTTAAGCACTTATTATTTTCTTTAAAACTTTTTTTCTTCATCTTGTCCGGATAGTCTTATTAACGAAGCACTTATTTTCTTTCCCATTTTGAGGTTTCCTAAATCTTCTATACTTTTCAGTTCTATAACGTGTAGGTTCGCGCGGCACTTTTATTTTGTTTTAATGTTCGGGGTTCTTCATTTACCTTTAACACTTAGTTTACTTGATTAGACGGCTTACGACATATATTGAACTTTTTGATTAATTTTTATATTAACCACGAACAACAAGCTATTACCACTAAACTGCATAGCATGAAGGTGCTGATTATTAATACTTTACTAATATGTTGACCCATGATCATCTTCGTTGCTGGCGTTGGTGTTCGGAATAGCTCATACTCCATTTATGTCTTTGGATAACGTTTAGTATAGGGTGTTGTGGTTTAATGAGCACGTTTCTTCTCTCCAAGCGAACGACGTTGTTACTAATTTATAGAACTCCCAAATGCGCTTCTTGGAAGTTACTAAAATTCTTAAGTGTAGCACCACTTTAGTTTTAGTAAAAGTACAATCGCAAATTGGTAGTCGGTAGTACCGTGTAATATCCATCAATGGGAATGCGTTGTAAAGCTGTGGCTACCACGACGTTCGGAAGAATCAATTTTGGTTTACCATCTTTAACAATAGAAACTTGGAGTATTGCTCTTGATTCCAATAAAATTGATATACTAGGGATATTGACCGTTGATATACCATCACATTTGGAAGTGGTTTCCATACTGCTCCCAATGATATTTCGACTGTAGGGGTATGGATATCTGTGGTTATTTTAGCTAATAATCTATAATCAAAAAAATTTTATAACACGCCTAACGTAATAAGCGTAATAAAAAAAAACATTAATAAAAATAAAACTAAACCATCTGTATTCAGGGCACCCAACACACTGGCCACGGACAGTAAAAGGAATCTAGATTTTCTGTACATAGGCATTACAAAAGGAATTGCCCAAAACTACATGGAGGCGAAATCTTGTTTGGACCTTTCGTCGGATCACTCGCCGGTCTTGATTGAATTTACTTCTAGTATATCAAGTAAAAAAATCTGATGTGACAACACATTACTTTCCCATTTAGTAGATTCCACTTCATTTTATATTAAATATTAATAAAAAAAATGTTAACTCAAAACAATTTTTAACTCGATAAAATACACAAATTACTTTGAGATATCAAAGTTACGAAATTTAATTTGTAATTTCTTGGATGTGGTTTATAACATGGTAATTCATATTTTTTAAAATTACTTAATTTATTTTTTCATTTTAACTATAAAATAACATGTTTGCATTGAAAAATAATCTTAAATGCCATTTGGCAATAAAAAAATTTTAAATTTGTGGGACGCCGCGCCGTCTATATTCAATCAAATTGTAACTATTGTCGTAATAACGTCAGAATTAATTATTTTGTAAGTAATTAAAAAATTCGTTAGAGATTAATTACACAATATGTTTATATAAGTAAATTAGTTAAAATATTAAATTATAGTAATAAACAATACAAATCACGTTGACGATAAAAACACCACACATCACACACACATCCGAACATTATTCCAAAATTGGTCTTAAACAATCCGTAAATGGGAAAGTAAAAGAACAGTATGAGCAATTCTTTAAAACACTGGGAAATAGATTTTTTGCTGGTGGAGATTTTAATGCGAAGCATATTCAGTGGGGATCCAGAATTATAACAACCAAGGGAAGAGAATTATCAGCGGTAATAAAAAATAACAGCATGATTAGTTTATTGTCAGTACAACCTACATATTGGCCTAGTGATCAGGCTAAAATTCCAGATGTGATCGACTTTTATGTCAAATCCAAGTTTACCGCCCTTATCCAGTTCGTCCATCTACAACTCTCAAAATTGCAATGAAAGTATCATTTCTGCATCTGTATGCGAACGCAATATGTCACATGCTGCTTTATTTTCAAATAAATTTCAGTTAAGTAAGGCTGATGTTACAACAGTGAGTCCTTCAAGTCCGGAAGACATTATGAAAAGTAAAATGTCGCCATTAATATGTGATTCTGGAGAATTGTACCAGATTAAGTGCAAAGGAAGAATTGCAGAACACATCGAGCTCATGGTAACGTCGATATCGAACGATAATAAACGAAAACTTATGAGAATTAAGGATGAAACCTCGAAGCGAGCAAGATTTGATAATAATCAATTTATAGTAAAAAATAATATAGCCTACAGTGGATGCACTGTAATCAATATCAATGGTGTAATGGCGGAAGCCCAAAAGAACGAGCATATTAAAATTATCATGACGAAAAGAGAAAGCGAAGATATTGAAATAGCTTCGAAAAGTATCGACACAGAAAACTTACTTATTATTGACGAGAATTGTATTGTTGATCTTTTAATCCCACAATAGAAAAACGATGAAGCAATGCATAACAAGGTTCCAGAACTGGATATCCTTCCTAACAATACAATCCCAACTGAGCTGTTCCCCAAGGTCGATACAATTGATAATAATCATAATGTAGTGCAAGAAAAAGAAGATGGTTTCTCGTCTCCCAAGCGAACAATTGAGGACG
Organism: Podabrus alpinus; assembly: GCA_932274525.1. Taxonomy (NCBI): domain Eukaryota; kingdom Metazoa; phylum Arthropoda; class Insecta; order Coleoptera; family Cantharidae; genus Podabrus; species Podabrus alpinus. Next base: position 13,981,944 of record OW026455.1, read on the forward strand.
AATTAACTACATTCGAAGAAGTTCTATCGAACAGCGACTCCTTTTAATATAACACAATACCAAAATTGACGGAAGACCATAAGAACAATAATTCTTCCCCGTCATTATCAGAAACGGCTTAGGAGTTATCACTTGCTCTTTATGATCAAGATGTACAAAACTCCGCTTCTTCGAAGTTACATGACCAAGGCAGCTCAACAGTAAATAATTCTGAAGCAATACTTGAAGAAATCGATACATAAAAAGATGTTGAAAATGAAAACCAAAGTTATGTCGTCCAGGCGGACGACCAAAGTAGCATGCCAGAAAATACTTCTAACGAATTAGACAGAGAAAAGGATGCCGGAATCAAAAATCAAGTTTCCGAAATTTGTGGCGAGTTGGGCGACCAAGGTAGGTCAACAGCAAATGGCTCTGAAGAATTGAATACAGAGAAAGATGTTGCAATCATAAATCAAATTAGTGCCAATTTGGGCGATGAAAGTGCCGAAACAGCAAATGATTCTGGAGAATTTGTCGAAGCATTAAATACAGAAGAAGATAATGGCATCCAAAACAAATTTCCAAAAGTTCTGCCAAATTTGACGACCAAGGTAGCTCGACAGCAAGTGATTCCAAAGTATCTGTTCAAGAATTGAATACAGAAAAAGATATTGGTATCCAAAATCAACTTGGCGTCAATTTGGAAGACCAAGGTAGCTCAACAGCACATGATTCTGAAGTATGTCCTCAAGAATTGGGTATAGAAAAAGAAGATGGGATCAAAAACCCAATTTATGCCGGGTTAGATGACCAAAGCAGCTCAACACAAAACGATTCTGAAGTACTACCTAACGAATTGGATACTGAAAAAGACGATGTAACCGAACCTGTAATTGCAGACGACCAAAATAGCTCAACTGCAAACGATTCTCAAATACTTTCTAAAGAATTGGATACAGAAAAGATGATGGAATCAAAAATGAAATTTTCAATCCGATAGCAAACGACGAGAAAAATTCACCTTCAGAAGATATTGAAATAGTAGTGACGGTTATGGAAATGGAAGAAGACCAATTAAGTAATGGATTAGAAAATGAAGAAACGCATAGATCGTACACTGAAACTAACTTAGAACAAATGATAGTTGAAGAAAATGTGATTTCAAATGTAGAAACAGTGGAATATTCAGAAACATTATTTTCAGAACAGCCTAATCCGATCATCGAAATTTACGATTATGACGACCTTCATGAAAATAATCCTTCATAATAAAATTGTGTCTTTACAGAGGACCTTTTGTCTTTAAACATTGTTGAAGTAATAGTAAACACACCTACAAGCGAAGTACCTCCCTAAACCATTGTGGGTTGTTATTCTGTATATTCATTCGACGATAATTCGGATTATGAAGACGATTCGCGTTCAGATTATGATAAAGATAAGCAATTTGAAGTTATATCCATATCGTCGGATTCGGAAAGCGAACCAGAATATATCGACGAAACTGTAATCGATAATTGCTTTCTAAATGACTTGAGGAAGAAATTTCGGAAATTTTATTTTTAGAAAAGCTGAAAAAACATTCTTAAAAGATGAGCAAATCTTCAATGGAGTTAAGAAAACTGGTAAGTAGTGTTTTTAACTTATATTTTGGATCGGACGATAATATTCTCGAAGGTAAGGTTGAAAATCTTTATTTGCAATCCCCCTCCCCTCAATTATAACAAACCGTGAGTTGCCGTTTGATAAGTAGATTAGTTAAACAACCCCCTTCAAGGCAATAGATTTACTAAATTAGATTGTTCTAAGTCCCAATTTAAAGTTACATGACGCTAGCACCTGCATAGGGTATTGCTAGGTTGTGAATTTTTAAATATTATTTTAATATTCATTTCATAAGTTAATTAGTAAAACGTCATATATACATATGTCAAATTTTCCTTTTATTAATAATAATTTATACATCTACCTTTATACCCATAACGCTAAATTGATCCGTTGACGCCTTCTCCAGTGCGGCCTTTAGGCCGCACAATCTATGCAATCACGGTCTAGATGGATAGTTACATTCAAAAAATTTCTACTATGGGTTCAGAATTAATTATTTTCATATGAATTATTGTCGCATTTATTAATAATTGCGGAGTGCGCGTGCAAAGGGGTATAAGTCGATTTTTGGGCAAATTGAGACAAATCCATAAGAAGGTTCCCTATATGATATAGCACATGTGTGTAAAAAAGAGACGGTCGTTAGCTAAAGTGGTTATGAGCGTTGCTGCTAATGCTGCTAATGCTTGGTTCGACTCCGGGCTCAGTAAAACTTTATTCTGACCGTCTCCCCTCGGAAGGCAATGGCAAACCACCGAGGTGTAATCTGCCTGGTACAGCCTCTCTGGAGATGAAGTGTATCATAGGAGAGAGGTCGCCAACGTCCGGGGAACCGGATATGGCACACTAAGAAGAAGAATGTGTGTAAAACGATATTAGTCGAACGACTTTTTTAACGGCCAAAATCCGTTAGTGAAATTTGGTATAAGTACATAAATTAAACAAACATTTCGTGCAGAGTGATATAAGTATAGGTACTTATACCATTTGACACGTTGAATACGTGCTGCACATCAATAATACATTTATTTTAATAATAATTATTTAAACTTTTTTATATTGTTCTTTATAAATAAATAGGCTTTTAAAAACAAATTCGGTTCTTTTTATTACAAAAAACTAAAAAATTATTTTGTGCACAATGGTACAAGTCAGCCATTTTTTACAAAATGTCTTTTTTGCATATTTTTAAATAAAATACTAAATTATGAAAAATTGTAATCAATTAAGCATACAATTGTCTACCACAATGAGCTGAAAGCTTTACCTGTTATTGTTTAGCCGATTTACATTATTAGAGTAAACGAGAGTAAAAACCTTAAAACTGCGTTAACTCAAAATACTCATTTTAGACTTATACCCTTTGCACGCGCACTCCGCTATTCATTACTTTTGTAACAGTGGGCGATTATTATGGATGTGCGGCCTAAAGGCCGCACCGACGCTTTTTCAAGTTGATAGCAAAAAATATACCAATGAGAGAAGCTTAATAAACAAATAATAATCTAGGCTCTTGATTGCCTAGGTTGTACGCCCTAAAGACCGCATTAGAGACCGAATCATCAGCCCAATTTAGCGTTACTGACAGGCACACACCCTTACACACATAGATCAATTTAGGCAGAGGTCTGAAGCCCTTGTCGGGCACTATTACCACTAGTACTCTTTTTTCCGTACATTTTGTGTTTTCCCATTAAAAAATGCCACGAGTCGGTATTGCAAATGAAGTTATCAAATAGTGGCGGCTGGAAAGACCAGGGTGGTATGGGGTACACCATATCCCCCCCTCCGAGTTTATTTAATTTGACAATGAAGAATATTAACATTTTCAAAGTAACACAAGAATATATTATTATATTTACATTTTTTGTTTTAATTGAAATTTTGTGCCCTCCCATTAAAATAATTCACCAGCCGCCACTATTTCCTAACGCACTTAGAATGAATGAATTTATAATAATTATGAACCTAAAACTGATCCGGTGCGGGCTTCAGGCCCCAAAACCGTTGCAATCACACGCAGTTCTAGTTGTCAGATATTACGCCAAATGAAATATTATAAAAAATTAATCGAACATTCTTTATTGGTTTTAAATATTTTTGTACTGCAGGCATGCAAAAGTTTTAAATCTTATGAAAGACGTCCGCGAACAAAATGTTTGGAAGACATTGTTATAGAGAATTTGATGCTTTTCAAAATTAACGAAGTTACCTATAGGCGAAAAACTATGCCAGCAGGACTAAAATCCCCAGTTGTGTCCCTTGAAGTTTGCAATATGAGGGGTAATTTTTTGTTAACTTTATTATTTACATTGTACGTTCTTGAAAGAAGACGCTCTGGGCTGATGCGCATCCTGCCCACCTCCTTGAGCCGGGCCTGTTCAGAGGGTAGGGGTATCATGTGTTCGTTGTTACATGTTACAGAAGAACACATTTTAACCATAACTGACGAACGGTTAAATTTACGAACATATTTAATTAAATGATTTTTAATTTAATTAAATTCTAGTGAATGGGAAAATAATGTGTTATCACAGCAGATATTTTAATTTCATGTCGACGTTGTTTCCAACAATTTTAAGTAAAATTGTCGCATTGGAGAAAATCACACCCATCAAATTCTTTGGGTTTTAATTTTTTAACTTATATTGTGAAGCATTTCGAGACCCAAAAAATTTGATTTTTACTTCTTTGTTATTTTACACTTACCCAGCAAGTTTGGTCCATTCGCAATGTCCTTCGAGGTTAAATCCTAAAAGTACCCACCCAGTGAGCAAACGAGTTACAAAGTCACTTAAAATATTTCATCTTCAACTCGACTTTTCAGTACTCCACAGTGGTCACCATTATATTATAATCTATTAGACAAAATAATGTTTTCTCTTAAGCAACTTCAAAATATCCTAAGGTTAATTACGTTTAATGAATGAACACTACAATTATTTAACACATAAGTAACTAACAGACAACTACAAGTTAGATTTTCCAAATTTCCCCCAGTCATACACCAAGAAGGAAAAGGCCGATTGTTCAACCTCATCCTTAAGATGCGGTACTTCCCCGTAGGTATTCGAACCGCCGCAAAAAATATCCAAGTCTTAGTATTTTATACCAACAAAATAGTTACATTTTTAAAATATGACACCCAACTGTGTTACCTGAATTTAATTTTTTTAAGTCTTAGTTGCCTTTCTCTCTCGTATGACTCGACGTATCATATAAAAGCAACCTTCAATTCTTTTAGTTTTCCCGCGTAATGATTTTCCAGAAACAAACGGAAGATAATGGGGAAAACGTTGACGTAAATTTGACTCTTGGTGATGAACATGTAGAAGTCGAATAGAATTCGGGGACATTGATGGTAATCTACAAATGAACTACAAAAAAATTCATTTTGAATTTATACAACTGAATATCATAACAACGCTTCAAAAATATTTTCAAGTTATATCGCCAGGGACGTATATTTTGATCAAATTCAGGTAACCCAGTTTTTACAGATTTAAAATTATTGACATTACCTTCGAGAATATTATCGTCCAATCCAAGTTATAAGTGAAAAACACTACTTACCAGTTTCCTTAACTCCATTGAAGATTTGCTCATCTTTTTAGAATGTATTTTCAGCTTTTCTAAAAATAAAATTTCCGAAATATCTTCCTCAAGTCATTTAGAACGCAATTATCGATTACAGTTTCGTCGATATATTCTGGTTCGCTTTCCGAATCCGATGATATAGATATAATTTCAAATTGCTTATTTTTATCATAATCTGAACGCGAATGGTCTTCATAATCCGAACTATCGTCGAATGAATATACAGAATAACAACCCACAATGGTTTAGGGAGGTACTTCGCTTGTAGGTGTGTTTACTATTACTTCAACAATGTTTAAAGACAAAAGGTCCTCTGTACAGACACAATTTTATTCCGAAGGATTATTTTCATGAAGATCGTCATAATCGTAAATTTCGATGATCGGATTAGGCTGTTCTGAAAATAATGTGTCTGAATATTCCACTGTTTCTACATTTGAAATCACATTTTCTTCAACTATCATTTGTTCTAAGTTAGTTTCAGTGTACGATCTATGCGTTTCTTCATTTTCTAACTCATTTCTTAATTGGTCTTCTTCCATTTCCATAACCGTCATTACTATTTCAATATCTTCTGAAGGTGAATTTTTCTCGTCGTTTGCTATCGGATTGAAAATTTCAGTTTTGATTCCATCATCTTTTCTGTATCCAATTCTTTAGAAAGTATTTGAGAATCGTTTGCAGTTGAGCTATTTTGGTCGTCTGCAATTACGGGTTCAGTTACATCGTCTTTTTCAGTATCCAATTCGTTAGGTAGTACTTCAGAATCGTTTTGTGTTGAGCTGCTTTGGTCATCTAACCCGGCATAAATTGGGTTTTTGATCCCATCTTCTTTTTCTATACCCAATTCTTGAGGACATACTTCAGAATCATGTGCTGTTGAGCTACCTTGGTCTTCCAAATTGACGCCAAGTTGATTTTTGATACCAATATCTTTTTCTGTATTCAATTCTTGAACAGATACTTTGGAATCACTTGCTGTCGAGCTACCTTGGTCGTCAAATTTGGCAGAACTTTTGGAAATTTGTTTTGTATGCCATTATCTTCTTCTGTATTTAATTCTTCAACAAATTCTCCAGGATCATTTGCTGTTTCGGCACTCTCATCCCCAAAATTGGCACAAATTTGATTTATGATTCCAACAACTTTCTCTGTATTCAATTGTTCAGAGCCATTTGCTGTTGACCTAACTTGGTCGCCCAACTCGCCACAAATTTCGGAAACTTGATTTTTGATTCCGGCATCCTTTTCTCTGTCTAATTCGTTAGAAGTATTTTCTGTCATGCTACTTTGGTCGTCCACCTGTACGACATAACTTTGGTTTTCATTTCCATCATCTTTTTCTGTATCGATTTCTTCAAGTATTGCTTCAGAATTATTTACAGTTGAGCTGCCTTGGTCATGTAACATCAAAGAAGCGGAGTTTTGTACATCTTGATCATAAAGAGCAAGTGATAACTCCTAAGCCGTTTCTGATAATGACGGGGAAGAATTATTGCTCTTAAGGTCTTCCGTCAATTTTGGTATTGTTTTATATTAAAAGGAGTCGCTGTGCGATAGAACTTATTCGAATGAAGTTAATTCGTCCTCAATTGTTCGCTTGGGAGACGAGAAACCATCTTCTTTTTCTTGCACTATATTGTAATTATCATCAATTGTATCGACCTTGGAGAACAGCTCAGTTGAGATTGTATTGTTAGGAAGGAAAACCATTTCTGGAACCTTGTTATGCACTGCTTCATCATTTTTCTGTTGTGGGATTGAAAGATCAACAATACAATTCTCGTCAATAATAAGTAAGTTCTCTGTGTCGATAATTTTCGAAGCCATTTCAATATCTTTGCTTTCTCTTTTCGTCATGATAATTTTAATAAGCTCGTTCTTTTGGGCTTCCGCCATTACACCATTGATATTGATTACAGTGCATCCACTGGAGGCTATATTATTTTTTACTATAAATTGATTATTATCAAATCTTGCTCGCTTCGAGGTTTCATCCTTAATTCTCATAAGTTTTCGTTTATTATCGTTCGATATCGACGTTACCATGAGCTCGATGTGTTCTGCAATTCTTCCTTTGCACTTAATCTGGTGCAATTCTCGAGGATCAAATATTAAGGGCGACATTTTACTTTTCATAATGTCTTCCGGACTTGAAGGACTCACTGTGGTAACATCAGCCTTACTTAACTGAAACTTATTTGAAAATAAAGCAGCACGTGACATATTGCGTTCGCATACTGATGCAGAAATGATACTTACTATACTATTTTGAGCGTTATAGATGGATGCACTGGATGAAGGCGGTAAACTTGAATTTTCACAATTTTCATTCGCCTTCAATTTTCTAACTGTTACTTTGGAGTTGTTATGAAAATATTCTTCAAATTCCTTCTCTTCATTTCTTGCGGCGCGTAAAATTGTTGAACGTTAAAAGTTACAAGCACCCGAAAAATTTACATTCGTTTTTTATCAATTTTTTTTTAATATTCCGCAAATATTTTTGGTTATTTCTACTATAAATACCTTCAGCTTTTTTTTTGAAATGCCATTTTACGTGCTGCTCCCACTAGTTTCATAAAAATAAATCTGAAAATGTAAGATCGCTGCCAAAATTTAGATTTCGCGGATTTTTTTGCAAGCTTGAGCCAATTTTTCGGCTTCGTTGCCTGAACTACTAGCCCAGTTACCATTATTACTTCTGATAGGTGGTATAGTTGCTTGTGGACGCTTAAGTCATCTTGTCCCTCTCCAGAGCGAATAATCACTTGCCTCAGAAGTTGATATATAGTTTATTAAGGTGGTCTTTAAAAAACTGATTTTTAAGATCTGTTAGGATTATCTTCAGTTCTATGGTTGCTTTATTAAGTTTCGTTTTATTATATGCTGTTCTTGTGACTTGCCATTGTTTGTGTAATTTTCTCTTCTCGGAAATTTATGTTTAATAGTAATTGGGCAAAATTCTTTAATGTACGTTTCTTTCGTTTCAACGATTTATTGAGAGAAACCGAACAATACTTAAAAAAAAGTTTCGAGTTAGTGGCAAAATTCGAACAGCATCGTCGAAGTTAACATCAACGAGAAATACGTACACATCGAGGACAGCATCGCCAAGATTGTACAAAGAAGTTGGACACCACAACCAAGACAAAATCGCCTAGTTGGAAATCAACAATTTCAACAACCAACATTATCATCATCAATTCCAAGACGAAATGCAAATTACACTGTAAGACCTTTTACATTATCCTTAAAATTTTTATGATAATCATACTATTTGCGTATAAACTACGGATAATTTGAAATTTGCATATTAAGTTTAATATTATAATTATTAAATACATATACGGATATGAACAACGCTAATAGCCCACAAAATGAATTATTACTAAGGGCAATAATTGGCAAATTAAGTGTACGCGCTTTAGATATTATAGGTAGTAGAGGAAATTCAAATACCTACTTGGAGTGAAATAAAGGCATAAAGGAGATTTGTTACACGTTAAACAACAAAATAATGAAAAGGCGGTAAATTTTGGAAACAGATGTCAGGATTTATTAAGTATACTTCTAACAAAATTGCAATTAACAGAATTAAATGCAAATGTAATACATATTCAAGTTCAAATTTATGAAAGGCAAGCATTAGACGCTTATTTAAGAGGCTTATGTAAATAATAATTTAACAATAAGATTAAGAAACTCTATTGATTTAGAACAAGCTATTAGCTTTATGATCAAAGAACAAAATTTTTCATACGTTCAAAATAATTTAACGCAATCCAATAATACAAATACGCATAAAGCACAAACCTTCGGTGCAATTCAACGTTACAAGGATCAAAATAATTATAGACCACCACCGGTCAATCAGGATCAATTTTAAAGATCACATTTTAATAATTTCCAGAGACCTGATTTTAATAATAATTTTAATAAAGGAAATTCAGGGAATTCGCGTTATAATAATAATTATAGGTACAATAATACATTTAAACCGTTTCAAACGTCGCACCGTCCTAATTTTAGTGGACAAGTACTAAACACGAGTAATAATCAATATCGTCCAGAACCAAAGGATACATCGTCGGGTAATACGAGACGAACACAAAATCACTTTCAATCACGCGGTACACCAAATTTTGTGACCGAAGAATTATTTCAACAAGAAATTAATGGAAATGAAATACCCGATAATCAGAATGAGGAATTTAACAATCATGAATATAATCAAAATTTTCAAAATAGACGAGCAAAATTCGGCTCTACCATAAGGTATATTAAAATTCCTCATGCTAACTTAAAATTTATGATTATGGTGTGGGTCATCTAATACGTTTATTAGCCCCAGAGTAGTTGACAAATAGTATAAAAATTATGTTAAAGTATCCCCTTTTAAAATTAGAACCGCCCATAAAACTATGTGTTATAAATTTGTTGCTAGAATCCCGCTACCAGAAATATTCAAAACTAGAGAAAATTATGATTTTTGTATGTTCGATTTTAATCCCAATTATGAAGGATTGGTCGGCATGGATCTGTTAAAACACTTAGGCGCAAACATTGCGCCAATATCTAAATTTGAAACTACCATAGTTCTCCGGAAAAATAGTGTAGTAGTTTTCCATGCCTTTCTACACCGCAGTATCACCGCCGATTGAACTGTTCTAGTTTCGCCTGGTGATAGTTCATTATTGAGCCATGCCAAGATCATTTCTTTTTTGCCTCACCATGATACTGATGGTTACTGCTGCCCTCCATCAGTTGTCACCATATCTGGTTACCCTCACTTAGTTTTGCCTGCGGGTCAACGCAGTTTCCAGGGTGTGGCACGTGGAGCCATAAGTGAGAGCTGGGTCCCATGCGAGGACCAGTTACCGAAGACCACCTCCCGTTATGACCGCTTGGTGTGACCGTCTCGGTAAAGGTGCTACCTCTGCATCGTAACCCCATACACCCCTTTGATAACTATGAACAATATTTACCAAATGTTGAACAAAATTACCACGAACAAGATTGTTATGAAAATCAAATGCAATATTTAAATCCTGATTCATCCGAAAATTTTGAACAAGAAATTATGATGGATCAAAATTATAAAAAATTAATTTTACTGCAAAAAACAATGTCACAAAATAAACAATCAATTCAATCAGAAGACCAAAATTTAAAGTCACCTAAATTAATTAATTCACATTATTTAGAACTGATAAATTTCGAAAGACAAAAACCGGCTAGAAATCTTAAACACATAAATAAAATTTCGACTAATAATTATAAAAGAAAACATTTTAGAAATTGTCATCTTTTTATAAATAAATCACAGCAAATTTTCAAAATCAACAATCGAAAAAGGAAGAAAATAAGTAACCATTTCATCTAGCGATATTCACTTTTATTACCACCAAAAAAAAACAATTATTGTTCACGATTTCAAACAATTAATATAAAACCTAAAATTCAACATATTATTTTATAAAAAACACTTAAACTTTTTATTTCATTAGTTACATAATCTTGATACAAAAGTGTTTTTTAAAAAATAATGTGTTGAATTATAAAATTTAACTAACAACATTTAACCCTAAACGCAATTGAAACGGAAGATACAGAGAGATATTTAAATATGATAAACAATTACGATAAGAAAATTGATAAGTTGCCGAAAGCAAATTTTAAAATGCAAATGTATTAGTTTGAATTTTCGAAAAAGGAAGCACGGTTTTTAAGGTCATATTATTTATTACTTCAGTTGGTGTAAAATCAAACCCTGCAAAAATTGAAGCGGTAATAACAAATAATAATGCAGACGCATTAAGTCGAATAGAAACTGAAAACAACAATAATTTAAAATTTCATGATTTTGAAACTAAATTGTTTAAGAAACATATTATCTTCATCCACAATTACACAGAAAAAGGAAATAATTTAAAATCTCCGAGAGGATTATCATTATGCCACTGTGTAAGTAAAGATTTATATATGAATTTAGGTATCCCAAAAACCAAAATTGCAGTCGTTTGTTTATTTACAAGAAAATCAAAGATATGTTTTCTATTTAATTACTAAATCAATGAAAATGTAATGAAAAACAAAGAAACAATCGCGAATAAGAGAAATATCGAAATTAATAACCCCTTTAAAGAAGGACAAGTAGTGTTAAATACAAAAGAAAAAAACAGGTGAAAATTTCAGATAAGAATAAAGGTCGAACTGTATATTTAAAAAACTTACGGTAATCGATTGTTGGTTTGCTTCATCTCAGTCATCATCTTAAAATGTGTCAGCGATGGTTAGAAATATCACAAATCAATAATAGCTTTGGGTGCTACCCCTCGACGGGGACGGCCAAAGAAGCGGTGGAGCGACCAATTAGTTGAAGTATGCAGTCGGAACAAGTCATCTATGGCTTAATCCTTACAGCTAATGATGATGCTACTGTAACAAAACGGGATTTTAATTCATAAAAAATTAATTTTAATATTTTAAATTGAGATATACTTATAAATTATTATTGCGATAATAATTGATGTTTGTTAATCAACCATATTTATCAACAGCGGAAGAGATAAGTTTTATAACGCGAACGAGAATTGATAATGTATTTTATCAATTTTCGTCTGCATGCGAACTTCCTGCGTCTAAAGATGATTTTACACTGTTCTTTGTTCAGGTGAACTGTTTAATTTCAGACAACAGTGGAGTATCGCCAATTTGACCGGATATTTCAGTGCAGTCTACGCGATTTCATTGATGAAGCAATCAAGATTTGATTGCATTGAAGCAATCAGTAGACATTTGCTTCTTGTTAAAAAGCGATAGGGATGTATCTGTCTATAGGTGAAATTTGTCAGTGGTGCAAATTCTCACGCTATGGAAGGTCAACCCTCGTGATTTCTGAAAGGTATAAATATGGTTGAATTAATTAGTCGAGAAGTGAGAAGTCGGGGGTGCGCCCGTAGAGTCAGACGTCGGGGTGAGCCCGTAGAGTCGCGGCCGGGGGCCATGGGTTTTCGGGATTAATGTTAATATGTATAGTTGAATTGAGTATTGTAAATTTTCTTGTGCGGGACATTTTTATGAGTTTGGTAATTGTGATTTTGTATTGGGAAATAGTTAAGGGAGTGTCTTTGTTGAGTTTGTGTTTTAACTGGTTGTCAAATAGTTTTGTTTATTGAGTTTATCTTGATTTTGGGGGATAGACAAGGAAAGGTCTTTGCCCTGTTCCGTGGTCTGGGTCTCCAAAAGATGTATGTAAGTACCAGGTTTGATTATTTTGGATTGTATAAATATGTGTTTAAAAGGGCCACCCTAAATTGTAAGGGATATTTAAATGTGTACATGTGTTTTTTAAACTTATCCATTATTAATAAATATTGTTTTGAAAATTCAGTGTTTTCGTTTTTCCTGTTGAGGAAAAGAACGTTTTGTTTTCAGTGTCGAGCTTAGTGTCGTTTTGCCCGCACCGAAGTTTCAACTTCAACATTTAGCCGGGGGACGTAACGTCAAAACGGAGAGTGTCTGGGGCTTATTACCAGAAAGTCGCGTACCAAATTGATAGTGTGTTCTTTTTGAGAACAGAATTCTACGGTGGGCGTAATCGGTTGAACGGTGGTGGCAGCTTAATCAATAAATGTTCTTAGTAGATCGATAAGCGTCTAAGTGGAATTTTGTTCAATCAGCAGATTTGATTTTTTTTTTAAATAACTCCAACCGTTCCTAGGAAAAGTAGTTCCGAAGGACGGTCCGCGGTTACACTACCCCTCAACTTAGGCAGCGCTCAAAATTTTGTCGAGCTATGGAGCTTAATACAAATTTACGACTTACGTAGTTTAAGATTAGAATTCAATAGTTATTAATTAAGAATAGAATTAATTACGATAAGCTAAATATTTCATTTAATAGTTCAGATTTAGGAATATAATTTTCTAAAGAAATTGTTACGTATAGATATCTATTCGAATATAAACTTAAACAGGTAAAAAACAAATATAAGTAAATAACAAGTACGAATAATAAGAAAATTAGTAAACGCCCTACGCGAGGATTAATTAATTGGCTAGGTTCGCTTTGGAAAGCCATTACGGGAAATCTCGATCAAACTGACGCAAAAAAATATGATTTGGCCATAGCAAAAATTAAAGAAAGCCAAGAACACGTAAAAATTATAATGAAGCAACTAATTAGCATAACCGATGAAGCCTTATTATGTGTATTTAATAAATTATATTATATTTTGCGAGTGGGGCTACACCTCACCTGTATTTTACCTCGCATTTTACCTGTAAAATAGTATTATATATTGTCAATAAAAATATTACTTCATGAAAAAATAAATTCGGTGTCGTTTATTATCAGATATTATAAAGTGATTTCTTTACTTCTTTAAAGTTCTTTAAAGTGATTTCTGTTCCAGTCTTTACGTATGTACATACTACAAATTATACATAATTACGATCCACTGCCGCGCCTTAATTAAAAATAGTTGCATACGCAAATATGCGCAACTTTTTTTAAAATTTCATTAGACAAAAGTACAAGCTAAAACATCATGAAAAGAAATTGCTTGGGTATTGAACGGAAACTAACTTTTTAGTTAGTTGAAAATAACCGTCCCTTAAAATCTATCGTTACCGGCGGAGGTCCGAATAACAGTTTTTCAACAAGTTAGACATTAAAATTTGATTTTTAAAAAATAGTAAAATATTCTACATATCTCCAGGATTATTTTCCAAGCTTCAGAATTAAAATGCGACACTTATTTAAAAGTTATTCACTTCACAACACAGACGAATTTTCTCACTTACAATGATGCACAAGTAGTACGTTCGAAACTAAGACCAACTTTGAACTGCTGTACTTCCGCTCGTGTTTAAATTTAAAACATGCAGTTTTCATCATTAAATGGACCCCTAATCTCTCTAAAAATCCCTATCTAGAAATTGTGGTTTAACGCAAAAATCTTTTATAGGTTTTGACCGGGTTTTCGTCAAACGTTCCGCATCGTCATGTGACGCTAACCAACTGAATTACGATAAATGTTGCTGCAATTTCGCGAAGTTCGCAATTCGAACCCACAATTTCCGCAACGTAACTCAACCAGCGATCACACCAAACCACGTTGGTTGCCATAATGAAACGGTTAAAATTCCTCAAGAATTTTTCCCAAATGTGACGTTAATACTCGATGTTAAAATAATTTCTATCCAATAGGTGTTAATTGAAAACGACGAAGAAAAAAAAGATGGAGAAAGCGCCACTCGATTTCGTTCAAATGTACCATACGTCGTTCTGATAGAATAGATAACTCGATCCAAAGAAAATCGAGAAAACACGAGCTATCGTTGTAAATCTTGCCGGCTAGCTTGGAGAGATAATTATTCAAACAAAATCCAGCATGAGATCAGGGCATACGGAAAATTTTGAACAACGAAGAATTTTTGTAAACGAAAATAGTAATTACTCAAATATAAAGCGCAAATATCTTACGCACACAAAATAAACTTAACAATAAAATAAAAATAAACATAAAAATAAACAATACGGTGGTCATTGCTTAAAGGCTTTATGATAAAGTCGATGCTTATGGTGTTAGTATTGCGCCAGTGGAACGCAACAACAGTAGCCCACTACAGGAGCCGACCAGAACGGCACAGTAGCGACCACATTGACACTCAGAATCACCACCCACACAATCAATCGACGGAACACTCGAATGGTCATATAGGTACAATCCCACTAAGGTAACCACCGAGCCTCCGACGACCAAACCAAATAGCAGCGACCCCGGCGCAATGCCGCACTCTGTATATAAGTAGGTCACACATCGAAGCCTTTATAAAATAAAAATATAAAATCATAATTAAACACAAAAAAAAGTATCGACACTAAATTTCAAATATGAAATTTGAACCTCCGTCGATCAAATTGGAATCTTCCTGCTAATACATTTTACCAGTTCGCTCGATGTAAACCATAGGAAACAATACACAAGTAAAGTTTAATTAACCAAACGTAATAAAATAAATAAAGTAGTCATTACTACGCTTATCAAACATAACACTTATACATGGGTATCGTTATCCACAATATGCGAAAATGCGATAATGATTGCAATTTTATCACGCAGTGCAGAAAGTTGTAATCTGCCACTTATCTATCAATTGCAACCATTCTGGAAGTAAAAATGCAGAACGAAAAAAAGAATACCAAGATGTTACACATAAATAAAAAAAAAATAAAACACATTAAAAAGGCCAAGGAAAAAAAAATACGCCATCGAGCTTAATATGGCTTAATATAAAAACCAATAATAATTATTACAACAAATTACCAACCAAAAAGGATACCTCAAATTTCGTTGATCTGCGGCATATGCAAAAATTTGTTCAGCTTCGAATCCCATAAAGGCGGATGAGAGCTCCCGGTAAAATAATCAAAAAAAAAATGAGCTTCCCAATCCTACGGATTCGAGAAGATAATCCCAGTTCGCTACTGGATGGCATTAACTAACCAATTCTTCTCCAAAATCCGGCTTCACAAAATTTTTGCACAACACACACAAAATCACCTCTTACTCGAGCAAAACGTATCAAGTCCAGTCCCGCGAACCGACTCCTGCCCATGTTACGAAAAATTTTCTCTTTTTCGCAACAACGTTGAATTTATTAAATTCAACTTTTACATCTAGCGACATATTTCGTAGCACTCTGTATAGCGAACGTATTTGACAGAGATTAAAACTCGCGCATGCAACGATAAGGAGTTCTTGGGTTAGCGCTCGTACCGGGCGGTCGGTTTTGTGTTTTACTGTGAAGTGATAACAATTTTGGTTCTAATTTTGACAAAATATGATGGCGATTTTGTGATGGGTCCCTTTCAGCATCATGAATTGTTTTGGATGGTTTGCGCTCCAACCCAGTACTATGGGGATTTTTCACATTGATGTTTGCGGAATTGTGGATGTATTCCAGGTCGTTATCTTTTTGTCGGGCCACCCTGTCCATATTTTTCTGGAGGGATATTTTTTACTCAGTTCGGTAAGTTTTTATAATTTGAACTGATTGCTTCACAGGGAAATGCATTACTCGACTTGGCCAAATTTTCCGCCGAACATAAGGAGTTCGATTGCGTTTTAACTAACCCTTGACTGTCTTATTTTTTTATGTGATATGTTTATTACAAAAGGGTTTCATTGTCTTGCATATTTTTTTGTACGAATGTTGGCCGAGATAGTTGATACGCCGTATTTTTCGTTGTATGCACGATGAGATATTCTATCTAATCTCACACGTTCGAAGACGTGAATTTTAATGCCAATGCTAAACTTTACTTTTTGATAATTATTTTAATTAATAATAATATTTAATTATGTATTGTTAATTGAGTTTTATTTGTGCATTTAAATTTCACTAGGAAATATCAACCGGCGTTGGTCAAATGCAAAGACTTTGAAATTCCTAAGCGTTTGACATGGGTTCGAATTTCATATTTGAAATTCTATGTTGAACATTTTTTTGTGTGTTTATTTTTGTTTTTATGTTCTTTTTTATGAAAGGCTGCGATGTTCGACCCATATACAGGGTGCGGCATTTCACCGAGATTGCTGTCTTTTGTTTTATCATTGGGGATTCGATATGGTTCCACTTTATCGTGGGATTTTTATGTAACCATTCGAATGTGCCCTTGGTTTATGTTTGGGAGTGATTTTCGGTGGCAATGTCGTTGCCACTGTGCCTGTTTTGGTCGGCTAACACCTTCTACATCCGACATCGCTTATATCTTTGCCTTCTGACAATTAACATCCAATTGTCCATTTTAATTGTGTTGTGTTAGCAAAGCTGTTTCCTTGATCTCTCCGGGGTGTTTCTTTCACACGATCCACGACTCTCGCTTCCGCAATAAATGAGCTAGTTTAAAACCTAACACCAGGGCCCCACGCAAAATTAAAGTAGATGGTTTTATCCTTCTGCGTGGACTTAATCTTTTCCGAGCTGACTTCTCATTAGAGCAGTAAGGAAAGATTTTGTATCACTGGCGCCCAACGTGGGGCCTTCTGTATTTGCTTCTGTTTGCTTCATTTCCATCTGTATTTTTGGTGAATGCCCGGAGATAATTTCAGGAACAGCTTTTGCATTATTTTATTGGCAATTTTGTTTTGTTGTCAATTTTATTATCATGTTTTTTTGAATGAAACATTTTTGTTTATACCGGCGGAATTATTTTTTTTGCAGCCAACTGCGTTTGTTGATCCTTGGTTGCTGTTACGACTGTTGTTGTTTAAGTCGCGCACCGTAATTGGATTGTTTCAACGTATATTTTTTTGGTGATTGTGTAAATTCCTTGATGCCGAGTGTTTGAAGGGTTATGAAAAATATTTTTATAATTATTTTATACCTTCGTTTTAAAATGAAAATTTTTATTATTATTTTATTGGTAAAGTGTTATGTGTAAATTTTTTTACCTTGATATGTGTACTGTTCGTTGCTATGTGTAGCGAATTTTATTTTTTGGTTTTCCACAAGCTACTGGGGGTGAAATCCCTTTAGCTTGCCGTGGATCTACAATACCAAAGGGTGGTTGGTTGGAGTAATTGTTTGTATCCTAATTGGTTCAATAACATCCTGAATCATACATTACATAAGGGTGGTTGGATGGAGTAATTGTTTGTACACATATTGGTTCCATAACAGCTTGAACCATACATTACACTAAGGGTGGAGGCTGGGTAATGTTTGTCACTGATTGGTTCAATAACATCTTGAATCATACATTACACTAAGGGTGGAGGCTGGGTAATGTTTGTCACTGTGGGTTCGATAACATCTTGAATCCTACATAACATTACCTAACAGGAGGTTGGGTAATGCACTCGCTATTGGTCTAATTTCATCTGAGATCACATATTCACATAAAACCCGTCATAATTATAGCATAACATCAAGCTATTAATTATTTCATCGGAATTTATTCCAACGGTTTGAGGAAATTTGTTTAAGTCTTGGTAGGACGATCTGTTGGTCAAGTTTCTTGATCAAATTATTAATTATTTTGTCGTTTTGACAAATTACCCTTCCTATGTGTTGAGAATCATGACTGTCTCATACTGGAAGAGAAGAATTAGTTCGAAGATATTTTTGTTCGACTATTCTCGAATGGGTCCGATGCGAGCCATTCCTTATCGACAGTCTAGATGTTTTTTTTCCTAGCTGTTCAGTTTTTTCGGTGCAGGTCCAATGCGGGCTGCCCACAGTTTTTTTCGGTGCAGGTCCAATGCGGGCTGCCCATTTTGTACTCATTGATTTTTATCTGAGACAAAATCACCTATTATATGGTTTTCAGTAGCTATTGTTAGCTCTACCATTTGGTTTTCGCTTCTGCGGATTTACGATGGCGTTTCGTCAATTGTGTACTAAACCATACAATTATTATTATTATTTTTTTATCTCAATCTTTCAGAGATTTTGATTTTTTATTTTTTTATTGAAATATTTAAGCTCATTTTTTTGTCTTACCCAAGCTTAATATTTCTTTCCTACCAAGTACTGCTACAAACTACCTCCACACTACAGTAAATAAATAAGTTTTTTTCCGTCAATTTACAGTTCGTTGTCAACTTCGTTTCTCTAATAATTTTTTGATTTTTTTATCTTGACCTCCGGTCAGATATCTTACTTCGGGGGTGTGTTACGAAAAATTTTCTCTTTTTCGCAACAACGTTGAATTTATTAAATTCAACTTTTACATCTAGCGACATATTTCGTAGCACTCTGTATAGCGAACGTATTTGACAGAGATTAAAACTCGCGCATGCAACGATAAGGAGTTCTTGGGTTAGCGCTCGTACCGGGCGGTCGGTTTTGTGTTTTACTGTGAAGTGATAACAATTTTGGTTCTAATTTTGACAAAATATGATGGCGATTTTGTGATGGGTCCCTTTCAGCATCATGAATTGTTTTGGATGGTTTGCGCTCCAACCCAGTACTATGGGGATTTTTCACATTGATGTTTGCGGAATTGTGGATGTATTCCAGGTCGTTATCTTTTTGTCGGGCCACCCTGTCCATATTTTTCTGGAGGGATATTTTTTACTCAGTTCGGTAAGTTTTTATAATTTGAACTGATTGCTTCACAGGGAAATGCATTACTCGACTTGGCCAAATTTTCCGCCGAACATAAGGAGTTCGATTGCGTTTTAACTAACCCTTGACTGTCTTATTTTTTTATGTGATATGTTTATTACAAAAGGGTTTCATTGTCTTGCATATTTTTTTGTACGAATGTTGGCCGAGATAGTTGATACGCCGTATTTTTCGTTGTATGCACGATGAGATATTCTATCTAATCTCACACGTTCGAAGACGTGAATTTTAATGCCAATGCTAAACTTTACTTTTTGATAATTATTTTAATTAATAATAATATTTAATTATGTATTGTTAATTGAGTTTTATTTGTGCATTTAAATTTCACTAGGAAATATCAACCGGCGTTGGTCAAATGCAAAGACTTTGAAATTCCTAAGCGTTTGACATGGGTTCGAATTTCATATTTGAAATTCTATGTTGAACATTTTTTTGTGTGTTTATTTTTGTTTTTATGTTCTTTTTTATGAAAGGCTGCGATGTTCGACCCATATACAGGGTGCGGCATTTCACCGAGATTGCTGTCTTTTGTTTTATCATTGGGGATTCGATATGGTTCCACTTTATCGTGGGATTTTTATGTAACCATTCGAATGTGCCCTTGGTTTATGTTTGGGAGTGATTTTCGGTGGCAATGTCGTTGCCACTGTGCCTGTTTTGGTCGGCTAACACCTTCTACATCCGACATCGCTTATATCTTTGCCTTCTGACAATTAACATCCAATTGTCCATTTTAATTGTGTTGTGTTAGCAAAGCTGTTTCCTTGATCTCTCCGGGGTGTTTCTTTCACACGATCCACGACTCTCGCTTCCGCAATAAATGAGCTAGTTTAAAACCTAACACCAGGGCCCCACGCAAAATTAAAGTAGATGGTTTTATCCTTCTGCGTGGACTTAATCTTTTCCGAGCTGACTTCTCATTAGAGCAGTAAGGAAAGATTTTGTATCAAGGCAACACAGAAATCTAGGGGATATCCACTGCATAGCTACCAGTTATTGAGTGTTTCCAGGGTTATTGCGGACAGGTGCAAATGGGTAGGGCTTGATTAAATTTGCCGGCATGTGATTTTATTATGTATTCCGCACATTCTCATACCCTCCTAAAAATTGAAGTTCCGTTTGATCCATCCTTTACTAAGCAATTGTTAAAAAAACTTCAAGCAAACTTTCTTAATTTTATGATAAATAAAATATGTATAGATTAAAAAATCATTGTTTATTTTTTTTAAGTGCTTGTAAGAACACAAAAATTAGGGTGACATGAATAAAATTAGAATAGACAGACCATTTGAATTATGAAGAAAAGTCAAAACTTTTAACAATTTTAGATAAAAACAAATCAGTTTTATTTAACCCTTCTGGACCTTTACACTGTACTGATGAAATAAAGCATGAAATTAAAACTAAAGATGAAATTCCCGTTCATACAAAAAATTATAGATTTCCATTTGTTCACAAACAAGAAGTAAGGAGACAAATTAATGAAATGTTAGAAAAAAATATTATTAGGGAATCCTTTTCAGATTGGTCCTCTCTAATTTGGATTGTACCAAAAAACCTGATGCATCCAATACACAAAAATGGCGGTTAGTAATTGATTATCGAAAAGTCAATGAAAAAACTATTGAAACTAAATTTCCAATACCCAACATTAATGATCTATTAGATAAATTAGGAAAGTGTAACTATTTTTCAACATTAGACTTAGCTAGTGGATTTCATCAAATCCAGGTTCATCCTGACTCAATAAAGAAAACTGCCTTCAGCACAGAAGACGGACATTATGAATTTCTTTGCATGCCCTTCGGTCTCCGCAATACCCCCTCCACTTTTCAGCTTATGATGAATCATGTGTTAAAAGAATTCATAAACAAAATTTATCTAGTTTACATGGATGACGTTATAGTTATTTCAACAAGTTTATAAGAACACATTATCAATTTAGACAAAATATTAACAATTCTTGCAAATAAAGGACTCAAGATTCAACTTGATAAATGTGAATTTTTACATAAAGAAGTCTTGTTCTTTGGTCACAAAATTACTACTAAAGGAATAGAACCTAATCCTGCAGAGGTGCTTTCTTTACAAAATTATCCCATTCCTAAAACCACAAAGGATATTAAATCATTTCTTGGTCTAGCCGGTTATTGCCAAAAATTCATACAAAACTTTGCTAAAATAGCAAAACCACTTACAGCTTGTTTTAAAAAAAATGTAAAGATAGTTCATACAAATGAATTTATCAATTCGGTAAACAAAATTAAAGAAATTCTTATCAATAAACCCATCTTACAATATCCTGATTTTAATAAAAAATTTATCGTTCCCACAGACGTATTACAATTTGCAATAGGAGCCGTTATAAGTCAAAAAAATGAAAAAGGACTTAGATGTGATCACAAACCCTTAACGTGGCTATTTAATTTAAAAGAACCCTAATCAAAATTAGTTAGATGGCGTCTTAAATTAGAGGAATATGATTATGAAATAGAATACATCAAAGGGAAAAGTAATTTGGTTGCAGATGCATTGAGTAGAATCCCTCAGATTGAATGTCACTTAGACGAGACTATCGACGACTATTCATTCAAATTCACAGACAATTTTAGAATTACCCATTTCGGAAAAAACAATCAAACAATTATCTCATAAAATCCACATAGACATGGCATGCTTCAAATTTAGAACTTCGAAGTCAAAAGGTATTTAATAAACAGATAATAACTTGGAAAATTAATGAACAAGAAAATTTAAATGATCAATTTATGCAATTAACTAGAGAATTTATAAAACCTAAAATAAAATATGTTCTCTATTTTATAGAAGATATTCTAACAAAACCATTCATTAAATTTGTACAAAATAATCTAACAAAACCTTTAGAATTAAAATTTGTAATAAGAAATTAATAAACGTCACTTGTATTTAACATTGATCGACTCATTTTCACGTTATGGTCAGGCCATGATAATAGAAAGTAAAAATCCAGTAGACATTAAATTAAGTTTACTAGAATATTTTACACAACATAATGTTCCTTAGACCTTAGGAGAGAAATCGCCTACGTCTGAAATCAGACACGGCACTTGAAGAAGAAGAATGTTCCTAAATCCATAACTAGTGACAATGGCAAAGAATTTGACAACGCACTACTTAGAAAACGTACATTACTTTTATTATATTAATATGACCAAAATAACAGATTAACTAATCAAATTTGAATTTAAAAAAAAAATTAGAATTAAAAAATTATCAATATAAATTCATCTATGATAAAATGATAAACAAGAAATCTTAGGGTACATAAAACAAATTCAATCTAATGAAAATAAAATTCATGATTCTTTTACCAAAAAACAAAATATTATTAGAAAACGTTACTTTAAATTACGATGCAAAAATCAACAGTATAATAAAAAAATCATTTTTATTATTACTATTTTAGTATTACAAATTTCGAAAACGAATCAATAATGTTAAAATTAATTAATTTACAAACCGAATTTTTTGAAATTTAAATTTTTATAGATCAAATAATAACTGCAGTGAATTTTGCAAAAATGCATGTTTTGCACCCTACCATTTTAAATCTAGAAACGCAACAGAATTTATTAGAAAAAGCAAATTGAATTCATTCGAAATTTTCCAATGTTCATATTGACAATAATTTAATAATCTTTATCGTATCAATACCAAAATTTTCAGAAAAATATCAATATTATAATCTATTTCCAATAGCAAACAAAACACTTTTAAACGTACCACCTTTTTTATTAAAATCTAGAAGCAATCAATGGACTACTTCAAAAACAATGTTTAAAATTAGAAAATATACTTTTGTAGTCAAATACAGTTAGAAACTTTAAATATTTGTATAAAAAAAAATGTATTTTAATGATTTAAATTATTGTAAGTTTGGGATTTCAAAAGTAATCAGTGATCTGGTCATAAATAGTGTAGTGAATTTCCGGCATAAAGTGTTTATATCAATGTAAGGTAAGCGTCTAGACGCTGACCAAAAAGGCCAGGTTGTTACATGGGAAAATAAATTCCTTTGTAAAATGCTGATAATCAATGTAAACTGATATTAACCCTACAATGCGCAATTTTTTATTTTCAAGTAAGAAAATTAAAATCACTCAAAAACATGACTAGAAATATAGGAAAAATAATTAAAAAATCCACTCTTGTTTTTTCTATTTTTTTGTACAATTTTGAGTATGATTCGCATCACTGCCCCAAAATAATTACAAATTTAAGTTTAAATTCAAATAAAAACAATATTTGCACAAATATGAAATGTTTTATACAAGAAAACAAAACCAAATGTGTTTAAAAACAACGTAAAATAATATAACATCTATATTGCTTCTGAAACACAAATGCAAACCACGACAACCACTCGAACCAAAACGTGCAATGTACCACAAACATTTAAATTTTAAGGTTAAAAAATAGTTTATACGATAAGCACCCTGTTAAGAATGTTGAGGATGGATGAAGGATAGATGGCACGGCGCTTATTTACATCTTGCAATTATGCAATGCAAAGATTTTCGCGAATTCGACAGATGATTCATATATGAAGCAGCGCGCACTGTAGGGTTAACATCCTCTTAACGACCAGCGTTAGTCGGTAAGAATAAGTTAGTTGAGTGTAAACTTTGAGAATATTAACACATTACGGTCCGGCAACATGCTCAATATGTCTTTAGAAATTATGCGTTAAATGCCGATCGCATGCTAAATAACATGTTAGTACGCGTTTTTATATCGTTTATTTTTATATGCATTTGTTTGCATTATTAAATGCATTTATTTAAAGAAAATGCGATATGATATTATTTACACATATAATATGGTGGCACATTCGCTTGGCCCACCAAAATGTGTCTCATATTTTGACGGTAAAAGATGAGATCATATTTGTTGTAGTAAGAAGCAATAAAAATCCGAGTATTTTATAGTTTTTAAAATAACAAAGACAAATTATTTGTTTATACTAGTTTACAAGCATAAGAACCACTTAAAAAAAACACGTTAAGCATTTTATGTGATTTTAAAAACACATATAAACTGAAAATTCAAAATATGGATTTTCCATTCAACTTTTAGGTATTTGTATATAAATTTGATAGTTTTTAAAAAATATTTTTTTGCTTTTCAATTAAAGATTGCAACCCTTTTTCATCAATATGGATTTAAATTATGAAATAGTCGCCAATAATTTGTCCGATATTTTGAGTGAAAGTGGTGTCTCGGTGATTAACTAAATTTCAAAAGTTTAAATTATGATAATAAAATTATTATTTTAAAATCAATGAAGTAAAATGACATACCTAAATGTATAAAAAAAAAGGAATTCTATATCACTTTATAGTTTAAGTTATGATGGCATGAAATTTTTAAAATTGTATACGTGTACTATACATACTACCAATGTGTACAGTATATCGTTAAATTATTAATTTTGGAATTCGCACGAATATAATTTATAGAAATTAACATCGCCAAACTTTCTGGATCGGACGGGCTAAGATTAGTTTGAAGTTATAAAAAAGTAGTACTTTTCAGGCCCCAATAAATAAATGTACACAACGGTCTTTGCAAAGTTTTACATCTTCTGTAGATATAAATAAATAAGGGACAATAACAAATTTTAATTTATTGATTTAAAAGATTTTAGACGTGTTTATGACTTTTTTAAAATTCTCCATATGGCAACTCAAAGAACAGGTCCAGAAAATATGATGCCATAAATAAATGTATCTAACAGACTTTGTACATAATACGGAAATAATAATTTGTACATTTTTACCATTAAGTTTATTTATAAAACTTGCATCCCGGTACCGCGTGACATAATAGAAACCCCACCCCATTGCATCTGATCTGTAACATCTATAAAAAAGGACCACTTTTTTGCTTTGGATTTTCAGTTCAACTTTTGCTTTGCTAGTGCGTGTTTCTTAGTTAAAAAGTATTTCTTTTGCTATTCTATTAAAAGTTTAAACCATTTCTTATCAAGATGGATCCAAACGATGAAATAATCGGTGATTATTTGTCGGATATTTCGAGTGAAAATGAGTTTGCCGAAATTGAACACTATGATAGTGACGATTGAACTGTAAATAAATTTCAAAAGACATTAGTGAGTAGTTATAGTGATTCAGATACAACGGACGTTGAAAATGAGGATGAAGATGATGAAGTGGAAGAATGGTCTAAACGAGATGATCCGCCGGTTATTGAACAATTTCTTGGAAATTCAGGAGTTACTGCTAATGTGAATGATCCTAAAGATGTAAATGAAATTTTAAATTTATTCATTGGTGAAGATTTCTTTGAATTACTGAAAACAGAAAGCAACCGCTATTATGAACAAAACCAAGATAAATTTAAAACTCAAAAAAGAGCCAGAAATGGAAAAATATCGAAAACGAAGAGTTGAAAAAATTTTTAGGATTAATTCTCTTGATGGGAAAAGTGCAGAAGGATACAAGAGACGAGTATTGGTCGACTGATGCGACAATTGAAACTCCGATATTTTCCAAAATTTTAAGCCGCAATCGCTTTATACAAATAGCTTCAGCTTTGCATTTTGTTAATAACGATGACAAAACAGATGAATCCGGCAAATTATTCAAAATTAATCCAATAATTCAATACTTTCTTCAAAAATTTACAAATGTATACAGACCGCAACAACAACTTTCCCTTGATGAAAGTATTATACCTTGGAGAGGGCGATTATCATTTAAGGTTTACAATAATTCTTCTAAAATCATCAAGTATGGAATATTGGTCCGAATGGTATGTGAAGCTACTTCTGGCTATATTTGTAACTTAGAAGTATATTGTGAAAAAGGTGTAAAGTTACATGACACCATTTTAAAAGTTCTCGCCGCATACTTTAATTTATGGCATCATGTGTACATGGACAATTATTACAACAGTGTTGAAAATAGTGGACTTTTAATAAATTACAAACTTAGATGTTGTGGTACTATTCGCGTAAATAGGGGTTTACCGGAATGTTTGAAAACCGCGAAATTAAAAACAGGGGACTCAATATTTCGTCGGAAAAATGATGTCCTACTACAGATTTGGAGATTCAAGAGAGATGTGAGGATGATTTCCACAATTCATTCTGCTGAGGTTAAAGAAAGTCCCAATACAGATTGGTCTACGAAGGAAAAAATTAAAAAACCAGTGGCGGTTATTGACTATAATAAATACATAAAAAGAGTGGATCGTGCAGACCAATACATTTCTTATTTTAAAATTTTGCGGAAGACAAAAAAGTGGACAAATAGAGTGTTTTTTTACATGTTGAATTGTGCCCTTTTCAACGCATATCGAGTGTACAATTTTTTAAATAAAAATAAAATGCGTTACAAAAACTTTCTTCATCAAATTGCGCGAATATGGATTACAACTGAAGAAGAAATGGACATCGAAGACGATGAAGAACTTGGGCCCTCATGTTTACAACGTAAAGGTCCGGGCCCAAAATTTGATCCACCTATGCGTTTATCAAAAAAAAAAATACTTCTGTGAAAAAATTATTGGCAGTGGAAAACAGCGTCATCCGCAAAGACAATGCCGCGTGTGCGCGAAACATAAAAAAGAAGCACAACAACATATTTTTCCAAACTTTGAAATGTTCCCCTTCATAAGGGTAAATGTTTTCATATACATATATCATAATGTTAAAATGTACTAACTAGTAGAAATACTAAGAGTAATAAAATAATTATTATGTTTTATTTTAAATAAAATGTATACTTAAGCAAAATGAATTTTAATTAGAAGCCTTTTAGGTGGATTATTGTTAACAATAAATTAATTACATAATGCATAATACAATAGTAACATTCAGTTAAAATTTAAAAACAAAATATTTGGTACTTCAGATTTAATCAGCGTTTTTATGAAGGAGTCGTAAATTCTCATCAACACACCTGTAAGTAACATTATAATCGGCTACGCAGGTAAGTTACGATATTACAGATTGATACCGGACCGTAATGTGTTAACATCAAATTAAAATAAACGCTGCTTCTCTTTATTTTACAAATTGAAGGTTTTATTTCATTACCCCTTCTCAAGAAATTTTGGAGAACAAAATTCAAAATTACATAAATGATCACGAAAAACTGCATGGGATAGTAGTATTAGAATATTTAATTTGTATATCTAAGTGCCCTAAAAATTGAAAGTTTTATATTTTGTTGCATATATTTACCCCAGATGACCCTAACACTTAAAATTTACATTAAGCATAATTTTAATACATAAAGTTTGATGTAATTTTATGTAAGACCATAATATTAACATAATTTACATTAAATTGGAATGGTTTTAATTTAATGTGTTAAAATGTGGCTTGCTGTAAATTTTACGTCTTACGTATTCCTTATGTCTTACGTTCATTGTGAACAAACACTAGCAATTAATAAATTATTTTTAACAATTAGTTTAGTTATAGTATTTTAGTTTAATTCTAGTTTTTTAGTTTATTAGTTTCTTTTATTAACTTGTAGTAATACTATTTTTTTTATTATTGTATGGTCATGATATTTGTACACAATCACAAGCAGACACCCCAATTTTGCACAATACTTAAACATCAAAACGTCCTATTTTTAGGCATTGTTACATTTTGCTGTTTGCAGATTGTGAAATTGTTACTACAAAACTGATCATCGTTATAAACTTCAAAGTGATCTTAATTATTTCCCCTTTTGGTGTAAAGTAAATTGTTTCAGTGATATCCATGTGATACCCAGGTGATATTTTGTGACTTGCTTGTGATTACAGATGTGATATTAAAAAAACATTTGTCACAATTACAAATAAGAGAACAAAAATTATTAAATTGAATTAGAAATTAATTATTATATTGAACTGTATTTCAATGCCTAGCCAAAATTCGATAAATTTCAAAAATTTTAAATTAAAAATTAACGTGTTAAAATTTGACAAAATGTTAAAAAAAATTGTAAATCAATTATTGTAAATTAAATTTAAAAGAAGAGGGAATTGGATTTGGATAAATGTCTTTGTGCGCAGACGAGAAACTTTTGAGTTGGAAGAAGGAGGGGACAGTCTACGCCGAGCAGTCGACTAGATAGGACGTTTTGAGCGAGTCCATTGTAAAATTTGTAGAGTAATTTGTTATAAATAAAGAAAAGGAAAGTTTTAGTTGATATTTGAAAGAGTTGTGTTTCATTAAAGTGTTTTTGGAAAAAAATAAAGTTAAAGAAAAATTTTGAATTCACGAAATTCAAAAAAATAAATAGTTGATCGCTGGTCATAAAAGAACACGTCAATATATTAATAAATTAGAAGATTGAAATCATTGAACTTGTAAATGTTGATTTTGCTATAATTGTTTAGGCGAGTCGCGTATTGATATTTTTATTTTATTCTAATTTTATTATAAATGTGACACATTATGAATTTATATTATCATCTTAATACCTTATACACTTACATACTATCAGGGGCCGTTCATGTATTACGTAAGACGTTTTTTCCTACTTTTAGACTCCCCCTCCCCCTAGTAAGAAAAAATAAGAAAATGTATAACCCCTCCCCCCCACACTAATCTTACGTAAGATAAATTATTACCCAATGAGAAGCCAGATATTAAACATTAAAAGTGAAATTAATGAAGATATTATGTTTATTTTATATTAAAAAAAAAGTTATTCAAACAATTTACTTTATAGTGTAA
This sequence comes from Podabrus alpinus, assembly GCA_932274525.1. Classification (NCBI taxonomy): domain Eukaryota; kingdom Metazoa; phylum Arthropoda; class Insecta; order Coleoptera; family Cantharidae; genus Podabrus; species Podabrus alpinus. Next base: position 14,011,020 of record OW026455.1, read on the forward strand.
GAAAATTGCGAATAAAAAATCCAAAACCGGTCTTCTGCGATTTTTCGACGGATTTCGTTAGGTAATTGTTCGTACTTTAACATACTAAAAAACGTCCTCTCGGAATCCTGAGCTTCTTACCGAATTCTTCGTCTGCAGTTGAAATTTTTTATGAAGGAGTGAAAATGATGGTTTTTGGCAAAATATTTTTAAACAAATTTCTATTTCAGCTATATTGTTATCATATTATAACTCATTAAAAAAATTAAAAACACTTAAAATATTTTAACAACATCCTCGAAGTGCCGCCAATTAAAAAAAAGTGGCGAATACAAAATGTTTCCTCGCAATAATTCCTTACCAGTTGACTTTAGGACGAAAATGACTTGTATAAATCTTACAGAGAATAAAAGTTACTACATCATCTATCTAAGTTATTTAATAGTTTGTTGCTGAGCGCCAGCACTGTTAAATAGAGCACATTTTAGAAAATTTCAACAACGCTCGATTTTGACCTAACTTTTAGGCTTCTATACAAAGTATAGCAAGAAGCCTTATGATCTGGTTTTATAATAAAATTTTTTTTTTTAATATAGTAAGTGCAAAATAATATTTTTTTGCAATATTCTTGTGGTACACTTAAAAAAGCATTGCTTTTAATAATAGAAGACCATTTTATCTGTAATCAAACGTTTTAGTTACTTTATTCATTTCTAACGTAAATAATTAATAGTATTGTGTTTCACATTAACATTAATACCAACAGCACCTAAATTAGATTAAATAATTTTTAAATTTTGAAATTTAATTAAAAAAATAAAATCTTACGTAAGAAATTGTCTTGACCCCCCTACCCCCGAGTAAGAAAAAATAAGATGTCAGCTACCCCCCTTCCCATAAACGTCTTACGTAATACATGAACGGCCCCTCACTAAGAATTAGTATAAAGTAATAATATTATATTTGTAAATGTAGTTTTGCAATATTATCACGAAAGAAAGTGTAAATATTGAATTCAATTTTTGACATTTAAGTTTTTCAATTTTTTGTTAATAAAACGAATTTAGATTAATTTAGTAATTAGAAGTACTTTTTACTTGTTCTTTAGATGTACTATAGTATAATCATAAATTACAGCAAGAATTAACAATTAAAAAAATAATTGAATAAACTTTTTTTTAATATTTATTTTTATTAAAAAATATTATTGTTAATAGCAAGAATATCTATTAGAAAAATTTTAAATTAAAAACTTTTAGAGAAATAAGTCAAGCTCACATAATAATATATAGATGTGTGAAGCATCGGAATATAAAACACAGGGTTTTTGAAAACAAATATCGAATACTTGAAAAAATATTATTGTTAATAGCAAGAATACCTATTAGTAAGTTTATAAATTTAAAAATATTAGAGATAAGGTAGGATTCCATAGAATGTGAAGTGCGCAAAACGAATCACGTGGTTTTTGAAAACTCCAAAACCTTTTTCCACGGGGAATAAATTATTATAAAAGAAAAACCAAGAACATGAACCTTAATTAATGCCTTTTGAAGTGATTTTTAAATAAAATTTCTTCGTATATTATTTATTAAAATTACAGTTGAAATTCTAATATTTTCGCATTATTTAGATAAGGTTTTTGTTACATTTTCTAAGAATTAATTAATATGTTCAAAAAGTCACTACTACTATTGAAAAATTAAAAATTCCAATTTCAATATTTTAAAATGTTATTTAAATATTATAATCCAAAAATTTATAAATATTTCAATTTTATAATTTATTGATATTATGAAATAAATTAATATAATACGATCTTATAAGCAGTTGAACTTGTCAATAATAGTACAGCCCTTGTTGCTAAGTGGTCTGACGTGACGACTATCAAAGAGAGACGAAAATTGATATTGGTTCAAATCCTGTTCAGGTAAGTTAATTTAAAAAAAAGTTGTTATTAAAATTATGAAATTTCCAGATACTTCATTTCCAGAACATTCTAAAATTATTGTAGACGTTCGTAGGATATTTCACCATAGATAAATTTAGACGTAATGCGAATTTACAAAATTTGAAAACTGTGTAAAATATTTTTAAATTTTACTAAAATTCATTTACTATTTTTTACGAATATAATAAATTATTATACCCTATAATATAAATGGCATTTTATAGAAATTATGTTTCATAAGCTCATGGGACTACTGAATGTGATATACAAAAATCGGTGCCTGACGAAGAACTATTTATAATATTGAATTTTGTGCAAAAAGTTTTAAAAAATTTCCGAAAATGTAAATTTCTTTCGCTTCTGTTTATTAAAGACGTCAAAATAAATCGAAAACTTTATATTTAATTTTTTCATAATCGTACTCATTTGTATTAAAAAATAACATTATAAATTATATTCTTGCGGTGTTGAAATCTCGACACAGCTCTAGTCACGAAGTAATTTTTTGCATACAAATTTTGAAAGGGATTATTTGAAAAATAAGAAACCCCAATCCGAGCCTGAAACGGAGACGAACTTTCTCGGTAAAATTGGCAATATTTGTAAGAGAAATTGGGTAAAATTTAACAAACCTTCAAAACTTTAGGCAAAAACCGAATGAAAGGGGGTATAATCATTAAAATTCTTAAATATCTTGCTATAATAGTCTATCTGGTTTTGGATTGCAGTAGAGGTCGCCTTGAACGGCAAGTCAGATGTACACCTGGGAAACGTCAAATAATTAAAGTGTATGAGCGACAAAAAACAAATGTCACTTATTTGATACTTGAAAAAATCGAGTTCGTGTATTTTTTTATCTAATAGCAATTTATCTTGTACAAACTTTTTATATTTGCCAGAAACTTTTAGAAAAAAATATTCGGGAGTCATCAATCGCAAATAAAATTTCGGCAGTGTAAACGTGTAGAAATTTTATCCAATCACGCTCGAAAGTCACAGTTTTAGTACAATTTAGTTCTGCATTCTTAAAACGGATAGACTATAGTGTCTCTATATCATGTTTTTAATTAAAAGTTCCTAGTCAAAACTTGAGACAAAAACCTAATTAAATTCGTAGAAACCCCAAAAAATTTAAACTAACGCCCAATTTATATTTATTAAACCGTCGGCAAACAAGCAAAAGTGACCAACTACAAAAATGCTGAAAATGAGAAAATTGACTAAATGGGATTGAATAACCAGTACGGTTACAAGAAAAAATGCAAATCTTTATTAGAAATTAAATGAATAAGTTAGAGTTGGTAAAATTGACTATTTACATAAACAAGCTTCCATACACACCCGAAACTGACCAACTGCAAGTGGTCAATTTTGCTTGTATATTTATAGTACATAGTCGTAGATATAGTACATACACATGATCCTGAAGTTTATTATAATATCATGCACAATCATGATGCAATGCACCTTATCACTTTACTTATAATTAGCTACAGGTTGACAGCAGCAACTGAAGTTTTAATTTGTTTTCTAAGTTTATGTTATTTTAATTAGTGTCATTATTATGAATACAAGAGGTAAACTAATGGTGGATTTATGTCTCAATACAATGAGGCCAATTTGGCAAAAGCTGCAGACAAAATTCGGGCGTCAACAGATACCTCATTCAAGTCTGCCACATTTTTGATCTGCAAAGCGTGCTGCAAATTCCCTCTTCGGAGGTATCGCAAATGTATTATAGCCGCAAACTGTGCACTTACAATTTCACCATTTATGAAGCCAATCCCCCAAACAAAGCTTTTTGCTACGTTTGGAGTGCAGTAAATGGGCAACGTGGCAGTTCCGAGATAGGCTCGGCTCTGAAAATGTAGGTCGAATCCCTTGATGAGACAGTGTCGGAGGTATCTCTCTATTCAGATACTTGTTCAGGGCAAAACCGCAACCAGTATGGTTCACTGTTATTGTTTCTGGTGCAGACGAAAAACGTAAAAGTAGTCCAGCATAATTTCATGGAATCCGGACATTCATACATGGAAGTAGGCTCCATCCATAGTGCTATTGAGTCAGCTAAAAAGTTTATTGTGTAAATGACTGGATTAATATTTTTAAAACTGCAAGAACATATAGAAACAGAAATAAAAAAAGTGATCCTTATGTCGTAAAGGAACTTAAATTTAACGATTTTGTAGATTTGAAAAGTTTGGCAGATAAAATAATAAAAAACCGAACTCACAATGAAGACAGAGAGAAAGTGTCATGGCTACTTTAAGTCTTAAAATTCATTTACCATTTTTATTACGCATATCGAATATAATAAATTATTTAGAAACCACATGTATATCACTAGAGAATCACAAAAGGTAGCATGAGTATCGCCAGCGTATCACATTTCAATCACAAAAGGTCGCACGAGTATCGCCAGCGTATCAGAATAGCGTCACAAAATATCGCAATATCGTGGGCATACTGGAAAAAGTGACCAAGTCAAACAACAAAGTTTCTAGATAAATGAAATTGAATGTTTAATATTTTGGTGAAAAATCAGCTTTTTAAAAGTTTTAATTTTTGTTTTAGGAAAATGAAACTTTAACAATACTTCTTATTAGATCTTTTGCTAATTTTTAAATTTTTTAAAAATACTGAGCAAACTTAATCAACAAAGTTTGTCGTGACTGAGAAAACTGACTTGGTCACTTTTTCCAGTATGCCCACGATATCACAGTGTGATATTATCACTGAGGCGGACATTAATACTTAGCTGTGACATCACAGTGATATCACTGCATCAAGAACTTTTGTCACAGTGATATCACAGTGATGTCACTGCGTCGACTGGGTTGTTGTTATTTTATTTTGTAATCATTTTTTTTGTAATCATTTTTATATTGCTTTATACAATAATAAATACTTATTTTCGTTTGTGCTTTTAATCCATTATTAAAGTTGAGTAAAAAATGTTGATTTTAACTCTTTCGTAATAGAGGAGCGGATACTAGCATAAAAGATGCTTAGTTTAGGAGTAACCAAATCTTGGCGTAGAACTAATTGAGTGATACCTTAAAATGTCCGCATTGAAGTACTGGATATAAATCCAAAGTTACGACATCGGCCGTTTGGACTGACAAAAGTTATAGGCCAAAAACTAAAAAAAAATAAAAATTTCAAATAAGTTGAAGCTATTTTTTATCGCGCTCGCGATTGAAAACCACTATAGTTACTGAGATGATTTTAACACTATTATTTAGTATAAAATGTCTACTTTCCAACCATATATAAAAATATATATTAATTCAATTCTAATCAACCCCAATTTAACATTATATAGGCAGCGGGTAATTCGCGTCAAATTTATTCGTTTAAAATGACAAGTTTTTCTTTAATAATATTCTTTTGAGATCGAAATCTAAAAATTCCTACACGTGACAAACAGCGGAATTTTTAGATTTCGATCTCAAAAGAATATTATTAAAGAAAAACTTGTCATTTTAAACGAATAAATTTGACGCGAATTACCCGCTGCCTATATAATGTTAAATTGGGGTTGATTAGAATTGAATTAATATATATTTTTATATATGGTTGGAAAGTAGACATTTTATACTAAATAATAGTGTTAAAATCATCTCAGTAACTATAGTGGTTTTCAATCGCGAGCGCGATAAAAAATAGCTTCAACTTATTTGAAATTTTTATTTTTTTTTAGTTTTTGGCCTATAACTTTTGTCAGTCCAAACGGCCGATGTCGTAACTTTGGATTTATATCCAGTACTTCAATGCGGACATTTTAAGGTATCACTCGCAATTAGTTCTACGCCAAGATTGGGTTAGTGAACGTTTTTGGTGTTCATCCGCCCGTCTATAAAAGAAATTAAAAATAATACAATTTTGTTCACACATTAAACAAATGACCATTTATAATTATGAGTATTTCCTCTGGACGCATGTAAGTTGGTGAATGGGACTTTTCGGCGTAGCTAGTTCGGCGCCGCCGGTCGGCGTAACCAGTTCGGCGCAATACCGTTTCGGCGCGAGGACGTTTCAGCGTGAGGACGATTCGGCGTGAGGACGGTTCGGCGTGAGGACGATTCGGCGCGAGGTCGATTCGGCGTAGCCCATTTAGGCGCAAACCCGATTCGGTGCTAAGACGATTCAGCGTTAATCTTTTTAATAATTCGATACGCTTTTCAAGAATTTAAAATATCCTCATTTTCGGTCGAAAGAGACTATAAATATTACAAAAATTATATTTTTGTAATTTTTAGAATTTCTGTTAGTATCTACAAGTTTCACTAAGTCTGTTTATTTTATTTTAATGTTTTGATGTATAGGGGTCTTTGATTAATTTATCTACTATTGAAAACTTTTACATTTGTGTAAGTATAATAATGTTACGTGTTAATGTTTTCATTACGTCTTGACGTCTTCAAAGAAGAACTAATTCCTAAATCGCAGTTGCTGTAACGTTTCTTTCAAATGCTTTGAATCATACCATACGGGATCATTTTTGGTTTTCCCTTATGCATAGATGTTTTCTTTAACATTAACACCTAAAACTTCGTTACCACAAAAGGGTTTTATTGCCCATTTTGCTTAAGGTGACCGAGAAATCCGAGTAGGAAAGTTAATCCGTTAGTGTGGCGCCGAATTTATTTTTATTTATTACATTGTAACACGGTATTACTACATCTCAGTCTTACAATTTTGATGATATTACTACTCAAAAATAATAAATTCCGGAAAGTCTCGGCACCGACAATATAAACCATAAATATGCTTCATCAAAGTTCACTTTGTCGCTTAAAATTTGTACAAAAATTACCTACACAGATTACCTGAATAAGAATGTGGTTTACTATTACATAAATACCTCTAAAATAATCCTTTACAACCTATTAGTGAAAATTATTTGCAATGCCAAAAAATGTTAAGAAAATTTAAGTGCAATTATAATAAAATTATAAGAATTCTTCTTGTTGTCTTTTCATTTTGCGCGATTAAAAAATGTTCATTGTGAATTTGAATAGCTTATTTTCAAAATTTTAGAGCATATTTGCCTGCAAATTTTGTAGTTTTTTAGTGCCTAAAATCCGATCGCTACTAATGAGTAATAAATAAATAAAAATATGACACTGAAAAATAAATTTTCCGAATTTTTTTTATGAAAACCACCCACATTGTAATTTAAAGCCTTTTCGATGGTGTTTTTAGAATACCATTAAATTTATTCGTTTTTAAGATTTGCACCGAACAAAAACAGAGAATTTTTCGGCCACCTTAAAGAAAGCTTAAAGTATAATACAACAAAAATGTTTTACAATATTTCTAAAAATTATTGAACCTCATGATTTACAAATTAAACCATTTTTGTTCTATAAATACAGCTTTGGCAAAAAGTATTAGCCCACCTCTGCATTTAGAATTTGAATTTTTTAAATCTACCTCCTAGAAATGATTCTACGATAAATAATCAAAGGAGAAAATTTCATAGTATAAAATTTAGTAGTTTAATTGCTATACATCAACTACATATGTAGGTATATTAAAAACATTACATATTCAAGTTAATGATCGTATGTCGTTTTACAAACGTGAATTAAAATTAAAGCACATATTATAAGGTTAAGAATTCTGATATCAGACATTCGCAGCCTAAGTAATCTAAAATTCTTTAACAATCATAAATGAACGGATGTCAAGTCTTCCTTTCCTTCAATAACAACTTACTAGGTATAGGAATTTTCAAGATCACTCAGGGGCGGACGGGCCCAAAATTTTAAATAATCTTTTGGCAGAATTAAAAATTCAAAAGCTATAAATTTACCAAAAGTATTATTTCTACATGCAAGGCTAATATAAAACAAAATAATCATGGTCAACTTTAACAATCCAGGCTCGCTGGGGTAGGTTAGAATGGTCCGTCATAATTACCCCTCATTCTGAAGGAGTTGGTCGCTATTTCCTAACGACGGATATAGCAGGAATATTCACATTTACTTCAAAATTTCTATAGATTTCACGAGGGTACCTATTGACTGGTGTACCGAACGAGAAGTACATAAGTGAGGTGTAAATACCCCGAAAAAATTGTGTACATAAATTGTTACGTCCCTCTCTATTAATTTAAAAATGAAAAATAAATATTAACGGAAATTATGATTTTACAAAGCAAAAAATCTGATGTGACAACATTACTTTCCCATTCACTAGATCCACTTCATTTTATATTAAATATTAATAAAAAAAATGTAAACTCAAAAAAATTTTTTACTTCATAAAATACACAAATTACTTTGACATATCAAAGTTACCAAATTTAATTTGTAATTTGTTGCACGCGGTGACGGTAAATTGCGTCCCACGGTCAAGGGTAGGTAGTCCGGACGTTATGGAACACAACATTGCACTTTGTGATAGAAGCATGAAATTTGGCACAAGTGTAGATATGGACGCATGTAAGTTGGGCCAGCGGTCAATGTATTTTAAAATTATTTTGGTGGGTAGCTTAAGAAAACCCGTAATTTGGGCCAGCGGTTGGCGTGCGCAGCTTAAAGGTAAAGCCATTAAATAATATTCAATTGTATATATTAAGTATCGCAAAACGCAAGTAAGAAAAAATTTTTCGTGTGCTACACACTAAACAACATGGTTAATATAGTCTATAGAAAAAATATTTTTCGAGAAATCCTTAAAAACAACCCCAAAATTGAGTTTTGAAAGTACGTAAATTTAGGTGTTTTTTTCCGATTTTTGAGGTGTGCATTCGATTAGGAGGGTTATCCATCGTCAAAACCTACCCTTCCGGGGCGCCGCTCCGCTCCGCTCCGCGTTGCATCCCTCCAGAGCGGTTTTGACTCTGGTTTACTGGGCTAAACATAGTAGAAGCGCCTTCTATCAAGAAAACCGGGATAAAAGAAACCGGGAACTTAGAGAGAAATAGCATTAAAAAGTATAGTAGCGGTATGGGGCAGTAAACTTTTACGTTTCACCCCCAAAACATCGAATAAAAAAAAATTAACCATGGCAGTTTTCTCAGTGTGCGAGAGCCTTTCAGAACTGCGACCAGTATTAATCTTTTGTTCTTTAATTAATTTATTATATGGAATATAAATAATAATTTCAATAGTCCGGCATTAATTAAAAACATTTAATAAAAATGTAATTTACAAAAAAAAATGCACGGACAAAAGGCAAAGGATTAAAATAATTACAGAACCTTTTCTGGCCCAATTTACATGGGATCCTTATAATCTTTTAGCCCAATTTACGGGTAGGCTTAAAAAGAACCTGACCGCCTGGCCCAACTTACAAGCGCCGTTTCCTCTATAAGTAAAATTGATCAAGTACTTGAAAAAAAATTTTTCCGAGATTTAGAGTACTTATTACAAAAATTTTTAATGTAAATATATTAAACTGTGTTAATTGTTTTATGTCTAAAATTATTGAATTTTAGAATTGAATCGGTGTGTGGAAGAACAGTACATTTACAAAACCTTCATTTTGAGTAAATTAAAAAAAACTGTTTTTCAAAAAAACTATTGGGTATTATGTATTTTGATGCATTGCAAAGTTGTAGTATTTATGTTGCTTGATAACATTATGTAAAAAAATTTGTAGAAATCTATTGTTGTAAAAAGATATGTGAAAAAAAACTGCGTACTTGTACTGTTCTTTCACTCAATTAAAAACGGGAAGCAAAAATGATTGAAAACTCCGTATTTTATATAATTTTATTGTATTAACACAAATAATTATTGTTTACAATATAAAAAATCTTTATTCATAAGTACCATTTTAGTAACTTTCCATGAAATAATGTGATAATAAAATGACAAAATCTCTCCAGACACATACTGCAGAATTTTATTAATTTCATTAATCTTTTTTTTCATTAATAGGAACTGCTTCTTGATAAGCTTGTCAGTAGTGCGAAATAGTAAATTGAGTAACATTTTCCCTACCTATTTACTTGAAAAATTAACCCCTTACTACTTGAGTAACTGATTTTTATCAATGCATTTCATCTTAGTTCTTTTTACGAAGTTTCTGAATTTCCAAGTGTTTTTGTCCGAAAGGCGCCTATGCAATATAAATTTTTACCCTTAAGTACGTTCTTATACTTAAGTAACGACTATGAATTAGAGTGTAAATAGTAGAAATAGAACCATCACTACACGTTTTGCATTAATAAATTTGCTAATAACAAATAATTTTTTCATAAAATAATTTGACTGCAAAGCTACCTGTACGTAAGCTTATAAGGAAACGAATAAAATGACATTACAAATAAGGATGACTGCTATATTGCATTTTTAGAAATAATTATTATTCTGTAATGCATCTAATGAGTGAGTGATAAAACAGTACAAGAACCGCACTTGTATCGTTCTTCCAACTAATCAAAAATGCATGGTCTTATATTAAAGACAGAAAGGCGGTATAATGTACGGTCATTTTGCCTGATTTTGGCTGATTCAATTGTATAGTGTATTTCAAATTAATTGGAATTAAAAAAAGTCTAGCATCAAATTACGTTGTTATAAAAACATACAAACTATGCAAGGAAAAATAATATAAGAGATAAGATTGTATAGCAATTACTGTACACCTGGTACACGCGTTCACGTGGAGTCGCAAAGAGAATTTTCGTAATAGAAATATTATCCAATAATAAGTCCTTATTATAAATATTAACCAATTAGAACTACACTACTCCACGTGGAGTATGAAATGCGGGCTTTCGTTGGCGCGATAATCTTATCTCTTATATTATTTTTCCTTGCATAGTTTGTATGTTTTTATAACAACGTAATTTGATGCTAGACTTTTTTTAATTCCAATTAATTTGAAATACACTATACATGAGGCGTCTACTTGCAATACCGGCTGCATACAGTTAAAGTAAATTTACAGAATGGACTATTATTGTTATCTCTCTTAGTAAAGCAGAATTTCCTTTTGAAATCATGTGGATATGATTACATTTGATGTGACTTGACTTTACATTAGCTGGTGAAACCACGAAAAATTGCCATAAGAATTACTCACAAATGAATGTCTAATAGCAATTTGGATGTGGCCGGTATTGGAACTAAGTCGATGATGGATATAACCGGGTTTGCAACAATCTGTATATTTAAAAGCTTATTTGAATGGGATCTAGACATTTTTGAAACGATCTGAGTTTAACACATCACGAAAGATCAGATATTATACTATCGTTTTTCACTGTTGGATAAATATTCAGGAAATTTAGAAGTAGCCGGTATTGCAAGCAGACATATACATAATATGTATCTGATTTTATAGGCGAAGTATAACTTAAAAACTGCCCTAATACTGTAAAACTAGGGTTTTGCAGTTGGTCACTTTTGATTGTATGCCGACGAAACTTAAATTTTTCGGCACACACAGTAATTATTATTTAGCAAAATAATATGCTTTTACTTAGTTTTTTGAACATTTTACCAAAAAATAAAAAATACAATGGTTAATTTTTACAGAAATGTAAAATGTTACAAAGATTCACTTCAAATATAAAAATAGGAAGTTTAATAAATGTACATACAGATCTGCTATGAAGGATTCAAAATTAAAAAACAGTAAACACAAATATATTATCAATGCAGGATTATGAACTGCGAAAATTATTTGTAGGTTACTAAATACAAACTTCCAATTAAACAAGAATAGCTAAATTGTTTTTAAAAAAGTAGTATTTTTCCTTACCAATTCATTTTTGGGCGAAGTTTCTTCCGGAATATTACACATTTCGATGTCGTTCATCGTGAATTTAGTTAAATTAAAAAAATATCAGTGAGCACGTCAAACACTTCATTCGGAAACTATAAAATTTTAAACACAAAGGAACGAGTTTTGCATAATACGACTGAACTTCGTGTTAAAATTTATAATAAATTATGCAGGTGTGCCAGGTTTCAAGTATTCTTGAAATTGCTATCAGGAATGGTTGCAATGCCTCTTAAATAGGTAACAATTAAACAATAACGAGCAATTATATCAATAATAATTGCAATTATTTGAAAATTAAGTACCAATCTCGATTTTAATGACCATTGCAAATGTTTATATTTTTAATTTACGTCGTAAAATTCTATTGTAGTCATTGTATTCGGTAAAATAATAAAATAAAATAACAATAAGTTATAGCTTATTATTGACAAATGCAAAATTCTAATTATCGCTATTAATGCTTGTCCAATAATTTCTCAATAAACACGATCAGATAATTAGTATTGTAATTCGAACACGTAATCTAGCAACACTTGCGCCATATTAATAATATTTATATGGGGTATTTTATTGCAAATGGTTAAATCGTTTATTATGCTAATAAAATGCAATTATACTTTGAACAATGAACGAAAGTTTTGCAAGCAATCTGATTATATACAATCGATAACAGTTTCACCCCCGCCCCATAAAAGTACTTCGATATAATCACAGATGTCTCGGGAACCGCTTTGCTCGAATCGATAGCTGAGATTTCTAGCTGCAGTGCTGTAGCAAGCTCTTCGCGCGCCTCAGGCAAATTTGAATAGGATAAAGGGAGTATAGTTGGACCAGGTGGAAGGATGGACCACTTGTAATATCTCGCAAACTGTCGCGATAATTATTGCTTTTTTCGGCTGTATATGGGGTGGTCAGAATAGAAGTGAATCAAGTCCATAAATGCTGTTAATGAATTATCGCAACTTAAAGTATTTTGATCTTTATTAAATTTAAAGTACACACCAGCGTAGTAAGAAATAAAAAACACAAATTTAAGGATTTGTCCAAAAAGGCATTCGTTTCCTTATTTTGGTTTTTCAAAAAGTCAATTTGACTTGTAGAAAAACGATCTATATATAGAAATAATAATATTAGAAGAATAATAGAAGAAATAATAATATCCAGTCTTAACTGTTATTTGATTATTATTATTTATAATTAATGAGTAATTACTAACCGATAAGAGTATCGATAAAAACATTGATTATTTATCGCAATGATTCACGCCGAATGTTTCACGAAAGAATTTGTTTATAAAAAGAAGTTTATAAATATTATTTTAAATTAAAATTCTAGAAAGCTGAATATTTTTGTTGGAATAATTTCTTCTTTTAAATTATCCGCCAATTCGTTCGTTAATTATTTTATTGGGCGTGTTCCAGTAACAGGTTCCACAAAATACTGAAAAGTCACTTCTGATGACCACCGACCCTACGCATGCACCCGTAATTAAATATGTACATATTAACTGTTTCTCATAGGAAAATAATAATTTACTAAGTTCACAATAGGAGCAAAATATTATGCTTAAATCCTTCTATTTTTAAAGAAAACTCTTATACTAGTTGGGGGGGGGGAGAATTACGAATTCTAATTATTCCTTTGATAAAAAACATCTAATTATTCAACCACAGACACAATGCCACAGTAAGGGCATTGTTTGTCTTAAGGCGAAACCCATACAATTTGAATATTTGATTTTTTACTGGTAAGTCACAATAGTTTTATTTGTTTTTAAAATGTTGTTCTCATGTAGTGTATTTTATAGTTTTTGCCTGAGGATGCGAATAAAATCGCGAAACTAGTTGCAAGATTGAAGAATTTTGTTTTAATCCGCGGAGAAAGTATACTTGAGATATCCAATTCATTTGATGGGTAATTTACCTGACACCCGAATTAACAATTACCTATACAATTTGTATGCATACACTGTATGAATTATTATTATTTTATACTGAATATTAATTAGTGTACTTATTTGTCTCAGATATTTGCCCATCAATTAGCATTTTCCACTTGCTATATGAATTTATAAATACTTTTACTATAAATATTAAATACAATAAATCTGAATCGAGAGTTCTCGCGCATAAATTAAGCCAAAGTGGCAACAAGTGTTTGTAGCCAAGTTGAGTACTTCAACATAATTCCAGTCGCTAGCCTAAACATTCATACGAAGGTTTTAAAAGAACCAAAACATTTATGTAGACCACCCGCAGTATAAGGCTAATAAAAGTGCACATCGTATATTATTTGTGAATAAAGGGATAATTTCAAATTCTGATTGTATTATATACAACTTCAACAAATAAAACATAAACCGCAATTTTGGAACAACATAATTGTGTAAACATTACTGCTCAACAGTTTGGAAACCCTTGAATTTTTTTTAAATATAAAAACTTTGCTACAAAATACCACTTAAATTTTGATTTATCTTGAAGCCCTTGTAAATTGCATATATAAATTAAACTACTTTCAAAAAAATTTGGATCCTTCGTGTATTTGTTTCAAGTTTCAGCAACTGTACAAATTTTATTTCTTTAATGGCAAGAAAAAATCCAATTATTTAGTTTAGAAAACGTCGTGCAGTTGTTGCTGTTCACAATGAGAAAAAAATTTTGCGCTATAAAAAAAATTGAACTTACCGATGAAGGGGTAACAACACTACAATGTCAGGTTACTACTGCTACCACTTAGACAATAGAAAACGAACTAACAGTGCAAGCATGATTTCAAACCAAAATATATTTATCCCTACCACTAGCAAGTGAAACAAGCAGGTAGAAACAACAGGTAGGAGAATATTGCACGTCAGGTGGTGCAGTTAAACGAAGGGTGGAGTATTGAACTTTCTGGAGGTGTAGCAATACAAAAACCGCTTTTGAAACCTCAAAAGAAGAAAAAGCATTTATAATAAGCTGAATATTTTTGTTGGAATAATTTCTTCTTTTAAATTATCCGCCAATTCGTTCGTTAATTATTTTATTGGGCGTGTTCCAGTAAGAGGTTCCACAAAATACTGAAAAGTCACTTCTGATGACCACCGACCTTACGCATGCACCCGTATAATTAAATATGTACAAATTAACTGTTTCTCATAGGAAAATAATAATTTACTAAGTTCACAATAGGAGCAAAATATTATGCTTAAATCCTTCTATTTTTAAAGAAAACTCTTATACTAGTTGGGGGGGGGGACCTATGGATTCTAATTATTCCTTTGATAAAAATCATCTAATTATTCTACCACAGACACAATGCCACAGTAAGGGCATTGTTTGTCTTAAGGCGAAACCCATACAATTTGAATATTTGATTTTTTACTGGTAAGTCACAATAGTTTTATTTGTTTTTAAAATGTTGTTCTCATGTAGTGTATTTTATAGTTTTTGCCTGAGGATGCGAATAAAATCGCGAAACTAGTTGCAAGATTGAAGAATTTTGTTTTAATCCGCGGAGAAAGTACTTGAGATATCCAATTAATTTGATGGGTAATTTACCTGACACCCGAATTAACAATTACCTACAATTTTCTAGCCACTTTAAAACGCTTTGTTAACGAGCGGGGAAAACCGATCAATATTTATTCTGATAATGGTTCAAACTTTGTTGGGGCAAATAACGAAATTGACAAGGTTTATGAATATTATTTATAGGTAGACTCTGAAATATCGGCGATTAAGAGAATTCAGTGGCAATGACGACGGTCATGGCCTGATAGTTAGCGCGATCAACTGCTAACGTAGGGCTCCCCGGTTCGACTCCGGGTACAGTCTAAAATTTCTTGACCGTCTTCCGTGCTTTCGGAGGGCACGTAAAGCCGTCGGTCCCCCTGTGTTAATGATTTGCCATCATAACAATAAAAAACAGGGTCAGGCACATCGAAAGGCAAGCCTAGCAAGCTACCTGAGATGTAAAACCAAAAATGCTCACAGAACTAATTGCAAAAATTAGTGAAGAACAGGTCCTGGACCTATATTAAGAGGGAGACTTCTTAATAAAAGTAGAAGAAGAAGAAGTGGCAATTTACACCGCCACAATCAACACATTTTGGTGATTTATGGGAAGCAGGTATAAAAAGCACCAAATCTTTTAAGAAGAATCGTTAGAAGTAGTTCGTTGACATTCGAATATTTCAATACAGTTTTGGTTCAAATCGAAGGCGTTCTAATTTCGCAACCACTTGGTCCGTTATCCTCAAACCCTGGCCATGTGGCAGCATTGACACCGGCTAATTTTTTAATAGGAAGAAATTCTGCATAATCGGTTTCAAATGGTATATAGCATTTTTGGTCACGATGGAAAAAGGAATACGAAGCTCAGCAAAAAAATGATTCTTTTTAAAACGCCAATAAGATTAATTAGTGTAAGAAAATTGCGAAAAGAAAATACAAAATCGGTCTTCTGCGATTGTTCGACGGATTTCGTTAGGTAATTGTTCGTACTTTAACATACTAAAAATCGTCCTTTCTAAACCCTGCGCTTCTTACCGAATTCTTCGCCGGAAGTTGAAATTTTTAATGATGATATGAAAATGATGTTTTTCGACAAATATATTTTTAAACAAATTTCCATTTCAGCTATATTGTTTTTATACAGCTCGGTAAAAATATTAATAAAAGTTAAAATATATTATCATCTTCGAAATCATGAATTGAAGAGTTTCCTAAATATGGTTAGGGGGTTTTGACTTTTAGCTATGTTGTAAATATTGGGTTCCTAATAAAAACTCTGAGTTGGCAAAATTTGAGAAATTTATAGATTTATAGAAATAGAAATTTGTTTAAAAATATTTTATATTTTTTTATATTTTTTTTTTATATATTTTGCCGAAAATATAAATAAATAAATTTATTTTTAAATAAATTTAAAATTTTTGAGAATTTAATTTTATAAAATGCCAGAATAGCTGTGGTAATCAAAGCTCGAGGTGGTGGTACCAAATATTAATTAAAAATGAAAAATTACTTAATAAACATGGGCGCTTAAAAAATGTACTACCATCAGTTTTATTGCATTTGTAGCGAATTTAATTTGGTATTACAGATTCATTTAAAAAACCAGGCATATTTAATGTGTGGTCCTAATTCGCTTGCGTGCCACTGTACATGAACCACAAATTCATGAATTATGATCTTAATTGATGCAATTTTTACACTTACATTAATGACACCATTTGAAATAGACTCGCTTTTTACAGGTAATACATTTTTACTATTAGCACATGTGCGATCTTTGGAATTAGAACTTGTATAGTAAAAGCATTTTTGGCTTACTCTTCTCAATTAATTTGGCAAAATCCCGCAAATTATCGATACAATTTTTATTTTTTGCCAACATTTCAAGTGCAGTTTTCTTTACAATTAATTGGAAACTAATTTTGTACGGTTTAAAAATCCGAAATTTCAGGGTTTTTTACTTACTAATGAAAATAAAGCATAATATATACTAAATTCACTACAAAAATAATGTTATACTTTTATTGTTAATTGACTGGTTGTAGAATTGTAGTTATTATAGGAATCACTACTACACAATTCCTATTGTTTAATTTTTACTACATCGATAATACCTATAAAATATTATAATTGGTTAACCGATTTACAGCAGTACCATAAGTAGGTCCCATACATAACCAGCAATTATAATTTTGAAAACATCGTAACGAATTGGTCGTATTTGTTTAATGGATCGAATTAACCTCTATCTTTTTTGTAAAGTTTACTTTGGCAAACACAAAAAATTAAATTTATAAAAGGGTATTATTGGTGCGTGAAGAATCAATTATTATCAATTAATAATAACACAAAAATTATTGCAATTGGGGGTTAAGATGACCTGCCTTCCAGAGGGAATTGATTAACCCATCTTTACATGATGAAAACTTGAAAGTCGATTGTACCTCGTCCTTCGACGAAGACTTGGGATCGACTTTCTTCAAATATGTTTAGGAATGCCGACTTGTCCTCAAGAAAAATTGATTACCATATCGTTATGTAATCATGTTATGGAAAATCAGAATCGCGCCGACAATGTTGGTTTTATTAATTTTGTATTTACCTTAAGTTCGATCAACACGTGAGGTAATACGATATTTGGTTAATCTAATCAATGCATAAACAACAATAACTATACACAATAGTATCCAAGTCGTTATGTTTCTAATCGGTTTAAGTAAGCTATAATTGTTTCATTGTTTCGTTATTAGCATCATTAATTTGTTTTAATAACGATAGCCTTTTATATAGGTACATATTTTGCACGTATGCCCCATAAACTATGTTTATTACTCGGAATACAATAGGGACTACTTTATAATTACAAATTATTTTTGTAACGAATAATTTGCAAGTTATTTGTCGTAATATCTTAAAAATTTTGCAACTAATTCACACATAATATTCAAGTTCGATCTATCGTTTACAAAACAAAAACAATGTGAAGAAAATATCTTGCTTAATAAGAAAGTTACAGTGGGTAAATACTGTGGCTCAGAAAAGTGAGCATACACCTTTGAAACACGTAATGATTGCATTATTTTTCAAGGAAATATATGTATTTTTAATTCCATTTTTTCATAAATATATTGTTGAATTTTGTTGACGCTTATGTTTTAGGTCATAAAAGTGAGCATACACATGCAGATTTTCTAATGTTATGAAGCGACAATGCAAAAATAATTGAATTATTTAGTTGCACTAGTTACTAATTACTATTACAAATGATAGTGCGGACGTTTTAGCAGTAAATTTTATCGAATTTTAACGAAATGAATTCAAAAAGAAGTGGAATGGACTTAGCTACAAGGAAATTGATATTAGTATTAATTTTCGAAGGAAAATCTTTACTCCAAGTTGGGCAATTAGTGGGAAAATCCCATGTTACTGTACAAAATATGATAAATAATTATAGAAATACCGGAACCTTGTAAAATAAACGTTGAAAATTGCGGATGAAAATTTTATAATAACGAAAATGAAACGAAAACCCAAAAAAGTATACCAAAATTGACGACAAAAGTATCCTTTATGATTAATAAATCAATTTCAACATAAACTATTCGAAAAATCATTGATTCAAGAGGGTGTAATGGTCATACAACCATCAGGAAGAAACCATTCGTTTCTAAATAAATCGACTAACACGTGTACAATTTGCTAAAACTTACTTGCACAAATAAAAGTAACAAATTTTGGGACACTGTAAATTTTAATTATGGAAGTAAGTACAATTTATTTGGTTTGGATGGGAAACAAATTGTGTCCAAAAACGAAATAAAGAAAACATGTGTAGAACAGTGAAACACCATGGCACTTCAGTTTTAGTTTGGTCGTGTATGGGGGTCGAATGGGTTTGGGAATCTAGAATTTATAGATGGTATTAGATTGTATTATAGACAAGTGCGGACGTTTTAGCAGTAAATTTTATCGAATTTTAACGAAATGAATTCAAAAAGAAGTGGAATGGACTTAGCTACAAGGAAATTGATATTAGTATTAATTTTCGAAGGAAAATCTTTACTCCAAGTTGGGCAATTAGTGGGAAAATCCCATGTTACTGTACAAAATATGATAAATAATTATAGAAATACCGGAACCTTGTAAAATAAACGTTGAAAATTGCGGATGAAAATTTTATAATAACGAAAATGAAACGAAAACCCAAAAAAGTATACCAAAATTGACGACAAAAGTATCCTTTATGATTAATAAATCAATTTCAACATAAACTATTCGAAAAATCATTGATTCAAGAGGGTGTAATGGTCATACAACCATCAGGAAGAAATCATTCGTTTCTAAATAAATCGACTAACACGTGTACAAGTTGCTAAAACTTACTTGCACAAATAAAAGTAACAAATTTTGGGACACTGTAAATTTTAATTATGGAAGTAAGTACAATTTATTTGGTTTGGATGGGAAACAAATTGTGTCCAAAAACGAAATAAAGAAAACATGTGTAGAACAGTGAAACACCATGGCACTTCAGTTTTAGTTTGGTCGTGTATGGGGGTCGAATGGGTTTGGGAATCTAGAATTTATAGATGGTATTAGATTGTATTATAGACAAGTGCGGACGTTTTAGCAGTAAATTTTATCGAATTTTAACGAAATGAATTCAAAAAGAAGTGGAATGGACTTAGCTACAAGGAAATTGATATTAGTATTAATTTTCGAAGGAAAATCTTTACTCCAAGTTGGGCAATTAGTGGGAAAATCCCATGTTACTGTACAAAATATGATAAATAATTATAGAAATACCGGAACCTTGTAAAATAAACGTTGAAAATTGCGGATGAAAATTTTATAATAACGAAAATGAAACGAAAACCCAAAAAAGTATACCAAAATTGACGACAAAAGTATCCTTTATGATTAATAAATCAATTTCAACATAAACTATTCGAAAAATCATTGATTCAAGAGGGTGTAATGGTCATACAACCATCAGGAAGAAATCATTCGTTTCTAAATAAATCGACTAACACGTGTACAAGTTGCTAAAACTTACTTGCACAAATAAAAGTAACAAATTTTGGGACACTGTAAATTTTAATTATGGAAGTAAGTACAATTTATTTGGTTTGGATGGGAAACAAATTGTGTCCAAAAACGAAATAAAGAAAACATGTGTAGAACAGTGAAACACCATGGCACTTCAGTTTTAGTTTGGTCGTGTATGGGGGTCGAATGGGTTTGGGAATCTAGAATTTATAGATGGTATTAGATTGTATTATAGACAAGTGCGGACGTTTTAGCAGTAAATTTTATCGAATTTTAACGAAATGAATTCAAAAAGAAGTGGAATGGACTTAGCTACAAGGAAATTGATATTAGTATTAATTTTCGAAGGAAAATCTTTACTCCAAGTTGGGCAATTAGTGGGAAAATCCCATGTTACTGTACAAAATATGATAAATAATTATAGAAATACCGGAACCTTGTAAAATAAACGTTGAAAATTGCGGATGAAAATTTTATAATAACGAAAATGAAACGAAAACCCAAAAAAGTATACCAAAATTGACGACAAAAGTATCCTTTA
This sequence comes from Podabrus alpinus, assembly GCA_932274525.1. Classification (NCBI taxonomy): domain Eukaryota; kingdom Metazoa; phylum Arthropoda; class Insecta; order Coleoptera; family Cantharidae; genus Podabrus; species Podabrus alpinus. The sequence goes on from OW026455.1 coordinate 14,031,790, forward strand.
TGATTAATAAATCAATTTCAACATAAACTATTCGAAAAATCATTGATTCAAGAGGGTGTAATGGTCATACAACCATCAGGAAGAAACCATTCGTTTCTAAATAAATCGACTAACACGTGTACAATTTGCTAAAACTTACTTGCACAAATAAAAGTAACAAATTTTGGGACACTGTAAATTTTAATTATGGAAGTAAGTACAATTTATTTGGTTTGGATGGGAAACAAATTGTGTCCAAAAACGAAATAAAGAAAACATGTGTAGAACAGTGAAACACCATGGCACTTCAGTTTTAGTTTGGTCGTGTATGGGGGTCGAATGGGTTTGGGAATCTAGAATTTATAGATGGTATTAGATTGTATTATAGACAAGTGCGGACGTTTTAGCAGTAAATTTTATCGAATTTTAACGAAATGAATTCAAAAAGAAGTGGAATGGACTTAGCTACAAGGAAATTGATATTAGTATTAATTTTCGAAGGAAAATCTTTACTCCAAGTTGGGCAATTAGTGGGAAAATCCCATGTTACTGTACAAAATATGATAAATAATTATAGAAATACCGGAACCTTGTAAAATAAACGTTGAAAATTGCGGATGAAAATTTTATAATAACGAAAATGAAACGAAAACCCAAAAAAGTATACCAAAATTGACGACAAAAGTATCCTTTATGATTAATAAATCAATTTCAACATAAACTATTCGAAAAATCATTGATTCAAGAGGGTGTAATGGTCATACAACCATCAGGAAGAAATCATTCGTTTCTAAATAAATCGACTAACACGTGTACAAGTTGCTAAAACTTACTTGCACAAATAAAAGTAACAAATTTTGGGACACTGTAAATTTTAATTATGGAAGTAAGTACAATTTATTTGGTTTGGATGGGAAACAAATTGTGTCCAAAAACGAAATAAAGAAAACATGTGTAGAACAGTGAAACACCATGGCACTTCAGTTTTAGTTTGGTCGTGTATGGGGGTCGAATGGGTTTGGGAATCTAGAATTTATAGATGGTATTAGATTGTATTATAGACAAGTGCGGACGTTTTAGCAGTAAATTTTATCGAATTTTAACGAAATGAATTCAAAAAGAAGTGGAATGGACTTAGCTACAAGGAAATTGATATTAGTATTAATTTTCGAAGGAAAATCTTTACTCCAAGTTGGGCAATTAGTGGGAAAATCCCATGTTACTGTACAAAATATGATAAATAATTATAGAAATACCGGAACCTTGTAAAATAAACGTTGAAAATTGCGGATGAAAATTTTATAATAACGAAAATGAAACGAAAACCCAAAAAAGTATACCAAAATTGACGACAAAAGTATCCTTTATGATTAATAAATCAATTTCAACATAAACTATTCGAAAAATCATTGATTCAAGAGGGTGTAATGGTCATACAACCATCAGGAAGAAACCATTCGTTTCTAAATAAATCGACTAACACGTGTACAATTTGCTAAAACTTACTTGCACAAATAAAAGTAACAAATTTTGGGACACTGTAAATTTTAATTATGGAAGTAAGTACAATTTATTTGGTTTGGATGGGAAACAAATTGTGTCCAAAAACGAAATAAAGAAAACATGTGTAGAACAGTGAAACACCATGGCACTTCAGTTTTAGTTTGGTCGTGTATGGGGGTCGAATGGGTTTGGGAATCTAGAATTTATAGATGGTATTAGATTGTATTATAGACAAGTGCGGACGTTTTAGCAGTAAATTTTATCGAATTTTAACGAAATGAATTCAAAAAGAAGTGGAATGGACTTAGCTACAAGGAAATTGATATTAGTATTAATTTTCGAAGGAAAATCTTTACTCCAAGTTGGGCAATTAGTGGGAAAATCCCATGTTACTGTACAAAATATGATAAATAATTATAGAAATACCGGAACCTTGTAAAATAAACGTTGAAAATTGCGGATGAAAATTTTATAATAACGAAAATGAAACGAAAACCCAAAAAAGTATACCAAAATTGACGACAAAAGTATCCTTTATGATTAATAAATCAATTTCAACATAAACTATTCGAAAAATCATTGATTCAAGAGGGTGTAATGGTCATACAACCATCAGGAAGAAATCATTCGTTTCTAAATAAATCGACTAACACGTGTACAAGTTGCTAAAACTTACTTGCACAAATAAAAGTAACAAATTTTGGGACACTGTAAATTTTAATTATGGAAGTAAGTACAATTTATTTGGTTTGGATGGGAAACAAATTGTGTCCAAAAACGAAATAAAGAAAACATGTGTAGAACAGTGAAACACCATGGCACTTCAGTTTTAGTTTGGTCGTGTATGGGGGTCGAATGGGTTTGGGAATCTAGAATTTATAGATGGTATTAGATTGTATTATAGACAAGTGCGGACGTTTTAGCAGTAAATTTTATCGAATTTTAACGAAATGAATTCAAAAAGAAGTGGAATGGACTTAGCTACAAGGAAATTGATATTAGTATTAATTTTCGAAGGAAAATCTTTACTCCAAGTTGGGCAATTAGTGGAAAATCCCATGTTACTGTACAAAATATGATAAATAATTATAGAAATACCGGAACCTTGTAAAATAAACGTTGAAAATTGCGGATGAAAATTTTATAATAACGAAAATGAAACGAAAACCCAAAAAAGTATACCAAAATTGACGACAAAAGTATCCTTTATGATTAATAAATCAATTTCAACATAAACTATTCGAAAAATCATTGATTCAAGAGGGTGTAATGGTCATACAACCATCAGGAAGAAATCATTCGTTTCTAAATAAATCGACTAACACGTGTACAAGTTGCTAAAACTTACTTGCACAAATAAAAGTAACAAATTTTGGGACACTGTAAATTTTAATTATGGAAGTAAGTACAATTTATTTGGTTTGGATGGGAAACAAATTGTGTCCAAAACCGAAATAAAGAAAACATGTGTAGAACAGTGAAACACCATGGCACTTCAGTTTTAGTTTGGTCGTGTATGGGGGTCGAATGGGTTTGGGAATCTAGAATTTATAGATGGTATTAGATTGTATTATAGACAAGTGCGGACGTTTTAGCAGTAAATTTTATCGAATTTTAACGAAATGAATTCAAAAAGAAGTGGAATGGACTTAGCTACAAGGAAATTGATATTAGTATTAATTTTCGAAGGAAAATCTTTACTCCAAGTTGGGCAATTAGTGGGAAAATCCCATGTTACTGTACAAAATATGATAAATAATTATAGAAATACCGGAACCTTGTAAAATAAACGTTGAAAATTGCGGATGAAAATTTTATAATAACGAAAATGAAACGAAAACCCAAAAAAGTATACCAAAATTGACGACAAAAGTATCCTTTATGATTAATAAATCAATTTCAACATAAACTATTCGAAAAATCATTGATTCAAGAGGGTGTAATGGTCATACAACCATCAGGATGAAATCATTCGTTTCTAAATAAATCGACTAACACGTGTACAAGTTGCTAAAACTTACTTGCACAAATAAAAGTAACAAATTTTGGGACACTGTAAATTTTAATTATGGAAGTAAGTACAATTTATTTGGTTTGGATGGGAAACAAATTGTGTCCAAAAACGAAATAAAGAAAACATGTGTAGAACAGTGAAACACCATGGCACTTCAGTTTTAGTTTGGTCGTGTATGGGGGTCGAATGGGTTTGGGAATCTAGAATTTATAGATGGTATTAGATTGTATTATAGACAAGTGCGGACGTTTTAGCAGTAAATTTTATCGAATTTTAACGAAATGAATTCAAAAAGAAGTGGAATGGACTTAGCTACAAGGAAATTGATATTAGTATTAATTTTCGAAGGAAAATCTTTACTCCAAGTTGGGCAATTAGTGGGAAAATCCCATGTTACTGTACAAAATATGATAAATAATTATAGAAATACCGGAACCTTGTAAAATAAACGTTGAAAATTGCGGATGAAAATTTTATAATAACGAAAATGAAACGAAAACCCAAAAAAGTATACCAAAATTGACGACAAAAGTATCCTTTATGATTAATAAATCAATTTCAACATAAACTATTCGAAAAATTATTGATTCAAGAGGGTGTAATGGTCATACAACCATCAGGAAGAAATCATTCGTTTCTAAATAAATCGACTAACACGTGTACAAGTTGCTAAAACTTACTTGCACAAATAAAAGTAACAAATTTTGGGACACTGTAAATTTTAATTATGGAAGTAAGTACAATTTATTTGGTTTGGATGGGAAACAAATTGTGTCCAAAAACGAAATAAAGAAAACATGTGTAGAACAGTGAAACACCATGGCACTTCAGTTTTAGTTTGGTCGTGTATGGGGGTCGAATGGGTTTGGGAATCTAGAATTTATAGATGGTATTAGATTGTATTATAGACAAGTGCGGACGTTTTAGCAGTAAATTTTATCGAATTTTAACGAAATGAATTCAAAAAGAAGTGGAATGGACTTAGCTACAAGGAAATTGATATTAGTATTAATTTTCGAAGGAAAATCTTTACTCCAAGTTGGGCAATTAGTGGGAAAATCCCATGTTACTGTACAAAATATGATAAATAATTATAGAAATACCGGAACCTTGTAAAATAAACGTTGAAAATTGCGGATGAAAATTTTATAATAACGAAAATGAAACGAAAACCCAAAAAAGTATACCAAAATTGACGACAAAAGTATCCTTTATGATTAATAAATCAATTTCAACATAAACTATTCGAAAAATCCTTGATTCAATAGGATGTAATGGTCATACAACCAGGAAGAAACCCATTCGTTTCTAAATAAATCGACTAACACGTGTACAATTTGCTAAAACTTACTTACACAAATAAAAGTAACAAATTTTGGGACACTGTAAATTTTAATGATGAAAGTAGTACAATTTATTTGGTTTGGATGGGAAACCAATTGTGTCCAAAAACGAAATAAAGAAAACATGTGTAGAACAGTGAAACACGATGGCAGTTTTAGTTTAGTCGTGTATGGGGGTCGAATGGGTTTGGGAATCTAGAATTTATAGATGGTATTGGATGGTATTATAGACAAGTATAAGTATTTACCAATTTTGCATAATAGTTTATAACCATCTGTTGAAAATTTAAACATACCACCCATTTATTATTTCCAGCAGAACAACGACCTTCTAAGCATTCGTCATATTTAGCTCAAGAATGGCTTTTGTACCATGTATCCAAGCAATTGATGAAAACCCTTCCCCAGTCACCCGATCTTAACCCTATAATACATTTGTGATTTGTATTAACCCAAAAAGTGAGAAATAGTCATTGCAGTATTAAAAGAGTATTCAAATCAAAATTTTTAGAAAAATGGCAGAAAATTTCGCTGGAATTAACGAAAAAGTTAGTACATTCTATGCCAAAACAGTTGCAAGCGGTTCTGCGATCCAATGGATACCCTACAAAATATTAAGGTACATAAAATTGTGTAATATTTTTATATAAAAACTGTACTGTACGCTCACTTTTGTGACGTGTAATATAGGTGTTTTTTGATTAAGCGTTTTATAATTGGCAAGATGAGACAAATTTTTAAACTATTTTGGGTATAAAACTTCAATAAGGTTTTTAGAAATTAATTATCAAACATTTTTATTAAAAATACATATATTTCCTTGAAATATAATGCATTTATTATGTGATTTAAGAGTGCATGCTCACTTTTGTGAGCCACTGGAAGTGATTCAGACACCTCATAAAATTGCAATAATTTCCATGTAATTCGATTATTTAAAAAGAAAATAGCCATGTCAACTTACCATCAGGTACCTTGTTTATTAAGGCCACCAAATTACTAAATAAATTTGAAAAATTCTACTTATAAGCAAAAATAACATACCTACACTTAAATCATTTGATACGTGATATTGACGTCAATAAATGTCGGCCAGTACCTACGCTTTGTGTTCCTTGATGGAATTCTTACTATGCAGAAACAATTGTTATAATGCTCATACTGCTTTCTGCTGATATCACAAAAACAATAATCTCACTTGGAATTATTAAATTCAATATTAAAACACAATATGGTGAAGAAGTAAAAATCAGCTTCGATTTACGTCAGTTGTTGAATTTGCATAATGCCAAGGGTAAATCTTACCGTCAAATTTCCAAATTATTAAATATTGCTGAAAGTACCGGGTGCGACATTGCAAAAACAGTTCCATCTAACTAACAGCAAATCTATTATGGGATAAATTAGACAGGAAAGTGAGAACTATTCCAAAATTGAAAACGCGTATTAATCGAAAGACTTAAACGGGAATGGGCTCGGATAAAAGTCAACTATTTACAAAAAATTATTTTTAATATGTTCAAACGGTTCCAACATGTTTTACAACAAAAAGGGTATCCCACTAAATACTAAAAATTGTGTCAAACTTAAAAATTTTAGAGAATTTAAGTTATATGTGCAAAACAGTCCAAATCATTTATTGACACCAGAATCACGTATAAAATTGCCTTAATAAACAACCTGATGGTAAGTTGACATGACTATTTTCTTTTTAAATAATTGAATTACATGGAAATTATTGCAATTATATCAGGTGCCCGAATCATTTATTTACCCACTGTATGAATTATTATTATTATTATTATTTTATACTGAATATTAATTAGTGTACTTATTCGTCTCAGATATTTGCCCATCAATTAGCATTTTCTACTTGCTATATGCATTTATAAATACTTTTACAATAAATATTAAATACAATAAATCTGAATCGAGAGTTCTCGCGCATAAATGAAGCCAAAGTGGCAACAAGTGTTTGTAGCCAAGTTGTGTACTTCAACGTAATTCCAGTCGCTAGCCTAAACATTCATACGAAGGTTTTAAAAGAACCAAAACATTTATGTAGACCACCCGCAGTATAAGGCTAATAAAAGTGCACATTGTATATTATTTGTGAATAAAGGGATAATTTCAAATTCTGATTGTATTATATACAACTTCAACAAATGAAACATAAACCGCAATTTTGGAACAACATAATTGTGTACACATTACTGCTCAACAGTTTGGAAACCCTTGAATTTTTTTTAAATATAAAAACCTTTGCTACAAAATATCACTTCAATTTTGATTTATTTTGAAGCCCTTGTAAATTGCATATATAAATTAAACTACTTTCAAAAAAATTTGGATCCTTCGTGTATTTGTTTCAAGTTTCAGCAACTGTGAAAATTTTATTTCTTTAATGGCAAGAAAAAATCAAATTAATTTAGAAAACGTTGTGGTGTTGTTGCTGTTCACAATGAGAAAAAAAAATTTTGCGCTATAAAAAAAATTTAACTTACCGATGAAGGGGTAACAACACTACAATGTCAGGTTACTACTGCTACCACTTAGACAATAGAAAACGAACTAGCAGTGCAAGCATGATTTCAAACCAAAATATATTTATCCCTACCACTAGCAAGTGAAACAAGCAGGTAGAAGCAACAGGTAGGAGAATATTGCACGTCAGGTGGTGTAGTTAAACGAAGAGCGGGGGTATTGAACTTTCTGGAGGCGTAGCAATACAAAACCCGCTTTTGAAACTTCAAAAGAAGAAAAAGCATTTATAATACATACGATCACATAAAGACTGTACATTGGATTAATGGAAAAAGGTCCTTTGGACCGATGAAAACAAATTTGAAGTATTTGATAGCAAAGAAGGGGTTTTGTTCGTAAAATCCAAAGTAGTGATACCTCAATGCGTGGTCCCAACTGTCAAAAATATGAGGGGTGGTTTGTAGAGCTATTTTGAAGAGCAGGAGCAAGAAGGTACCCTCAATAACATTGTTTGGTCGACACAGTTGCCTGATCTGAACCCTATCGAGCTACTTTGGGATGCACTCGATAGACAAGTTAGAAAACCTCTTTTTACGTAAATTGCAGGAGTCCTGGAATGCCCTAACAGTAGTTCAACTCAAAAAACTTGTTGCAAGAATGCACAGGAAGTTATTAAAATAAAGGTGGCCATTTCGATGAACGCGGTTCGATTGTAATTAATTAGTGTTAATTAGTTTAATTCTCAATTTTATCCTTATTTCTAATTATTTTTAATGCCTTTAAATGAAATTTGGTATGTATTCCTTCAAAACTTTTAATATAAATAAAATCGAACAAGTAAATATTTCGAAAGTTTCTAAACATAATGCTAAATCTTATTTATAATAAAATAGTTAATTAAACATTGAATTATTATTTATTAAGCATAAGCTCTCAGTGATGCATATTACTATCTTATTTATAATAAATTATTTTAAATCGAGATAATAATATCGATTTGTATGCAAAGAAATAAATATAATATTTGTGGTGTAGGTACGTGCAAAGTTGAGCGTTTACTGAGAATTTATTAATTGGTATAGACGTCCCTATTTACTCGTGATAATATGGAAGTTTCAAGGAATTTTTTTTTAAATTTGGAAAAAAGTTGGACCCATTTTCATTTTTTCGTAACTCAATTTTTTGTTTAGCTTTTCCATTACCATTCGGAATATTGCTACTCTGCTTTTTCTGCAAAGTCTTTCCGATACATTTATTGAGGTGGATCAAATCCTCATGTTTCTCTCAACTAATTTATCCACAGAGTGTTGATGCTCACCCTGGGGGGAGCGCTAAGAAATTCAGTCAAGTCCGCTATTCGAACCCACAATTTCCGTCCTGTAACTCTACCAGCGATGACACCAACCACTGCTGTGGTATCGTAACTCAATTATTAAGCTCAAAATTGAATTTTGAAATACGTCGTGAAGGCAGTTGGAAGTATTAAGCATTTATTAGCAATAATTCTAGAAACAAAGCATTTCTCTAACGTGCTTAAGAACGGAGTAAAAAATTAAGAATGAGCTAGTGTGAGGTACACTAAATTTTTGGAGGTGTTATGCCTTTATCTGCGCCATTAGTAAAAATAGTATGAATAAGCTTAAAATCACTAGTAGTCAAATAAATGCATTTTAAAATGCATCCGTTCGTTTTATTTTAATATAACTTTATTTTTTTACTACAATTTGAATTATCTGTGAATAACATAATACGGGGTTATGTAATAAAAATATTTTTGCCATTCCGTGGGTAAAGTACTCACTTTTTACCCCGATTTGCGGGTGTAAAGGGGCACTTTTTTGAGGAACAATCGAATAGTCGAATTAAAATAAAAATCGTGGATCGAATAGTCGAGGGCGTAGGGGCATAAACTCGATTGCCGAATTAAAACGCAAAAATAAATTTAATGGGATTTATTTATAACTGATTAAACACACACACATAAAAAGGAAATACATGAACACAAAAAAAAAGATAAGATTTAAGTTAATTCAAAATTCAAAATTTGATGAAATTTAGTTAAACAATGCAAAATTTAAATGATATCAATTTTCTTACCTAGTAATGGAATTTTCGGACACAAGATATTTTTAATTGTCGGAGTCGCGACGTTATTAATTATGAAGTAAATTATTTTGAGGTTAACACTTAGTAAAAATTAGGTTGCGCCAAAAATATGACCGACCGTAACAATATAGCTGAGTGAAAATTGAGAAAAGACTGACTTTTGGACTAAATCTGAGGTGGTATTTATGTGATTTCCACCCCGGAGTGTGGGATAATTTCGTGAGAAAAGAGGTACTGGGGTCATAAATTTGACCCGAACTCATATTTGTTTATCAAGTTAATTCCACTTTTAGTAGTTGGGAATATTACTAGTGCTATTTTGTGATACTATCGACCACGTGCATTATTAAAAAAATGCGTTAAATTTTTGCTATAAGTTCCTACTTTACCTCCCGGAATTGCAAAAAACAGTAGATATATGCACGACGGGAGTAAAGTGACTTTTGGCCCGTGGGTAATTGTTTCACTCGGCTGGCGCCTCGTGTAAACAATCCTTTACCCTCGAGCCAAAAAAGTGTCACTTTGCTCCCTTGGTGCATAATGTACTATTTCAGCGTTCATCAAGATTAAAAAATTGTAACATACTCTCAAATTGATTAGTCCCGGTTGACGCCCTTTTTTGTAATCATAATTTCGCGGTTAATGTTTATTTTTAATTTTCAAATAAAATTAACGGAGAGGGACGCACCGCGAGAAAGTCATATGGGTCATATGACTAATTGTCATTATTGCACCTACTACATAATAATATGTCATTAGTAAAAACCGAGCTTTGCAACTAATGTTTTTTTTGGATTTAATTTTACACGTTATAAAACAAATTTTGGAATAATTTCGCATCAGATTTGGACATAGCGTAAAATTTGCCGTACGATGGCGTATTCAGCTTGATTTTCGTTATTTATGCATTTACCGAGTTTTGCATCTACAGGTCCCATATAATATGCACATTTTAAAGTAAAGGAGCGAAAAATTGTTATACATTTATAACGGCTCACAAAATTATTGGCACAAGATAAATTTATTCTCAAAACGGTGAAATATATTTTGATTTCAATTTTAACTGTAAGTTTATTTTCGCAAGTTTTATGTTAACAAACGTGCGTTCGCGAAACCACCTTGTTTTCACTCATACTTTGAACTTTTTCAATATATAACTAAATGTACCTATATTAATTTCCAACACAAAATTAAAATAACTATTTAATTAGCATATAATGATAAACAGTACGTCAATTTATCATGGGTTGATATTAATATTAGAGTGCGGCAGGGAAACTTGCTGATTTGGAACGTCAATAATAGAAAAAGTATTTCACATATCGGTTTAATTCTTTTTTTATCGTATTGTACACATCCTGAATTTTTTTTTCAAGTGGTTTTTAAAATGACATCGGACAAATGGCGGCCCTCATTAGCGATACACTGATCCACCCGCTTTTTGAAGTTTCCCTCCACTCTTTCGAGCATATCGACGGGAATGTTGGCGAAGGCTTGGCGAATGTTGTCCTTCAGGTGTTGCAGGGTCCGTGGTTTGTCATTGTAAACAATGGATTTGAGATATCCCCATAAAAAGAAGTCACAGGGAGCCAAATCGGGGGAGCGCGCCGGCCACAGTACGTCACCCCTCTAGGAGATGAGGCGCTCGTGGAAGTGTTCCCTCAAAAGTTCCATTGAAGTTCTCGCTGTGTGTGCCGTGGCTCCGTCCTGCTGGAACCATACGTCCCCAAGTTCCACTTCTTCCAGTCTTGGGAGAAAAAATGCATCAATCGTTTCTCTGTAGCGAACTGCATTCACAGTAACAGTGTGTTCTTCTTTTGTCCAAAAATGTCCGATGCCATTTTTAAAACCACTTGAGACAAAAATTCAGGATATGTACAATACGATAAAAAAAAAATTAAACCGATATGTGAAATACTTTTTCTATTATTGACCTTTCAATTCAGCAAGTTTCCCTGCCTCACCCTGTACAATCACATTATTCTTGTGCATTTGCTAAAATTTTAATGGTGTATTTTATACCTAGGAATGTTTGAAGACTTAAGTTATTTAATTAATAGTTTGTTAAATTTAGTTTTTTATATGAGTTTAATTTAATTAATTTAATTATAAAAAAATTACTTGTGTTAGTAGGATGCACTGAAAGAGCCGAAATCTATTCTTATTCTCATTGAGCATTACGTGTCCCAGATACTGCAATTTTCTGTCTTTGACCGTGTTTACCACCTCCGGTTCTTTGTTCATTCTTCTGGGTATCTCGTTATTAGTTACATGTTCCATCAATGAAACTCTTTCCATTCTTCGATAAATCCACATCTCAAAAGCCCGAAGCTTCTTCGTCGTCGACTCTGTCAGCGTCCAGGATTCGACCCCATAGAACTTCCACATTATCTGATACATTTATCCAATTTTTCTGTACCACTTGAAATATTTTGAGCGGAATTATGTCCAAGAAATACAGTTTCAACTAAAATTTCCTGAGTGAAATTACTTTCTGGAAATGAATTTTAAATTTCCCCAACTTTAGTTTCTTTATTGGAATTTTCGCTATTTGAAAAATCACCAGAAGCCGCAACCTCTTGGGAAGGACTAGTTGGCGCAAAAACATTATTGCTTGTTTTTAACGAAACTTCTTGGCAAAAACATAACACTAATTAAGATGAAATAGCTGATTATATTGTAATCTTCAGTATCAAGAACAAAAATAATAAGTTCCAATCAAGTAATCACTAGGTTCCATTCCTGATGGAATATAACCCCTACTCCGCCATTGAAACTACATTTCCCAATAGCTTTTGCCAATAGTTATACAACAGCGTAGTGATGATGTTGTTTCCGCCTTTATAGCATTCCGATGGATATATTATGTATTATGGATTTAGCCACACTGTTGGTTATTATTATTTTCAATATTATATGATATATTTCCTACCCACGCTTTTGATAATCTGCATTTTTGATCAAATTCCGTCATCCCAAAAATGAAATGATTTTTTCGCGTCTGTGTCCGTCTGCTTGATCTTCGTGGTCTTCTAAAATGTTCCACGAAGTTGATTATTTCCTCGTAGTCACTTTACCAGTCCATTATATTGATTATTTCTTTTATAAATAAATCTCCGAACTTAATAAGTATACATTTTTTCATTTTTGTATTGCCCATACTACAAGTGTTCATGATTGTACAATTTTTAATAAAAATTCGTTTTTAATTATAAATTTTTATTTCATATGGTGACCGGTTTCGTTTAAAGCATCGTTGGACCTCATCATGATATAATATGTCACAAAATAAATAAAAGACAAGTTTACAAGAGTAAAAACGTATTTTTATAAAACACTGTGCAATTAATACAAAAAACAAAACAAAACACAATCTAACAAAGAAACATAACCTCTATACCCTCACCGTTTGACGTTTTACTGTCAAGTTTAGTACCAACATTGTAAAATTTCTCGATTAGTTAACCCAAGTTTACAAAATTAGGTTAAATGACTGAAAAACCCATTTTATGGTTAAATTTTAACCTACGTTAGTTGACCAATATTTTAATATGAAATTGAATATTAAATTCAATTGACGGTAGAATAAGCAAAGTTGATTTTTTGATAAAATTAGTTTATTTAGAAAATTTATAGTAACAAGTGATGTTCATTGAATTTTGTTTTTCCTAATCGCACTTTAATGCTTTTGCGGTCGTTTAGGATTCATTTATTTGAGGGTTGAGTGCAGGGAATTTTTTTTGTTGTGATTTGGAATAATTGAGTTTTTTGTAAATAAATTTTAATTTTGTGCAAATATCAAAAATAGGATTTTTAATTTTCGCCTTTAGAGTTCTGAAAATAACAAACAACATTGAAGTAGCAAATGGTATTTTTAGAACAACAACCGGTAAATATCCAGAAAAATCTATGTTCATTTATTTGGCATTGTCTTTAAAAAATTGCTGGAATTTCAAGTCCCGTGAGCACAATTTTTTTAAGATGTTTAACCCTCAGTTCACCATACAAAATTAGTATATAACTGAAAATAATGGATTATGTAATTCACTTCAGATTGGTCTGATTAAACTGCCGATATGTTACAGACTCCCATTTCTGAACAGATTAGAAGGATTCGACTCCAGATGTAACTGGTGATCGTAGCAAAGGTTTTTTTTGCATTTCTTTCATGAATTACTTACAACTGTAACGTTTTACGTAAGAATAATAAATTTATCGGAAATTTAAGCAATGAAAATTGGTGTAACTTGGCCGATAGAAAAACGCAATTTCTGGACATCCAGAAGCAATTCGCACGAGAGGAACATCGTGAAAAGATCGAATTCCTTAAAGTCCAAACGGAACTATTGCGGGAAATACGCCAATTAGAATTGACAATAATGCGCGAGAACACATAGCAAAATTGGAGGGGCTTTGTACCAATTGTAGGAAATAAATTGTTTCAAATAAATATCAGTTATAAGAAATTGTGTTTTTCCAATGAACAAATTAACTTAAAATGCACAACAAATCAAAAATACAGACCAAATAAAGAAAGAAAATTTGTTTATGACGGATTGTATGACGTTTTACAAAATTATTTCACTGCCTACCAACATTACATAATTTTTCGAATAATTAACCCTGTTCACAAAAGTTAGTTACTAAAAAATCCAAACATAATTAATTTCGTGGTTAAAACTCTGTAACCTAGGTTAATTAACCAATATTTTAACCTACAACTGAACAACTGGGCCTAAGAAGTCGACAAATAATAATTTTCATGCTGCTACTACAAACAGACTTAAATGCCTTTATTGTGGTCATGAGCATGTAACAACCCGCGTTAAGATTCTTAATTAAATATATACCGACTACGGAAATTGTAACAAGTAAAGCGGAATTTATGAATATAAAGGTTAAATTATTATGTTGCGTATAAAATTAGGTTATAGTTACTAATCAGTAGAATAATTAATCTGTCCATAATTATTTAAACATATTAGTATATAATAATAATCAATTACACTTAATGAAGAGTTAAATTAAATCTTCATCTGAAATACTATGATACGCCACTGGTAACTTGGTGTAATGAATTAACAAAAGACACTTGTAAGTGGTAATAAAAATAATTCCCACAGTGTTAGGTAAAAATGTATCACAATAGACCTACATCTAGGTGGTCCTTTATAATTCTAAGACTAGACAAAAAGACAGTAAAATAAGAAATCGCTATTATTAAGTCTCGCCAAAAACGATATAGATGATTTTATCTCACCAGGGGAACAGGTGAAAAATTCTATAAAATAATAGGAAACACAGAACTTTAAAAGCCAAATGCAATTAGAGCTATAGTAAAAGGGACAGTTATTGCAATAAATGACTTAAAGAAAAACTAAGAACACGGAAACTAAAAGCCTCACCTTGCAGGTGCGAACCCTGCCCTTTGTTTAAAAATAAGATTCACGTAAATGATAAAATAATGTTGGGTGGTCTGAAAACGGTACACTCCGCATAAAAATTGCAATTAGCCTTTAACACCATTTCAAAGAGGAGGATTTCAGAATGTTAAACTACCAATCCAACCCCCACTCACCTGAAAGAATATTGTTCAAATTCAATAAATAGGGATGTAAGATCAAAAATCTTTAGTTCCACCGGAAGGGGTCTTCTGGAAAAGTCGTCTATTAAATAATTGAAAGAACTGTTCGGGAGTTCATAAAATCGTTTATCTATTAATTCAAGTAATTCGACTAAGTTTTTAATTCAATTAAATCAATTATCAATTTAAAGTTAATTCGAGCTAACTAATAAACTTAGCTCCCTTTTTGTTGAAGTGCTAACAATTTTTATAATTTTTACTAAATTAAATTAGTTTTAAAACTGGTTAAATAAATTATTCGCGAGTTCGGTAATTTACAAATAAACTAAAGTTCAAATAAACAGTTAATCATCAAGTAATCTTCGAATCCAAAGGGCCAATAAATCTGTCCAAAGAAAGACCGAGGAACATAAATAAAGGTATATGTCATAAAACTTGCCTATTCGGTAAACTCGTAAAAAGATTAATTATTATTCTACTGTCTCTCGTCAAATACAAATCTCAATTACTTAATTAAATTAGTTCTATTTTATTAACGTTACATAATATGTTTGTAGAACCAATTGTTTTGTTCTTTTTTAATTTTTTTATTATTGTTTAATATTATTTAATAAACCATTTATTGTTAAAATTGAAATCTTTTCTTATAAACAAATGCGTTTATATTCAGTGTAGTTAGTTGTTTGTCATAAATATCCTGCGTCTTTGAGGAACCAGCCGCATTTCCACGTTTACCAAGAATAAGTTAGCGATTGAGGAAGTAAGTAGTTTGGAGTTTTGGATTATCGACTCGCTATCAGATTCCATTTGATAGAAAATAGACAATCCTGGTGGCAGCGTTAATTAAAAGAAGGGGTTAATTAAAATTAACCCATAGTGACGTTATCACAAGCATATTCTACAAATGTAAATAATTTGTAAAATGAGCTCTAGAGCAAAGAAAAGAACCAATTAAACAACTCAAACGTTGCATTTACGTGCAAAATCTCGTGTTTAAACAGGTTATTATACCTCGGCTGGAATTATGTAGTGGTGTCCAATCTCGCAATGAACGTTATCGACGTGTTAGAACATGATTGTCATCTAGTATTCTTGTGGTCCGATTCAATAATTACGTTGGCTTGGTTAAGAGGGTTATTAAATGGGTTTGTTACAAATCGTAAACGTTTGTTGCAAATCGAGTAAGCGAAATGCAAACATTAACTGATGTAAACAACTGACTCACGACTTGTTGACTCTGTGCTGTTAGTTCAAAGGTTCTAACGTGGCCGTGGGTCTAAATTGTGATGGTATGTACCTCGATGGTTTTCTGAAATCGAGGCGAACTGAAATTTATAGGACAGAAACATCGATTTTGACATACCCGTACAATGTGCTATGTCGTACTAAATTTCATATTTTAATCAAAATCAAGATTTTAAGTTAACTGATAAATTCTCATCGGTAATTAAAACTAAGAGTTTTAAATACATAATAATATTTGTAAGAAATACGAAGCTCCACTTGAAAACATCATAAAATCAAAGCTGTTATTTTTTAATATTTGCTTTGAATATTTCAAATAATAAATGTTCGAGTTGGGCTGTTGGGGTTAAAAGTTCATCATCATCATCATATTTTCCTTCACGGATTAGCTCTTTGACCGGTTAAAAGTTAATATTACTATAATAAATTTAATATAAAGGGCTTCAGCCTAAAAACATTGTGTATGTTTGATTGCATAATTACGAAAAATTTAAATTTGCAATAAGAAATTGACTCCGTCCACTTCAAATAACTTCATTATGTGGAATGCGTCATCTTTGAAGAGAATAATGGTGGCTGGTACTGAGAGAGTTTTGCCATATTGGACAATCCGACGTCACTTGGGCCATAAACGGTAGCACAGATTTAAAACACTACTAAATAAGTCCCCCCCCCTATTATAGCAAACCACAAGCCATCCACCCCCCAAATTCAAATTAAAATTTTAAATCAATATACAGTTCACAAGTTAATAATTATTAAAGTATAATATTTTAATTTATTTCGTATGAATGGTCCAGTGTCGGATACTATAGTTTCCAATTAGTCTGAATTTTGTGATTGGTTAAATTTAAATACCACCCTAAGTTTTTAGTTAATAATTTTTATTAAGAAGGGTAAGTCTAAAAGTCTATTCCTAAAAATATTTTGAGGGAGTTGGCCCCGGGTTTTCATTGATCAATTCCCATTGTTGGTGTGGTCAACAGTTGTAATAATTTAGTGATAACTGTTAAGTTGTAATCGTTAATTAATTTTTGTGCCCCGCTTTAATGGTTTATTAAAAATTAATAACTTCGATTCGAAGTTGTTAATTTTTGTTGTGTTGCGGTTGGAAAGATAAAGATAATAGTTTTGATTTTCAAAGGATGATAGTGAAATAGATCCAGTTTTTAAAGTGATTGTAAATTAAGCATCGCTCCTATGATATGGAAGGATCTTTATTATATGCTAGGTAGGCCCAAATGTAGGCTATTTCGAGCAATTAAATACTGGTGGGTCGCAGGTGAGCCACCAAGTATTATGAATTTTATAATATTTTTAATTTTTATAATTTTATGTGTTTGAATATTTAATTACTTTTTTATGTACAAACAATCAATTTTTATTTTATGACTTATGTGCAAACATTATTTTTATATTTTTCAACCAATTAATAGTTATTTTTATAAGATTAAACTTGCAATTAAAATAATTTCATTTTATTGTGTTATTTGTTTAGAATTTATTTAGTTAATTCTAGTTTTCATGTACAGCCCTCCAATTCATGCTCGCCGATTGATTAGTCCCGGCCTAAAACTTTGTTTTTGCTTTGTAATCATAATTTCCGTTAATGTTTATTTTTCATTTTTAAATTAAATTTTCAAATAAAATTAACGGAGAGGGACGTAGTATATTCTTTGAAATTGTTAATTATTTATTCGATATCTAGTCTTAATTGTTATTTGATTATTATTATTTATAATTAATGAGTAATTACTAACCGATAAGAGTATCGAGAAAAACATTGATTATTTATCGCAATGATTCGCGCTGAATGTGTCACGAAAGAATTTGTTTATAAGAATAAGTTTATAAATATTATTTTAAATTAAAATTCTAGAAAGCTGAATATTTTTGTTGGAATAATTTCTTCTTTTAAATTATCCGCCAATTCGTTCGTTAATTATTTTATTGGGCGTGTTCCAGTAACAGGTTCCACAAAATACTGAAAAGTCACTTCTGATGACCACCGACCCTACGCATGCATCCTTAATTAAATATGTATAAATTAACTGTTTCTCATAGGAAAATAATAATTTACTAAGTTCACAATAGGAGCAAAATATTATGCTTAAATCCTTCTATTTTTAAAGAAAACTCTTATACTAGTTGGGGGGGGGGGGAGAATTACGAATTCTAATTATTCCTTTGATAAAAAACATCTAATTATTCTACCACAGACACATTGCCACAGTAAGGACAGTGTTTGTCTTAAGGCGAAACCCATACAATTTGAATATTTGATTTTTTACTGGTAAGTCACAATAGTTTTATTTGTTTTTAAAATGTTGTTCTCATGTAGTGTATTTTATAGTTTTTGCCTGAGGATGAGAATACAATCGCGAAACTAGTTGCAAGATTGAAGAATTTTGTTTTAATCCTCGGAGAAAGTACTTGAGATATCCAATTAATTTGATGGGTAATTTACCTGACACCCGAATTAACAATTACCTATACAATTTTCTAATATCGGAGTTGACTATGGGGACCCTTCCTATTAAAAAATCATAGAAGCAAGGGAGCTAAACTATAGGGTTTTCCAATAGGGACGGGTCGATGTTAAAATTGAATAAAACAAGTTGTATGTGAGTTGTCAACGAATTTTTTATTTTATTTGAAAGGCCTATCAATGACATTATTTGTGGAAAATCACATCGTTTAAATGACCGCCGCGGCTTCGCTGGGTGGTGCGCATCCGAGAGGTCCAGTTTTTGATTACTTTGGCTCATAGATCAGGCTGAATTTGACCGATGGCATGGGTTATGTTGACTTTCAGGGCACTTGTCGTTTGGGGCTAATTGGCATAGACCTGCGACTTAAGGAAACCCCACAAGAAAAAGTCTAACGGGGTTAAATCGCAGGATCTCGGTGGCCAGTTCACATAGCCCCAGCGTGAGATAACCATGCCCTCAAATCTCTCGTCCAGAATATCCATTGTGGCATCAGCTCTGTGGCACGTAGCGCCGTCCTGTTTGAACCACATATCGTTCACATCCATATAATCCAAATTCACCAAGTTGATGTCTGCGAAAGGCCGAGTTCTTGTGCGCGGCGCGGAATTGACTGCGTCGGGTTCTCCTGCACACTCTCACGGACAGCGGCGATGTTTTCGACAGATCTTGCGTTTCGTTGACGTACGGGTGTTGGCTAATTGTTCAGTGAACCGGTCGACTCGAATTTGGCCACCAAACGTTGAATAGTCGACTTGGAAGGACGACTATGTAAAATGGGCGCAACGCGCGTATCGTTGCCACAAGAGAACACCCATTTTGATAATAAAGTTTTATCATTTGCACGTTTTGCTCAACGTTGTAACTTGCCATGGTGATTTGTCTTTAGTAACTCAAAATTAAAAAAGAAAAAAATTAACAAAAGATAAAACAACATGGCCGCCATGAACCGTCAAAATCGACCCGCCCTATAGGAAAACCCTATAGTATAAAATCATATATTTCATTGTTTGCGTGTACCAGTACAAAGGTCGTGCATTTAGAAGTTGTCTTCTACCTATCAACTAGAGCCTTTCTAGCCACTTTAAAACGCTTTGTTAACGAGCGGGGAAAACCGACCAATATTTATTCAGATAATGGTTCAAACTTTGTTGGGACAAATAACGAAATTGACAAGGTTTATGAATATTATTTATAGGTAGACTCTGAAATATCGGCGATTAAAAGAATTCAGTGGCAATTTACACCGCCACAATCAGCACATTTTGGTGGTTTATGGGAAGCAGGTATAAAAAGCACCAAATCTTTTAAGAAGAATCGTTAGAAGTAGTTCGTTGATATTCGAATATTTCAATACAGTTTTGGTTCAAATCGAAGGCGTTCTAATTTCGCAACCACTTGGTCCGTTATCCTCAAACCCTGGCCATGTGGCAGCATTGACACCGGCTAATTTTTTAATAGGAAGAAATTCTGCATAATCGGTTTCAAATGGTGTATAGCATTTTTGGTCACGATGGAAAAAGGAATACGAAGCTCAGCAAAAAAATGATTCTTTTTAAAACGCCAATAAGATTAATTAGTGTAAAAAAATTGCGAAAAGAAAATACAAAATCGGTCTTCTGCGATTGTTCGACGGATTTCGTTAGGTAATTGTTCGTACTTTAACATACTAAAAATCGTCCTTTCTAAACCCTGCGCTTCTTACCGAATTCTTCGCCGGAAGTTGAAATTTTTAATGATGATATGAACATGATGTTTTTCGACAAATATATTTTTAAACAAATTTCCATTTCAGCTATATTGTTTTTATACAGCTCGGTAAAAATATTAATAAAAGTTATAATATACCTATTATCATCTTCGAAATCATGAATTGAAGAGTTTCCTAATTATGGTCAGGGGGTTCTGACTTTTAGCTATGTTGTAAGATTTGGGTTCCTAATAAAAACTCTGAGTTGGCAAAATTTGAGAAATTTATAGATATATAGAAATAGAAATTTGTTTAAAAATATCTTGCCGAAAATCATCATTTTCACTTCTTCATTAAAAATTTCAACTTTCGACGAAGAATGAGGCAAGAAGCTCAAGGTTTAGAAAGGACGATATTATTTAGTATGTTAAAGTACGAACAATTACCTAACAAAATTCACCGAAAAATCGCAGAAGACCGAGTTTGGATTTTTTTTATCAAAATGTGCCCAATTTTCTTATACTAAATAATAACTGCAGGTTTACCAAATTGCTGCCTCCAGCTTATCACAGGATTAGATCAATACACGAGACCGACAACACTACACGAAGAGACCAATAGAGAAATTTTAAAAGACCAGATAACGAGACTTTCTGACAAATTATACGCTAGACAAATTAAAACAAACGACATCAGCTCAAAACGTAAAAATAAATTACAATTCCAAAACTTACCGACATTTATATTAACAGGCGAAAACAAAATAATAACGACAACGAATATAATACATACTAGCTGCAACGCTTCTGTAAACGAGTTACCAATGAATTACTAAACCACGAATGAAAGCGCAAAAAAAATTCATTTTCCTCAGAATTACTTTTTAAGTTAGTATGTGATGTCATTAATTTGTTTATTTATTAATTTGGTAATCTTTGAATCTTTTAGAGTGAGTGATCTCGATTCAATATTATTTTAAGTCGGTTTTTAAATGTTTTCACAACAAATAAATAAAAGTTCATATAAATTAAACGAAAATTATAAAAGAAAATAAATTAATTATTCAGAATGTTTTATAAGCCAATGGGCTAAAAATATCAAAACTCGAGATATTTTATGTCTAAGCATGAGGGAATCCAAACTAAACCCAAATATTAAATGTAGGGTAAATACCTGCATTGTGTGTTATTTATCCTGCATAGATTGTATAATTCACAATTTTTAATAAAATTATTTTTTTTTGATTTTTGCTTCTTTTAAAGCAAATTTTTGGAAATGTTACAGTGAATTTTAAATTTTGAATTTTAAATAAATTTAAAATTTTTGAGATTTTAATTTTGTAAAATGCCAGAATAGCTGTGGTAATCAAAGCTCGAGGTGGTGGTACCAAATATTAATTAAAAATGAAAAATTACTTAATAAACATGGGCGCTTAAAAAATGTACTACCAGTTTTATTGCATTTGTAGCGAATTTAGTTTGTTATTACAGATTCATTTAAAAAACCAGGCATATTTAATGTGTGGTCCTAATTCGCTTGCGTGCCACTGTACATGAACCACAAATTCATGAATTATGATCTTAATTGATGCAATTTTTACACTTACATTAATGACACCATTTGAAATAGACTCGCTTTTTACAGGTAATACATTTTTACTATTAGCACATGTGCGATCTTTGGAATTAGAACTTGTATAGTAAAAGCATTTTTGGCTTACTCTTCTCAATTAATTTGGCAAAATCCCGCAAATTATCGATACAATTTTTATTTTTTGCCAACATTTCAAGTGCAGTTTTCTTTACAATTAATTGGAAACTAATTTTGAACGGTTTAAAAACTGAAATTTCAGGGTTTTTTACTTACTAATGAAAATAACGCATACTAAATTCTCTACAAAAATAATGTTATACTTATATTGTTAATTGACTGGTTGTAGAATTGTAGTTATTATAGGAATCAGTACTACACAATTCCTATTGTTTAATTTTTACTACATCGATAATACCTATAAAATATTATAATTGGTTAACCGATTTACAGCAGTACCATAACTGAGTCCCATACATAACTAGCAATTATAATTTTGAAAACATCGTAACGAATTGGTCGTATTTGTTTAATGGATCGAATTAACCTCTATCTTTTTTGTAAAGTTTACTTTGGCAAACACAAAAAATTAAATTTATAAAAGGGTATTATTGGTGCGTGAAGAATCAATTATTATCAATTAATAATAACACAAAAATTATTGCAATTGGTGGTTAAGATGACCTGCCTTCCAGAGAGAATTGATTAACCCATCTTTACATGATGAAAACTTGAAAGTCGATTGTACCTCGTCCTTCGACGAAGACTTGGGATCGACTTTCTTCAAATATGTTTAGGAATGCCGACTTGTCCTTCTCAAGAAAAATTGATTACCATATCGTTATGTAATCATGTTATGGAAAATCAGAATCGCACCGGTAATGTTGGTTTCATTAATTTTGTATTTACCTTAAGTTCGATCAACACGTGAGGTAATACGATATTTGGTTAATCTAATCAATGCATAAACAACAATAACTACACAATAGTATCCAAGTCGTTATGTTTCTAATCGGTTTAGGTAAGCTTTTATTGTTTCATTGTTTCGTTATTAGCATCATTAATTTGTTTTAATAACGATAGCCTTTTATATAGGTACATATTTATCACGTATGCCCCATAAACTATGTTTATTACTCGGAATACAATAGGGACTATTTTATAATTACAAATTATTTTTGTAACGAATAATTTGCAAGTTATTTGTCGTAATATCTTAAAAATTTTGCAACTAATTCACACATAATATTCAAGTTCGATCTATCGCTTACAAAACAAAAACCATGTGAAGAAAATATCGTGCTTAATAAGAAAGTTACAGTGAGTAAATACAGTGACTCACAAAAGTGAGCATACACCTTTGAAACACGTAATAATTGCATTATTTTTCAAGGAAATATATGAATTATTAATTCCATTTTTTCATAATTATATTGTTGAATTTTGTTGACGCTTATGTTTTAGGTCACAAAAGTGAGCATACACTTGCAGATTTTCTAATATTATGAAGCGACAATGCAAAAATAATTGAAATATTTAGTTGCACTAGTTACTAATTACTATTACCAAAAATGATAGTGCGGACGTTTTAGCAGTAAATTTTATCGAATTTTAGGGAAATGAATTCAAAAAGAAGTGGAATGGACTTAGCTACAAGGAAAGTGATATTAGTATTAATTTTCGAAGGAAAATCTTTCTCCAAGTTGGGCAATTAGTTGGAAAATCCCATGTTACTGTACAAAAAATGATAAATAATTATAGAAATACCGGAACCTTGTAAAATAAACGTTGAAAATTGCGGATGAAAATTTTATAATAACGAAAATGAAACGAAAACCCCAAAAAGTATACCAAAATTGACGACAAAAGTATCCTTTATGATTAATAAATCAATTTCAACAGAAACTATTCGAAAAATCATTGATTCAAGAGGGTGTAATGGTCATACAACCATCAGGAAGAAACCATTCGTTTCTAAATAAATCGACTAACACGTGTACAATTTGCTAAAACTTACTTGCACAAATAAAAGTAACAAATTTTGGGACACTGTAAATTTTAATGATGGAAGTAAGTACAATTTATTTGGTTTGGATGGGCAACAAATTGTGTCCAAAAACGAAATAAAGAAAACATGTGTAGAACAGTGAAACACCATGGCACTTTAGTTTTAGTTTGGTCGTGTATGGGGGTCGAATGGGTTTGGGAATCTAGAATTTATAGATGGTATTGGATGGTATTATAGACAAGTATAAGTATTTACCAATTTTGCATAATAGTTTATAACCATCTGTTGAAAATTTAACATAATACCACCCATTTATTATTTCCAGCAGAACAACGACCCTAAGCATTCGTCATATTTAGCTCAAGAATGGCTTTTGTACCATGTATGCAAGCAATTGATGAAAACCCTTCCCCAGTCACGCGATATTAACCCTATAAAACATTTGTGATTTGTATTCCCAAAAAGTGAGAAATAGTCATTGCAGTATTAAAAGAGTATTCAAATCAAAATTTTTAGAAAAATGGCAGAAAATTTCGCTGGAATTAACGAAAAAGTTAGTTCATTCTATGCCAAAACAGTTGCAAGCGGTTCTGCGATCCAATGGATACCCTACAAAATAATACGGTACATAAAATTGTGTAATATTTCTATATAAAAACTGTAGTGTATGCTCACTTTTGTGACGTGTAATATAGGTGTTTTTTGATTAAGCGTTTTATGATTGGCAAGATGAGACAAATTTTTAAACTATTTTGGGTATAAAACTTCAATACGGTTTTTAGAAGTTAAATATCAAACATTTTTATTAAAAATACATATATTTCCTTGAAATATAATGCATTTATTATGTGATTTAAGAGTGCATGCTCACTTTTGTGAGCCACTGGAAGTGATTCAGACGCCTCATAAAATTGCAATAATTTCCATGTAATTCGATTATTTAAACAGAAAATAGCCATGTCAACTTACAATCAGATACCTTGTTTATTAAGGCCACCAAATTACTAAATAAATTTGAAAAATTCTACTTATAAGCAAAAATAACATACCTACACTTAAATCATTTGATAAGTGATATTGACGTCAATAAATGAAACGGCCAGTACCTACGCTTTGTGTTCCTTGATGGAATTCTTACTATGCAGAAACAATTGTTATAATGCTCATACTGCTTTCTGCTGATATCACAAAAACAATAATCTCACTTGGAATTATTTAATTCAATATTAAAACACAATAAGGTGAAGAAGTAAAAATCAGCTTCGATTTACGTCAGTTGTTGAATTTGCATAATGCCAAGGGTAAATCTTACCGTCAAATTTCCAAATTATTAAATATTGCTGAAAGTACCGGGTGCGACATTGCAAAAACAGTTCCATCTAACTAACAGCAAATCTATTATGGGATAAATTAGACAGGAAAGTGAGAACTATTCCAAAATTGAAAACGCGTATTAATCGAAAGACTTAAACGGGAATGGGCTCGGATAAAAGTCAACTATTTACAAAAAATTATTTTTAATATGTTCAAACGGTTCCAACATGTTTTACAACAAAAAGGGTATCCCACTAAATACTAAAAATTGTGTCAAACTTAAAAATTTTAGAGAATTTAAGTTATATGTGCAAAACAGTCCAAATCATTTATTGACACCAGAATCACGTATAAAATTGCCTTAATAAACAACCTGATGGTAAGTTGACATGACTATTTTCTTTTTAAATAATTGAATTACATGGAAATTATTGCAATTATATCAGGTGTCGGAATCATTTATTTAGCCACTGTATGTATTATTATTATTATTATTTTGTACTGAATATTAATTAGTGTACTTATTCGTCTCAGATATTTGCCCATCAATTAGCATTTTCTACTTGCTATATGAATTTATAAATACTTTTACAATAAATATTAAATACAATAAATCTGAATCGAGAGTTCTCGCGCATAAATGAAGCCAAAGTGGCAACAAGTGTTTGTAGCCAAGTTGAGTACTTCAACATAATTCCAGTCGCTAGCCTAAACATTCATACGAAGGTTTTAAAAGAACCAAAACATTTATGTAGACCACCCGCAGTATAAGGCTAATAAAAGTGCACATCGTATATTATTTGTGAATAAAGGGATAATTTCAAATTCTGATTGTATTATATACAACTTCAACAAATAAAACATAAACCGCAATTTTGGAACAACATAATTGTGTACACATTACTGCTCAACAGTTTGGAAACCCTTGAATTTTTTTTAAATATAAAAACTTTTGCTACAAAATACCACTTAAATTTTGATTTATCTTGAAGCCCTTGTAAATTGCATAAATATAAATTAAACTACTTTCAAAAAAATTTGGATCCTTCGTGTATTTGTTTCAAGTTTCAGCAACTGTGAAAATTTTATTTCTTTAACGGCAAGAAAAAATCAAATTAGTTTAGAAAACGTTGTGCAGTTGTTGCTGTTCACAATGAGAAAAAAATTTTGCGCTATAAAAAAAATTGAACTTACCGATGAAGGGGTAACAACACTACAATGTCAGGTTACTACTGCTACCACTTAGACAATAGAAAACGAACTAGCAGTGCAAGCATGATTTCAAACTAAAATATATTTATCCCTACCACTAGCAAGTGAAACAAGCAGGTAGAAACAACAGGTAGGAGAATATTGCACGTCAGGTGGTGCAGTTAAACGAAGGGCGGGGTATTGAACTTTCTGGAGGCGGAATAGCAATACAAAAACCGCTTTTTAAACTTCATAAGAAGAAAAAGCATTTATAATACACACGATCACATAAAGACTGTACATTGGATTAATGGAAAAAGGTCCTTTGGACCGATGAAAACAAATTTGAAGTATTTGATAGCAAAGAAGGGGTTTCGTTCGTAAAGTCCAAAGTAGTGATACCTCAATGCGTGGTCCCAACTGTCAAAAATATGAGGGGTGGTTTGTAGAGCTATTTTGAAGAGCAGGAGCAAGAAGGTACTCTCAATAACATTGTTTGGTCGACACAGTTGCCTGATCTGAACTCTATCGAGCTACTTTGGGATGCACTCGATAGACAATTTAGAAAACCTCCTTTTTACGTAAATTGCAGGAGTCCTGGAATGCCCTAACAGTAGTTCAACTCAAAAAACTTGTTCCAAGAATGCCCAGGAAGTTAATAAAATAAAGGTGGCCATTTCGATGAACGCGATTCGATTGTAATTAATTAGTTTAATTCTCAATTTTATCCTTATTTCTAATTATTTTTAATGCCTTTAAATGAAATTTGGTATGTATTCCTTCAAAACTTTTAATATAAATAAAATCGAACAAGTAAATATTTCGAAAGTTTCTAAACATAATGCTAAATCTTATTTATAATAAAATAGTTAATTAAACATTGAATTATTATTTATTAAGCATAAGCTCTCAGTGATGCATATTACTATCTTATTTATAATAAATTATTTTAAATCGAGATAATAATATCGATTTGTATGCAAAGAAATAAATATAATATTTGTGGTGTAGGTACGTGCAAAGTTGAGCGTTTACTGAGAATTTATTAATTGGTATAGACGTCCCTATTTACTCGTGATAATATGGAAGTTTCAAGGAATTTTTTTTTAAATTTGGAAAAAAGTTGGACCCATTTTCATTTTTTCGTAACTCAATTTTTTGTTTAGCTTTTCCATTACCATTCGGAATATTGCTACTCTGCTTTTTCTGCAAAGTCTTTCCGATACATTTATTGAGGTGGATCAAATCCTCATGTTTCTCTTAACTAATTTATCCACAGAGTGTTGATGCTCACCCCGGGGGGAGCGCTAAGAAATTCAGTCAAGTCCGCTATTCGAACCCACAATTTCCGTCCTGTAACTCTACCAGCGATCACACCAAGCCACTGCTGTGGTATCGTAACTCAATTATTAAGCTCAAAATTGAATTTTGAAATACGTCGTGAAGGCAGTTGGAAGTATTAAGCATTCATTAGCAATAATTCTAGAAACAAAGCATTTCTCTAACGTGCTTAAGAACGGAGTAAAAAAATTAAGAATGAGCTAGTGTGAGGTACACTAAATTTTTGGAGGTGTTATGCCTTTATCTGCGTCATTAGTAAAAATAGTATGAATAAGCTTAAAATCACTAGTAGTCAAATAAATGCATTTTAAAATGCATCCGTTTTTTTTATTTTAATACTAGGGGGGCTCCGCCCCCTGGCCGCCTTCGGCGGCCCAACCCCCTTGGGCCGCTTCGCAGCCCAATATTCCCGGCCGGTTTACGGTTGAACCACCCCCATTGGATTTTGGATTTCGGGGGAGGGGGAGTGGCAAGTATTAACCTGCACGCACTTAGGCCACTCTACCGGACCCATTGTACTGCTTCCACTTTGTTGCTCACCCCCAGCCTGACCCACAATGTCGACACTGCTAAGTATGACCGCAGCCGTTAGGCGGTCTCTCGCCCTCACCACCGACCAAAACTCCCCAACAATGGCCGGCACCACGAACCAGGGACGTCCGTTCGATGACCGAGTTCTGAGAAGTTCCGCGATTGCGTAGTCGATGGGGAGTAGGGGTGATTTTTTTTTATTACCCTGTTTGACATATTAGATCAGCTCAAATCAGGGGGACCGCCGGTTTAACGTGCCCTCCGAAGCACGAAGACGGTTCATTGGAGGAAAGAAAGTCCGAAAGAAAATTGACTCCTACTGGACTCGAACCAATGCCTTTAGCATCTGTAGTCGATTGCTCTAACTACTCGGCCAATGACCTTCTTGGCCACCCCCATTTTGCCACCTCGTAATTCCATATAAATGAGAAATCTTGAGAGTTATAAAACTTCTTTCCATACGACATTTTTTTGTTATGTCGCTTGTACTTTGAATTTGTATTCCATCCTTTGCTCGACATCTTGATAATGCTACATATAACTGTCCGTGACTAAACAAAGGCCTATCGACATTTATACCAACTTTGTCAAAGCTCTGCCCTTGACATTTATTTATAGTTATAGCGAATGCCAACACTATCGGAAATTGTCGTCTATGTAGTACAAATGGTAATCCGCTTGCAGATGTATCGCCAGTATCCAATTTGGATCCTGGCGATAATTTGGACAGTTTAACTTTTCCATTATGACAAAAACTTTTCTTGCAAAATTCATTTTTCCAAAAAATAGCATAACAATTTGAACATTTCTCGGTCATTTCACCCGCATCATGAGGAGTTACGATTCCAAAACAGTGACCAGATCTGTCGATGATCGCTGTAGCGCTCTTCTTTTTGTGCTTCTTTCAGTTGAAGGTTTTGCTGGTGGTTTTAATGTTGAAGGTTCTTGTTCCTCTTGTAGTTGTACCGATTCTAAAACAGTGGCCAGATCTGTCGATGGTTGCTGTAGCGCTCTTCGTTTTCTGTTTCTTTCGGTTGAAGTTTTTGCTGGTGGGTTTGATGTTGAAGGTTCTTGTTCCTCTTGTAATTGTACCGATTCTAAAACAGTTGCCAGATCTGTCGATGGTTGCTGTAGCGTTCTTCTTTTTCTGCTTCTTTCAGTTGAAGTTGTTGCTGGTGGTCTTGATTGTTGAAGGTTCTTATTTCTCTTGTAGTTGTTGCTGTCGAGTTTTGTGTTTTCTCGAACGTTCAGTAGATGTTTTTCGTCTTTTTTTCTTTCTGTGTACTTTCAGTATCTGAGGATGTATCCCGTTGTGGTCGCACTCCTTTGTTTGCTTTTATTCCATCTGTTCTTAGAATTAAAGAAGCTCCGCTAATTATAACAGTCGGAAAACGTAAAATCCTTTTTTGGTTAAAGATAACTTTTAAATGAGTCCTCATCTCTAGCCGAAACTATGTATTAACCGTCAGGATCTCATTAAATTTTGTGATATGATCAAAGTTGAAAGGTAATGATTAGATGTTAACTCTCGAACAGCTATTGAATTTAAAGGTAGAATGGTAGTAATTTTTGGACAATAGTATTAAATTATTTTTTACTTCAATTACTATTATAGTACTTAATTCTCCAAATTGTGATCGTGATAGTACAACTTCTTTAACTTACTTAATATATAGACATCAACGTCCTATAAATATATATATAGGCTATAATCCTATGATACGGTGATCCAATGATCCGGTGATCCGAAGAAAGCAATAATCTGATTATCTGATTACGGGTCAGATAATCCGTACTCTTTTACTCCATATAAGTAAAACATAAAACTTTATGTGCAAACTTTTTATGGAACGTTTTTGAATAACAATTTTAAATCAAATTAATGATTGGTTCTTTTTTTTAACCAATAGCCAATGAAATTGCAAAACGTTTTATGGATAAGGGATTACCAACCTTATATTTTAAAACGAAGAAAATCTTGGAGAACTACCTTTTTAAATTAATAAATCGATGTTTAACAATTTTGGTTTTTAATTTATATTGCATTCCCTTTGACTTATATAATAGAATTTTTTATTGGTTGTCAGATTATCCTATTATCGAAAACGTTGCATAAAATCGTTGCATGAAATCGTTGCATAAAAACGTTGCATAAAAGCGTTGCATAAAAACCCTTATCTTTTTATATTGTTACGGCGACGCCGTATATTTTGGGCTATCATGGTTTGCCCATTTCAATAATATTAAATAATAATTGAAAATCTCAAAGTTTCATGAAAATAACAAAGTTTTCAATGAAAATAAATGCGGTTCAACGGGTTCCGATTGTATGTGTTAATATTTGAATATTATGCCAACCGACGTTCTTTATCAAAAGATAATTACAAAGTCTTACATTGAGGAAGGAATGTACAAAGTAATACGGTACACCTGTTGATACCAAACCTGTCGTCTTCCGACCGCGGGAATCATTCTTATCAACAAAAATTATAATTTTATAAGAGATAAAATTCCGACATCACTATACCCCATTCATTTTCAGTTAAAATGTAATAATTTACTTTGTAATAATGTCATGTTCAAGCGAGTACCGCGCTGAGAAACAAAGAAACCGTATAATATGCATTTTTGTAAATAGAATTTAACTCGGCATAATGTACTTTTCCCCGCTAAAATGATCTCATCAAACGTTAAAAAAAATTGGAAGTAGGGACGAAAAAGGCAAGGCAGTCTCTCAAAGCCAGCGACCAAAATAACTTCTACCTAAAACGTACCTATTATCTGCCAAAGTGTAATATTTTTTTAACTTTCCAATTCGGAAGAAAACCTCAGTAAATAATTTCCTACAATCATAACGAGAAATTATTATCGAATAATTACAAAAAAAGTAGTGATAACGAAAACCTAAAATTCGGCGACTTAAAACATTGAACAATTAAAAATTAAAAGTGTCGAATACAATACGGAAATCCTAACTAACGGAGCATCAACTACTACTAAACAAATTGAAACAGCAAATCAATCAACTCTAGAATTCGGTGTAACAATCGAGATTAGTGTAAATCAATACTATCTACGATCGTGAATCGAATTGAAGTTAATACCAATAATAAACGCGATCATACTCCAATTAAATCGCGAAAATTACTAAAAGCCAAGTATAAAAAGAACATTACTTCAATTTAAATTAGTACTGGAACAAAATTATAAACATTTAAGTGTCCCATCTTCAACGGATCTTCACTGGAAACAATAATAGTGCGATATAAGTTTTGTGCAACACGCTATTAAATCTACGACGTGCAGTTCTAATTAAATAAAAAGTTAATCGGCGACGCGTTATTACAATCAACAATAGGGTCCACACATCGTTGAATTCTTTCTACGGCGAAGCAAATTTTGGCACAACCACATCTTTAAATGTACTTCAACCAACTAATTTGTGGATTACGTCGCCTTTAAAGGTAGAAATTTGGTCTAACCAAAATCACTGTATCTATTCTTGAATTTTGTGTAACAAAATTGTCAATTTTCTTCTTTGCACAATATTTTAACTCAAATATTGAATTAATGGAAATATTCCGTAAATTCATGCGAGAAATGTGTTTTGCTTCAGTAAAATTTGATTGTTAATAATTAATATCCACATTCGCATAAATTTATTAGAATTTCCCAATTTACTGACTAACCACCTTAACAATTAATTTCTTAGACATTAAATACTTTTATTTTGTGTATTCGTGTGAACTGATGTATATTTGATTACGATATTTATGAAACAATATATGTATATTCGAAATATTGATTTTTTCTTACGAATTTGAAAAAAATATAAGCAAATTTCTAAGTAAGTACCACACCTGGGATGAGAGCACGAAGTCCGGAAGTTTACATGTCCAACTGAGCAAAGCCACGGAGCTAATTTCGTCTATAATATAAAATATAATAACCTATCTGTTATAGATCGTAATAATATATATAGAGTAGATAACTTTATTTTTTTACTACAATTTGAATTATCTGTGAATGTAATAAAAATATTTTTGCCATTCCGTGGGTAAAGTACTCACTTTTTACCCCGATTTGCGGGTGTAAAGGGGCACTTTTTTGAGGAACAATCAAAAACTCGGTAGACGTGGATCGAATAGTCGAGGGCGTAGGGGCATAAACTCGATTGCCAAATTAAAACGCACAAATAAATTTAATGGGATTTATTTATAACTGAATAAACACACACACAAAAAAAAGGAAATACATGAACACAAAAAAAAGATAAGATTTAAGTTAATTCAAAAAAAGTAATATAATATGGTTGATGAAATTAAGTTAAACAATGCAAAATTTAAATGATATCAATTTTCTTACCTAGTAATGGAATTTTCGGACACAAGATATTTTTAATTGTCGGAGTCGCGACGTTATTAATTATGAAGTAAATTATTTTGAAGTTAACACTTAGTAAAAATTAGGTTGCACCAAAAATATGACCGACGGTAACAATATAGCTGAGTGAAAATTGAGAAAAGACTGACTTTTGGACTAAATCTGAGGTGGTATTTATGTGATTTCCACCCCGGAGTGTGGGATAATTTCGTGAGAAAAGAGGTACTGGGGTTATAAATTTGACCCGAACTCATATTTGTTTATCAAGTTAATTCCACTTTTAGTAGTTGGGAATATTACTAGTGCTATTTTGTGATACTATCGACCACGTGCATTATTAAAAAAATGCGTTAAATTTTTGCTTTAAGTTTCTAAATTGGCGAAGTTCCTACTTTACCTCCCGGAATTGAAAAAAACAGTAGATATATGCACGACGGGAGTAAAGTGACTTTTGGCCCGTGGGTAATTGTTTCACTCGGCTGGCGCCTCGTGTAAACAATCCTTTACCCTCGAGCCAAAAAAGTGTCACTTTGCTCCCTTGGTGCATAATGTACTATTTCAGCGTTCATCAAGATTAAAAAATTATAACATACTCTCAAATTGATCAGTCCCGGTTGACGCCTTTTTTTGTAATCATAATTTCGGGGTTAATGTTTATTTTTAATTTTCAAATAAAATTAACGGAGAGGGACGCACCGCGAGAAAGTCATATGGGTCATATGACTAATTGTCATTATTGCACCTACTACATAATATTATGTCATTAGTAAAAACCGAGCTTTGCAACTAATGTTTTTTTTGGATTTAATTTTACACGTTATAAAACAAATTTTGGAATAATTTCGCATCAGATTTGTACAGAGCGTAAAATTTGCCGTACGATGGCGTATTGAGCTTGATTTTCGTTATTTATGCATTTACCGAGTTTTGCATCTACAGGTCCCATATAATATGCACATTTTAGAATAAAGGAGCGAAAAATTGTTATACATTTATAACGGCTCACAAAATTATTGGCACAAGATAAATTTATTCTCAAAACGGTGAAATATATTTTGATTTCAATTTTAACCGTAAGTTTATTTTCGCAAGTTTTATGTTAACAAACGTGCGTTCGTGAAACCACCTTGTTTTCACTCATACTTTGAACCTTTTCAATATATAACTAAATGTACCTATATTAATTGCCAACACCAAATTAAAATAACTATTTAATTAGCATACAATGATAAACAGTACGTCAATTTATCATGGGTTGGTATTAATATTAGGGTGCGGCAGGGAAACTTGCTGATTTGGAACGTCAATAATAGAAAAAGTATTTCACATATCGGTTTAATTCTATTTTTATCGTATTGTACACATCCTGAATTTTTGTCTCAATTGGTTTTTAAAATGACATCGGACAAATGGGGGCCCTCATTAGCGATACACTGATCCACCCGCTTTTTGAAGTTTCGCTCCACTCTTTCGAGCATATCGACGGGAATGTTGGCGAAGGCTTGGCGAGTCCTTCAGGTGTTGCAGGTCCGTGGTTTGTCATTGTAAACAATGGATTTGAGATATCCCCATAAAAAGAAGTCACAGGGAGCCAAATCGGGGAAGCGCGCCGGCCACAGTACGTCAAGGAGATGAGGCGCTCGTGGAAGTGTTCCCTCAAAAGTTCCATTGAAGTTCTCGCTGTGTGTGCCGTGGCTCCGTCCTGCTGGAACCATACGTCCCCAAGTTCCATTTCTTCAAGTCTTGGGAGAAAAAATCGTTTCTCTGTAGCGAACTGCATTCACAGTAACAGTGTGTTCTTCTTTTGTCCAAAAATGTCCGATGCCATTTTTAAAACCACTTGAGACAAAAATTCAGGATGTGTACAATACGATAAAAAAAGAATTAAACCGATATGTGAAATACTTTTTCTATTATTGACCTTCCAATTCAGCAAGTTTCCCTGCCGCACCCTGTACAATCACATTATTCTTGTGCATTTGCTAAAATTTTAATGGTGTATTTTATACCTAGGAATGTTTGAAGACTTAAGTTATTTAATTAATAGTTTGTTAAATTTAGTTTTTTATACGAGTTTAATTTAATTAATTTAATTATAAAAAAATTACTTATGTTAGTAGGATGCACTGAAAGAGCCGATATCTATTCTCATTGAGCATTACGTGTCCCAGGTACTGCAATTTTCTGTCTTTGACCGTGTTTACCACCTCCGGTTCTTTGTTCATTCTTCTGGGTATTGTCACATTTATATTAAAATAAGGGCCGATTTATTCACCTCTCAGTAAAGTGTTCAGTAGCGCTACTGATAAGATTGTTATCGGTAAACGTTTATTCACCTTCCAGTAGTGGCAACCTGTCAGTAAATTGAGGTTACCGAACAGATAAATTTACAGATCAGTTTTTACAAATATAAGTCGTTACAGAGAAGATCCTAACCTCAAATTAGCAGTTGATGCATGTAAATAAACAAGCAAAATAAACAATATTTAATAAAATACGTTTATTGAAGAAATTAATATAACAAGTTGGAGTAGTTGTTAGTAGTTTTTGTAAAAGTGTATCAATCTTATTTAAAAATCGATCAAAATTGATTTTATTGATATTAACCTTGTACTTGACGATATTGACGACAATTTTGTAAATCGTAAATTTTGTAAAAATTGTAAATCCTTATAACAGCCACAATCGATATCAACAATGCGATAATTTAAATCGTTGGGATGATTTGGAGTTTTTTCAGAGGTTTCGTTTAACAAAAACCTCAGCATTGGAAAATTACAAGCAGTAACACAAAATTAGAAAAATAATTAAATTATAATAATAATTATTAGAGAAAATCAACTTCGTATAACAAAATAATTTTACAAAAACAATAATCAGCTGTTGTCACTAAACTTGGGCCACAATCAGGTAAAAACTCGTCCACGTCTATCTTTGTCTTTCTTGGGCATTTATAGCTTTGTCTTTTTCAACCCTACTGTACTAACCGTTTAAAAACACGGTAAATTTTAAGTAACTACGGAATACATAAAATAACATGAATATACCCAAAATTCTTACAGGTGACATGTAAGTTTACTGAACACGTAACTAACGGAGACTTTACTGAACAGATGAATAAATCGGCCCTAAGAATAATAAAAATATTAGTACACGAGTCGACTTAACAATTATGCCATTACGAGTAAAAGGCGATGCCCCGGATGTGATTAGTAATGAGAAAAATAAGTTGATGGAAAAGTTTCCACGTTTTCTTGAGGGGTAATTGAACGAAGGTCAGACAGTCAGTGATTGAAGTTGCAAGTGTGAGGATGAGTTAAGAAGTTAGTTACGATGGGTTAGAAGGCTTCACAACCAATTGATAATGATGTCCATAGTAATGTTTCACCCCAATTTATAATGTAAGAATTAATTTTAAGTATTAGATTTAAGGTATATGTAAATATTCGTTACTAAATGTTTAAATAAATATTATGTTAAAGTCGAAACCGTTCATTAATATTTTTATTATTCTTATTTTATTATAAATGTGACAGTATCTCGTTATTAGTTACATGTTCCATCAATGAAACTCTTTGCATTCTTCGATAAATCCACATCTCAAAAGCCCGAAGCTTCTTCGTCGTCGACTCTGTCAGCGTCCAGCATTCGACCCCATAGAACTTCCACATTATCTGATACATTTTTAACCAATTTTTCTGTACCACTTGAAATATTTTGAGCGGAATTATGTCCAAGAAATACAGTTTCAACTAAAATTTCCTGAGTGAAATTACTTTCTGGAAATGAATTTTCAATTTCACCAACTTTGGTTTCTTTATTGGAATTTTCGCTATTTGAAAAATCACCAGAAACCGCAACCTCTTGGGAAGGACTAGTTGGTGCAAACACATTCTTGCTTGTTTTTAACGAAACTTCTTGGCAAAAACATAACACTAATTAAGATGAAATAGCTGATTATATTGTAATCTTCAGTATCAAGATCAAAAATAATAAGTTCCAATCAAGTAATCACTAGGTTCCATTCCTGATGGAATATAACCCCTACTCCGCCATTGAAACTACATTTCCCAATAGCTTTTGCCAATACAACAGTGTAGTGATGATGTTGTTGTTTCCCCCTTTATAGCATTCCGATGGATATATTATGTATTATGGATTTAGCCACACTGTTGGTTATTATTATTTTCAATATTATATGATATATTTCCTACCCACGCTTTTGATAATCTGCATTTTTGATAAAATTCCGTCATCCCAAAAATGAAATGATTTTTTCGCGTCTGTGTCCGTCTGCTTGATCTTCGTG
The DNA here is from genome assembly GCA_932274525.1 of Podabrus alpinus. NCBI lineage: Eukaryota > Metazoa > Arthropoda > Insecta > Coleoptera > Cantharidae > Podabrus > Podabrus alpinus. The sequence continues at coordinate 14,068,894 of OW026455.1, forward strand.
GTCTTCTAAAATGTTCCACGAAGTTGATTATTTCCTCGTCGTCACGTTACCAGTCCATTATATTGATTATTTCTTTTATAAATAAATCTCCGAACTTAATACGTATATATTTTTTCATTTTTGTATTGCCCATACTACAAGTGTTGATGATTGTACAATTTTTAATTATAAAATTTTATTTCATTTGGTGACCGGTTTCGTTTAAAGCATCGTTGGACCTCATCATGATATAATATGTCACCAAATAAATAAAAGACAAGTTTACAAGAGTAAAAACGTATTTTTATAAAACACTGCAATTAATACAAAAAACAAAACAAAACACAATCTAACAAAGAAACACAACCTTTATACCCTCACCGTTTGACGTTTGACGTGACAGTTAAATTACTGAACAACCCATTTTATGGTTAAATTTTAACCTACGTTAGTTGACCAATATTTTAATATGAAATTGAATATTAAATTCAATTGACGGTAGAATAAGCTAAGTTGATTTTTTGATAAAATTAGTTTATTTAGAAAATTTATAGTAACAAGTGATGTTCATTGAATTTTGTTTTTCCTAATCGCACTTTAATGCTTTTGTGGTCGTTTAGGATCCATTTATTTGAGGGTTGAGTGCAGGGAATTTTCTTTGTTGTGATTTGGAATAATTGAGTTTTTTGTAAATAAATTTTAATTTCGTGCAAATATCAAAAATAGGATTTTTAATTTTCGCCTTTAGAGTTCTGAAAATAACAAACAACATTGAAGTAGCAAATGGTATTTTTAGAACAACAACGGGTAAATATCCAGAAAAATCTATGTTCATTTATTTGGCATTGTCTTTAAAAGATTGCTGGAATTTCAAGTCCCGTGAGCACAATTTTTTTAAGATTTTTAACCCTCAGTTCACCGTACAAAATTAGTATATAACTGAAAATAATGGATTATGTAATTCACTTCAGATTGGTCTGATTAAACTGCCGATATGTTACAGACTCCCATTTCTGAACAGATTAGAAGGATTCGACTTCAGATGTAACTGGTGATCGTAGCAAAGGTTCTCTTTTGCATTTCTTTCATGAATTAATTACAACTGTAACGTTTTACGTAAGAATAATAAATTTATCGGAAATTTAAGCAATGAAAATTGGTGTAACTTGGCCGATAGAAAAACGCAATTACTGGACATCCAGAAGCAATTCGCACTAGAAGAACATCGTGAAAAGATCGAATTCCTCAAAGTCCAAACGGAACTATTGCGGGAAATACGCCAATTAGAATTGACAATAATGCGCGAGAACACATAGCAAAATTGGAGGGGCTTTGTACCAATTGTAGGAAATAAACTGTTTCAAATAAATATCAGTTATAAGAAATTGTGTTTTTCCAATGAACAAATTAACTTAAAATGCACAACAAATCAAAAATACAACTGAACAACTGGGCCTAAGTATATTAAATTACAACACATGAAGGAAACAAATATTTTTAACTGCCACGATTCTTGATAAAGTTAAAAATTTCATTCACAGTCGATGCCCCCCCGCCGATTATAGAAAACCTCAAGCCTCTACAAATAGCAATAGATTTACGAAATTTAAATGTTTTTTATTTCCCACCCCCAAAGTTAAATTAAAATTTTAATTCTATATTCAGTTCACAAGTTAATTACTACAACATAACAGTTAGCCTACATTTATTGATGTCAAAAATACTCTGTGACCCGTATGTATTGATACAACTTTTGCATCTGTTAAAACTTTATTTTGCAGAACAAAAATGCAAAATTTTTTTAATCGGAGTACCCGTTAGGATGTTTTGACATTATATAAAACAAAATATTCTCATATAGTTTGTTATAGTTGCTTCAATCAAACATGACAAGTCTACGCGACATTATTGTTAATAAATTTAAATCAGCTGTAACTAGAGGTGATATTTTTCGACAAGTAATGCATGTAAAAGTAACTGGAATTTATGTTTATCGTACTACAAAAAGACTTATGGACACAAGCCCTAATGAAAACCGAAAAAAAAACGGTGGAAAAAATCAGTCAGCACACCATAAGCAATTAAGATTGTACGTGAACGTATCAGACGGAATTGTGACCGCGCGGCAAGGAAAATGGCTCAAAATCTTCAAATAAACCGCGAATGTCTTTGAAAAATACTTCGTGGAGACCTTGCACTAAAGCCTTACAAGAATAAAAAAGTTCATGGGCTTACAGATGTTACTGCAGTGAAAAGGTTCGAAAGAAGTAAGATGTTGCTATCATGGCACGGTGGTGTCGAAATAATATTCTCAGATGAGAAATTATTTATTTTACAAGCGACCTACAATTCTCAGAACGATAGGATCTGTATTGATTTGCTTAAATATGTTCCTGAAAACAAAAAAATATGTTTCACGTTTTCGAAATGCATCATCGGAAATGGTTTGGGGTGCTATATGCAAAAGAAGACTCTGCCACTGGTATTTATAGAAAAAAGGGTTAAAGTGAATACAAAGTATTATTTAGAAGACGTTTTACAAAAACATATGTTACCAGCAGTTCAAAAAATGTATGGTGATGAATATTATTGCTTCCAGCAAGACGGAGCCCCATTGCATACCGCTGGTATAGTGTAAGCTTGGTGTCAAGATAATTTGACTGATTTTATAGTTAAGAATGAATGGCCACCAAGCTTACCAGACTTAAATCCTCTGGATTTTTCCATTTGGGGATATATGCTACAACAACTTAAGAATAACAAATATCGAAATCTGGAAGAATTTAAGCAAGTTATATCAAAATATGAGCATTAATACCACTTGATATGTAGCGTGCAGCTTGTAATAGCTTTGAAGAGAGACTCTGATTAGTTGTGATGGTAAAAGGCGAAGTAATTGAATAATTTTTTGTTATACCTAATCCTACTTATAATTCCAATGTATCATCCAAAAAAAAGTTAAATTAGTTAAAAACTCTTGAAAATATAGCCAAAATCATTTGTATCAATACATACAGGTCACACTGTATATAAAAATATAACTTCTGTGTAAAACTTTAGTAACTAAAGTAATCCTTTATAACCCTTAATTGATCCGTCAATGTCTCCAGTATTGCGGCCTATAGGCCACACAACAAAGGAAATCATGTTCTTGTGATTCTTGAGAGCCTACATTAAAATAATTTTCCGGTTTTCAGAATCCACATCAATAGAAGAAGATATTCATATTAACATCGTCTTAATTATTTTATCATTCACCTCCCATTGGAAGAAGTCACGAGCTGCCACTGGTTAATAGTAAACACAATATTCTTCACATTTTACCATTAAAAATTTTGTGCAATAATTTTTCCCATTCCTTATTAGTTTTGAACGTCCTCCTCACTTTCTAAACTGACTTGTTTTTTGTTTTTCTCAAATTTACTCAAAGCTAAAGTTATTCGACCGGCTTGTTTTGGAAAAAAATCCGGTATGCATTGCAGTTATCTTTACTCAAGGACCTGGTCTAAGTTTATTTATGTAAAAACAAGAATATGAAAAAATAGTAAGAAATAAATATGAAATTTAAAGGAGGTAATATATTGTGTACGTGCAGTTTGGCACGAAAAAGTTTTGTACTCGGTCAGGTAGGGAGAGAAAGGAGAGGGAATCGTTTGGGTGTGTAGAGCGAGTTAGTAAGGGAGAAAAACCCATTTTTTTCTCAACACCCCGGAGTTAGAAGAAAGAGGGGTTATTCGCACCGGAGTTTGGAGGGAGTCCGCAAGTATTTTTTGAAATTTTAAAAAGAATAATTTTTTTCATAACTGATGAATGATTAAATTTATAATTTATGGATTATAAGACTAAAATCAAAATTTAATTTAACCAAGTTAGTGTAAGTTCAGGCCCGGCTTGAGAATATTTTTTTCTATGGGCTAATGGTAAGAATTGCGCCCAACACGACTAGCAAATTTTTTTGATAAAAATTTTTTATTTTTAGTAATAGCTGGCACACAAACAAATAATAAAGTGTCCGAAAAAATACAGACAAACTACTTTTTCTGCGAAAATTTTATTGGAAGACGTAATATTTTTGTCCAATCATGTATCCAAATTGTTACTATTATAATAACTGACCATTAATTATTGTCTTTTTTTAAATGCGGGGTTTTCACGCCAGAGGTATTTCAAGTCACAGATTTCGCTTTTTTAGTTCTTAACCGCCACTCGGAATGTCTTGAACATTTTCGGATTTCCATGGTTTTAGCAGCTTTTGTGGGTGAAAAGTCGCGGAAATTTTTGACTCATCAGTCAATAATATTTTGATGTTGAGTACAACAGTTTAAAAATTTTTAAGGTTTTTAGATTAAAGCCCAGTGCTCACCGCCATGAGCTGGACCTGTTTAAGTTTAAAATATAGGGACGACAAAATGGGAATTCATCCGGGCGTAAAACTACCCTTGGATAACTATCCAGACTCGCCTCGATATTACTAAATACTATTATCGATTATCATTGTCGATTTTATTTTAATTTACACTATGCATTTCTTAATAAAAATCAAAAGTTTTGAGACCTTTTTTATAACCGTTTAAATTGCTGTGTACATTGAAAGGTAAATAATTTAAAAAATTGTGAATCAGCCAGGTCGACTACTGATGGTGGCTACTGTCATGTCGGAAGCCCCCAGCTTTAGTTCTAATGTCAAGAGTGCCAGCAGGATTTTTATTATGATTTCAGGAGTACGCGATATTATGTAGAATTATAATTTTGCTTTATAATTAGTGTAAGAAAATTGAGCACATTTTGATTATAGAAATCCAAAACCGGTCTTCTGCAATTTTTCGAACGATTTTATTAGGTAATAGTTCGTACTTTAACATACTCAAAAAGTTCTCATGTTTAAACCTTAGATTCTTACCGAATTCTTCGTCGGAAGTTGAAATTTTTAAGGAAGTATTTAAATTTTTTTTTTAAATTTCTATTTCAGCTGTACCTATTGTTGTCACATAATAGATGGGTTGAAAAGTTCGATCGTTTCTAAGAGAGGGCGCCACTAGAATTTTTTTCATATGATTTTCAGTGAAAACTAACCTTCAAACGATACGTGTCAAAATTTGACAGCGATCGGACAATTGGTTCGTGAGTTATAGCATTTTGAGTAAAGCAACTTGTGATATTGAAAAAAAAATGGATAAAAAGGAATTTCGTGTGTTAATGAAACACTGTTTTTTCATGGGAAAAAATAGTGTTGGAACAAAAACTTGGCTTGATAAGTGTTATCCGGACTCTGCTCCAGCGGAAGCAACCATTCGTAAGTGGTTTGCTAAATTCCGTACAGGCCATATGAGCATCGAAGATGATGAGCGCAGTGAACGTCCAAAAGAGGCTGTTACAGACGAAAACATCCAAAAAATCCACAAAATAATTTTGAATGACCGTAAAGTGTAGTTGATCGAGATAGCTGAGACTCTAAAGATATCAGAAGAACGTGTTGGACATATCGTGCATGAATATTTGGGCATGCGAAAGCTCTGTGCAAAGTGGGTGCCGCGTGTGCTCACAGTCGATCAAAAACACCGTGTCACAAGTCGCTGAAAACGATAGCAAAAATGCACGAATTGGGCTTTGAATTGCTTCTGCACCCACCGTATTCTCCAGATTTGGCCCCCAGCGACTATTTCCTGTTTTCAGACCTCAAGAGAATGCTCGCTGGAAAGAAATTTAGCACCAATGAAGAAGTAATCGCCGAAACAGAAGCCTATTTTGAGGCTAAAGACAAATCATACTACAAAAATGGTTTCGCAAAGTTGGTAGATCGCTATAATCGGTGTATCGCCCTCGAACGCAACTATGTTGAATAATAAAATTGAATTTTGCCAAAAAATTGTTTTTTTCTTCAAAACGATACGAACTTTTCAGCCCAGCTGTTAGCTCATTAAAATATTAATAACACAAAAATATTTTAATATCTTCAAAATCATGAAATGAAGAGTATCCTAAAAATGGTCAGAACGTTCTGATTTTTGGATATGTTATAAGGTTTGGGTACTAATAAAAATCCTGAGTTGTCTTTGGCGATCGTCCGGAAGTGCCGCAATTTTAACAAATATTCCGGAAATAATAGGTTTTTCAGCAATATATCCTTAACAGTGAACCTTAGGACCAAAATGATTACTGTAAATCTTATAGAGAACATAATTTACTACAACTTTTGTCCAACATATTTTTCTTCAAGTCGAATAAGTACTGAGCGGGGGGGGGGGGGTTAAAGTGGTGCACGTTTTTTTAAATTTCAAAAAAGATCAATTTTGATCTGACTTTTTTTTATAATTCTTGATTATTAATTACATGTTTACAATTTTCATACAATTAACTATTAACTAAAAATTGCAGAATCCTACGAAAAATCTCAGAAGACCGATTTTAGATTTCTATTCGCAATTTTTTTTTACACTATTTGTGGTTTTATTGTAAAACTTAGAAGGAATTCTAGGCGTTTCTCGGCAATTTGGATAATTTTTCATACTTGTATTAAACGCGGAAAATTACTTTAGAAGGTGTAAATGCCCTTCAAAATTAGAGTAAAACAACAAATTTTCGGTTTTTCATATAAAATGAGTTTTTCGATTTGAATGAAGCTACGCCAAAACACTTTCTTTTCTAATAAATAACGTGCGATGAGGTACTGTCTTCCCATATGAGGAAGAATATAATTTAAGAATTATATTCTTAATTCTCGTATCACGTTAATTACGCCGCTGAAATGTGGAAAATCCAACCTCGCGTCTCTTGGACCATAAACGGTGGCACTGATTTTGAACTCTTGACTAAAAAGTGAAGATGTAATTTTAATTATCGAATAATATTTTTATTATTTTACATGGCTACTTTTGTAGTGTGGGCATCTGGGATATAACATTTTTCTCTATGGGGGTACCGAACTTGTTAAATCTGCGAATATGTTAAAAATAATAAAAGAAAATTCTAAGCTAAGCATTACAGAGTTAGATTCAGAAAGGCATTAAAAAATTAATCTTGTTTAAAAATATTGAAACTTGTAAATATGTATAGTACTAATAAACATCCGAATACACCAAACATAGTAAAAAAATCTAGCCAAAAATTCCCACGTTTTGCACCTACCAACCGGTGAATCGCGACCATGAACTTAGACAAAATTGTATCTAGTGAAGCAAGAGCGAAATTGGGCATAATTTGTAAACGCGACTGTTTTCTTATGTTCAATACCCATTAGAAAAAACAGGAGCAAAGCTTAATCTGGTTTGGAACATAACCAAAAAGCCCAAAAACTAATTAAACTTCAGATTTCAACAATAACATTCTGTAGCGTATTTTTATAAATTACATGCGCTTTAATACGAGTTTAGAATCACTAAAATGTCGCAATATACTTAAAAAAAAAATGCGCAAATTGGGATTACAGAGGGGCCACCGAAAACTGAATAGTATTCTAGTGTGCATGGGTTAGTAATGTATTGAAACGCTATTGGGAATTTACATCACCGATGAGGGCGCTAACATCGCGTCATAATGGCTGTTCTAATTAGTATAGCACGATATTGCACATAAGTTATTAATACGTATTGTACTAATATAGCTAGTCGACTGCGTTGTAATAGTGGTAAAATTCAAATTCTAACACACAATTAATTAACAAATACACGTATAAAATTTTGGGTATACTAAACGGAGTAGTTAATATTATGGACGCGTAGTGGCGCATGGTTAATATAAATTCCCAATGGTGAGCAATCTCTCAATAGCAATTAGTTTTTTCAATTAACTGATGGTTTTTCTTGTCTGGCCCACTGTGCGACGTTGCTTTTAGGAAGGTGTGACAATTAAATTTTGATTAAAAATTTTAAATCTTAGCAATTATACTAATATTAAAGTTGCGAATGCATCAAAAAATAGTAGCAAAATTCTAAATACCAAGGGGTTGCTTTTAATAAATATTAAGCGTTACGAGGTTGTTTCTACGAAAGGATGATTTGATCTATTATCGATTGTCGCCATGCATATTCAATTTGAAAAGAAGTACATTCAGAAGGACGAAAATGGGAAATTTTCTTCTAGTTCTTCTATTGGCAGTACACCGCTGAAATGCCGGAAATGTGTGATGTGCCCGAAATGTAATCGACTTGGGACCATGCGGTTTTGTTCCAAAATTTAATTCACAATTGAATTAAGTCAGAATTTCATGTCAACAAAATGATTTATGTTCTTTGTGGGCACATAGCGCTCATGGATCCAATAGCAACGGATTGGTCTGAACTGTACACTCAAAGAAATAGTATAGGTTAATTCAACTAAATTAAATGTTTAGCTAACAATCTAGTCAATTTTGTAAAATCAAACTACATTAATAGTATTTTCAAACCAAAGTGGATTGTTATTACTACTAAAAAATTGTTGCACAACAAAATGAAAACCTACTTTAAAAATAGGCACATTTGACTTTTATTTTGTCATCTAACTATTAATTTGTTAAATTTTGTAAAATCAAACTACCAATGCGTTCAATTTTACATTTAACTATTATGAAATGGTTAAATCTAACATAGTAATAGTTTGCTTACCTTTATAATTGTTATATAAACAAATATTACATCAAAATCAACTAGTTGATATGTTTATGTAAACATAAAATTGTTCTGCTACCGACCTTTATGATACTATTTTTTCTTAAGACCCCAGGAACATATTATGTACACTGCGCTGAATATGCATTTGCAATTTTCAGTTCTTTCCACCTAGTAATACAAAAATGTGCTGATCGTGCAATTTGTTTAATTACAGTCTTAATACCTTCAAAAAACAGTATAAAGCTTTTTTGAAAAAAATTTGATTTTATAAGTTAATCAAGCTAAATTAACGTTATAAATTATTAACGGTATCTTGGAATATTTTGTGAAATTGAAAAATACAAATATGTTAAAATGCATGTTTATTCTAGAAACCTCGTGGAGTAGACATGTTGTTCCGAGCTCAAATATTAAACATTAATTATTGGCCTTGTTCTTTTTCCAAATGCTGTTAGTAAAAATCTTGTTTACATGTATCAGTGGAAACCCAAGTAACATTTTTAGCCTGAATATTATTTGTGTATTTTAATAAATGAAATATTTATTATTAAAATACACGTTGCAAAGTGACTACAAAATGTGTTTTTAAAAATAGCAACTTTTATCCAAAATTTAAACTTCTTCAAAACCAAGCACTAAAAGTAAGCGCGCAAATAATAGCAGTTAAAAAATTTTCAAATTTAATTAAAAATTTTGACATTAATTTCAAGCGAGTGACAGCAAAATTTTCAAATTACACGTGGGAGAGCCTACAAAGTTTGGTGTTTAAAAATAGCAACATTTATCAAAAATTTAAAAAATTTTCATAATCAAGCATTATAAACAAGCGCGCAAATAATAGCAGTTAAAAATTTTTCAAATTTAATTAAAAAATTGTGCCATCAATTCAATTTAATGTAATAAATTATAATGCTTGCATTTTTTTGTTTTTATTAATTAATAACAGTTATTTATTTCTCTTAATTTAAAAAAAAATTACAGGTGGTTATAAATTATTTTAAATAAATACTGGTTAATGTAATAAATTATAATGCTTGTAAAAAAGTATGACACGTGTTTCTCCCTTTTCTACAACATGCATTTTTTTTAAATAATTCATAATATAAAATTGATCTGAGAAACATTTCAGAAAATATTTTATTTTTATTTTAATTTAACACTGATATTTTTAATCTATGAATAATAATAATTGAAGTTCCGTTCCACTGTTATCAGGTTTTCGAGTAGCAACAGGAACATATGGGGAATGAAGAGTATCCTTCACTATAGATGCAGGAAATGCGTAAACATCGAAATGACCACTATTCAGCAAACCGTGAAATGGAATTCTCTTGATGGTTCTTCCAAGCGTTCCAAAAGATACATAAATGTTACAATTACGGTAGACTTGAAAATTAAAGGGAAAAATTTAAGTAGCTGCTTTCAATTCGCAGGTAGTTCCGTAAGTCGTGTGTTTTAACATTTCATATTCGTAGTTTTGTCTCACAACAAAATTATTACCCCTTCCATCATCCGTGAAAGGTTGAAATATTTTCCATCTTTCCACTCTGTGATTTACAATTAATTGTTGCACATTAAAACTTTGTTCACAGTTTCCGTACATCAAATAAGACAACGAATGGAATAAACATGAACCATCTCCTGGCATTCGGACTGCATGTTGGAGCAACGGCTCCTTATTAACAACAATAATTATATTCAATTTCGGGGATCTCTTTTTCAATGAAAGTAATTCTTCTGATTATGGACTAATTACGGTATTACTTCCGAGACCGGAGTATTTGCTGTTTCTCGGGGTCCTGCGGTTGTCGTTGTTTAATAACTAATTTTAAATTAATCCTTCTTCTTTAAGTGCAGTGCCTGATTTCAGACCTATGTATGTGTTGTGCGTTTGAAGTATTATCACACACATAGGTGACCTACTGCTTAACGCGGGCTCCGAACCGCGGGAATTGTATACACTTCATATCCAGAGAGGCTGTAGCAGGCAGATTACACCTCGGTGATTTGCCATTGCCTTCTAAGGGGAGACGGTCAGAATAAAGTTTTACTGAGCCCGGTGTTGAACCAGGCATTCAGCATTAGCAGCAACGCACTTAACCGCTAAGCTGGCGACCGTCTCTTTAAATTAATTAAAAAACACAATTAATAAAATAATTACTATGTAAGAATTATTTTCATTGAAAAAGAGATATCCAAAATTTAATATGCCGTTGTTAATATAATGTGCCGTTGCTCCAACATGTAGTTGGAATGTCAGGAGATGGTTCATGTTTATTCCATTCATTGTCTTATTTGATGTACGAAAACTGGGAACAATGTTTTAATGTGCGACAATTAATTGTAAATCACATAGTGAAAAGATGGAAAATATTTCAACTTTTCACGGATGATGGAAGGGGTAACAATTTTGTTGCGAGACAAAACTATGCATATGAAATGCTGAAACACACGATTTACGGAACTACCTGCGAATTGAAAGCAGCTGCCGAAATTTTTCCCTTTAATTTTCAAGTCTACCGTAATTGCAACATTTATTTATCCTTTGGAACGCTTGGAAGAACCATCAAGAGAATTCGATTTCATGGTATTTTGAATAGTGGTCATTTCGATGTTTACGCATTTCCTTCATCTACTGTGGAGGATACTCTTTTCCCCATATATTCCTGTTGCTACTCGAAAATCTGATAACAGTGGAAAAGAAAATGTTAAAGAATGTCATAAAAGAAAGATATTTATAATGGATATTTCAGAATAACCTTCGCCTAAAAGAAATAAGCATGGAAAGACCTCAAATACGGCTCCCAAATCAAAAAAATCTGATGAGGAAGTAACCGTCCAGAAGGAAGCAGTAAAAGGACGAAAGGCGGGCGAGAAAAGACCCGCTCTGAAAATATCGCTAGAAGTGAAGAAAACGAAGATGCTGTTTGATTCGACGTGAAGCTAATAGGTCGAGAATGGCTAATGCTAGAAGTAAAGAAACCGAAGATGCTGCCTTGATTCGACGCGAAGCTAATAGATCTGGAATGGCAATTACCAGAGCTGAAGAAATTGTCTCTAATTGACGTGAAGGTAATAGAATAAGACTGGCCGATGATCGATCAAATGAGACATTTCAACAAAAAGTAGTTAACTTCAGAAGACAAGCAACAGCACGAGTTGCCAAATGGTCCTTTTTTAAGAATGAATCATTCAAATTCGATAGTAATCTTGAATACAAAAACTAACCAATAATTGCTATTGGAGGATTGGCAGCAGTTTTCCCTCGCTGCAAGGCAAAAAATGGATTGGCGAAACACCTGGAATGTGTTGCATCGGAGGAAAAGGTCAGTTACCTGCATTACAAGAACCACCTGAACCATTAAAATCGTTTATTGACGACATAGCCGATTCAAAGTTTTCTTTTTAAATATCCCAAATATAACTCATGTTTTCAGATGACATCTTTTGGAACGACTTCCTCAATCCCTCATCAAGGATTTACGCCAACTTTCAAAATTCAAGGTCAAATATATCATCAGTTTGGTTCACTCTTGCCACTACCAAACGAAGTCCCAAAATTTCTTCACATTTACTTCATGGGTAATGAAGAGCCTCAGGCAAATCTGCGCATCAACTGTAATCCTGGCACCAATAAAAATACGGTGTTAGCGATTCAACGTATGCTACATACATGCAATAGCTATGTCACAAGTTTAAAGATGGTATTAGATCAATTGCCCACAGAAGACATGAAAATTGCAATCTGCGGCGGCGTGGTTCCGGTCGGTCAACACGAGCGGACTTACTTACATATAACGCACCTGTAGTAAACGACGTTGTCTTATCATAGGAGGAAATTATTTTGAAGCTGCGAGAAAACTGTGGCAGTTTTCCACATGTTGCATTCCGTTACAACGCGAGAATTGATTACAGTGCAGACCAATCGGTTGCTATTGGACCCATGACGTTGTGTGCCCACAAAAAACTAAATCATTTGGTTGGCATGAAATTCTGACTTAATTCAATTGTGACTTAAATTTTGGAACAAAACCTCATGGTTGTTAGTTGATTACATTCCGGGAACATCACACATTTCCAGCATTTCAGCGGTGTACTGCCAATAGAAGTAATCTCGCATCTAAAATTTCCCATAACTTCTGAATCGTTAATAGATAAAATGATCACTCAGAAATACGTCTTTTTTCATTTTTACTTTGTTTACACATTTCTAATAGTTTTTCACAAATTCAAAAAAAGATTAAAAACAAATTTATTGAAATTATTTATATTTGGATAGACAGGACAACGAATGTCCTGTCTTCCGATTAGACTTCCTGTCTGATTAGACTTCCGTATACATTAAGGGTAATAAATTCCAAAGGACCACGGGATTCTTTTTAGAGAGAGATGAAAATAAATTTTATTTAAAATATACCAAATTTAATAAGTGTACTGACGTTAAACTTACAAATACACACCAAATACATCAAAAACAGTCAAAATTTTTAAGCTAACGGCGTTTGTTTTTGGGAAAGATGAAAAGCACAATTTGTTTGAAAATACTGTAATCGGTAAATAAATTAATGTTAAACCTTTAAATAAGTATAACCAAGAGTCATAAAATTCTTAAGAATTTTACTAGGTTGGCTTGTGGGAGGAATGACGTAACTATTCACTTAAAAATTCTGTAAATCATTGTAAATATACTTGGAAGGTCACACTACCCAAACCCTAAACTTAAACGCAACGACCGATTGCGATTGGTGTGAATCTCAATTGTTGAGCAATTCGATTGATGTTCCACTAGATTGGTTTACTACTCGATTGAAAAATTATTAACGCTATTATTATGCCGATATGTAATAAGAATTAAACCCGAAAAAAGATGCTACGAGCTTTCGTAGCATCGAAAGACGCGGGAGTCATTCAAAGTTGGTTTCGACTCTTTTTAGTTACTGTCATCAACGACTTTGAGTGTTTTCCATATTTCAGTTATTAAATATAAATAAACATTATGTATTTATAAAGCTATCACCATTTTTTTGTAGAAAACTTATTTCCCTACAAAATTGTTCCTATAAATTTAAAAAAAGCTTGAAACCGATTTAAAATAACCAACCTCGTCCTTGAGGTGGTCGTGGAAATTCTCTGGGAAAACTATAAGAATTTATTTTTATATAAACTGTTAATCCGGTAATCTGTTGATCCGTAGATCTGTCAATCTTCCGATCAATTCAGCTCTGTTTTGCATCGATATGAATGTTCCAAGTTGAATTTTAAAATTTAGACTCGGGCAGTGGTGTTGCTACTAAATATATGATAATTTTTATAAAGATCTTTCAAGTAATAGCTGAGATATTTACAGAAAACATTTGGTTTTCGTCCCTCCCTACAAACAACTCCGTAATGCAGAGAATTTTTGTACTTTCTTTGGTGCATTCGCAAATTAAATTTAATTATAAATTTATATTATAATAATAATAATATTACTTTATTTGGTAATTTACTACCACTATTTACATCACAAACAAATCCATACAAACTCCCAAAAAATAAAAAAATCAGTTTACAAAAAAAAAAAAAAAATATCCATCCTAAACAATAAAGAATAAACATTAACAGCCGTATGCATAGTCGTACTTTAGTGGCTACTAGTTAGTAGCCACTAATAAAATGTAGGTTTCCATGGTTTTTTAAATTAAAAAGTTAGTACTGTCATTTTAGTAAATTACTAATTCTGACGTTTACTATTATTTATTTGGTAAAACCATGGAAACCTACATTTTATTAGTGGCTACTAACTAGTAGCCACTAAAGTACGACTATGCATACGGCTGTAAATCATTAACCCCTTCTAAGTAAAATGCAAACTAACATAATTCTTAACATTCCTCTTAAAAATTTCAACTCTTTTCTCCATCTTAAGAGATAACGGCAAGTCATTAAATAATTTTAAACCACTATATAACAACATATTTTGTGTTCTATTATTCCTAAACAGATTCAAACGAAAATCCTGGGCATTACGCACTGGATACTTATTCACATCTGCCACATAAGTAATATTGTCGCACAAATACGACGGAAGCATCTTATTCTTCAATTTGAAAACAAACATCAAAACATTAACTACAATTCTTTGATAAACACTCTGCCATTGTAATGTGTCTAGCAACATACTTTTGGATATAAAACGACCTACTCTTAAAATTGTTCTCATACCCCTATTCTGTAGCTTTTGTAACCTATCCAACATGCCACCATTGCCCATAAACAGAACAGACGAACAGTACTCAAAATGAGGCTTTATCATCACATTAAAAATCCTAATTGCGCTCAAAACCGATATATTCTTCCTAATTTTCAAAAAAAAATGCAATTTCTTCGCTACTTTTTTACATACATAATCAAAGTGACTCTTAAAGTTCAATTTATCGTCAACAACCACACCCAAGTATTTCATCTGACTAAACACCTCAATCCGAGTACCCTCCATCATAACATCACGAGTTCTACCCCTACTGTCATTTACAATAATACATTTTGACTTACACAAATTAAGTTTTAGTTTATTCATTTGAAACCATACACTAAGTTTCTCTAACTCTTGATTAATAACCCCAACGCAGTCATCCACATCATCACCACAAAAATATAAGAGCGCGTCATCCGCAAAAAGAACTAATTTTGCCCTATTAATTACATTATGCATATCATTTACGTACAACAGAAATAATACCACACCAAGAACCGTTCCCTGCGGAACTCCCAAAGAAACATCCAAAGCCTCCGAAACCTCTCCATTAACTCTAGTTCTCTGTTTTCTATTAGATAAATATGATTTAAACCAATTCCATTCATTACCCCGAATTCCATAACTTTTAAGTTTTTCCAACAAAATTTCTCTATCCACTGTCTCGAAAGCTCTACGGAGGTCCAAGAAAACCGCCAATACCTTCTTATCATCATAAAGAGCCATCTTCCAATCTCCCACCACAAACGTAACCAATGACTCACAGTTGTGACCCTTCCTGAAGCCTGATTGGTATTCAGAAATGACACCATGATTGTCCAAGTAATCAATCAGCTGATTGTTAACCAGCTTTTCCAGAATGTTTGACTCAACCGATACCATATTAACTGGCCGGAACTCCTCACATTTAATCGAATTCTTTACTTTTTCGATAGGAACTACCATAGATTCTTTCCACGCATCAGGAAAAACTCCAGACTCCAGGGACTCATTAATAATAGACAAAAAATTCTCACCTATTAGGTCAATGATATTTCTAAACATACCAGCACTGGCAAAATTCATGTCTCTCTTATTGTTCATTGATTTCAATATCAGCTCCAAATCTTCAATCCTCACCGATTTAAATTCAAAACTAACACGTAAATCTACAATCCCACTCACGTATTGCCTAACAGGAATACTATTCCTAATTTCAACCACACTATCAACAAAGAAACTATTGAAATTGTTCGCGATTATCAAACTGTCAACACACTTTTCATTATCAAACATAATCTCACCAATATCACCCCGCTGATGATCCAAGACAAATGACTTCAAAGACCACCACATCATCTTTTGGTTCACAGAGTTATCAATTTTCCCACCGATGTATTCAGCTTTCGCCTTATTAATTCTATTCTTAAAATCATTTCTAATGCACCTGTATCTTGACCACTCAAATGCACTAACCGATTGCGACGCCCTACGATATTGAATCAGCTTACTATTCTTTAAACTTTCCAGATCACCAGAAAACCACGGGCAGCTAACATAAGAATCCTTCCTATTCTCAATAAACTCGTTAACAATCGATTGCAAACCCTGACAAAAAATGTCAGCCCTAAAATTACAATCAGCGTAGTAAGTGGTCATCAAATCACTCTGAACAACTCTGTTTCTAAATTTATTCTTGTCATATCTTAAACTGCTTATCGTTTTTTTTCCTTTTCCTTTGAGCTTTTTATTACTTCTAATTGATATTCCAATAGTTTCATGATCACTAATTTTTAAATCTCTTTTAATTTCAGCACTAAAATTATACCCGTCATTAACTATTACGTAGTCAATCAATGTTTTTGATTCGCATGTTTCTCTAGTGTATTGACTCATAATTTGTCTAAAACCATTATCACTGATAACATCACTTAATCTATTTTTTGAGTTTGAAACCTTTGCCCAATCAACATTAAAATCACCCATTATCATAACTTTATTGCTAATTTCACATAATTTGTCACCTTATTCCGCGCATCGGGCGCACCCTTAGATTTTGCGTTTATGATCTATTAAACTTATATTTTAAATTTCGAATCGATCCGTTGAAAATTACTCTTTGGGAAAACATTTTTAGGTCGGGTTGTAATAATAAAAGATTGAAACATTCGCTCAACTAATAAATTTACGTTTTGCAAATGCACAATAATCTTAAGAATTGTATAGTTAGGAAAGTATCATCAAATATTTTAATACACGTACAATAAACCATACGGTAGATGAGGAAGTGTTAATAATGTTGACGTAGCATTAATCCATAATTCACCTCATCGGCAATAAATTCTCTATTCTATAACGTTGCAAACTAAACGTCAATATAGGCAAATGCATTACTATAAATTTTAGGTAGGATCGAGAGACACTTTTATACGATCCATAATCACGAGCCAGTTGTCAATACAAGGACACACACGTGCATGTTTGAAACTCGTGAGAATCAATGCCTTTTGTTTTGCTATCTCGACCATGTGCAGATAAGCGGCCAAATGTGCTCGGGTTTAACATGGCAAGGATAGCGATTTCGAAATTACAGACTTCGATAAAAACAAGTAAAAAGTGCAAAAGTTAGACCTTTCTCGTCCAACCAGACGAGCAAAAAATTGTTTTGCTCGCACGTGTCGTACCAAACTTCTCGATACACTTTACATGGAGAAAGAAGAAAGTGTGCCCTCACACTCTAGGCATTTATCCAATTAAATCACGTCTCCCTTCTTTCTAAATTTATAGGACCCAATTACAAGGATCCAAATCAATCAGTAAGTGGGAAAAATCCCAGATCAGAGTAGGGAGAATGCATAAATTGAGCTGCAAATTGCATATTCGGAGAGATTCACTTGGAATCTGATACTACCTTTTTCGTATCTTAGCGCTTCCAAAAGCGGAATTAACTATCGAGGTCTCACATTTATTAGAGGTCTTTAAATAAATACCAGTCATTGGTGCTAAAAATTAGTGTGTGTCAACTGCAGGTACTATCGAACAATTAATACCGTCAATTGTTGTTAAACAATTAATATTTTATCGGACCAGAATATCGTCAATTGTTAATAAACAATTAATATTTTATCGAACATTAATACCGTCAATTGTTGTTAAACGATTAATATCGTCAATTGTTAATAAACAATTAATATTTTATCGAACATTAATACCGTCAATTGTTGTTAAACAATTAATATTTTATCGGACCAGAATATCGTCAATTGTTAATAAACAATTAATATTTTATCGAACATTAATACCGTCAATTGTTGTTAAACGATTAATATCGTCAATTGTGGTTAAACAATTAATATTTTATCGAACCAGTATATCGTCAATTGTTGCTAATATTTAATAAGTGATCGAACAATTAATATCGTCTATGGTTACTAAACATTGAATCAATTATCGGACTTTTTATACCATCTGCTTATCACGTTAATCACGTCGAGTTATTGCTTGCCGCTCATAAGGCAAGTACGTAACATTGCTTTCATCGAATGGTACAAAACAGGTGTTGCACTTCCAACCCATGTGTGCATTCCAATCGTCTTTTTTTTTTATCGGACACCACATTAACATTTCTTACTTAGACAGTGCCGGCTTGAATTATTTGTCACTTCGCGAATAACTAACTTAGTGAATTATTTCGTACGGAGACCCCTATTTTATCGCGAAATACAGTGCGTGAACCACCCTGTTATTTCACCACCTCCCGATTTGAAGAGTTTTTGGGAAGCTGGTTATTACGCTGCCCTTCTGATATGGTTTGAGACATCACATTCAGCTCCATTCTACGTTCTGAAGACGAAATCTCACTCCTGAAGGACCCGTCATCGACTTTACCTAGAGGTCGGACATCAACCATCCAGATTAAGTAAGAAACCTTTTTATATTTTTAAGATTGTGATGTTAATTGGTTATATGGACCATTAAGTGTGTTTATGAACGTTCAGTTCAACCCTGGAAGACGATATCGCAACCATTTTGTATACCTTTTATTTAGCTTAATATTATTATCTATTATTAACGTAACTTTTAACACGCCATTCGAGCGTTCAGAATGTAACCAAACAATTTAACGTAACGTTTCAAGTTTAGTATTGTAGCTAAAGTTTGTTTGTCCCGTTGTTGGGAATTTTGATGATCAATTGCATTGATTAAGTTCCATGATCAATTTTATGAATCATAGTTTTGAATATTATCAAGTTGCGCTTAAGTAACTATTTATTTTGGTGGAGTGCTGTATTCAATACGCCCCCCCTTTCATGCAAATTAACAGTTTGTATTTTTGTAAGAATAATTGTTTTACGAATATTAATTTCGCAACGGAAACCATACTGAAAGGTTCCGTCAACTGTACATATTTATTTTTATACAAGACGTGTAAATTTGATAATATCTTGTGTAAATTTTGTCAACTCCCCCCTGATATTATTTTATTTAATACATTTTTATTATTTCCCAACTTTGTGTGTTATTATTATTGCTGTGTTAATGTTTATTTAGCTATTTTCACCAACGGAAAGTTCGCCTCCTGTAAAGGTAAGGTCATTGAGCGAGGTTTTTCCGGAGTGAGAGTTCGCCGTAAGATCATCAAGTTGTCGCGTACCAGCTTGGAAGGTGTGATAACCAGTCCCCTTCAAAGAGATTCATTTCTTCGTATGCGTGGCGCCCATTTAAACTCCCTCGTGTATATTAACCCCATCGATTTTGACTTAACTCCCCCCCGTGTAAATTATTCACACCGATTTTGACAATTTTTAGAATCGCGATCGAGGATTGCCCGGTCGTCGATAGGAAACACACGCTTTGCGACGTGCCGTCACACGACCCTTTCATTCCTTTCACCAACCCACCCCTTCGCGACTTTGAGCTAGCCAACCTTTTATTACCTGTTGGAAAGGTGTCGTGGATGCAGAACGTGGTGTAACAGGATAATAATTTGGCGCGGCCAACGTGGTGCTATCGATAAAGCCCTTTTGGCATGTTATGGTATCGAATTTTTTTTGTTTGTAAATCAAGTAAATTCCAAATTAATTTTTGTAGGTTAAAATATAACTTGGCACCCAACTTAGTAGCTATCGATAAAGCCCTTTTGGCACATTACGTCAAATTTTGTAAATCACGAAGTTTTGAATTAAGATTTCAATTTTAAAAGTAGTACCGACGCGCATGAATGGACTAACGAGATTCCATAACGCCCCCCTATTTAAATTTAAAAGTGAAAATTATCGCGATTTTAAGATCAAATATTGTATTTCCGTTTACCATTAGTTGTTCAGAGAACAAAGTAGAGTCGTGTTCCGCGAATCCTTTTTTGTATTTAATTAAATTTATTCATTTCGATTAATAATGGCATTCGGGATTGTACCGGACAAGTTGCGAAAGGACGAGGTCCAATACGAATTAAAAATTAGAGGTTTACCTTTTCACGGTTCATTAAGAGAATTACGCGATGAATTAGTATCAGCCCTTATGAAAGAGGAACAGGGTGAAAAATACATTTTATTATGGTATCCGTTTTCCTTTGCGGAAGATTTAGCAGCTTTAAAAGAAGGCGTGTTAATTATTAAAAAGTTACTTGGTCGCTTAGAAGTTTCGCGTGATCAGAAACCCAATCTAGAAATGAACATAGAGACGAAACTAACGCATTATTTTAATCGATTATTTAAATCAAAACCCGTATTAATAAAAGATAAAGACTCCAAACTTAGGATTTTAGATCAATTGGAGGAATTTAGGTCAACTTATGGCTTACTATTAGCAGACTCCCGGACGGAGAGAGATTTTAGGTCCAATACCGTGGAGGAAATTACAAAAGAACCCCCTGTTGATCGCGGTACCGTCGAAGCGGCGAATTCGAATAGAAATTTCGAAATATCAACCCCGATCGTGAAGTTTCACTTACGAATTTCAGGTCAGGTCGAAAACGTCTCTATACTGACAAAAGAAAATATGTCAGTAAGAGAAATTGAAAATTTATCCCGGAACGAGTCCGAAAATTTTAGCGGACCGCGTAATGACGAGCAAAGTAATGGTGAATTCGGGTGTAAGAGCCGTATTCATAATAAGACAAATAATAACACCCTTTTGTGTTGGAATTGTGGTGGCACAGGACATTTAGCGTTGCGTTGTACCGTTCCGCAGAAACGTATATATTGCTATCGTTGTGGGAGAAAAGATGAGACCACAAAAACTTGTCCCCATTGTAACCCCAGACAGAGTAGGACCAAGAAAAAAATCGTTGCAGGGCATAATGCTCCAATTAAGAGAAACTAAAGCCCCGATTTTAATATTAAGATTTTTGTGTGTGTTTGTTTTTCGTGTGAATGTATGAATGAATTTTTTTTAGTGCGTGTGTGTCGTTGCGAATGTATTTAGTCCTTAGTCATTATTGTTAAATTTTTTTTCTCGTTGTATTAGAAAATGTCATCATAACATTTTACCTAGCTTTTTGTACTTTTAAGGAAATGTCGCCATAACATTTCGCTTTGTTTTTATTGCGTGTTTGTTAGGTTGAATCGAGGAGGTCAGGTCCGGTGCGGACCACCGCTGACTGTAGACCGAAACAACTTACATTTTTTTTACCGGTTTATAATGCCGTTTTGGCGTGTACAACCCTTTTTGTCCCGTGCATGACGTAAAACTGCGAACACCCTTACCGCCCCAACGTGGCGATGATATCGCAACCCTTAAATTTTGTTGAAAACTCTTACTTGTCACTCAACTTAGTTTAAAGTTTTTTCGTTTCACCATTTTTTTTTTGTGTGAACCCTTACCGTCTATATCGGACGTTGAAAGTCTACCCTGTATTTCGCAACCCTTTCTGTAGAACGAAAACCACCCTAACGCACAATCCCTTAGCAATGCCACCCTCCCTCACATCGGAAATTTTAGTAACAAATTTTTATTAGCCTTCAGCATTTAACGATGAAAGATTTTGATCTGCGTCTTCTACGCACCTTTACGCATTATCACTGCATACCGTTTATAGCGAACCTTGTTTTTTCCATCTTTAGCAAATAGCGATAGAAAGTTTTTTTTGTTGTGCCTAGCACACATGTTCACATCTAGATCAAGTATGTTTAAGTACGCATGTTATTTACGCACTCGTTTCCATACGTATTTTATGCTAGTAACACCGTACACTCATTACGTATTTTTTTTGTTTGCATGTGTCCCGAACAAGACACAAAGCGTTTCGTACGCATTCTTACGCTTGACTACGGGTCACGCACTTACGCATTTACGCACTTCATTAGGTTACGCATTTATTTTTTTTAATATTTTGAATTTTGTATGGACATTTAACGTAAAGTTTTTCTAAAATTTTTTTTGAATTTAGTTTCAAGGTTCAATCTTCGAAGTTAGTTTTGTGGGTGTAGTTTTGAGATTTTATGCACACATTTAGTGGAATAGTAAAAGTTTTTTTGAATTTCATTTGCAGACGTATTTCCGAATTTTGAGTTTGATCTAGAGCAGTTTGAGTTATTGTTAACTTCAAGTTTTTTTTAAGGTAAACATTTTTGAATTTCGTGTTGCCATATGAATTAAAGTTTTTTGAATTTAACGTCAAGTTTTTTTTATTTAAAGTAGACATTTTAAATTTAATAGTGATACTTAAATTAAATTTTTTTTTTAGTTTAACGTCAAGTTTTTTCGTGAATTGAGATGAACATTTTGAATTTAATATCGGCCTTTGGAGCCAAGTTTTTTTCGGTTTAACGAAAAGTTTTTTCGAATTGAGGGGAATTTTTCTTTGAAATTAATGGAATGTTGTTTTGAATTTAATCAAAAGTTTTTCAAACTTGATTAATAGTTTTTCAAATTAGATTGAAAGTTTTCAAATTCAGTTGAAAGTTTTTTTTGAATTTAAGTTAAAGTTTTTTAAAGTTTTTTTGAAGTTTGACGTCAGTTAAAGTTTATTTTTGAGTTTTTTTTTGAATTTAAAGTTTAACGTAAAGTTTTCTTTGGTGAATCAAATCAATCAAAGAGTTTTGAATCCCAGTCCATTGTGACATTTTTCTTTAAGTTAGTGGTAGGGTAACATCTAGTTATCATTTCGGGTTGAGGTCAGTGCGTCACTGTCGCTTCATACACACTGACCATGTCTTTTTGTCAATCGCACGACGTTAACTTGCCCCCACCATCCCTCACCGTTCTTTCCTGGTATCGAGTACCGTTTAAAATAGATTTTTTTTAGCTTTTTCGTTTTCGTTTTTGAGATTAGAAATTAAGATCAGGGCTGAGAATGCAATTGCATTAGACATTGCCTCATGCCGTGTTGTATTGTTTGGACTTGTGTCCAATTTCGGACAAATCATTTGTCGCAACACACCCTTTAGGGGAAGTTTTTTGTAACATACCCTTTAGGAAAATTTTACCGAATTTTATTTTTTTTGTAGTAAGGTTGTCATAGTTAATAGTTGTTTAGAGTGACCCACTTCTCATCGAGCTATCGAATTATCATGCTGGACATAGTTCCACTGCTAGATAAACATTTTTTTTGGACGTCGATCCACATATGGACGACGATCCAAACCCCAGGGTTATAAAGTAATTTCGTGGGCTTAGTCCATTCCCCGGTGAATTATCGTCCCATTTTTTTTGGCGGATGAAAATCTGCCCCAAAGGAACCTTCTTAGTAAGGGAATTTCGTACAGAAGTAAGGGGTTATAACTCGAAGCAACACTCTGGGAAATTTACCTTTTGTTAGGGAATAATAGATTGACTACAACTATGCTACACGGTCATAACACCTGCCGGTCTAAGGAAGAACAAACCCATTAGGGGTGAACTTGTAAATTTGATCCGTTCATCCCAGAGGCGTATATTTTGACGCCTCCCAACTTTTACCACGTTTTCGGGTCCAACCCAAGCTAGAGTTCAGCGTTTCTGTTTGTGATTGTGGGTCTCACGGCAAGCGAACGATCCCGTGACTTCGCGAACCGCCCTCTCTTGCAACGGTCACAACGGCTTCAGATTTGTTTAAGACTTGGGACGTGGAATTTTTTTTCTGTGTAACTTTTTTTTTCTCTCGCGCTTTTAGTATGTAAGGAGTAGTTTAGATTTCGGTTTAGGTAGCATTAAGTTCAGTTTAGATTTCGGTTTAGTTAATTTTAGGTATCGGTTTAGTTAGCGTTAAGTTTGGGTACTTTTAAGATAGCTTTAAGTCATTGAGGTTAAGGGAGATATTTGTTATGTCCCTATCGTACGACAGAAAACTACGTGCCCCCAAAGTATAAACGGGTCATTTTTCTTTTTGCTTCATTGTTTATCTCGCAAGTCATTTTTGTAATCTCGAGTTTGTTTTTTTTGAATTTTCCGGCATGTCATTTTGTAATCTCGAATTTTTTTTGAATTTTCAGTCAACCATTTCAGAAATTATTGTTTATGGATTTAGAGGGTACGCTTAGCGAACCATTGGCCTAATCACCCAGTCAATCGCTCAGTTGAATCAAGTAGAGACTAGGATTACATTGAATTGATTACCCAATGTTATCATTAGTCATGCGTTAATTTCATAGTTACGTTTTGACCTTTTGGAGAAAAATTATTTCTCACATTCGTCAGTTTTATACAGTAGAGTCACTTCATATATTTTTGAGCAAACATTTAGGTGCAACCCGGACGGTTGTCACCATTTCGAATTTCAGTCAGTTTTCGTATATCTTTTTTTGTTGTTAAATTTTTTTTTCGTGTATAACGATCACTTTAGTCCCGTTTAAATTAATCAACCCCCCCCGCCTACCGAATTAGATAGGACCGGCTTTGTAAATTTGATCCAGCCATCGTTCAACTTCTAAACCCCCCCCCCTTATGTTACATGTTATGATCTTTTGTGGCCTTGTACCCTAGTGGATACGTTCCACTGGTACAACGTCCCCGTCTTGCACTAACACTACCTGTGTAAGACAACATTTAGAGTGAAGTTTTCTCCGGTGCCGATCACCGCAGGACTTCTCAATAAATGACGATGTTTTTTTTGCACATCAAAACTCACCACTAGCGTTGGTAGAGTCAACCTTAGTTGTGCTAGCTTCATTTTTTTTTGTGAGGCGATAGATTGTGTAGGTCCACGGTTAGGCCCCACGATTTTTTTTTTGTATTCAAGGAAAGCTCCCGTTTACGTCAGTGTGGTTCAAGGACGTTCCCTTCGACTACACTGATGGAAGCAAACCATCCCGACCCGTACCGTCAACTATGCCCCACGAATATTTTTTTTTATTCAGTGGAAACCCGATTCATGGCTAGGCCCCATGTTTCTTTTCTTTTTTTTGTATACATCAAGGTACAACACGGACGGATCGAGGACAAGTTCCCTCGACTGCCCTTGTAGTTTATTACCCCATCCCGATCTGGATTGTCGATTATGCCCCACATTTTTTTTTTCGTGTACATCCGTGATCAAGCCGGACGAATCGAGGATTTGTTCCCTCGACTGTCCCTCATAGGTTGTCACCCCATCTCAAATTTTTTTCTCGCCCCCCCATCATTACCTCTTCTCTCTCTTCCGATCATCTCGTCCGGATCGAAGTCATGAGGAAGGTTAGTGATCTCTCAAACGGCTTTGTAAATTTGATCAAGCTAAGCGCAAGTTTTTTTTCTCTGTTTCACCAACGATAACTGATAAAACAGACAGTCCCCATCTACTGAAGTGCATCAAACGGCTTTTGTAAATATGATCCAGCCAAGCACACGTCTTTTTTTACTCTGTTTTTTTCAACGTATTGAAAAAGGCAGACAGTCCCCATCGACTGAACCATTTTAGAGAAGGCTTTGTAAATATGAGTACGCCAAGGAAGTGTTACCTTAGCTCAGGTCTACCTTGATCTAGAGTCCGGTGTCTTCACAGACATTTGTGGGTCCCACGGCCAGCGAATGATCGCGTGATTTCGCGAACCGCCCTCTCATGTAGGAGTCACTACGACTCACGGGTTGATTAAGCCTAATGTTAAGTGAACCTTCTCTCTCTTTCCCGGCATATACGTATAGTCTAGTCACTAGTTGAGTAGATATTGCAGCACTATCAGTGTTGATGGTTTATCGCAGGACAGTTTTTGTTTCGGTTGAGGTTGCGCGCGTCCCAGTTGAAGAGTAGTTAGGGATAACAACTCTTGACGTAAGGGGAGTGTCACCTTATTCCGCGCATCGGGCGCACCCTTAGATTTTGCGTTTATGATCTATTAAACTTATATTTTAAATTTCGAATCGATCCGTTGAAAATTACTCTTTGGGAAAACATTTTTAGGTCGGGTTGTAATAATAAAAGATTGAAACATTCGCTCAACTAATAAATTTACGTTTTGCAAATGCACAATAATCTTAAGAATTGTATAGTTAGGAAAGTATCATCAAATATTTTAATACACGTACAATAAACCATACGGTAGATGAGGAAGTGTTAATAATGTTGACGTAGCATTAATCCATAATTCACCTCATCGGCAATAAATTCTCTATTCTATAACGTTGCAAACTAAACGTCAATATAGGCAAATGCATTACTATAAATTTTAGGTAGGATCGAGAGACACTTTTATACGATCCATAATCACGAGCCAGTTGTCAATACAAGGACACACACGTGCATGTTTGAAACTCGTGAGAATCAATGCCTTTTGTTTTGCTATCTCGACCATGTGCAGATAAGCGGCCAAATGTGCTCGGGTTTAACATGGCAAGGATAGCGATTTCGAAATTACAGACTTCGATAAAAACAAGTAAAAAGTGCAAAAGTTAGACCTTTCTCGTCCAACCAGACGAGCAAAAAATTGTTTTGCTCGCACGTGTCGTACCAAACTTCTCGATACACTTTACATGGAGAAAGAAGAAAGTGTGCCCTCACACTCTAGGCATTTATCCAATTAAATCACGTCTCCCTTCTTTCTAAATTTATAGGACCCAATTACAAGGATCCAAATCAATCAGTAAGTGGGAAAAATCCCAGATCAGAGTAGGGAGAATGCATAAATTGAGCTGCAAATTGCATATTCGGAGAGATTCACTTGGAATCTGATACTACCTTTTTCGTATCTTAGCGCTTCCAAAAGCGGAATTAACTATCGAGGTCTCACATTTATTAGAGGTCTTTAAATAAATACCAGTCATTGGTGCTAAAAATTAGTGTGTGTCAACTGCAGGTACTATCGAACAATTAATACCGTCAATTGTTGTTAAACAATTAATATTTTATCGGACCAGAATATCGTCAATTGTTAATAAACAATTAATATTTTATCGAACATTAATACCGTCAATTGTTGTTAAACGATTAATATCGTCAATTGTTAATAAACAATTAATATTTTATCGAACATTAATACCGTCAATTGTTGTTAAACAATTAATATTTTATCGGACCAGAATATCGTCAATTGTTAATAAACAATTAATATTTTATCGAACATTAATACCGTCAATTGTTGTTAAACGATTAATATCGTCAATTGTGGTTAAACAATTAATATTTTATCGAACCAGTATATCGTCAATTGTTGCTAATATTTAATAAGTGATCGAACAATTAATATCGTCTATGGTTACTAAACATTGAATCAATTATCGGACTTTTTATACCATCTGCTTATCACGTTAATCACGTCGAGTTATTGCTTGCCGCTCATAAGGCAAGTACGTAACATTGCTTTCATCGAATGGTACAAAACAGGTGTTGCACTTCCAACCCATGTGTGCATTCCAATCGTCTTTTTTTTTATCGGACACCACATTAACATTTCTTACTTAGACAGTGCCGGCTTGAATTATTTGTCACTTCGCGAATAACTAACTTAGTGAATTATTTCGTACGGAGACCCCTATTTTATCGCGAAATACAGTGCGTGAACCACCCTGTTATTTCACCACCTCCCGATTTGAAGAGTTTTTGGGAAGCTGGTTATTACGCTGCCCTTCTGATATGGTTTGAGACATCACATTCAGCTCCATTCTACGTTCTGAAGACGAAATCTCACTCCTGAAGGACCCGTCATCGACTTTACCTAGAGGTCGGACATCAACCATCCAGATTAAGTAAGAAACCTTTTTATATTTTTAAGATTGTGATGTTAATTGGTTATATGGACCATTAAGTGTGTTTATGAACGTTCAGTTCAACCCTGGAAGACGATATCGCAACCATTTTGTATACCTTTTATTTAGCTTAATATTATTATCTATTATTAACGTAACTTTTAACACGCCATTCGAGCGTTCAGAATGTAACCAAACAATTTAACGTAACGTTTCAAGTTTAGTATTGTAGCTAAAGTTTGTTTGTCCCGTTGTTGGGAATTTTGATGATCAATTGCATTGATTAAGTTCCATGATCAATTTTATGAATCATAGTTTTGAATATTATCAAGTTGCGCTTAAGTAACTATTTATTTTGGTGGAGTGCTGTATTCAATACGCCCCCCCTTTCATGCAAATTAACAGTTTGTATTTTTGTAAGAATAATTGTTTTACGAATATTAATTTCGCAACGGAAACCATACTGAAAGGTTCCGTCAACTGTACATATTTATTTTTATACAAGACGTGTAAATTTGATAATATCTTGTGTAAATTTTGTCAACTCCCCCCTGATATTATTTTATTTAATACATTTTTATTATTTCCCAACTTTGTGTGTTATTATTATTGCTGTGTTAATGTTTATTTAGCTATTTTCACCAACGGAAAGTTCGCCTCCTGTAAAGGTAAGGTCATTGAGCGAGGTTTTTCCGGAGTGAGAGTTCGCCGTAAGATCATCAAGTTGTCGCGTACCAGCTTGGAAGGTGTGATAACCAGTCCCCTTCAAAGAGATTCATTTCTTCGTATGCGTGGCGCCCATTTAAACTCCCTCGTGTATATTAACCCCATCGATTTTGACTTAACTCCCCCCCGTGTAAATTATTCACACCGATTTTGACAATTTTTAGAATCGCGATCGAGGATTGCCCGGTCGTCGATAGGAAACACACGCTTTGCGACGTGCCGTCACACGACCCTTTCATTCCTTTCACCAACCCACCCCTTCGCGACTTTGAGCTAGCCAACCTTTTATTACCTGTTGGAAAGGTGTCGTGGATGCAGAACGTGGTGTAACAAATTCTTCCATGAAACCTTCAAAATACACATAAAAACTCGAATCAACGTTCAAATATCTCGGCGCTCTATAAAGAACCGCTAAATGAATTACATCATTACCATCACTTCCTTTAACAACCAACCACCACAAATCCAAATCAATCACCTTGCTACTAATTAACTCACATTTCCAAGAATTATTATAATAAATCAAAACACCACCCGTATGGTGAGAAGAAGAATCGACTCTTATCATATTATAACCATAAATCTGAATCAGTCTATCATCATCAACCTCCATTAGATGAGTCTCACTCAGACATACAAACTCCGGCTTACATTCATTGACCAACAGCTCCAGTTCACAAAAATTATTGATAACACCTTGAATGTTTAAATATACACATTCAATATTCTTTGGTTGCTAATATACAGTTTTGTTCTTTTCAATTTCAACTTTCCTCTTATACATTGGGCAATCCGAGCTCCACGTGTTGTGGAGCTCGGAGAATTTTTGTACTTTCTTTGGTGCATTCGCAAATTAAATTTAATTATAAATTTAATATTAATAAAAAAAATTTGGTAAACTTAAATAGTGAATTTTATTATTATATAAAAGTTTTTGTAAGCTGCTAGGAGTTTTCTCAAATTTCAAATAATATACAAATCTTTAGAGAAAATGTGTTTAAAATCAAGATAATAGAAATAATAGAAATCAAACAAAATATTTTCAAGTTGGAAGGTAAGTAGAAAAATGTAATGTGATGCATACGCAGTGAAGTTGGACGTTTTGGACCTAGTGAATAAATATAAATTTGTGGAAGAACTGTAATGGTGCGAGCTTTTTCGGTGCTCACTAGTGTAGGTGTGTAGATACCGAATGTATTCATCTTATATTTATTAAGTTAACAATAAACAGATTATTTTTCACTTTGGGTCAATAATATCAAAAAAAAATTCCATTCAGCTGTAGTACGAATAAATTTAGAATTTAAGGACAAGTGCGGTCCCTACTTCGCGTAGAAGTAACTTAGAAATGCGATTAGTTTTGCTTGAACCCGTTAGTTTGGTATCAGGAACAACCCCTTAGTTTTATACATAGGTAAGTAATAGAAAAGCTATCTAGACTGAAAACTAAATACACGTTTTTCGGAAAAATAAAACACGGGGAACTACGTAATCAAAATGCGGTTAAAAAAGTTCGTAAATATTTTGTAAATATCTCTCCAGTGCATATGTACCTACTAACATCATAGGATTTTCAAAGAACAGTTTTTACCATTTAAATAAAATAAAATCACCTACCTTGTCTCTGATTTTCTATTTTCGAAATATCTGTTGAACCGATATTTTTCCAGTACCCATTCTTCGTTATTGAAAGATCACATTTTTTTTAAACGCGCAAGATCTAAAATTGAGATTTTCTGCTAAATATTAATACCAACAAAGGAAACATCCGTGAAAACCAAAATTAAAACTGAATCTCAAATTTTGATGCCAACCGAATGAACGCGACAATGAAATTGCAAGGACTTGGTTCAACGGTCATATAAAATCACTTCACACCCCACCACCTCCAAAGTTCTTGCACCAAATTGTAGGAAGTGGGAAAATACACATATTATTCAATAAGAAATTAGAAATAAATTTTATCAGAAAAATCAAAAAAATATATCAAAATATCCGGTTTCCATTTTTCTTTCTTTCTCAAAAACTGTCATTTTAGGTAGCATTTTAAAACTTTTGTGCATTGGCAAAATAATGATAATTTTAAAGATTTTAACTTCAGGGTTAAAATGGATAATTAAAGGTTTTGTCATTTTTGGGACCTTCTTGCAAGAATTTCCCTTGTTCTTCCATCCCTGCCCGACGTCGAAAACTTAGAAGCTGCTTTACCAAGCCGAAGTACACGGTTTAACCAAAACAATTTAATTTCTAAGTTATTCCCACGCCAAAGTACGAAGTGATACCGTACCAAGTGTACAAAGCAAATTCAAAATAAACAAAAGATGACAAATTAGCGATTTCTCAAATCAATAAGACACTATCGTAACTATTATTTTCTTGTATTGTTCATTGTTAACTTGATAGATTAAAATTCTGCAACAATTGATATCTTTGTTTTATGTAGAATATAATTTCTAAACAAGCTAAGTACCTATATTAAATTACAACACATTAAGAAACAAATATTTTTAACTATCACGATTCTTGATAAAGTTAAAAATTTCATTTACAGTCGATGCCCCCCTGCCGATTATAGAAAACCACAAGCCTCTACAAATAGCAATAGATTTACGAAATTTAATTGTTTTTTATTTCCCACCCCCAAAGATAAATTAAAATTTTAATTCTATATTCAGTTCACTAGTTAATTACTACAACATAACAGTTAGCCTACATTTATTGAAGTCAAAAATATAACTTCTGCGTAAAACTTTAGTAACTAAAGTAATCCTTTATAACCCTTAATTGATCCGTCAATGTCTCCAATATTGCGGCCTATAGGCCACACCACTAAGGAAATCATGTTCTTATGATTCTTGAGAGCCTACATTAAAATAATTTTCCGGTTTTCAGAATCCACATCAATAGAAGAAGATATTCATATTAACATCGTCTTAATTATTTTATTATTCATTACTTTTTACGCGTGCAGGAATGTTATCTGAAACCATTTTAAATTAGTAAGTAAAACATCAATAAGGATGCGTTGTTAAGAAATAGATATGCTGAAGATGGTGTTCTATAAGGCCCCACTGGGGAAACGGATCATCGGATCCGTTTAACGCAACAAACACAGATATATTTAGGCTATTATATTATATGTCGATAATAATTTGCACGAATGCATAATAATGTCGGCAATAAAGCAATAAATCTTTTCAATTTATTTTATTAGCCTCCCTCCCCCACCCGTCTCAAAAGATTCACTTAAATGAACAAATAAATGCTGACTGGACAATCCAGTATATCGTTTATGTCAAAAAATAATAAAAGAGACATTGGAAACTGTATTTTGCCGTTCTGATTGGTTAGATGATGTTTTTGTTCTGTGTAGAGCAGTAGCGGTTTAATCTATAGGGCACACTTGCACGCGATCTTCTACCCAAAATTGGAAACAACTATACATATATAATTTAAAAAAACTGATCTCCCATTGAAAAAAGTCACGATGTGCCAATGCAAATGCGGTTCTAAAAAATAAGAAGTTGAAGAGAACGATGGTAACGAATACCTCCCAGCAGTTGGTGATCAGGCTGTACAATATTAAAAAATGTGTTATATTGCTTTACTTTTCTGCTGCCTCGCCTCAGACCCCCCAGATAAATTAATTTGTAAGTAAATAAGTAAATTTATGTGTTTCCTTTTTATTTAAATTTTGTGCCTTCCCATTGGACGAAGTCACGAGATGCCACTGGTTAATAGTAAACACAATATTCTTCATATTTTACCATTAAAACTTTTGTGCAATAATTTTTCCCATTCCTTATTGGTTTTGAACGTCCTCCTCACTTTCTAAACTGACTTGTTATTTGTTTTTCTCAAATTTACTCAAAGCTAAAGTTATTTCGACCGGCTTCTTTTGGAAAATATCCGATATGCATTGCAGTTATCTTTACTCAAGGACCTGGTCTAAGTTTATTTATGTAAAAACAATAATATGAAAAATAGTGAGAAATAAATATGAAATTTAAAGGAGGTAATAGTAGATATTGTGTACGTGCAGTTTGGCACGAGAAAGTTTTGTACTCGGACAGGTAGGGAGAGAAAGGAGAGGGAATCGTTTGGGTGTGTAGAGCGAGTTAGTAAGAGAGAAAAACCCTTTTTTTTCTCAACACCCCGGAGTTAGAAGAAAGAGGGGGGATTCGCACCGGGGTTTGGAGGGAGTCCGCAAGTATTTTTTGAAATTTTAAAAAGTTAATGATTTTTTTCATAAATAATGAAGAATGATTAAATTTATAATTTATGGATTACAAGACTAAAATAAAAGTTTAATTTAACCAAGTTAGTGTAAGTTCAGGCCCGGCTTGAGAATATCTTTTTCTATGGGCTAATGGTAAGAATTGCGCCCAACACGACTAGCAAATTTTTTTAATACAAATTTTTTAATTTTAATAATAGCTGGCACACAAACAAATAATAAAGTGTTCAAAAAATACAGATAAACTATTTTTTCTGCGAAAATTTTATTGGAAGACGTAATATTTTTGTTCAATCATGTATCCAAATTATTGCTTTTATAATAACTGACCATTAATTATTGTCTTTTTTTTAAATGCGAGGTTTTCACGCCAGAGGTATTTCAAGTCACAGATTTCGCTTTTTTAGTTCTTAACTTAAGTTGGTATATATATGTATATACATTTGTATACACACTCCTTGTAATTAGTTTTTACTGTTAGGAGTGTGTCTAAATCTTTAAATAAATAAATAACCGTCACTCGGAATGTCTTTGAACATTTTCGGATTTCCATGGTTTTTGCAGCCTTTGTTTGTGAAAAGTCGCGGAAATTCTTGACTCATCAGTCATTAATATTTTGATGTTGAGTAGAACAGTTTGAAAATTTTTAAGGTTTTTAGATTAAAGCCCACTTTTCACCGCCATGAGCCGGACCTGTTTAAGTTTAAAATATAGGGACGACAAAATGGGAATTCATCCGGACGTAAAACTACCCTTGGATAACTATCCAGACTCGTCTCGATATTACTAAATACTATTATCGATTATCATTGTAGATTTTATTTTAATTTACACTATGCATCTAAATCTATATATATAAATATATAAAAGAGCTTGTCTGCGTGTTTGTTTGTTTGTTTGTTCGCTATACGTTCCTAGACCCTTTGACCGATCTCAACCAAATTTTGCACAGTTATTCTGTAGGTCCAGGCGCAACTATTCGTGCATAAATGGAGAAAAACTTCGCACGGGGAACACAGTTATTCGCGTTTTTCGATTTTTTATTGAATCACCCTATACGGATACCTGGTAACCCTTCGTTTGCCAGGTAGAAAACCCTTACTTTACCTAGCCATTCTTGCTCACTACGCTTTCGCTAGATGGTGCTCTTAATCATCATATAAGTGTACTGATTGGTGGCCAAAAATCTAAATATATTGCCATGTATCGCTACAGTAAAATTCAAAATTTAATTTAATTCTATAGCGGGAGAATGAAATGGCACTTAATTAAAAAAAATGATCCGACCAGCTATGCATGAGAACTCTTTTATTTAGGGTCAAAAGTGGGTCCATTAATCTGTTAAATGCTCATGTAAATAATTATCTTACTTAACAACTTCGAAGAATTACGACAACAAACTTATTGTACCTTATACCTGTTTATTCTTTTCCTCACTGCTGTAAATATAAGTGAAATCAAACGTAGTTATTTGTAAATCAAGTACTGTAATTTATTGACAAATAAAATTATTTAATAAGACAAAAGATGGATTTTTAATAAGTAGGAGTAAATCAAATATTACAAAACAATTAATAATAAAAATTTTTATAAATCCCCCAATTTTAAAATCACGCGCGAACTGATTATTTTAATAATGTTACCTAACAATGTCGACACAATTTGCTTACCGAAGTACCGTCGTGCACGATCGATGTGGAGAACACGCAGGGAAGAATGACGTGAAGATGCCTTGTAGTTGTGGTCCAATTCCCATACCATGAAATTTCCAGGGTGAATTAATGGTCAATCGAATTTTTTCTTTAATCAGGATAAACGTTCAGGTAAGTCCAATTCTTAATAATCTTCTATAATTTCCAATCACTCATGACATAACCATAAACTTATTAACCATACAAATTTTACAGTGGTCACCAAAATTTTCCAAATATTTGAAACTTGTTTTAATCTTCTATCCATTCACAATTCATAACTCATCCAATAATAATTAATTAATTCCAACTTAATATCAAATAACTTATGACAATTTTTAAACTTGACTTCTTACTTATCGTCTCTTCTCAACACGGACGTCCCAAGTTTTCTACTTTTCAAAATTCAACCAAAAATTCCGACTTGACGCTTTCACTGACGATACGAGACTCAAAATCACGTCCTCACGTCTCCATGGACGGAACAAGACTCCCCTAAATTACCAAATTAATACAAATCACGTCTTGGCGTCTCCATGGACAGAACGAGACTCTCAAAATTATTCTCCTTGCTCATCCCACCAAAATTGTTTATCAGACCGCGCACTTATTCTTCATTGCACTTATTTTATTAAATTTTAAATCCGATACTTTTACAAATAAAATTTTAGGGTACTCTACCACTAGCTCAGCCACTCGAAAAATTTTTTTGAGTGCTACACACTTAAGAACATGCTTATATCTGTCTATTAAAACAATAAAAAGTGTGAACATGGTCAAAACAACCCCAATATCGAATTTTGAACTTAGCTAATTTTCATGTAATTCAGTGGTGTATTAACGAGATTCAGAGCGCGTCAGTCATTCTGTGCTCAGTCCGTGCGCTATGATATACTCTAACACTTAGAATATTTCGCACCGGCAGATGCAGCTCGACCGTCGTACATGTAACATCGATTATTTTTTGTTTTTAGGCGATTTTTTGGGGGTGAAACGTAATAGTTTACTGCCCCATACCGCAACTATACTTTTTAATGCTATTTCGAGGGTCTCTGACATCCCGGTTGCCTTAATCCCGGTTTTCTTGATCGGAGGCCCTTCTCGTATGTTTAGCCTAGTACCCAGAGTCAAAACCGCCATGGAGGGGTGCAACGCGGAGCGGCGCGCAGCGGCGCCCCGTAAGGGTAGGTTTTGACGATGGATTACCCTCCTTATCGAATGCACACCCCAAAATTCGAAGGCAAAAAAATTTTAATTTTTTCACTTTTTCGGCAATTCGCGGGTTATTTTCCATTTTCTTGATTATATTTATTACTAATATCCACTAATCACAACCCCATCTATCCGAATTTTAAAGAAAAATTCAAATCGGAGCGAAAAAATTTTACGCATTTTCAACGGACCACGGGCGACTGATGTGCATCGACCGGGGTCGGCAGCCTACTCGATGCTACTTTTCCGTACTTTTCAAAAGTCGATATTGGGGTTGTTTTGACCAAGTTCACACTTTTTATTGTTTTAATAGACAGATATAAGCATGATCTTTAGTGTGTAGCACTCGAAAAATTTTTTCAAGTGGCTGAGTTAGTGGTAGAGTCGCCTTAAGAAGATGCAGGTTTTAGTCTCTTATTATCATTATGGTCTCTAAAATGAATATTTCGACATGAACATTCTACCAGAAATAAACCAATTACGATAGACCACCCCCTATGGTAAACAGGACATGACAATATTTTTTAAAAGCGATAAGTTATCCCACCCTATATGTACGGAAAGTGGTTGGTTGGGATAATACTAAAATAACCACTGGCAAACACGGACTAGCAGTCAAGGCAGCCGAAGGCATATAAATATAATCTATTATGGTCCTCCCTGTGAGGCCGAACAACTATGGCCTTCACGGATCTATTATGGTCCTCCCTCTGTGAGGCCGAAGGCCGAACAACTATAGCCTTCACGGATCTATTAAGGTCCGCCCTGTGAGGCCGAAGGCCGAACAACTATGGCCTTCACGAATCTTTTATGGTCTTCCCCCTGGGAGGCCGATGGCCGAACAACTATGGCCTTCACGGATCTATTCTGGTCCGCCCTGTGAAGCCGAAGGCCGATCAACTATGGCCTTCACGGATCTATTATGGTCCTCCCCCTGTGAAGCCGAAGGCCGACCAACTATGGCCTTCACGGATCTATTATGGTCCGCCCTGTGAGGCCGAAGGCCGAACAACTATGGCCTTCATGGATCTATTATGGTCCGCCCTGTGAGGCCGAAGGCCGAACAACTATGGTCTTCACTGAGCTATTATGGTCCTCCCCCTGTGAGGCCGAAGGCCGAACAACTATGGCATTCACGGATCTATTATGGTCCGCCCTGTAAGGCCGAACAACTATGGCCTTCACGGATCTATTATGGTCCGCCCTGTGAGGCCGAAGGCCTAACAACTATGGCCTTCACGGATCTATTATGGTCCGCCCTGTGAGGCCGAAGGCCCAACAACTATGGCCTTCACGGATCTATTATGGGTCTAGATGGCTAAGGGCGGCCGAAGGCCGCCCGTGCCAGCTAGTTTCTTAATAAAAATCAAAAGTTTTGAGACCTTTTTAATAACCGTTTAAATTGCTGTGTACATTGAAAGGTAAATAATTTAAAAAAATTGTGAGTCAGCCAGGTCGCCTACTGATGGTGGCAACTGTCATGTCGGAAGCCCCCCGCTATGGGTCTAATGTCAAGAGTGCAAGCAGGATCTTTATTATAATTTCAGGAGTACGCGATATTATGTAGAATTATAATTTTTCTTTATAATTAGTGTAAGAAAATTGAGCACATTTTGATAAAAAAAATCCAAAACCGGTCTTCTGCAATTTTTCGAGGAATTTTATTATGTAATAGTTCGTATTTTAACATATACTACTCAAAAAGTTCTCGTGTTTCCTTAGATTCTTACCTTCTTCTAATTCTTCGTCGAAAGTTGAAATTTTTAAGGAAGTATTGAAATATTTAAAAAAAAATTCTATTTCAGCTTCATTCAATTCTATTATAGCTCATTAAAAATATTAATAGCACAAAAATATTTTAATATCTTCAAAATCATGAAATGAAGTGTCCTAAAAATGGTCAGAGCGTTCTGATTTTTGGATATGTTATAATAATCCGGGAGGCAGCGACACTTTGAATGTCATTATTCCTACAAAGCTAATTTTTTCCAATTATTTTGTTTTGATATCGTAAGTAAAGAAAATGGCAGTCTACCGCAACAGTAAACAGTTGTTGCGGCCAATGATAAAAAATTTTGAAACCTGTAAATAAATAATAGAAAATGCCTTATTCCTACAAGCCTGAAACTTTTGTGGGTTACCAATGATACGTACAAATACAGGTTAACGATAGTCTACCGCTTCGGAAGTGTTGCCATCATGAGTCTACCACCCCTAAATGTGTCAAAAATTTAATTTGTGCGACTTATTTTTACACGGTCGAAATTTTTTTCTCAAATACTTTAGTTTATAAAAAAACAAAAAAAATAGTCTACAGATCATCCAATGTTGCTAAAGCCTTGGTAGACACAATTGAATGTACGATCTGCAGAACGCGACCGCTGCACCGTTCCGCTATAAATCGCTCTGAATAAATGTTAAATTGAAATCTACAAAGCTGATTTTTTGTCTACAAGCAGTTTACGTGAATTATTAAATGGACTTTGTCTACTTTCAATACAAGGTGGCTAAGCTTTGGTAGACGTGGCTGCGGTGGCGCGGTAAAATTAAATAATTGCTAATGGCGGTTGTTCTCGATTTTTGAAAGAAAACGATGGTGTGTATTATGAACATAATAACGAGGATGAAGACAGCGATAAAGATGAGGAAGGAGATGAGGAATCAAATGTCAGCAGCGATGAAGAATAAAAGTTAATTATTTATAATGAAGATTTATTTTTATACAAGTAGATACTTTACAGAGTAAATTAAAAAAACAGCTTGAATATTATATATTTATGTTTTCAATTATTTTATAAACACATGTTAGAGTTATTGTTAAAAATTATGAAAGTAACGCAATTAAAATAAATTTACTTCAAATATTAAACGTTGATAAAAAAACATGTCAGTTATTAAATATAAATGTATTCTGACTTTTTATTTTGTCAATATACATATTTGTATCTTTTATAAAATTCTATTAGGATCCTTTGTTTTAATATACTAATGATCGTGTAAACTCAAAGAGTTGTAATTAACATTTAATTTAGGAATTTCATTAGCTCATTTAGATCACGGTTTTATTCCAGATTCCGCGCCACCACTTCAGCCACATTTACCAAAGCTTAGCCACCTTGTATTGAAAGTAGACAAAGTCCATTTAACAATAATTCACGTAAACTACTTGTAGACAAAAAATCAGCTTTGTAGATTTCAATTTAACATTTATTCAGAGCGATTTATAGCGGATCGGTGCAGCGGTCGCGCTCTGCAGATCGTACATTCAATTGCGTCTACCAAGGCTTTAGCAACATTGGATGATCGGTAGACTATGTTTTTTTGTTCCTTTATAAACTAAAGTATTTGAGAAAAAAATTTCGGCCTTGTAGAAGTAAGTCGCACAAATTAATTTTTTGACATGTTTAGGGTTGGTAGACTGATGATGGCAACACTTCCGAAGCGGTAGACTATCGTTAACCTGTATTTGTACGAATCCTTGGTCACCCACAAAAGTTTCAGGCTTGTAGGAATAAGGCATTTTCTATTTGTTATTTACAGGTTTAAAAATTTTTTATTAGTGTCCGCAACGGCAAATGATTGGTAGACTGTAACTTTCCTAATTTACAGTGTATAAACAGATGATAAAAATCCTGAGTTGTCCTTGGCGATCGTCCGGAAGTGTCGCAATTTTAACAAATATGACGGAAATAATAGGGTTTTCAGCAATATATCCTTAACAGTGAACCTTAGGACCAAAATGATTAATGTAAATCTTATAGAGAACATAATTTACTACAACGTTTGTCCAACATATTTTTCTTCAAGTCGAATAAGTACTTAGCGGGGGGGGGGGGGTTTAAATTTCAAAAAAGATCTTTTTCATACAATTTTCATACAATTAACTATTAACTAAAAATTGCAGAATCCTACGAAAAATCTCAGAAGACCGATTTTAGATTTCTATTCGCAATTTTTTTTACACTATTTGTGGTTTTATTGTATAACTTAGAAGGAATTCTAGGCGTTTCTCGGTAATTTGGATAATTTTTCATACTTTGTATTAAACGCGGAAAATTACTTTATAAGGTGTAAATGCCCTTCAAAATTAGAGTAAAACAACAAATTTTCGGTTTTTCATATAAAATAAGTTTTTCGATTTGAATGAAGCTACGCCAAAACACTTTCTTTTCTAATAAATAACGTGCGATGAGGTACTGTCTTCCCATATGAGGAAGAATATAATTTAAGAATTACATTCTTAATTCTCGTATCACGGTAATTACGCCGCTGAAATGTGGAAAATCCAACCTCGCGTCTCTTGGACCATAAACGGTGGCACTAATTTAAAACTCTTGACTAAAAAGTGAAGATGTAATTTTAATTATTGAATAATATTTTTATTATTTTACAATTAGTTTACATGGCTACTTTTGTAGTGTGGGCATCTGGGAAATAACTTTTTTCTCTTATGGGGATACCGAACTTGTTAAATCTGCGAATATGTTAAAAAATAATAAAATAAAATTCTAAGCTAAGCATTACAGAGTTGGATTTAGAAAGGGATTAAAAAATTAATCTTGTTTAAAAATATTGAAACTTGTAAATATGTATAGTACTAATAACCATCCGAATACACCAAACATAGTAAAAAAAATCTAGCCAAAAATTCCTACGTTTTGCACCTACTAACCGGTGAATCGCGACCAAAAATTGTGGACACTTACTTTTATTTGCGATTATTTGCAAATAATTCCATATTTTTTCCATAATTCCATGCAGTTGTACTTTACGACCATAAATAATAATGATGACCTCTTTTACAATACTCGGTTAAATTAAGGGTTAATTAATCCTACGAATAAATATCCAATTCAGCCAATTAATAGTACAGATTCGTAATTTAATCTGGACGATAAATCGGTAGGTGAAATATCCAATTTTTTTTATGTGAGTGACCATTCGCGGTAAACAGGCTGATTTATTTTTATTTGATATTATTTGTAATGTGAATGAGATGTCTACCAAATTTTAACTTGTCCAGACTATTTGCAAACTTGAGCTTTGTTTACTTAATTTGCTTACATCTAGCGACTGGATGCTTTACGTAAATATATTTCATTTGAAATTTGTATCTGACTTTTTACAGATGTATAATATTATAAAGGGGAGAAAATCGGACTACTTATAAACTTCGGGGAGGGTGGGTGTAATTGTGTCCTTTATGGAAGTGTACGAACTTCATTTAGAAAATTTTGTATCTAATAGATGCTTAACGTCTATTTTAATAAACTATTTAAAAGTTTTAATTGGAACTGGTAACCTTCCTGCACAATTACGATGGTGGTTGTTACCCCCTTAAATGTCATTTTGGGCGAAAATATAAAAGCATTTCACTAATATTTTTTCTCTTTTACATTACTATATCTTTTTCCGAAGAATTCGAAAACATTTAAAATATTTTATGTGGGTTTCGAACGGTTTGGAGGTGGCTAACCTCGTAAATTTTAAGTGACCGTCGCCTGAAAAATTATTTTTTATTGTTATAAAATGAAGTGATTGACGTTCGAAAATTATTTTGTATCCTAATTTCTACGAGAATTACATCCCCTTAAAGCGATTTTCCGCATCGAAAAAAAATTAAAGTCTCTCATTTTTCGAATCCAAAATTTATCAAATTCGGTGAGGTATACGTGGTATACTTAAATGGGGGTTAGGGATAGCATTTGAATTTCTGCCTTAAATGTCATTATCGGTGAAAACTTTAATTTCACTTAAAAATTGCAATGCTCTTCATATTAATATTTGAAAGCAATGCGTTATTGCGGATTTGAGAGAATTTCATTAAGCACATTTTGTATTTACTAAAATATTTAAAAAAATTGCCTATGTGAAATTTAGATGAGGGCTGTTACCCCCTTTCTAACCAGTTTGTGTTATCTTTTTGTGTTATTATTTTGTTTTTCTTAGTTTTACAGTTTATTGCGAATAATTTTTTAATTAATTTTTTGTCAATATGAATTCTTGTAAGTATTACTATTTAGCTTAATAAACTTTTTTTTAATAATTGAGGTATTATTACGACGCAATTTATTAAGATTATGTACGTTTTCTATCGTGCACAAATTATTTATTAAGCCACTGTATGTGATAATTTTCATAAAGATCTTTCAAGAAATAGCTGAGATATTTCCAGAAAACATTATCTGGTTTTCGTCCCTCCCTACAAACAACTCCGTATGCAGACAATTTTTGTACTTTTTTTTGGAGCATTCGCAAATTAAATTTAATAATTAGTACTTAAATAATTGATTTTATTATTATATAAGAGGTTTTGTAAGCTGCTTGGAGTTCTCTCAAATTTCAAATAATATACAAAAAATGTGTTTAAAATGAAGATAATAGAAGGTCGTCGGAACTCAAACTAAATTTTTCCAAGCTGGAAGGTAAGTAGAAAAATGTAATGTGATGCATACGCAGTGGAATTGGACGTTTTGGACCAAATGAATAAATATAAATTTGTGGAAAAACTGTAATGGTGCGAGCTTTTTCGGTGCTCCCTGGTGTTAGGTGTGTACATACCGAAATGTATTCATCTTATATTTATTAAATTAACAATAAACAGCGTATTTTTCACTTTGTGTCAATCATATAAAAAAAATTCCATTCAGCTGCAGTACGAATAAATTTTGTATTTAAGGACAAGTGCGGTCCTACATCATAGGATTTTCAAAGATTTTCAGGATTTTCAATTTTCATTTAAATAAAATAAAATCACATACCTTGTCTCTGATTTTCTGTTTTCGAAATATCTGTTGAACCGATATTTTTCCAGTACCCATTCTTCGTTATTGAAAGATCACATTTTTTTTAAACGCGCAAGATCTAAAATTGAGATTTTCTGCTAAATATTAATACCAACAAAGGAAATATCCGTGAAAACCAAAATTAAAACTGAATCTCAAATTTTGATGCCAACCGAATGAACGCGACACTGAAACTGCAGGACTTGGTTCAACGGTAATATAAAATCACTACCCCAACCACCTCCAAAGTTCCTGCACCAAATTGTAGGAAGTGGGAAATTACACATATTCAATAAGAAATACGAAATAAATCTTATCAGAAAAATTTAAAAAAAATACCAAATATCTGGCTTCCATTTTTTCTTTCTTTCTCAAAAAATGTCTATTTAGGCAGCATTTTAAAGCTTTTGTGCATAGTCAAAATAATGATAATTTAAGCATCCTGGAAATTTCGAGCAATAGATTGCTGAATAGATTAATAAATTTTGAAGATTTTTAACTTGATCTATTAAAAAATTGAAATAAATTCTGGTCCCCAAAAATCTGCAGCTTTAATAAATTTCAATGCCCGTCTTTTAAGCTTGAAAAATGCGGAGCTACGATCTGATGTTACCAAAAAATGATGCAATCATGTTATAACTGTATTACATTATTATTTGAAACCATAGCCAGCCGTTTTGTGCATTTCAAGAGCGTACCTGACGGACTTCAAGTTGCATAATATACAGGGTATCTCCGCAACTGGTGCAACCCTCTTCAAAGCTATTTCTATAATTTACACCTTCAAATGGTTAAAGCGCCCAAAATATTGAATTTCTAGTGTTAATACTCTTCAGTTCTTTTTTAAAGAGGGTGAAACGATCTACAAACTACATAATAAATTGTAACGTCTTTATCTAAGATCAACAACTTTCGAGTTATTGATTACATTAATAAAAATGGTCGGAGTCTCCTTTTTTTGGTTACCTTAGAAATCCTGTATTTTTTTAAACGAAGCGTTTTACAAAAGAAAATCGATGTCCTTTTACTGGTTTTCCCGCAAACTTAACAACTTTTGC
Organism: Podabrus alpinus; assembly: GCA_932274525.1. NCBI lineage: Eukaryota > Metazoa > Arthropoda > Insecta > Coleoptera > Cantharidae > Podabrus > Podabrus alpinus. The sequence goes on from OW026455.1 coordinate 14,112,461, forward strand.
CCAGTTAAAGGTTTTGAAAAGCTAATCCATTTCCACGGAAAAACTGAAATAAGAGTGTAAAAAGGAAATCTTAAGTAAAATAAGCTTGGGGACTAAAATCCTACTTCACACCTCCTCGCTGGTGGTCCCTGGTAACTTGCGGAGGACTCTCGGTGATCGGGTAACCAACCCCGGAGGACGAGGGAAATCTGCAGGGCTAACGTGAGAGGTACACTTGCTCCGGACTGGGTCCGAATTGCGGAGACTCTAATAACAAGCCATCAGTGTAAACATCCAAGACACGTCCCAAACTAAGGTGGCAGTAAAGTGGCAGTGAAGGTGCGTTCCTAGTGGTCCCCAGGGTGGGGTTTCTGGCAAAAAAAACAACAAGGAAATATATGTAAGGCAAGAAAAAAGAAGTAAAGATAACGGTTCAGGGGCTCGGATCCCTAGTAACGGTCGGGGAAGTTGGCTCAGGAGTGGGCCACACCCGACCGTTATCTAGTGATCACTCTGCACATACAATTAAGGAAAAAGAAAAAGGCGTATCATAAAAACCAACAAAGCTCACCCCGAAGATTACGGCAAAGATTAAGGTTAAACCACTGATCAGAAGTCTGTCGACAGGGGGGGATACAGCCTCAATAATTGATGAAGTAATACATAAAATCAATGAAATGCTGCATAGCTCACCTTGGCACTACCTTGGATTGATAAAAAATACACACACGGTAGAGATAACGGCTGCAAGTGCAGCCAGGTGGAGCAAATTAAGACCCAAAAATATCAGGAAATTTTATAAAACCAAAGGATTGAAAAACTCACAAAAATGGTAAGAATTCAATGGGAAGCCATGGAGAACCTCCATAAATCCAACGGAGTACTTCTCTATGAAATTATTAATGCGCGACCGATGCTACCAAAAGCAAGGGTACAGCAAGAGAAGTGAAGAAACTGATAGCAGATCAGGCAGAAGAAACTAAAGAGAATATAGAGATATTAAAAGCAAAAATGGAAGATATGCAGGAGAGATTCTTCGTGCTGGAAACCGTCATTACAGGAATGCGCATCTCGGGTATCGAGACGTCGTTCTCCACCGAACAGATAGGAAAGCTCGAAGAGCTGGCACTAAATCAGGGATAAATTTATGAAAAATTTGAAAACATTGCAGTTGCATATTCCTACGGTAAATGTGCAGAAATCATGAAGGAACACGCAAATGATGTAAAAGAACAAGTCATGAGGAAGATCCAAGAAATTCACAACAAGACAAAGCTAAAGAAACAGAACCAAAGACAATGGCTCAAGTGCTGACTGCCAACAATGCAAAAAGTACCATCGACAAAGAAGAAACGGCACAAAAAATCATCATGAAAAGAGTAATAGGCTACGGCCGCGAAGAAGTAATCACCTCAAAGAAGAATAAGATACAACAAGAAAAGCGACCATCAAATATTCACTTACAAGAACAAGATCAAGAAGATGGATGGAAAGTGCAAGTGAATAAAAATAGAGTGAAGAGAGCAAGACAGACAGCTAAGAAAGAAAAAAGAGCTGCAGAACAGAATAAAGAAAAGAAGATCAAAAAGTGACCTCCTAGGGATAAGCCCTCGGCGGTTATAATTAAAGTTACCGAAGCACTCCCGTATGCGGAGGTAGCTAAAAAACTTAAAACACTGAAAAGGAGGCCATAGAAAATATAAAGAAAGTTAGAGCGACTAGGAGTCGGATAGTCACTTAAGAAACAAATGGAGAAGAAGTTGGAAGCAAATACCATACGCTCCCTAACTAAGAAGGTACTAATACAAGTGAGAGACATCGATGCCATCAGCAATGAAGAAGAAGTCATTGCTGGCATAGCCAAGGCAATAGGAGGGGAAGAACAACAAATAACTGTGGAATCTCTAAAAGAAGCGCCCGGAAAGATAAAAATTTCAAACGTAAGAGCTGATGAGGATATAGGCACAAAATCCTTAAGACTAAAATAAGAATAGGATTCACCAGCACCTGTAGGGTTAGACAATCCTACAGGTGTTTTAGGTGCTGGGCCTCAGACCACGATGGAGGAGGCTGTAAACGAAGTGCCCCGGATCACAGTTCCAAATGCTGGAATTGTTGTAAACAGGGCCACAAAGCGAGAGAGTGTGAGACTGAAGCATACTGCCATGAGTACAATACCAGTGGGCAACAGAAGATGCCCTAAGAACAAGAATGAGGGCGATAAAAATCAATCTCAACAACAAGGCAGGCGCACAGACCCTCCTCCAGTAGACGATGCTTGATGAGGGTGAGAGGGTTCGCATACTACAGTGTATACCTCTCGCCGAATCCATCAAGGGGATGGATAGTAAAACAGCCGAAAATTGCCTTGTAAGTCAAGTCCGCCATGAAGGAGCTGAGGTGGTCGGGTGTTACCAGGACACCAGAAGATCTAATAAAGAAACTACAAAACATATGCGATAAGTGCATGACAAGGAAAAAGAATACTAAGAAGAAAACAGTTCATTGGTGGAATGACGAAGTGGCCGACCTGCGCCGCAAGTGTATTGCGGCAAGAGGACGGCTGCAACGAAGCCATCGAAGAGGGATAGTACAAGAAGATGAGAGCTACGCCAGGGCCAGAGAAAAGCTGCGAGCAACCATTCTCCAAAGCCAGAAGCAAAACTGGCTAGATCTGCTTAAGGAGGTGGATGCAGACGTGTGGGGTCTTGGATACAAGATCGTGACCAAAAAGATCGGTAGGTCAGGAATTCCCGGGCTGACCCCACAGAAACTTAAAGATATAGTCGCCACTTTGTTCCCTATGCACGAGCTTACGAAATTCACCAGGAAGGAGACGTCAGCCCAGATCCCCAGTCGGTACTAGATGTGTATAACCAATATCTTGATTAGGAAGTTTTCCCAAAAATCTGCAAGAAATTAAGACTAGTCCAGTGCGGCCCTGCACGTTGTCGACGTGTGGGGTAATTATGTGAAAATGCTACTACTAAGTATGGAGATTGCATATACAATGCAAGATGAGATAATGAAACGTCCGAAAGGAATATTGCAAATCAAGGAACTTATACCTGACCATCAATTTGGATTCAGAGAACAACACTCAACTATAGAGCAGATCTATCGAGTAATTCATAGGGATTTTGAAGAAAAATTATATTGTTCGGCGGTATTTATAGATATATCATAGGCATTCGACAAAGTTTGGCACTTGGGACAGTTGTTTAAAATCAATAAGATGCTCCCATATGACGTCTATCAATTAATAAAATCTTATGTTAGCAACAGACACTTTCTTATCGTGCTGGAAACCGTCATTACAGGAATGCGCATCTCGGGTATCGAGACGTCGTTCTCCACCGAACAGATAGGAAAGCTCGAAGAGCTGTTACTAAATCTGGGATAAATTTATGAAAAATTTGAAAACATCGCAGTTGCATATTCCTACGGTAAATGTGCAGAAATCATGAAGGAACACGCAAATGATGTAAAAGAACAAGTCGTGAGGAAGATCCAAGAAACTCACAACAAGACAAGGTTAAAGAAACAGAGCCAAAGACAATGGCTCAAGTGCTGACTGCCAACAATGCAAAAAGTACCATCGACAAAGAAGAAACGGCACAAAAAATCATCATGAAAAGAGTAATGGGCTACGGCCGCGAAGAAGTAATCACCTCAAAGAAGAATAAGATACAACAAGAAATGCGACCATCAAATATTCACTTACAAGAACAAGATCAAGAAGATGGATGGAAAGTGCAAGTGAATAAAAATAGAGGGAAGAGAGCAAGACAGACAGATAAGAAAGAAAAAAGAGCTGCAAAACAGAATAAAGAAAAGAAGATCAAAGAGTGACCTCCTATGGGGAAGCCCTCGGCGGTTATAATTAAAGTTACCGAAGCACTCCCGTATGCGGAGGTAGCTGAAAAACTTAAAACACTGAAAAGGAGGTCATAGAAAATATAAAGAAAGTTAGAGCGACTAGGAGTCGGATCGTCACTTAAGAAACAAATGGAGAAGAAGTTGGAAGCAAATACCATACGCTCCCTAACTAAGAAGGTACTAACACAAGTGAGAGACATCAATGCCATCAGCAATGAAGAAGAAGTCATTGCTGGAATAGCCAAGGCAATAGGAGGGGAAGAACAACAAATAACTGTGGAATCTCTAAAAGAAGCCCCCGGAAAGATAAAAATTTCAAACGTAAGAGCTGATGAGGATATAGGCAAAAAATCCTTAAGACTAAAATAAGAATAGGATTCACCAGCACATGTAGGGTTAGACAATCCTACAGGTGTTTTAGGTGCTGGGCCTCAGACCACGATGGAGGAGGCTGTAAACGAAGTGCCCCGGATCACAGTTCCAAATGCTGGAATTGTTGTAAACAGGGCCACAAAGCGAGAGAGTGTGAGACTGAAGCATACTGCCATGAGTGCAATACCAGTGGGCAACAGAAGATGCCCCAAGAACAAGAGTGAGGGCGATACAAATCAATCTCAACAACAAGGCAGGCGCACAGACCCTCCTCCAGCAGGCGATGCTCGATGAGGGTGAGAGGGTTCGCATACTACAGTGTATACCTCTCGCCGAATCCATCAAGGGGATGGATAGTAAAACAGCCGAAAATTGCCTTGTAAGTCAAGTCCGCCATGAAGGAGCTGAGGTGGTCGGGTGTTACCAGGACACCAGAAGATCTAATAAAGAAACTACAAAACATATGCGATAAGTGCATGACAAGGAAAAAGAATACTAAGAAGAAACCAGTTCATTGATGGAATGACGAAGTGGCCGACATGCGCCTCAAGTATATTGCGGCAAGAGGACGGCTGCAACGAAGCCATCGAAGAGGGATAGTACAAGAAGATGAGAGCTACGCCAGGGCCAGAGAAGAGCTGCGAGCATCCATTCTCCAAAGCCAGAAGCAAAACTGGCTAGATCTGCTTAAGGAGGTCGATGCAGACGTGTGGGGTCTTGGATACAAGATCGTGACCAAAAAGATCGGCAGGTCAGGAATTCCCGGGCTGACCCCACAGAAACTTAAAGATATAGTCGCCACTTTGTTCCCTATGCACGAGCTTACGAAATTCACCTGGAAGGAGACGTCAGTCCAGATCCCCAGTCGGTACTAGATGTGTATAACCAATATCTTGATTAGGAAGTCTTCCCAAAAATCTGCAAGAAATTAAGACTAGTCCAGTGCGGCCCTGCACGTTGTCGACGTGTGGGGTAATTATGTGAAAATGCTACTACCAAGTATGGAGATTGCATACAATGCAAGATGAGATAATGAAACGTCCGAAAGGAATGTTGCAAATCAAGGAACTTATACCTGACCATCAATTTGGATTCAGAGAACAACACTCAACTATAGAGCAGATCTATCGAGTAATTCATAGGGATTTTGAAGAAAAATTATATTGTTCGGCGGTATTTATAGATATATCACAGGCATTCGACAAAGTTTGGCAATTGGGACAGTTGTTTAAAATCAATAAGATGCTCCCATATGACGTCTATCAATTAATAAAATCTTATGTTAGCAACAGACACTTTCTTATCAGATATCGAGAAGAATCTACAGGAATATACCCAATCGAGGCTGGAGTACCACAGAGTGGGGTTCTAGGGCCAATGTTATATCTCCTCTATATCTCGGATCTTCCAACAATGGAACAAAATACTACGGCTACTTTTGCGGACGACACAGCTTACATGGCATCTCATACCAATCCAAGGATAGTCTAGGAGTTTTTGCAGATGAATCTGAACATCATGGAAAGGTGGTTGAAAAGTGGAGAATAAGAGCAAATGAGACAAATTTGGGCATATATAACGGTCCTATATGCATGCGTCATGTTTTTTTTGAAAACACCCGGTACATGTTAATTTTTAAAATAAGGTTTTGTTTTTAACATAAAGTTGTTAGTCAATTCTGGATTAAGTCATCATAGTTCAATTCTTCGAAAACATGTCATAAAATTTATTGGTTTCTGCGCGTTAGCAAATGATGCTTGAAAATAATTTTTATAGTAAAATTATAGTTTTAATTTGGCGTAAGGTTATTGTTTTAATTTGGGGTTATGTCAGCATGCTTCAATAACTCTGAAAATGGTCATAAAATTAATTTATTTTGGCGTATTAAAAATAATTTTGAATTTTCTGTTTGTGTAAAAAATAAAGTTGTTTTAATTTCATAATTCGGTTTCGGATTTTGAACTTAACTAATTTTCATGAAATTTTGATGGATTAACGAGATTCAGGAGCGCATCAGCCCATTCTGTGGTCAGTCCGTGCGCTCCGATATACTCTTACACTTAGAATATTACGCAGCGGCAGATGCAGCTCGACCGTCGTACATTCAACATCGATTATTTTTTGTTTTTAGGCGATTTTTAGGGGGTGAAACGTAATAGTTTACTGCCCCATACCGCAACTATACTTTTTAATGCTATTTTGAGGGTCTCTCGAATCCCGATTGCCTTAATCCCGGTGTTCTTGATCGGTGGCGCCTTCTCATTTCTATAGCCCTGCCGTGTTAGCGGCTCAGAGCACGAAAAACCGCCCGGAGCCCCGGAGGGGCGTAGGGTAGGTTTTTTGATGCTCGTAGTTCTGGCCAAGCCAACGTTTATTATGTTTATTTACCCCAAAATTAAAAATTTTAATTTTTTCACTTTTTCGGCAATATACGGGTTATTTTCCATTTTTTTGATTTTATTTATTACTAATATCCACTAATCACACCCCCATCTATCCGAATTTCAAAGAAAAATTGAAATCGGAGCGAAAAAATTTTACGCATTTTCATCGAAGCACGGGCGACTGGATGTACACCTTTCCTTTTTTACTTTTCTGGAATGAACTTGATGGAGCATCCCGGCGTAGCCGGCCTTCTCCTTCATCTGACAAAGGCATCTGGTGTGGGAAGTTGTGGAGGCCGGTGGGCCTCTCGAAAAATAGCGCTGAGCTAAAGTGGCTGAGAGTTACCCAGGAAGTGACTGTGAAAAATAAATATTGAAAAGAGAGAAGTATTTTACTACGTTACCGATATAGTAGAGTCCCTAATTCGAAGATTGAAGAATTTCCTCGATTGAAGTTGCTTCTACTTGAAAATTTGACGGGTAATGCAATTGAAATTGCATTTGCCGTCCTCGAATGGAGTTGATGAGCTAGAGGGGGTGGAATCTAAGATGTTGGAATTAAATCAAAAATTACAAAAATCTAGTGAATGTAATCCACTTTCGAAGCAATTTGTATAATTATACCTATGGACAAATGTAAGTCTGTACAGGTGAAGGTTGTGGTCATGGGTTGTCTGTGGTCAGGATTGATTTAGGTCGGGGTGGATGTACACCGGCCGGGGTCTGCCGCATAAAACATGCTACTTTCCCGTACTTTTCAAAAGTCGATATTTTGGTTATTTTTACAGTATTCATACAAAATATTTTTTCTATAGACTAAAATAAGCCTGTTCTTTAGTGTGTAGCTGAAGAAATTTTTTTTCAGCCGGTTAGAGTAACCCAACAGTCGCCCATAATTCAATTTATGTCGCTTCATTTTTGAATTTTTGGATTAGTCAACTCAGACGTCATGCTTTTATATGATTAGATAGCCCATGTCCGAAACTATTGGCGATTTACATTTAGCAACACGCCACCATGCGGTAGAATTTTAAGTTCGAATGCTACGTATAACATGCGATCAGTTGTCAGTTGTTAACGTTTAAAACGTGTGTTTATAATTTAAAGAAATTGTTACTGTGTGATATTATGAATAATAGACGAGTAAATAATGTAAATTGTTGTGTTTACGGCTGCCACAGTAAGAAAGGACGAGAGAAACATCTTAGTTTTCATCTCTTTCCTCCAAAAAACAAACGGTATATTACCATAGAAAATAAATTTGGTATGGAAGAAAAGATATGTGCAAGAAAAGCTTGGAAGAGAGCATTATTATTGGTAAAAACGACCCCTCATAAGCGAGTGTGTTCTCTGCACTTTCAACGAAACGATTTTATATTACAAGGTATAGGTACTCAAATTCTTGTGAAACAGCAGTGAAGTAATGAATTGTCTTTCTTTTCAGGTTATGAAACTAAGATGCCTCGGCTAAAAAAAAAATGCAGTTCCCTCTCAGAATTTACCTAAAGGAAGTGTGCACTAAATTTTGTTAGCAAAGGGTATGGTGGGAGAGCTTCGGATAAAGCAATATTTAAACAAAGTGGTTTAATCGACAAGTTGGTCATGGGTCAAGATGCGATCATGGTAGATAAAGGATTTTGCATCGATGATTTAACGAGTGCCCACTTTATTCAACTTATTCGGCCACCTTTTTTAAGACAAAAAAAACAATTTTCAGAAGAGGAGGCAAGAAAAACTGTGGCGATTTCTAGAGCTCGTGTACACGTAGAAAGAGCAAATCAAAGGATTAGGATTTTCGAAATTTTTAAAAAACCATTGCCTTTCTATAATTGATGATATCTTTTTGGTTATATGTGCAGTTGTTAATTTGAGTAAACCAATTTTAAGTGACGAAAGATTTTGAAAATAACTAAAAAATATATTTAAATCAATAACAATGTTTTTATTCTATATTATTAAAAAATTCATCTTTTTTACATATAATGTGTAACATATTGCTATGTACTCCCTAACTAAATATTTGCTTTGGCTCCAGCCCTTAAGTTTGCTAGCCAAAACATGCTCAGTTAAAATGGTTCGATGTAAAGTTTTTAGCTAAGGAGTTTAACAATATTGCCCTTCCTTACTAAGCTCCGGTGATGAGTCGCACAAGGGTGAGTTCCTTATGGTTCGAAATATTTGAGGTGATCTTAGGGTGCAAATTGACTCTCTCGGGATACTTATTGCTTTCTTATTGAAAAATAAATAAAGATTTCAATAGCTTCAAAGAAATTGTTTATATTCAACAAAATGAGATGATCATATTTACATAAATAAATGTTTACACAAATGTTTGTAGATCGCAGATCTACCATTAATTAAATTTTCAAATAACAATTAATGTAAAAATTTGTTTTCAAAACAAAGTGGTTTCCTCGCTTTGTCCTGTATTTATACGCAGAAGGCAAAGTTTATAATAAAATTAACAAAATAATAAGTTTCACTGTACCTTTTCACATCGGCAAATCGAAGTTTTAATTTTTATAAAAAGGATATTGTGTGTGTGGCTCCCTTTAGTTGGCATCACATGGGTGAGTCATCGACCTTGCATTCAATTATACCAGTTACTACCAGCTGTTTGTCGTCGCGTGAAGTTGCTTCATTGAATTAAATTTTTTATAATATTGTTGTTGTTGTTCACCAAATCGTAGATGTTTAAAATTTGAGAAAAAGGTAAGTTACATGTCCTTGACAATATGTTTTGGATCCAGTGTTGTTGAATTAAATCTGTGAATTGTGATTTTGTAGAGGCATCCCGTGCACGGCCATTGTCATTGTTGAATCTATTTATAAATCCATTCCAATCCAGCATCGGACAAGAAACATCACAACTGAAATTTGGTTAACCTCCAAAGATTTGTAAATATTATTTTCTGGACCACATTAGAATTGCGTGCACTTTGTTTGAATGCCCGAGGTTAACTAAAGTTCGATCCAAAATCAATGAAATTGGCACCATTGTTCTTTCAAAGTAAGTCAAATCTTATCCTATTAGATTTTTTATCTTTCCAATAATTCGTTTTTGTTTCAGATTCACGATCTGCATTGAAATCCATGTCTCTTGATGTGCTTTCCATGCTGTATTACTGGTATATTTGGTTTTTATGCCTTTATTTGGACGACTCTTTGACTCATATCTGCCATTTTATATCAACTCTTGGATTTTGTACACAAAATTGACCTTTATGTACAAATTTAACGATTTTCGTCTTAAAAAATTCACTTCAACTACATGAAATAATTACATAATTTCTGGTGTGAACAGTTTTGTACAAATCATGTTATTTATCAAATAATTCAGTTTACAAGATGTTACATTTTTATAGGTTATGACGATTTACATATAAAATGATTTATTTATCGATTTTGAGCTAATTCAATCTTTTTCATTATTTTTGATGTGACAATCATCAATCTATTTACTCTTAGCAATATTTATCATCTTTATCTTATCCTGAGAGATTCAAATTTGGATGTGAAATTGAAATTTTAGAAAATAAAATTTTCTCGTAGAGCAAAATTTTTAAAGTGCCTACCGATTTTGAATTTTATGCTTATTTTGAATTTATTATTCATTTTTGTATCGGGAGCCTTTATTTATCATTTTGAATCATAGCAATATGTGAAAAATAATTACTGTGTAATTTATGTAATATGTCTCGAGCAAATTCATAGTCATATTTGACTACAATATCCAGAAACGAATCGCTGTAACTAGAATATAAAATCAAGTTGCACTCGGGTAAGTTTAATAGTGCCATTCCGAATTGGATCTGTCCATAATAGGCGTGTTTCTTTTTTAGCGACAGTGTATTATTTTCAAATTCTAAGTATTTGCAGGTATTTACAAATGTATCTGCACTTTCATCCTTTCCTATAACATAAACAAAATTATTATATTTAATTGTAACAAATTCTTAAATATAATTACCTGAATATGGGCACTTTATTTCTAATAATTTTACAGGATCATTGTCCTCGTAAACAATTCCGTCGGGTGAGTAACCGATCCACGGATGCTTTTCGCTCACGATAAACCCCGTTTACTTATTATGCAATGTGTAATGATGTGGTTAGCATTCGCCACTGCTTGCCCTTCATTTAGACATCTCGAATTTTGGGTAGCATCCAAGTATGTTAGCAAGTTTGCAAAAGGTAAACAAAGCGATTGATCATTCATTTTGATTACTGTAAAAAGAAATTATTAAATTTCTAACTTAAAAGATAATTGTGCCACCTTACCTAGTAGAATTATTAAATATTTTAGTGTTGTTAACAACAAACTCAAATTACCAACAATTTGAAAACTACGGCCTAACCTAGTAAAATTATTAAATTTAATGTTGGTTAACAACAAACTCAAAGTAGGTACTTACCATAGATTTGAAAACTACACACTTAATAAAATTATTAAATATTTTAATGTTGGTAACAAACAAATACAAACACGATAAATTATAGTATATTAAGTATCAAGAACAGTAAGGACATTTTACCGATCGAAGACAATTGTTTGGAGGAGGAGCGAAGCGACGACTCCAATTATTGTCTGAGATAGGTAGTCCTTAATGTTCGAGATGCTTATGACGTTTTTTGCGCGACTAAATTTATTAAAAATCATTTAAATGTGTATTTAATAAATAAAAATATGTTATTCTCTTTATATCAAGTTGCCTTAATGTCGTGGAAACAGACGCGGTAAGCAACCACATAGAGCATAGTCGCACAAAAAAAATACTTACCGTCGTCTTATCCTTAGCAACTAGTAAACAAAACTTACTGTCATGGAAACAGACGCGGTAAACAACCAAATAGAGCATAGTCGCGCAAAAAAAATTATACGAATTTTTGTCAACTATCACAATAAAATTTATTTCACGAATACGTAGCTTGTCGGCCATTGTTTACATACCAGTGGCGCCACCAACGGTAGGGTAAATCGCCAATAGCTTATAAATTTGCGTTTTTTTCATTTTTAAGTGTTTTATTTCGAAGGACGATTCAATTTGGGAGACCACATCGGATGAGTTATTCTTAAATTATAATTGCATCATTACTGAACCTGGAGTATATACAGCAGTTTCGAAAAATGGTTTTTGGAATGTTCTTCAAATTATACCCTGATGATACGAAAGATGTAGAATCCATATGTGACGTCGTTCGGTACCTATGTACAGTGATAGTAGTATTGATAATGAAGAAGATTGTACTTACAGTTTCATAAATGTATTGTTACATACAAACGAAAAGACAAGTCAATGACAAAGTCGCAGTATTTTGTTGAAAACAGAAATGCAAATGTTTTCAAGAATTCAAATTGGACAAACGTAATTCATAAAAAATAAATAGAAATTACGTTTAATTATATTTCAAAAAGGCATAAAATTTCTTCATCTGGTCCGCTATTTTTACAAATTTAGGGAACTTGCAAAGAACGCAAATCAAGAATTATATGTTTTATGACTAACCAACCACAGCAAATTGAATGTTCAGAATTGGATTTTACAGGTCAAAGAAACTATAACAAGAAGCTTACGTGACATCTCACACGTCCACTTCGGGGTAATCTGCGAATCGAGTTTGTAAATTAAATGGTGCATGAAAAATATTCGTCTAGCAGTATAATGATAATAAATATTTAATTATAAACAGGAAAAGTAATGCCCGAACGCAGTACACTCAGATTTGCAAAATGTAAAGAAAAGGAAAATACGTAGGTACACTAATGAAAGACATATCGATTCACTTCATGAAATGAAAAACATTCAAGAGTTTTCCAATGTTATTCGGAATATTGGCAATTCCTCTTTTTGTATTTTTCTGGTCAAATTTTCAGCTTCTTGTGTATCGTCGATATTGTCAAAACAATTACAGTAGAATAGCTATCGATAAAGAAGAATCACTAAGTCTTGCCTTGTTTTGTAGATGAAAGGTTGCAAACTTTTTGCCTTTGTGGAGCAGCATTATGTACAAGCATTTTACGTTTTAGTTCTGCATCGGCTGAAGGTAATTTCAATCAAGTCAAACACCGGATATTTGCTCACGAAAAACTTCCCATGCGTATGGATACCTTTGTTGCCGAATACATCAGGCATTGTGAAGGCATTATGAAATTGGCTATAGACTACGATATGATGAATGATGGAGTTGAATCCAAACCAAACCCAACAAGCAAAATCTTGGATGGGGAAGAACGTTCCGCCCAAGAAGAGGCCTCGAAAGTCTTATTTAGAGCCCCATTACGAAATGGCTATCGGTGACTGAACACAGAAGAAAAATATATCGAGTATAGGGCTTCGAAATGTAAACATAGTTCATCAAAATCCTCTAAAAATTTCGAAGAAACTGATAACACTACAAGATACTTGCGGTGTAGATTCTCTTACTCAGATATTTTGTATTGCATATTGCGATTCGTCGGTTTTAAAGGAATATATAGAATTCATGAAAGAGCTCTGGGTTTTGCCAAGTTAGTCGAAAAAGTAGTAAGTAAAAGTGCTACCACTCACACATACAAAATTCGAGCTGAACTGCTATACAAACATTTTCCCAAATGTTCATTGCCAGAAAATATAACAGAAATTAATTGGGAAGATAGCATCACGAAACGATTCGTCTAATAATTTTTCGAAAATATTAAAGTGTAAAGTGCAAGTGTGATGTAAGCACCATTGGCAATAAAACATATCTGATTAATGTTTGCGAAAACATTTCTCGCTTCTCTAAATCACCAGAACAACTTGTAAGAAGTGGAAAGAGTTTAATAACTACCAAAATACCAAGACCTCCAAAGCCAACTTCATTGATTTCTATCATTGTAAGTCTTCTGCCCAAAAAAATACTGTAAATTTGAAAATTGATTCAAATGTCCCGAAGGCATTACTGAACAACATATCGAAACTTCCAAGACCTCAAACTCCCGTTTCATTTATTCTGTTACTGTAAGTCTCCCGCCCAAAACTTTTAGGTTTTGATCTAGAAAAAATTCATGAAACCTTCATATATTATTGTGATCGTATAAAATAAATATTTTTTCCTAATACTTGAATATGAATGAATATTAGCACTACAGGCCTAGTAGGCCCGTGGCTTTTGTTGTCTCCGTATTCCATTTCTTCCTGTCGCGAGCGTGTTCATTCCAGTTTACCAACCCTCTATCTCATTCAAATCTTCCTGCACTTCATTTTTCCAACGGCTCCTCGGTCTGCCTCTTCTCTTTGAGCCTCCGAATTCCAACCTAAGACTTACTGTTATATAAATTTTGTTCATCAAAGAAAATTGAAGTTTTAGAAGTATAAGTATGTTGTTCAGAAATGCCTTAGGGACATTTGAGCCAATGCTAATGGCTAGATTTCAATACTATAATAAAAAACCTGGGCTGTAAGAAGAGCAACTTAGTTAACAAAAACCTTAGAGAAGCGCCAATTATTTGAACGCTAACTGTAATTTGATCCTTATGACAGGACCAGCCAATGTATGAAATACAAAAGGCAGCTGAATTATTTATGCAGCTCCTTTTAATTAGAAAATTTAAAGAAACCCAAATGAAATGTCTTTACCTACAGAGAAACTTTTTTTTAAAACTTACCACAAAGAGGCAACAATGAAAACCACTCACACTTATTTTTCAAACCTCTTCCTTTGTCCTAATAATCAAATTTGTACAACTTTTTTCTTTTTTAATATTTTTCATATTTCAAGATCAGAATATTAAACACAATATTTGAACAAAATTTTATTTAAAGTGTTTTATTAGTTACATATATTTTTGGAAAATGCACTTTCTGATAGAAATTAAAATGAACTACGCCTTTTCCAGCAGTAATTCAGAAAGTATCAAATGAAAATCAGAAAGCGTGAAATAAAATTTCACGCGTAAAACAAAATTAGCGTAAAAGCGTAAAACAAAATTAGCGTAAACGCGTAAAGCAAATTTAAAAAATAACAAATTAACTTAATTAATCAGGATAATAATTAATAACTTGCAGCACGAAGGCAAAAATTCAGGCAATAACGAAGTATTCATTGAACAAAACATTTTTTTTATTTGCGTTCATACTGCATACTGATTGGGAAGATATCAATTAGAAATCTACTACTTCTGTACATGTATACAAAGCTTAAGCATCAAGCAATAATCAGAAAACTTCCATCAGCATAGTGCGTGAACGAGGAACAATCTCGTCAAAAAAGTATCGCATTCGCATTAATGTATGACCATGTTTTCCATCTTACTTCCGAAGGAGATTGATCTCCTCAAATACATACTGGTGAAGCAATACCATCATCACGACCTGATACCGATTGAGTTCTAAATTATGGCAGAAGTAGCAGGTTGTGATGATGTTATTGCTTGACCAGTATGTATCTGAGGAGATCAATCTTTTCGGAAGTATTATCAAAACCATGGTCATACCTTAAGGCGAATTCAATTCATTTTTTGGCGAGCTTGTTCCACGTTCGCGAACTATATGCTGATTGAACTTTCCTCATCATTGCTTAACGCTTAAGGTTTGTTTGCATGTGCAGAAGTAGCAGATTTACTTCGTCATGTGATTGAAAAATAAAGCTTTAATCGAGATTACCAGGATGTACCTACGCGTGGTACATTTCGTTGTGGAAAAGCTGTTGCGCGTTAACGCGGTAACGCGTTAAAAGGTGTTGTTGGTGCATCGTTGGTGCATCGATGACTCGCTTGATCCTAAAGTTGTTGTAGCAGATAGTGGTTGATTGTGTGAAGATATATCACTCGTATTAGAAGATGATAACAGATGACCATATACGCGTGATACAATTCGTTGTGGGAAAGCTGTTGCGAAGGAAGGTAACGCGTTAGAAGGACGAGTGTTGGTGCATCCTTGACTTGAATATTGGCTTACCGCTTGAGGTAGCTGACCGCTAGTTATAGTAGAGCTTACACTAGAATACTGTCTTGGTGCTGGCGGTATGTCGAATCTTTGACGAATATTATATGTATCCATCCGACCATATCGAAGCAAATTATATAGAATCGGTGAATCGCTTGATCCTAAAGTTGTTGTAGCAGATGGTGGTTGATTGTGCAAATTGCTTGGGTAATTAGAAAGGTAATCGCTAAGGAAAGGGTTTCTACCTCCCTGAAGTTGCTTTCCTCGTGGATTAACAGTGGGGATATTATGCCTAAGAAACGATTGGGCAGCATACAGATGTGTAGCAGTGGAATGTTGATTATAATCATATGGACTACTAAACTCTAAACGAGGAAAAATCCTAGCAGGAATCTCTTCTTCCGTATTTCTGCTGCGTTTTGCATTGATTGGCTTGGTCTAATAAAGAAGATTTATAATTACAAAATGTTTAAAATAGAAGGTAGTGGGTAACAGTGAGGTACTTGAATTGTTTTCTTTTCTAATTAGCCCACACAAATGGCACATTAATTATTTCCCAAAAGTAATTTCCAACCGTGTTTTCTGAAACGATTGTACATAAATCAAGCAATATTATTTAAGTTTTTATGGCTTTGGTGAATAAATAATTAGTAGGTTTGGATTAAGGTATTTATTTTAAATTTTTGCTAATAGTACCTTAGTTAAACGCATTAGCAAAACAATCGTGTTACTGTTGCCCACTCTCGTATATAAGATAAACTTAAACCATGAAGAAGTACATGATAAAAATATCTATTTTTATATTGGGTCTATTTATTTTAATATTTTAATAATATCCAACGTTTCAGGCCATTTAAATTTGATCAAAAATGTACATAAAAGAGGTATCCTGGTTAGGGAGATATCTTTTAGATCACTACCACATCTGCATATACAAACAAAGCTTAAGCGTCAAGCAGTTTTAGGAAATTCCATCAACATCAAAAAATGAATCGCATCTCTTCTTGAATTTTTAGCTGTGTGAACTGAAGCGGTAACAGATAATTAAAGAATTAATAGTTTATTTAGTTTTTAGTCTGGTAAATGTGCCAAATTTAATTGGCCCGAATCATTGGATATTATTAAAATATGAAAAGACCTATACCCAATATAAAAATTTTATAATTAAACCAAAAAAAAAAGTGAATTAATCTACAAGTGTACTAATAAAAATACCTGTGGACGTAGTCCTTGAGCAACGTTTGATGCAGGTACAGCTTCTTCCTGTGAAAATGTCCCTAAGATAGGATCTGTAGGAAACAAAAAATCAATTAGAGTGAATACATTTTCATATTTTAAATGTTCTAGTTGGATGTTTAATTACTTGTAAGGTAATGTAAAAAAAATTAGGCACCTCCTCATGAAAAAAATCCGAAATCGATCTTCGTACTTTAACATACTAAAAGTCGTGGTGTCTAAACCCTGAGCTTCTTACCGAATTCTTCGCCGGAAGTGTTCATGCTTTTCGGCTAAATATTTTTAAACATATTTCCATTTCAGCTATATTGTTATTATACAGCTCATTAAATAAATACTTTTTTTTTTTTTTTAGCTCGACGCAGGGAGGAGAAATCTCGTGCGAGACACCCACTTAATCGAAGTGGATAGTGTCAGACTTCACTGACTAAAACTCCCCCCTACCGAGCACCCGGGTTTCGCCGTCAGGCATTTCTTCCGGGATGCTCGGTCCGAGATGTCGGGATCTTCGACATCTCCCGCCCTGGATGTTCGGGCAGATGCGTTGGGTCTGCAGTATCGTGTGCAGACCCGCCTTTTTCGTTTGGGCCTCCAAGTTCCTCTCATGAATGGCTTCCTGGTTGCTCAGTCAGGTAGGGGGCATTGCGATGGAATTCGATGAAACGTGTGCTCTTTCGCATGCCTCTCTTCTACCTGTCCGATTTGTTCCTCCTAGTTGGTTGGCCTCCTGGTTTGACGGTCGGGTAGGGGGCATTGCGATGGAATTCGATGTTACGTGTGCTCTTTCGCATGCCACTCTTCCACCCGACCGCGATTGGCCTCGGGTCACTGGTCTTCAGTGCCGGTATCCTCCCCCGCATGGGCAGCAGCAGCGGCGGCCCGTTGTTCGGCTCTTCCTGCTGCCTCCTTACACCTCAGGATGTTTGAGATGAGGGTGTTTATCCGCTGCCACTGGGCCTCGTCGACGAGCATTGCTTCGACCAGGTCTTCGGGAGTCATTGTATACCCCAGTGCAAGCGAGACCATTGTTCGCTCGCGCTCCCATCTCCAGCACTGGAAGAGGGAGTGTTCCGCGGTATCGATTTCGTCGCAGAACCTGCACCTGGGGCTTCCCAATATGCCGAATCGGTGTAGGTAGTACGCAAAGCAGCCGTGCCCTGACAGCATTTGTGTGAGGTGGTAGCTCACCTGTCCATGCCGCCTCTCGACCCATCTCTTGATGTTGGGGATGAGTCTGCGGGTCCACAAGCCGCAAGTTGCCTCCTCCCACCTGGCCTGCCAACTTTCGGCCACCTTGCTTCCGGCACCCCCCACTCCGTCGTAGGCTCTGCTCCTTGCTAGTGCGAGGAGGTCGATGGGGGCATCGACGCCAGAACGAGGGCCGCGTCGAGCGAGACCGTCCTGTAAGCGCAGGAAACGCGCAGCGCCATTCTGCGCTGGACGCTCAGCAGTCTCTGCGCGTTCCTTTTAACCCTCAGCGCCTCGTGCCATACAGGTGCCGCATACAGTATGATCGACTGCGTCACGAGGGCTAGGGTTCTTATTAAATAAATACTTAAAATGTTTTAACATCTTCGAATTCATCAAATCAAGAGTTTCCTAATAATGGTCAGGGGTTTCTGATTTTTGAATGTTTGAAATTTTTTTGAGGTCCTAATAAAAACTCTGAGTTGGCGACCTCGGCGACCGCCCGTTTCACAAAGCAACATGGGGTTTATTAAATAGAGATTTTCAAAACCGTGTGCTCTCAGCCCTAGCGCTTAGCAACTATTCAACTTGGGGTAAACGTGGGGTAAATATATCTGGAACAAACGACTCGAACTTGGCCATTCTTTTAAACAACACTAGCGGTTACTAAATCGTCGCTCACAGTTATCTCTGGAAAATTAATAAGGTCCTCATGTATAAAGTCATAATAAAGACAATCTGAACGTATGGCATCCAGAATTGGGGAGCTGCAAGCGACACCAACATCGCCAAAATACAACGGTTCCAAGCAAAAACGCTAATAACTATCGAAGAAGCCTCTTGGTTTGTACCAAATTATATAATCCATCGCGATCTACAAGTACCCACACTTGAAGAATGTATCAAATCGTTCAGCACCAGATACCAGGATCGTGTTAGGGATCATCCCAACGTCCTCGCTGTGGACCTGGATTCTTCCCACCGAACAAAGAGATTAAAGCGTCACGACCCACTGGACTTCCTCATCACTTTTGAAAAAGAATGTAGCAACCCGTGGTACCTACTGTAAGTATGACATAACACTTTTTGATTGTTAAAAAATTAACGAGAGCGTGCCACTGGGCAATTTCCTTCTATGTCATTTAGTTCAATGTGTCACCTCTTTTACTTACTAATCTTAATCACTAATAATTAGTCATACTACTAAACAAAGCGTGAGTAATTATTAGCCGATAAGATTGTCTTTTGACAAACAAGAAAAGTTTTGAATATTTATACAATACTTCGCACCGAATGCGTCAGAAAAAGTTTCGTAAATATTAACTAGAAAATAACGAATTAGAAAATAAGTAATTCTGAACCCATAATAGAATGTTTTAAATACAATTATCCATCTATCGTTTGAGCATCGTTTGAACCTGAATGAGTTGACATTATTTTTGTTTGAGCCTCAAAGGTCGCGGAGTTATTCGCAAAAAATTTCTGGTCGGCTGCCATGTTTTGCTATTTTCCTTCCCATTTTGAATTTAGGTTTGAAATAATTGATGTCAATCGATACAGCTTCAATGAACTTGTATAGTCATGGTTTTAAGTTAATTTTTTACAAAGTTATGGATATTTGAAATGTCGACCTAACTCCGAGCAACATGCGTTAACTTGAATTTTGCCAGATTACAATTCGTTCACCAAATTGAAGGAATATCATACTTAAGTTGGTATAAATGATCATCAAATGATTAACTTCGTCGGTTTGATATAATAACTGTAAAATTATTGTTTAAAAAATAACATTTATTTTTAAAAATTAAAAATTGCAAAAAAAAAAATTTTAAAAAGTGCAGAGCGGAGCGGAGCGGCGTTCCGGAGGTTAGGTTTTGACAATGGAATTACCTCCAAATCGAATGCACACCTCAAAAATCGGAAATAAATTTACGTACTTTCAAAACTCGATTTGGGGTTGTTTTTAAGGATTTCTCGAAAAATATTTTTTCTATAGACTATATTAACCATGTTCTTTAGTGTGAAAATTTTTTTTGACAGGGGATGGTTACATAACCCGACCCCAAAACTTGTTTATGTTACGGTTTTCACTCGTTTTACAATATAAATTAAGTAGAAATAATCAATTATAAGATATTTTTAATTATTTATTTTTAAACGTTTCGGACCGCTTACGTTAACATTTGGCACATTTTCAAGGCTAAAATTAATTATTATAATATATAATTATTATAAAATACTATAAATTGGATAAACAGGATAACAATACTTTTCCTATTATTTACACATACATTTATACATAATATGGGGAAAGTAAAATAAAATGAAAGTATACAGAAATCAATTTTAGCAGAATTTAAAAAAAATTATAAACCCTTTGTAGTGCCTGAAGAGTATACTTTTTTTATGTACCACATTTTACGCAATTTTATAAAAAACAAAACTGTGGGCAGATAAATTTATAGATTTAAATAATTGTGAAAAGGCGTACGTTATACCTATATACAAAATTTTATTATGATATTTGGTAGTAACCAAAAGATACTACGTATTTTTTTCTAAATGTTTTCATACTCGAGTTTTAATTTTATTCGCTCTTAAAATCAAGGGTCGGTCAGAACTTTAATTGGATCATCTATCTTGTTGAGATACAAATTTAATTCGGTCGGAACAGTGATGGTTTTATATGTCTTTCAAACCAAGAGGACAAGTTTCAGTTTCGAATTCGAAAGTGTCACAACTTTTATCATCAACCTCTTCATTAAATTTTGTTTTGTAATATTAATTAAGAGACGGTCGTTAACTAAAGCGGTTATGTGCGTTGCTGCTAATGCTGAATGCCTGGTTCGACTCCGGGCCCAGTAAAAATTTATTCTGACCATCTCCCCTCGGAAGGCAATGGCAATCCACCGAGGTGTAATCTGCCTGGTACAGCCTCTCTGGAGATGAAATGTATACACTTCCCGCGGTTCGGAGCCCGCGTTAAGCAGTAGGTCGCCTATGTGTGTGATAATACGCATAACGCATACATAGGAGAGAGGTTGCCTACGTCCGGGGAACCGGATATGGCACATGAAGAAGAACATTCATTAGCGCCCGTTGGATTTTCAATATTTTTTCGATACCTCTGTGTACCGGAATTTCTACATGAGTCTTCTCTCGGTTTGGAAAACATAAAAGTATCACTGTTTTCGACCGAATTAAATTTAGATCTCAACAAAATCACGGATCCAATTATGTTATTCACGTGAACGTTTACGAAATCATCTACTCGCATTGATAATGTTTCGTTGTGAAAAATGCGATTTTAAAATGATTAAATAAACTTTCGTGCGAAAAATATGTACCCCCCCCCCCACACCTACGCGAAAGTTTAGCGAATAACTCGCGACCTCTGATGCTCAAAATAATATAATGGCAGTTTATATTATAAAATTATGGCTCAAACGATGTTCTACCGTTTGATAACAATTACACCGAAAAATTCGTTACTGGGGGGGATATACCACTGTGGATGAAGTTACAGTCGTTTTCGTCAAATTTTGTAGGGTCGAGTATATTCTTCAGTTGATTTTAGATGGAATTACTCTATTTTCAAAAATTCATAATTCAAAAACCCAGCAACATTGGTGAAAATCCAAAGACTGTCATAAGTTTTTTAGAATCACTAAAATATTTGGGATCTTGATTGCCGATATCCTACATTGGGCTTACCTTTGTGAGTTAAGGAATTAAGATTAATACAAATAAAAAATCCTTACCATAAGAAATGTTAGAACATTCCTCCACCTCAAGTCTTATATAGTAATTACGACTATAATCCGCACTACATGAGGTGTTGGCGTTGTTACTTAATTCCATGATTTTTACAAAATCTTTTATTGCGGTATCACTGGAACCTGCAAAGTGTTATTTTTTCTAAATAAATGTTATGTACTACTTATTAGTATTGTAATTATTAGAGGAAAGTGACCAAATATGGAATACCATTTTGTTTTTGTGGGATAAAAAATACACTATCATGAATTAAAGGCTTTTGATTATAACCAAGGTCGGTCATACATTTCGGCTTATCTTAGTCATAGTCGTGTGTTTTAATATTAATCAATATATTTTATTTTATTTAAAAATCTAAATAATAAAATAGTAGCTATTTATGGAATAGATATCCAAATATGGAATATGAAAATAAGACACAAAGTTTCTTAAAAACAAAATCAACAAAAACAGTAACGTCTTTTTATAAGAGAACTTGAGACTTTGGTCAAAAATAAAAGTAACTTATTTGGTTAAAATTAACTTATTCATACTTGCAAAAATCACAAACCCAAGTCTCGATCTCTGGACCAGAGCAGTCATAATGTGCCCAGAGCCCACACATTAAACATTTGATCCGTGTTTCTCTTTGGGTATCTTCAGAAAACAGTTCCTGAAAGAACATACATTTAGCGTCTGCTGAGTCAGGAGCTTGTCGCGAATTTCGTCTTGAATTGATGGTTTGAAAGAAACAAAGGTATTCCATATTATGGATACTATTCCATATTTGGTCACTTTCCTCACTTCAAAATATATTGCACTTATTACAATCAAATTACCCATCAACGCTATTTTTTCTACGCGATCTACAAGTACCCACAGTTGAAGAATGTATCAAATCGTTCAGCACCAGATACCAGGATCGTGTTAGGGATCATCCCAACGTCCTCGCTGTGGACCTGGTTTCTTCCCACCGAACAAAGAGATTAAAGCGTCACGACCCACTGGACTTCCTCATCACTTTTGAAAAATAATGTAGCAACCCGTGGTACCTACGGTAAGTCTGACATAACACTTTTTGATTGTTAAAAATTAACAATCAATTAACAATCATATAGTTCAATGTGTCATCTCTTTTACTTACTAATCTTAATCACTAATAATTATTCATACTACTAAACAAAGCGTGAGTAATTATTAGCCGATAAGATTGTCTTTTGACAAACAAGAAAAGTTTTGAATATTTATACAATAACTTCGCACCGAATGCGTCAGAAAAAGTTTCGTAAATTTTAGAAAATAACGAATTAGAAAATAAGTAATTCTGAACCCATAATAGAATGTTTTAAATACAATTATCCATCCATCGTTTGAGCATCGTTTGAACCTGAATGAGTGACATTATTTTTGTTTGAGCCTCAAAGGTCGCGGAGTTATTCGCGAAAAATTTCTGGGGGGCTGCCATGTTTTGCTATTTTCCTTCCCATTTTGAATTTAGGTTTGCAATAATTGATGTCAATCGATACAGCTTCAATGAACTTGTATAGTCATGGTTTTAAGTTAATTTTTTACAAAGTTATGGATATTTGAAATGTCGACCTAACTCCGAGCAACATGCGTTAACTTGAATTTTGCCAGATTACAATTCGTTCACCAAATTGAAGGAATATCATACTTAAGTTGGTATAAATGATCATCAAATGATTAACTTCGTCGGTTTGATATAATAACTGTAAAATTATTGTTTAAAAATAACTTTTATTTTTAAAAATTAAAAATAAATTTCAAAGAGTATCTTACAGAAGGGTACATGATGCTCATATTATAAGGAATTGGAAAATAATAGCTGTTGACTGTTTTACCTTATTATTTTCATTTAAGCCTCAAAGGTCACCGAATTATTCGGGGAAAATATATAAAAGAGCTTGTCTGTTTGTTTGTTTGTTTGTTCGCTATACGTTCCTAGACCCTTGAACCGATCTCAACCAAATTTTGCACAGTTATTTTGTAGGTTCAGGCGCAACTATTCGTGCATATATGGAGAAAAAATTCGAGCGGTGAAAAAAGTTATTCGCTTTTTTCGATAAATCAAAGCACGAGTCTTGCAAACAAAAAATTTAATTTGTCAAAAATCGAAATATTCTGACATACTGTCAGTGATTCAAAATACTGTCAACAGATGGCGGGATGGCGGCTTTAATTCGAAAAATGAACACCACTAACAAATTAATATATTAGAATTTAGTAAATTCAACGCTCAAAATAATACAAATAATTACAAAGAACAGAATGCCGCGAATAAGACCGGAGCACTTTAGGTCGCAGAACTCGCTGGAATTGTGCAAGAAGACTAATAAATGTTACGTTGAATACTCATCGAACTGCTTTCCCGGAAAGTCCGAAATTGTGCAAAGTTTGATTTGAGTTTCTTGAAATTGAACCGGCACTCCACTGTAAATTTTCAAAAATGAAGAACTTTTAACGATCAAATTGTTGTGAAAATTGTTGTGACATCTTAAAATGTCGGCTCCAACGAATTCTATCCGTTGACGGCGAAATATTTGAGATGGGGGTTCGGGGGCGACGGAGAGAGAGCAAAAACCATCTCTTCCGACTTCCCAAAAACGAAGAATTTTAAAATTGCGTTTTTTTGAAAATCTGCAGCAATCTTTCGAAACTTGGAAATTTTAGCATCGCAATACGCGAGGCATCAAATTGTAAGAATTAATTCATAACTCGACGATGTAATTGGTTCAATATTTGACGTGGTAAAATTTCTGCAATTTGGAAAATAAAAATTTATTTTTGCCTTTAATACGTCGAGGAGACAAATATAAATCGAAAATGTCGAATGAAATATTCTCGAAAAAAATTTGCTTTGCAACGAAAATACACATTTTGCATATTTTAAATTTTGCCCGAAATCGCCTCTGATTTTTGATTTTCAATTTTGACGACGACACTAATTTGCAAATGCTGCCGTTATTTGTCGTTTTTGGTCAACCGTCGTCATGTGATAAATTAAAGACCGTTAATAACCGTATTCGAAACTTCGATTGCTTTTTCTAAATTATCCGTCGTTTCTTGGTGAGAGACCCATTTAAGTGAAAATTGTGTAAAGTAAAAACTTTGGACGTATGTAGCGCTCTTATTTACCGGCCGATCTTTAATTTTTAAGACGCAACGGAAGCGTATCGCGACGCTCTATAATAGTTGGTCCATAACATTACTTCGTATTTTCAACGCCGAAGGTGTTAAACCGAATTTAAATTTCAAAATTATTTTTTCAATGGGATAGCCTTGCAAATTTTTCGAAAAAAAATTACGCTCCGATAATTATATATTACTTTAGATCGCAGAACTAGCCGGAATTGTGCAAGAAGACTAAGAAATGTTACGTTGAATACTCATCGAACTGCTTTCCCGGAAAGTCCGATATTTGTTGACTTTAACTTTTTCATATATTTTATGACTTTTATAGCTAAGTTGTGGTTGGTGATTTATTTGTTGATCCATGGTGACGGATCTATTATGGTCCGCCCTGTGAGGCCGAAGGCCGAACAACTATGGCCTTCGCGGATCTATTATGGTCCTCCCCCTGTGAGGCCGAAGGCCGAACAACTATGGCTTTCTCGGAAATCTGTTCATGGGTCTAGATGGCTAAGGGCGGCGAAAGCCGCCCGTGCCAGCTAGTATTCATATAAAGCTGAATGTGACACTAACATACTCGTTCGTTTTATATAGTCCGGGTAGTTTGCTGGGTCGTGGAAAGGTAAAATTTTGCAGAGGGGGGGGGGTTTAGTTCGACGAGGGTTGGTCGGGATGTGATGAGGTGGTTAAATTGGCCTGCAAGTGGCTTTCAAATTTGAGAATTTATTTTGCAGAACTGAAATTTTGCATGAAGGTGTTACCGCGAGGACGAAACTTTATTTTTATTTTAAATTTTTTCGGGGTTCCCTTGAAATTGCCCAGTGCTTTTTCCTCTACTCCTTTCAGGTTTTTTGTCCGTTCGAAGTGAAACTTGAAATAAGAGTAGAGGATGGGGAACCGGACAATTATCAGCAACAGATTTTCTAATTTTTGCCATGTTTTTTAGTAAAACAGTGTTAAACTTTTTTTTTAAATCAACCCTTTTCGAGTAATTGCAATATACAAATTAAAAATGCAGAAATTTTAAAAAAGCATTTCGATAAATTGTGTAGTTTGATTTAATTTGAATATAATCATTATTTGAATGACTAAGCTTTATTTTTCGATTTAGTTAGTATAGCTTAAATTAATTAGAAACTTTTAATTACGTTCACTATTAATACAATAGTTTCATAACCTATTAATTTTATTCTCCAATGCCGTTTTTTCAAAGCCCAATTTTTACATACACCACTGCATTTTTTTAAGATTATGATGCAACTTTGAATTTGAAATTTGGATAAGTTCCACTAATTGTAGTATTTTAACATTTAATTTTAATTAAAAAATTTTTAAAAACACCTTATTAAATCTATTATTGGATTATACTATTTTTTATAAGTGAACAGGTTTTTAATAACAATCAGTATATAATAGGGTCTACACACGATCCGATCTGGTTGGTACTAAAATCCAATCTCGTCGGTCGGGTCTCAAGTTGGACCGTGTGGAGGCCTGTCGTCCTACAAATTTCGCAACATTTCCTTGTAGGAAATGTAGTCACCGATGTAGCCATCCGACCGCGTTGGAATTTGGCGAGATCGGACCGTGTGGAGCGTTGTCGGATCGCAGATAAGGCGAGCTAAACTTCATAAAAACTGTTTTTTATGCCATTCCTTGTCGGATCATGTAGGAAGGTTGAGACCCACCAACTCAGCCGACTTGTTATCTACTTTATAAAAACATATTATTTTTTTTATTAAATACCTTTAAAATATCACACGAAATATTAAAATTATAATGCATAATTATAATTATAATGAAAAGAGGTGAAAATAATGAAAAATCTGACCAAAATCTGGCTCCATTTCCCCGGCACCCCCACCAAAAAATTTTCAAATCGGACTTGGTGGAATCGTTTGTACTACGTTTGTATCGGTTTGTACCGCAAAAATTTTCGTTTGTACCATCAAGACAAAAAAGTTACAGCACTTTCAAAGTGGGGGTGCCAGGGAAATGCCAGCACCCCCACCTCAAAATATTCAAATCGGACTTGGTGGAATCGTTTGTACTACGTTTGTATCGGTTTGTACCGCAAAAATTTTCGTTTGTACCATCAAGACAAAAAAGTTACAGCACTTTCAAAGTGGGGGTGCCAGGGAAATGCCAGCACCCCCACCTCAAAATATTCAAATCGGACTTGGTGGAATCGTTTGTACTACGTTTGTATCGGTTTGTACCGCAAAAATTTTCGTTTGTACCATCAAGACAAAAAAGTTACAGCACTTTCAAAGTGGGGGTGCCAGAGGCTCCATTTCCCCGGCACCCCCACCACAAAATATTCAAATCGGACTTGGTGGAATCGTTTGTACTTCGTTTGTATCGGTTTGTACCGCAAAAATTTTCGTTTGTATCATCAAGACAAAAAAGTTGCAGCACTTTCAAAGTGGGGGAGCCAGGGAAATGCCAGCACCTCCACCTCAAAATATTGAAATCGGACTTGGTGGAATCGTTTGTACTTCGTTTGTATCGGTTTGTACCACAAAAATTTTCGTTTGTATCATCAAGACAAAGTTGAAAAGCTGAAAGCAAGCTAAGTAGAAAAGTTCTAGACCAACGCGCATACGCCGCTTTTACAGGGGTGGCTTGAGTACATAATAAAAAACTTTTTCCCCCCTCTATTAAGGAAAATAATTATGGATATTAATATTATTATTATAATAAATAATAATGTGCAATCTATATTAAAGAAAAGTTTTTACGAAGTTATGAGTATTTCCAATTTTAGAGAACTCCGAGCAAGTTACGCTTGGTTACATTGCATTCGGCAGAAAAGATGAACAAGAGTTATTTTAAGTAAATAATTTTATTATATTAATATAAAAGAAAAACTAAATAATTAATAAAATGTACAATTATTAATATATTAAATAGTATAAATAAAAAATTGACAATTAGTTGCTACTATTGATTGTCTCACTATCTTGGACCGATCTTGTAGGTCGTCATAACGTTCCCATTTTCCAGAACTGTTACGCCAACAGTAACAGCTCACAGTAATATTTCGTGTGGAGAGGCTACTAAAACTATAATTCTTTCTATACAGAACGAAAGAGAACGTTTGGAATTTTTGAACAATGTGCGAAAGCATTATATTGCCGCTATGCAAAATTTTTTTAAATCTTCTGCTTTTAAACCCAATTGCATTTTAAAATATTTTCGTGTCTTTAATCCCGCTAATATTAAGAATGATGAAAGCATTTCTGATGTCATGAAGATTTCCAAGAAATTGTCTAAATTTATTAATGCATATCAATTAATTGACGAATTTAAAATGTTACAATTACTAGAAACAATTGATACTACTAATAATTATGTAATCAGAATTGATACATTTTGGAGCAAAAACTTTTCAATATTCAGAACTCCAATAACTCCAAAAAAATATGGTGAAATTTCAAGACTTGACACCTACATTACCCAGAGAGAGTCTTAGACTGAGCTACAAGAAAGGGACAAAGGTGTGAACTCTCTGTTTAATTTTAGCACGCTAATTAACCGAAATTTCTTTTAAATATTTTTCATCCAATCCGGATGTGGCGCCCAACAAAATTAAGACGTGTCTGAAATTTAAATAAGGGAGGTCATAGCAGTATGATCAGATAAATTTTCTTATATGTATATAGGTTATCGCCCTTTGAGTATAAAAGTAACAGTTACGGTAATTTATCTCGTGTTAGTACAAGCATATTATTATCAAAATGGCATATTATGGCATATATTATTATCAAAAAACGGTAGCATTATTAATTTGTGCTAAAATTACAGATTCCACAATAGACCTAGATTTATTCCAAATAATTAAACAAAATATGAAAAAAGTAGTAATTAAACAAAACTCACCAATAGCGATTATCACCTTTATTTTCGTCAGAATTTCAATTACAGCAGATTATAGTCACTAATACTTTTGTTGTCTTCTTGCGTCTTGGGCCATTGGGATATAGTGCCTTATTACATTAAGTACAGGTAATAGCCTTATTAAGTTGGTAGCAGTAATCCTGTTAATCTCATTAAGGCCCAGTTGTTCAGTTTCGGGTTATCTTTTAACCTGTGTTATTTTCCATAGAAATGATTGTTTCAAGAATTGTTTCCATGGAAAATAATTCAGGTTAAAGGATAACCTAATACTGAACAACTGGGCCTAAGAGTGTTCAAGAAATGTGTTAATACCTGCCGTGCAGGGACGGCTCCATATTTACTTAAATTTATTTTCATTCGCAAACCGTCGATAAATTCCGCTGTAGACATTACTGTACTTTTTTCTGAGATTGACATTGGATAGAGATATATTATGGCGACAGATAGAGGAGGCGTTCGTCCAAAGATAGAACTTTTAGCGCTGGCACATGATGATGATGCATAATGTTCATCAAATTGCAGATTTCAGCAGCTCCCTCGCACGATTCTCGAGGTTAACCTCATCGAATAACCTCAATAACGTATGAGGTTATTCGTCTTTGAAGATGAATAACAGAATAGGCGTAATGCGCATTGTGCATTATGAAAATTTTAAATCAAATTAGTGATTGATTCTTTTTTTAACCAATAGCCTATGAAATTACAGCACGTTTTCTGGATAAGGATTACCAACCTTATATATTTTAAAAAGAAGAAAATGTTGAAGAATACGGTCATCCGAGTTCCACCTTGTTAATTTAATAAATCGATGTTTTCCAATTTGGGTTTTTAATTTATATTGTAGATCTCTGCTTGGGCTTATGTAGGATTTTTAATGTTAGTTATCAGATTATCCGATTACCGAAAACGTTGCATAAAATCCGTTTTAATCGGTATTATTACCAATAAGAAAGACAATATTAGTTTTCTACCTCCAACATTAAAGAATGTGAATGCATTTGGTCACTACGACTGTTACTCTTGGCGTAACAGTTCTGGAGAATGGGAACGTTATGACGACCTACAATATCGGTGCAAGATAAGCGAGACAATCAATAGTAGCAACAAATTGTCAATTTTTGATTTATACTACTTAATCTAAATATATAAAAGAGAAGATCTGTTTGTTTGCGTGTTTGCGTGTTTGTTCGCTATACGTTCCTAGACCCTTGGACCGATCTCGACCAAATTTTGCACAGTTATTTTGTAGCTCCAGGCGCAACTATTCTCGCATATATGGAGAAGAAATTCCCGCGGGGTAAAAAGTTATTCGCTTTTTTCGAAAATCAAATCACAAGTTTGACAAAAAATTTAATTTGTCAAATAATTAATTTGACGTACAGTCAGTGGCGGGGAAAAAAGTTATTCGCTTTTTTCGAAAATCAAATCACAAGTTTGACAAAAAATTTAATTTGTCAAATATATAAAAAACTACTAACAAAAAACCACTAACAAATTAATCTGAAAATACTGTCAACAGATGGCGGGGATGGCGGCTTTAATTCGAAAAATGCAAACCACTAACAAATTAATCTGAATGCCGCGAATAAGACCGGAGCACTTTATATAGGTCGCAGAACTCGCCGGAATTGTGCAAGAAGACGCAGATCCACTTCTTCGTGGAAGATCTACCTCTTTGCGGAAGATTTAACTTTACATGAAGATGTAACTTTACGTGAAGATTATGTATGTGTGTATGTATGTATGTATGTATGACAGATGACGGATGACAGATGACGGATGACGGATGACAGATGACAGATGAAAGATGACAGATGACAGATGAAGGCCGAACAACTATGGCCTTCATGGATCTATTATGGTCCGGTCTGTGAGGCCGAAGGCCGAACAACTTTGACCTTCACGGATCTATTATGATCCGGTCTGTGAGGCCGAAGGCCGAACAACTATGGCCTTCACGGATCTATTATGGTCCGGTCTGTGAGGCCGAAGGCCGAACAACTATGGCCTTCACGGATCTATTATGGTCCGGTCTGTGAGGCCGAAGGCCGAACAACTATGGCCTTCACCGATCTATTATGGTCCGGTCTGTGAGGCCGAAGGCCGAACTACTATGGCCTTCACGGATCTATTATGGTCCGGTCTGTGAGGCCGAAGGCCGAACAACTTTGACCTTCACGGATCTATTATGGTCCGGTCTGTGAGGCCGAAGGCCGAACAACTATGGCCTTCACGGATCTATTATGGTCCGGTCTGTGAGGCCGAAGGCCGAACAACTATGGCCTTCACGGATCTATTATGGTCCGGTCTGTGAGGCCGAAGGCCGAACAACTATGGCCTTCACGGATCTATTATGGTCCGGTCTGTGAGGCCGAAGGCCGAACAATTTTGACCTTCACGGATCTATTATGATCCGGTCTGTGAGGCCGAAGGCCGAACAACTATGGCCTTCACGGATCTATTATGGTCCGGTCTGTGATGCCGAAGGCCGAACAACTATGGCCTTCACGGATCTATTATGGTCCGGTCTGTGAGGCCGAAGGCCGAACAACTATGGCCTTCACGGATCTATTATGGTCCGGTCTGTGAGGCCGAAGGCCGAACAACTATGGCCTTCACGGATCTATTATGGTTCGCCCTGTGAGGCCGAAGGCCGAACAACTATGGCCTTCACCGATCTATTATGGTCTGCCCCCTGTGAGGCCGAAGGCCGAACAACTATGGCCTTCGCGGATCTATCATGGTCCTCTCTCTGTGAGGCCGAAGGCCGAACAACTATGGCCTTCGCGGATCTATTATGGTCCTCCCCCTGTGAGGCCGAAGGCCGAACAACTATGGCCTACTCGGATCTATTCTGGGTCTAGATGGCTAAGGGCGGCGGATGCCGCCCGTGCCAGCTAGTATATTAATAATTGTACATTTTATTAATTCTTTAGTTTGTTTTCTTATATATTAACATAATAAAATTATTTACTTAAAATAACTCTTATTCATCTTTTCTGCCGAATGAAATTCATCTCGGCATTCAAGCGTAACTTGCTCAGAGTTCTCTAAAATTGGAAATACTCATAACTTCGTAAAAACTTTTCTTCAATATAGATTGTACATTATTATTTATTATAATAATAATATTAATATCCATAATTATTTTCCTTAATAGAGGGGGGAAAAAAGTTTTTTTATTATGTACTCAAGCCACCCCTGTAAAAGCGGCGTATGCGCGTTGGTCTAGAACTTTTCTACTTAGCTTGCTTTCAGCTTTTCAACTTTGTCTTGATGATACAAACGAAAATTTTTGTGGTACAAACCGATACAAACGATTCCACCTAGTCCGATTTCAATATTTTGAGGTGGAGGTGCTGGCATTTCCCTGGCTCCCCCACTTTGAAAGTGCTGTAACTTTTTTGTCTTGATGATACAAACGAAAATTTTTGCGGTACAAACCGATACAAACGAAGTACAAACGATTCCACCAAGTCCGATTTGAATATTTTGTGGTGGGGGTGCCGGGGAAATGGAGCCTCTGGCACCCCCACTTTGAAAGTGCTGTAACTTTTTTGTCTTGATGGTACAAACGAAAATTTTTGCGGTACAAACCGATACAAACGAAGTACAAACGATTCCACCAAGTCCGATTTGAATATTTTGAGGTGGGGGTGCTGGCATTTCCCTGGCACCCCCACTTTGAAAGTGCTGTAACTCTTTTGTCTTGATGGTACAAACGAAAATTTTTGCGGTACAAACCGATACAAACGTAGTACAAACGATTCCACCAAGTCCGATTTGAATATTTTGAGGTGGGGGTGCTGGCATTTCCCTGGCACCCCCACTTTGAAAGTGCTGTAACTTTTTTGTCTTGATGGTACAAACGAAAATTTTTGCGGTACAAACCGATACAAACGTAGTACAAACGATTCCACCAAGTCCGATTTGAATATTTTGTGGTGGGGGTGCTGGCATTTCCCTGGCACCCCCACTTTGAAAGTACTGTAACTTTTTTGTCTTGATGGTACAAACGAAAATTTTTGCGGTACAAACCGATACAAACGTAGTACAAACGATTCAACCAAGTCCGATTTGAAAAATTTTTGGTGGGGGTGCCGGGGAAATGGAGCCCCAAAATCTATGTTTTAAATAATCATTTAAAAAAATTTAGGATTTCAAAAAGTAATTAGGTGATAATTTTTGTAGTTCTCACGAAAAGATATAAAACGCCTAAAAGGGATTCTCGAATAATATTTAAATATTTTCACTTTCAGTTCATATAAAATATTTTTATAATAACTCGATAACAAATTGAAAATTATTTCATGTCAAAATATAGCATTTTTATAGTTTTCTATAGAAAGCACTTGTTATATATTTGATTACCCTCCTTATCGAATGCACACCCCAAAATTAGAAGGCAAAAAAAAATTTAATTTTTTCACTATTTCGGCAATACACGGGTTATTTTCCATTTTTTTGATTTTATTTATTACTAATATCCACTCATCACACCCCCATCTATCCGAATTTCAAAGAAAAATTGAAATCGGAGCGAAAAAATTTCATTCGATTTGAAGGGACCGCTAACGAGCTATGTGGGTGAGACCGTGTTCGACCGCATACAATATGCGACTTTTCCCTACTTTTCAAAAGTCGATATTTTGGTTATTTTTCAAAATTTCTCGCAAGTTATTTTTTCTATAGCCTAAAATAAGCCTGTTCTTTAGTGTGTAGCTGAAGAAATTTTATTTCAGCCGGTTAGATTAACTGCACAGTCGCCCGCAAATTTAATTTTTCTCCCCACCGGTCCTTATGCATTTATAGTAATGATTATTAATATTATTATTACATTCTATTAATTACTGGATTATTAAACATTATTATTATTATTACATTCTAATGCCCGTATTCACAAACGTTCGTAACTGAATTGAACGGTCTGTTAAATTTAACAACCAATAGAAAACGTTTGTTGGTATTAGTAGACCAATATGAATCAATCATTAATTTAACAGACCGTTAAATTCAGTTACGAACGTTTGTGAATACGGGCATAAGTATATAATTAATAAATGAATAAATAAAAATAAATTGATCTTTTATTGATATTTTACTATTTATTGAACGATATTGAACTTTACTATATTGAACAGCTATACTGAAAAACATTACTTTTGCACGTATCAGTTTTCTCCCAAACACCACGGATTATTTAATCATTATATTTAATACAAGAATAAATTTTAAGTTCGAAATAATATCAGGCGCAGCTGGTGTCGGGCCGACGAGATTGGATCGTGTAGAGGCAAACTCCAACGCGGTCGGATCGTGTGGAGGCAATCTCCAATCTGGTCGGGTCTCAAGTTGGACCTAGAAATCGGATCGTGTGTAGGGGCTATAAGTAACAAATTTTACATACATCAAACAACAACATTATTCTATTTGGTTTGCACTTCTGGAAGATCATGAAATTGTAATCTTTCACGCACTTTTTGAAACCGCCTGTGGAGGCCCTAATCCTATTATCTACGAAACAAATTTTGCAATATGTTTAAAGAAAATTGCAATTTCAACTTTAGATAACTTTTACTGAAAGGATCAGTTTTTGCGATTCTTTTATTCTCATAAACAATAGGGAGGCCGAAGGCCGACTCTTATTCTATTAATCCTATATGTAAGTTTAACTAATAGATTACTTTCCCCATAATATTATAGCAGTATATCTGTACAACCAGGAATGGAACCGTGGCGTTCCTCTTCCTAACGTACAAAACCGCAAGGAAGACTCATTTATTATTTTTTGTTTTAATAAAATAAATAAAGAGGAAATTAAACTAATTTTAAAATATTCGCGAAGAAGAAATTCTTCAGTCACCAAAAGGAAACCTCCTTAGCGGTTTATTTTAGAAGTTTCCAATTTCCATTTTTTCTTAAATATAAAAGGAAGTTAACTTTCCTTTTAAACTATTTAAAAAAATAAAAGTGTTTTCCGAATTGGAAATATTTTTGTAGAGCTTACTTAAAATAATTCTTCTTTATTGGAATAATATATTTATTTATTTAAATAATAAATTAAAAATTAACAAGTTTAAAAAATATTTTATTTGTTAGTTACTGATGAATCTCAAAGTCCCGAAGTATAGCAATTTATTTTTGGAGAGGTAAATTTTTCATTCCAGTTAAAATTTTGTAAACTGACTAATTATAAATGTTTATATTCATTTAATCACAACAGATTATGATATCAATTGAATAATTTTTGCAGAATTTGTTTCGTAAAAGTGCCTGAAATGTTACGGTTTTTGCATCGGTATTGCCTCAAATAAAATTTTATTGAGGTACCTGCCAAAAAAATTATAAAAAATTATCTAACTGTAACTTGCGCTGAAAAATGCAAAATTTAGTTATTACCTAAAACTGCACCTTTTTGTAACGGTAAACAACCCAAAGTAAGTAATACAAACCGCAAACTTTGAAAAACGCACTTTCTGGGGATGTCGTTTAAATTTTGTGCGTGGGAGTGATTTTGCAAGTGACCAATGCTGGAAGATTTTCTCAAAAAATCACCATCGTCTATATAAGGAACCATGATCAATTGTTATCAGTAGTTGGCATATATAGATACAGGAGGAGGTACTGTTAGTCACAAGTGATTTAATTAGTTCAGTGCATTCGTGCCAATTTTGTAGTTAACAGTAAGGAGAAGAGCAATCACAAGGTAATTTTAATTTTTTTTTTGAATTCCAAATAATTTTAATTCCATTTATAACAATTTATTGGTGGTTCAATCGACACCATTTAATATAATCACGGATAATGAGATCAATCAGGTACTGAGATCACTTTTGCGAAAAACGGGCCGGCCCATATAACTATAAAAAAATCATCGTGTATAGTAATCAAAATTCGATTTACACGATCAAATTTTTATTAAAAATGCAGAAAAGCGTTGGAAGTTTTACAGCGAGGTATTCCGATTTTCAGACGCATTATAAATTTAAACAATTTAGCCGCGAAAATTATAAAGAAACAACACTAAATGACCTTTTTTTTAATTCATTAAAAGAACGTTACTGTTATTTTTCAATTTTTAAAATTTTTGTTTAAATGTTTCTAATAAATTAAAATTTGTGTTTTCTGATGATTTTTCATTTATTGAGATCATCGATTTTTGCAATCAAAACTCCGAGTCCTGATGTGACCACATTAAGCGGCGTCCACTGTATTTTACAATTCAGAACTTTTCTTTTTTGTCAAATTTGGTCCTGAAAATTGTAGATCGAAGTTATTTTAATTTGTAATCTTAAATTTTTTATTGCTAATAACCGATTTGATTAGTTTGAACTGAAAATATTTAACATGTTAGTCATTGTACGATTATTTAATTAATAAATTCACAATCTGATAATGCATACCTGAGTTATGTTTATAAAATACTTAGTTACTCATCGTAATGATGTCAATATTTTCAAAATTTAAAGCAAGGTTCAGGTGCATATGTTTTCATTATGTAAGCAAATTACAAATTTCTTTATCTATCTATCAATAATATACCTCAGTTGAACTCGCGGTTGTGTTAAAATCAGTTCACTCTTTAATATCTACGTGTTTTAGATTCTAATCCATCAAACGATAAAAATGGAGTATCCGATGTGTTCATCGCCGGAAACTATTTTGGATTTATCTGTTCGACGTCCAAGTGGAACGACAACGCCACCAAAACAAGAACAATTACCTTCATCCACAACTGCAAGCATCTGCAGTCCCAGTTCTCAATCAAGTTCCGACGCATCCGGAACATCAACGTCTTCCGATCCTTTCGTCGAATACAACAGCAATCAAATAAACTGCATGCCTAAAATGAAAATTCCACGACCGTTCAAGGCGTATCCAAAAAGCCATCTCCCGTTATCTGCCACCGTCGCGGCTACTCAGTGCATTTTTGGAGGAGATTATTCAGATTCCTACAACAGATTTCGTTCAAACATGTTAACCCAAATGCAATCGTCGATTACATCGACAAACACAAACATGAGTAGAACGATGAACGACAGCAACGGTATTACCAAAAGGTGTGATCTATCCTATTCGGAAAAACGAAGAAAAAACAACGAATCTGCCAAACGTTCGCGCGATGCAAGAAGAGCAAAGGAAGATGAATTGGCCATCAGGACAGCTTTTCTTGAACAAGAAAATATTAAATTGCGGTACGAAGTTGCAACGCTTGGTAACGAAAATGTCACCCTGCGAGATGAAAATTCAAAGCTGCGAAATGCTATGTACGCGCGCTCTGTAATTTAAAGGGAAAAAGTGGATAAGAGTGACTTTGCGGTCTTTATATTATGTATTAAGAAATTATTTATTTATTAAAAATTTTTATTTAATTATATTTTTGGATTTAACTCTCATCTTATTGGAGCAAAGAAATATTCCACAAGATTTATTTCCATCAGTAAAGAAAAATTAACAGTTTGATTTTCGTTTATAATTATTTTGGATTAACAATCATTTTGAGATATTAAATTCATAAATATACTTATTGTGTGATATATATTATTTTTTTTTATAACTTAAAAGTTTTTTAGTATTATTGTTAAGGATTAAAATGTTGTAATTTCGTAGATATGTAAATATATGAATATAAACCAACTCTTTTTCATTGAAATGTTGTCGTTTGATTTGTCAACAATTCGTACTAATTGTTGTAAGTATTATTAATTATAGTACACGTGATCAGATTCTTGTTTAGACAGGTGAAGGTGATTAACAAAGTGCGATAAAATTATGCCAGGACTCGTCATCTATACTTGGTTATAATTTCCTCAAACATATTTACTATTATTTTTGTTTGATTAATTTGAATAAACATTTTTCTGTGTAGAATCATGGAGCCCATGATTCAACCCCACAGAACACCTGCAACAATTGAAGTAAAGCATTGCATAAATATTTTGAATGCAATAAGAACTCTGGTTGAAACAGATTAAAGTTTTCGAAAACAATTTAAACTATGAGCTATAAAACTAAAATCGTGTAAGTAGGGGCTTTACTAAAAGGTAATATATTTTTAGTTGGCTGTTCGCTATCTTGGATAGCGATTCCTATCTTGGATAGGAATATGGACCACTGGGTACCACATGGGAAATCGGCGACCAGTGATGATGGCGATGGACTGGAACAGCGAAATACGATGAAGGGAAGATCAATAACTCGCATAGCGACTTGGAATGTTCGCGGCTTGCGACAGATTGGAAAACTGGCAACTGTTGTCAATGAACTGGTGAGATACGGCATAACTATTGCTGGACTGTCGGAGACTCACTGGCATCAGTCGGGGCATTTTCAAAGTGATGACTTTACAATATATCATTCGGGACCAGATACAAGTAGAAGGGGGGTTGCCCTGCTCATATCCCACAAGATTGACAAAGCCGTTTTGGGATATAATCCAATAAGTGACCGAATCATATTGCTGTGAAGGCCTCTGCCTCACCGGAGCTAAACGTTTTTAATATTAATGTTTATGCGAGTGTACAGAAATGTACCCCGTCAATGGAAAAGTATGTGAAATTTAGTAATTACAAATAAATGGAAATAATATGCCTCGGCTTAGCTGGTTCGTAGTGCATGTGTCTTACCTTGTACAGGGTGAGTTCGTTCCGTGACCAATACTGTAAATAAATTTATGGCGCGGAACAGGTCAAAATAAATATCCTTCGTTACAAAAATAATAATGTTTTATTGAGCACAAAAATGTAATTAAAGGTTTTGTTATATTAAAAAGTTCTCTTATTAAATCTAATTATCAAAATTCTGAACGTTAAATAAAGAAAAACACGTGTCGTATGGAGTCCGAAAATTTCACTTAGTTATTTTAAAATTGTACATTAATGTGCACGTTACCTTAGTAAATTCAGGGATCTTTTCGTTACTTGAACTGGAGATGGTACAATTGCGCACCAAAATACACTCGATGGGTTTATTACCATGAAAAGCTCCCAGCTGCAGTTTGTTAACCTCGTTTTGTGTTGATTTTTAATTCTTCAGAAATATTCTCAATCCTTTACATTTTTCCACTTATTTTTAGTTTTACGTAGGTAAGTAATTAATTTGCTGATTTTTACACTCGTATTTTATACTTTCACCAATTATTCTCACTATAAAATTACTTTTATTTAGGACGATTAAAATTCGCCACCATCTACGTGTGAAATCTAACACAAGGACCTCTTCGATTGTTTTTAATTTTTCTATCTCCAAATTCATAGCCATCTCGATGTTTGAGTAGACGCATTTTATTGGTTGATCGGAAAAATCAATATTATTGAAATTTTCAGGTTACATGTCTGTATTAAGCACAAATGTGACTCGTTGGAATTTTATAAGTAAAATTTTTATATTTTCAGATTGGATTGACTTCTTACTAAGTGCTTCGTGGTTGAATAATTAAAGATGCTGGACATGAAATTTCCATTCACAGTTCATTAACTTGTTACACGTCGAACTCACGTAATGATTTTCAAAACTTATTTAAATTTAACGCTAACATAAATTTTTACATTATTCAATTAATTAACAAAATTCTAACTTTTGAAATACCTTTCTTATTACTAACAATCTTTCATTTACTATAAATAAACATTTTCAACAAAGACAATTATTAAAAGTTACATCCCAAGTAACATCAACGTCGGTTTTATACCGGTATACCATTGAAGTATAACGAATATGTACATATATTTTCATACCTGAAAATTAAGTACCAAAATGGTACCTAAGCGGCACATAAATTTTAGTTCATATTTACACTGTACTGTTTAGGTATAGTTTCAATGTACATATTTTCGGACCGTTATTCTGAAGGCAATTGTTGTATCGGATCGGCATTGAAATTTTATTAGCTAAAATATATTTGAACATACGGTACCGTTTAGGTAATGTTTTGATCGTTTTGTTTTGTTACTATAAAAGCGATATCTAACATGTACATGTATTTTATAAGATGGAATGTACGATATTTCCATCACCGGTTTGATACCTTAAAGTACAGTTTAAATAGTAATGTTTTAGTTGCTACAATTCCGGTATATAATATGTAAAGATGCTTTATTGGTTAAATTTTATGATTTTTACCTCACCGTTTTGATATTGTTCAACATAATAATATTTGTCCATGACAGGTTTAATAAGTACATAATAACATATTATGAAATATATTATATAATATAATAATTTTTATTAATATTAAAATGTGAAACATACGTAACATTAAAATATTTATTATAAAAATAAGTAATTTAAAGATCAATGAATTTTAATTACGTTTTAAAACAGTTGTAACCAATCAGAACGAAGAAAAATTTCACCGTTAGCAAAACTCTTGTTTCTCATTGGTTACAAATTATTATACGCATTTTATATTACAATTATTACCTGAAAATTAAGTACCAAAATGGTACCTAAGCGGCACATAAATTTTAGTTCATATTTACACTGTACTGTTTAGGTATAGTTTCAATGTACATATTTTCGCACCGTTATTCTGAAGGCAATTGCTTTATCGGATCGGCACTGAAAGTTTATTAACTAAAATATAGTTGAACATACGGTACCGATTAGGTAATGTTTTAATCGTTTCGTTTTGTTACAATAAAAGCAATGTCTAACATATACAGGTATTTTATAAGATGGACGGTACGATATTTTCATCACCGGTTTGATACCTGAAAGTGTAGATTAAATAGTAAAGTTTTAGTCGCTTACAATTCCGGTATATAATATGTAAAGATGATTTATTAGTTAAACTTTGTGATATTTATTTCACGGTTTTGATATTGTCCATGACTACTTTAATAAGTACATAATAAAATATTATGAAATATATACTCGTATAATATAATAATTTTATAAATAAAAATCCGTCTTATTCTCCAAAATCCCTTTTTATTAAATTAAATTTCGAGACGCGCTTTTTATAATTTTTATTAATATTGAAATGTAAAAAATATGTAACATTATAGTTATTTATGTATCAAGATTATGTATAAAAAAAAATTTCGCCGTTAGAAAAACTCTTGTTTCTGATTGGTTACAAATTATGATAAGCATTTTATATTACAATAATTATTATATGAGATATTATTGGGGTAAGAAGGGCGGTCAAATTTCTAAATTGGGGGCGGAAATTTTAAACCTCTTACGTCCGGTATTATCAACCCATATAAAAAGCCCTTTAGTTAACTAGCTAATGTAAAACGTGTATTTTAAATATTTTATGTTTTCTAATAGCTAATTAACTAAAGGCCCTTTTAAAGTTTTAAGACCGATAAATAACTGTGTTTATAATATTTATTAATAAAAATATTAAAAAATTAATTAATTAGGAAATTTATTTTTAAAATACCTTTGCCGGCTTGGGAGTTGAACCACTGTACAACGGATTGCCAAAGGTACCATCGTGCCTATTTACCATTACGCCATCGAGATTTCTTACATTCTCCAATATTTTGTTTTCCTATAATGAGAAAGGAATAATATTATAGTTGGGGAATCGGTCTTTTATGTCTTTCTAGTAATCATAAATCTTTATTTCAACTATGTATCAAATTTTTGATTTTCTAAATATTGAAAAAGTTTCTAACTTCGTTACTTCAATACGGATTTTTAAGAAAAACTACGGCGCAAATAATAACAATCAAAAATCTACGAAAATCTCCAAATTTGAAATAAAAATTCTGGAAATTAAAAGTCAGGAAATTAAAATTTAATAAATTTAAATTAAATAAATTTAATCCCACCACCGCTGTCGATTCGAATTAAAGTGACGCCGGCGTCGTAGCATTTTTCTTCAAAACACGTGCAAAATAACAACTTTTATTTAAAATAATTCATAATGTAATAAATTTTAAAGTACCAAAGCAAAATATTTGATTTATTTTAATTCAATATTAGGTAATATTTTTAATCTATGAATTGAAAATAAAATTGACCATCAAATAAGAAATATCATAGTTTATACCGTATACCCAGGTAGTCGAGTTGGCTTAGCAGTTGGTTTTCAGACGTATAGGTACAGTACAGCTTGGGTTCAAAACCTGGCCTCGGAAAAAAAAAGTAAGTAAAAATTATCACATTTATAATGTCAATTTTCAGATTCTGGCGCAGACAACAGGGAAACAATTTAGCAGTATGTAAAAAATAGAAATATTTAAAAATCAAAAATTTTATCTTTTATAAAAATTATTTTTTCTATTAAATAAATATCTCGTTCATAAAAAATCAACACATAATCGGTATAAAAACGATGTACTAATACAGTAACTGCAAAAGGGGCAAATCAATGCTGAACCGTTGCAAAAATACCTGTAATGTATATGTACATAAATGATACATCAATACAGTAACTGCAAAAGGGGCAAATCAATGCCGTACCGTTGCGAAAATACCTGTACCTTATATGTGCATAAATGATACATCAATACAGTAACTGCAAAAGGGGCAAATCAATGCTTTACCGTTACGGAAATTTCTGTAAGGTATATGTACATTTATGACGGTAAAATGTTACTTGGGATCTTAAATTTATTTTATTCAAACCTGCTTTATGTCCTTTTTTACAAATCATTTGACTTTGAACTAAATTTCTTGGTATCGGACGAAGTTTTTCTGATTACTTTGATAAGTCACATGCTTTATTAATAACAAAATTTTCACGAATCTTAAATAACGTACTTCCATTGACGTGGTATCTCGATATCGCAATATCTATTCGCATTAATGCTACACCTTGCATTCTTAACATCTTTCAAATATATGCCCCAACTATGGACGCTACTGATGAGGAACTTGATGAATTTTACGGCACACTTGGAGCAGCTATCTCAAAAATATCTAACAATGAAATAGTTTTAGTCATGGGCGATTTTAATGCCAAAATAGGCTGCACAAAACATGATGATCATATTCGAGACGTGGTGGGCAAATATGGAATGGGGACCCGAAACAGTAATGGAAACAAGCTTATTCAATTCTGCATAGACAACGCTTTCACTATTACTAATACCAACTTTCAAAATCATGTCCGTAAGTTATTCACGTGGACTTCCCCTAACAAACTGGTAAAAAACCAAATTGATTACATCTTGATTAGAAGAAGATGGCGTAGTTCTGTCAGCAACGCAAAAACCCTTCCTGGAGCCGACTGCAACTCGGACCACAAGTTGCTTTCTTGCATGTTTCGCATTAAACTAAAAGTCAGTGCAAAGCGCAAGAACATGCAAAGATATAAGATCACGGACCCACCGAGCTTAACCAAGAAGATAGAAGAACTGACAAATGCTATACCTGATCCAAGTACTATGAATGATCCTAATGATCTATGGATCAAAATCAAGAACTCTATATTGGAAGCTATCAAAATGATACCCAAACCTAGAAATATAATAAAACGGAAGCCTTGGATTAGCGAATTCACATTTAGCATTATAGAAAAAAGAAGAAAACTGATGGCTCTGGGTTTAAACATAGAACAGGAAAGGGTTGCATACAATAAACTAACAAGCGAAATACAACGAAATTGTAGAAGAGATAAGAACAACTACCTCAACAACATCTGCACAGAAATTCAGAGACACGCTGATGTATTGGATACTCGAGAAGTATTTATAAAGATTAAGGAAATTACCAGGACCTTCAAACCCAAAAACTGGGCAGTAAATGACAAGAATAATGTTTTAATGACAAACTTTAGTGACGTCCTTGAAACCTGGCGACGATACTGTGAGACACTCTATTCTGATAGAGGCTATAACGATGTGGAAAATACCACAGCCTACACTTGTGAACCAGAAATATTACTGACCGAGGTACAGCATGCTGTCTCTAGACTGGCCCTGAATAAGTCTCCTGGTCTGGACCTGATTGATGCAGAAATTATCAGAATTCTGCCTGATAACAGTATTAAGCTGATACATAAAATATGTGACTGTATCTGGAAGACAACTATGTGGCCTAAAGATTGGACTACTTCAATAACCATCCATCTCCACAAAAAGGGCCCCACCAACAATTGTGACAATTTTCGCCTACTCGCTCTTGTTACACATGCGAGTAAAATAATGCTATACATTATACTGTCAAGACTTCAACCATATATCTCCAACCAAATAGCACCTGAGCAAGCGGGTTTTGTCAAAGGAAGAGGTACCCGCGAACAGATCCTTAACACTAGACAACTAATCGAAAAGACTAGAGAGTACTATATCCCAATGTACTTATGCTTCGTCGACTATCAGAAAGCTTTCGACAACGTGAGGTGGCATCTGCTCTGGCCCATAATGATCAATATGGGTGTTCCCCATCATATTGTTGCGGTGATAAGGAATTTGTACTATAATTATACATCGGTTGTACGGCTGGAAAGTTCTTATTCTTCCGACTATAAAAATTCAAAAAGGAGTCAGACAGGGTTGCGTTTTGTCCCCTCAGCTTTTCAACTTATACACGGAGTATATAATGAGAATAGTACTGGATGGATGGGAGGGTGGTGTTTCGATTGGGGGAGTGAAGATTGCCAATCTGCGCTATGCCGACGATACATTAATTATTGCCAACAGTGAACAGGAACTCCTGACCATCTTACAAAGACTGGAAACTATCAGCTCAGAACACGGTCTTCTTATTAATAAAAATAAAACTAAGGTAATGATAGTCGACAGGGGCAACCAAAACCACCAACAAATACGTCGAATAGGTAGTTACGAGGTTGTCGACAAGTTTGTCTACCTCGGTGCCGTCTTGACTAACTCTGGAGGGTGCGAAGACGAGATACGCAGAAGAATCCAGCTTGGAAGGACATCCATGACTCGGCTATTAAAAATATGGAAAAACAAAAACGTCACTACCAGCACGAAAATAAACCTTGTCCAAACACTGGTGTTTTCTGTTTTCAGATACGCATGTGAAAGTTGGACTGTTCGTGCTGCAGATCGGCAGCGCATCGATGCTTTCGAGATGTGGTGCTGGCGGAAAATGCTTAGAGTCTCTTGGACTGAACATAGAACCAACGTATCCATACTAGCTGAAATAAAACCTAAACAGCGGTTGTCTACAGCTGTCTATGGCACCATACTCAGATTCTTTGGCCACATTACCCGAAGCGACAAGTTAGAAAAACTGATGGTTCAGGGAAAACCTGAAGGCAAGAGAAGGCGCGGTAGATCCCCTAAGCGCTGGTT
This sequence comes from Podabrus alpinus, assembly GCA_932274525.1. Taxonomy (NCBI): domain Eukaryota; kingdom Metazoa; phylum Arthropoda; class Insecta; order Coleoptera; family Cantharidae; genus Podabrus; species Podabrus alpinus. The sequence goes on from OW026455.1 coordinate 14,157,434, forward strand.
AGATACCGTTGAGGTGCTCATGGACACAGACGTTGAGCATGCCGTCCGATCAACATCTGATAGGGAGGAATGGCGCAGGACAATACGGCGAGTTACGGCTCGGTTAGACAGCATGGCATAATCACTACGCGTCTGTCAAGACGGATAGACTGGAGGAGGTTCGCTATCTTACCGATAGAGAGTAAATTATTGCTTTACCGCATTACCAGAGCGGTGTAACTAACTTTTTTTTTAATCTTTAGATATTAATTTTTTCTGCACATTTAATAGCATTTGACTTCAAAAATAATATCTATTTTATCTACAATACAATGATACAGTTTCGAAAAAGATTTGTTTCCAAAATCATTTGCGTGGGTTTTTTTTCCACAAATTTTTACGTGTCGCGTCTTAAATTTGGCACAACAATAAATAATTTTTTGAAAATTCCAGAAATTTTTCAATTTTTAACTGAACTAAAATTTAAAAACTAATACATACATAATTCTTTAGGAATTCTCAAGCATTCTCTATTTCAAAGAGTTCAAATCCAAAAATACATAGAACAAATTTCGGAATTGAATTTCATTATTTTTTTAATCGATCAGTCAGGTGAATTAAAGCTGAACTGTAGCATAACTTTTTTTTTAATTATTCTTTGCTTGCCCTAAAAATCCATATTTCAGTTTTTCTCCTTGCGATTTATGAAAACTATCGATTACTTACTGTATACGAAATTGTCCTTCAGTTTTTAAATTGGATAGTTTATTCGTAAATTTAAATTAATAAATTTTTCTTTTAATTAATAAATAGTAAATTTTGGAATTAAATTTTTTTATTCATTTAATCGATCCGTCAGGTGAATTAAAGCTAAACTGTAACGTAGCATTTTTTTTAATAATCCTTCGCTTGTTCTAAAAATCCATATTTGAGTTTTGCTCCTTGCAATTTTGATTTTATTCATCGTTATTCGACAAATTTTGTTATGAAAACCATGAATTACTGTATACGAAACTGTCCTTCAGTTTTAAAATTGTATAGTTTATTGGTGAGGGTCGTATTTGTGGAATGAATGTGCTTCCAGCATTATCCTGATTTCGATGAGTATCTGTTTAATACAACTAATGCAATGGTATATGTTGCAACCACTGTGTCTCTCTCTTTCTTTGGTCATTCGTCTTAAAGAGTGTGGTGAAGACCTAAAATTGTAATTTGGTCTTGGATCTGAGGTAGGGAAAGCCCCAATCTACGCCACCTCGTGGTAGAGCCGGGCGACGTATTAGTTATTTACGTATAAGTAACAGAAAATGATCCATTACAAATGAGATTGCTTATCAGAACGAGGCGTTTAGCCGAGTTCAGATAAGCAAACGAGTTTTTAATGGATCGTTTCTGTACGCATCACGTATGCTATTTTTTCTCCAGGATAAAGCCCTACAGGAATAAAAAAAAAAGAAAACTGTACCAAAAAAATCAAAGGAATACCACAAAATAATTCTGTAATGAAATGAAATGCCAAGATTCAAATAATAACATTATATTAAGTTAAATGTAAAAATTAAAATATTTATTGTTACAAATTAAAAATCCAAAACAAAATGATTATTCAAACGAATTGCTGTGATTTAAAATGAACCCACACAACACAAATGGTTGTAAAACTGAATTAATTGTTATATTTATGAAAATTAAGCTAATTTCAAACTTTAGATTTAACAGATAAACACATCCAACTAAATTCATGATATTGTAGAATTAATAAGATCTTTAAAGATATGAAAGCTATATCAAAACCTGCTAAATACATTCAATTTGAAGGTGAACAAGTCAAAATCTTCTAATAAGATGCTTTATCTTAGAAATGATGAAATTTGTTATAATTTGTTATCTGAAAAACATAACCTTTACGTTTATAAACTTTGAATTGATAAATCTCTGTGAATAACTTGTTATATGAAAATCTGTTTATAACCAAAATTCTTTTATATCTAATTGTATGTGATAACCATAAATTCATCTCCAAAAATTGTAAAAAGGTAAATAAGGGTGAAAATCCATTAAAGGTTGATAAGTGAAATGTGATAATGAAAATAGTCAAATGTACTACTTCAAATGGCTCCAAAATCAACTACTGTGATGGAAAACGACTGGAAAGCAGCAGATAAGTAATCTCTTCAATAATGGAACCAACTCTGGAAATTACATGAAATTTCATTAAAATAAAAATCACATAAAGGAATAAATTTGACTTACAAGTCGTTGAAGTCAGCTCAAATTCGTATTTTGCGCAAGCAAAAGTTAGTTGAATTTTGATATTTAAAGTGGAAGGACGTGTGCAATGCGATCCAACAGTTCAATCGATTTGGTCGATAAATAAAAATCTAAGTTGGCAAACCTAGTTGCATCGCCTAAAGAATAAAATGTTATTTTTCAACTCAACTCTCAAATATCCGAGAATTACATAATTTAGAATTACTTACCGGCATACTAATTAGTAAAACAACACAATCTGAAGGTCAAATTTGGATGATTACTTCTACCACAACACAATCCGAACAGGAGAAGATCAAGAGCGTCGTATCAACGAAAACATCTGATCGTGGAAGTGTCTCATAGTAATGAGGAACATTACCAATGCGAGTAGATGATTTTGTAAAAGTTTACGTGAAAACTATAATTGGATCCACTATCTTGTTGAGATCCAAATTTAATTCGGTCGGAACAGTGATGGTTTTATATGTCTTTCAAACCAAGAGGACAAGTTTCAGTTTCGAATTCGAAAGTGTCACAACTTTTATCACCAACCTCTTCATTAAATTTTGTTTTGTAATATTCATTAAGAGACGGACGTTAACTAAAGCGGTTATGTGCGTTGCTGCTAATGCTGAATGCCTGGTTCGATTCCGGGCCCAGTAAAACTTTATTCTGACCGTCTCCCCTCGGAGGGCAATGGCAATCCACCGAGGTGTAATCTGCCTGGTACAGCCTCTCTGGAGATTAAATGTATACACTTCCCGCGGTTCGGAGCCCACGTTAAGCAGTAGGTCCCCTATGTGTGCGATAATACGCATAACGCATACATAGGGGGTCATTCCATCTCAAATCAACTGAAGAATTTACCTGACCCCCACCAAATTTGACGAAAATTGGTACACACCATCTTAGTTAGAGATAAAAAATACAAATTTAAGGATTTGTCCAAAAGGGCATTCGTTTCGTTGTTTTGGTCGTTCAAAATGTCAAAAAGTTGGTGTGTAGACTTGTAGGAAAACGGCTGTAACTTCGTCCACGGTGGTCTAAATTTAAAAATAAAAAATGTTCTGTGAAGGTAAATGAACGTTCTATCCAAATATTCAATCACATTTTAATTTTTCAACCCCTAACTGGATTAATTTTATAATATTAACCCTATTCTAACCCCTATTTAAAAAACGATTATTTTGTTTGTTTATTTTTTTACTGTTTGTTTGTGCAATTGTGCTGAGTATGTGTGCCAAATTTTATCATGGAATCTGCATGGGTTCGGTTGCTAAAAATAAATTAAAAATATGGAATGCAAAATTGAATTTTACAAAATAATGTTTGGCAGTATAAAATCAAAATTAAAATATAGGCCAGAAGGAGTTGACTACTATTAAATTTTGGGGTACAAATATATCAGCAAATTTTGCCAATTTTGGGAGTTTTTTTGAATTTTTGAAGATCTGTTCAGCAATTAGCAATTTTAATGTGCACAACTTATTATAAGTACCCAACTGTTCGTATTGTGAATTTATTTTTTTTTACCTACACCTTTTTCATTATTTTCAGAGTTTCTGTGAAAACGGTTGGTTGCCCAAAAAAATAAAAAAATTTATTTGACGAAAGTTGTAGCCCGTTAAATTTCCTATCCGGTATGGGCCCTTAGTTTTTCTCTTAGACGTTTCGTTTAAGAGATACTGGGTTCGCAAGAAAATTTAAAATAAACAAACCTGAATTTTTTAAACATTTTTTCCTTTAATTTAATTTATAACTCGAAATCCGTTGATTCTAGACGATAAAGGGTTATAACATAATTTGTAGACAAGCGAATGATATTTAAAAAACTTCTAATTCATTAACCTTAAAAAATCAATAATATCGGAGCTATGGCCGTTTTAAATCAGAAATTCAAAAAATTGCTTTAAACGGAGGTACCCCTCAAGGGTTTGGACTTGGGCAATAATTTTATTTGAAAATTTGTCTTAGAAAAGTGTCCTTTATCACCACCTCAAAGGTTCTCCACGGTCACGGGGACACCCTGTCCTGTGTAAACTTGTCAAATTTCACGTCGCAATTATTGAGGTTAAAAGGATCATTTGAATTGATTGAAGTTTCTTTTCCAACTTATCTTTTTAACCTCAAAATTCGCGACGTGAAATTGGACACTTTTACATAATATATAACAAAAAAGAATTGGACAATATAATCAAATATATGAAATAGCATAACAACATCGCGTTCAAGCAATAAATTCAATAAATTCATGAACAATGCGAAATAAGTTTTGTTAAGTTTTGACGAAATAATAATGGAATAATGGAAAATAATAATCCAAATATGTATTAAATACCGAAAAAGAAAAATTGGAGCGGTATGAAGTACTAGCGAAAAATATAATGTGCGTGTGGAGTCTCATAAATATTTTATTGGTGTCCATAGTAATATCGGCTACTTGTGTTCTATTTGATCCGCATTCTACGATGGTCAAACGTGGACTCCCCGCTCAAAAATTTTTTTTCCAGTCAAAATTCAGAAAACCAACTCAGTTCACCATTATTTATCAAAATTGTCACACCTGGTGACACCAATTTACAAAACGTATGCGCACAATTTTCAAATTTCATATAATCAAAAAAAAAGTGCCATACCGATGCCAGTTCCAATATTTTCGTGAATTTGGATGTCGGAAAAGTTTTGTATGATTTCAATGAGTATTAAAATGTATCCTAAATACTATGAAATTGTGTATGTTTACTTTTTAATTTCAAAATTGACTTTTAGTTTTATAGAAATTTTCTCCAAAATATGTAAAAAATTATTAATCCTTTGAAATACAGTTCAATATATTATACTAGCAGGGCAGGCGGCCTAAAGGATACAAGAATAACTATAATCTACAGATATGGATACGGTACCCCTGAGTGAGGCCGAAGGCCGAGCAACTATCGCCCTCAAACATTAGGTCAACGCGGCCGTTAGGCTGCTTGACCTACTAGATTTACTTAATAATATGATAACAAATATAATATATAAAATTTACCTTTATTTTGTGTTTTGTTCATAGAATATTTTTCACATTTAATGAGTACTTTTCGATTGTTGCTCTTCATTCTGAAATTATGACACTAGCCGATATTTATGCAAGTTTCAAAATTAAAATGTTCCAAATTTAACGTACCTTTTCTAGTGCGGAATATTGATATTAATTCAAGAGAAGAAATAACTTTATTAACACGAGGCACCTATGACCTAAGAAACGATACAGTTGCAATTAATGGCTTGCCTCGGTTGGCCTTTAACATCGAAAATAACCAGCGCCTCTGATTATTTACATAAGAATTAAATCTATAGCGAATCGAAATTCGCATAACAGAAATAAAAATAAAAACTACAATTTTTTCTAAACTTAACAATAACTATAAATTTTTAATTACAAATTTAATTGACTTGAAGTAACACTAAGAAACTTAAAAAATTCGAATTAAAAACTATAATTCTTTACAAAAGAATTTATTTTTGATGACGGCCCAAATTATATTGAGATGTAGGTAAATCGGAACCCATTATGGGTAAGTTGCATTTACAACTTTGTTTGCATTTCTGACTATGGGAATATTATCTGTAACTATTTTTTTTATTCAAATGATTGTGTTCCGTCACAGCTCCCCAATTCTTAATTGCTTTATGTTGAGTTACCTCATCAAAGTAATTTCAGCTTTAACTAGTATTTTCTTATTATTTTTCTGTGGCGCTGAACCATCAGCTCAGTTCCTACTTTAACTTGTTATTTGTTAAATGTTTGATATTAAATTTAAAAATACACGTCAAACCCATCTTTTTTTGACTTCATTTTGGTGTGAAAATAAAACAAGCAGGCTCTTTTCTCTTTTTAATTGTTTTGTAATGCTCACCCGGCGCCCACAAATACCAGCCTTGTTTTTTCAAATTAATTGGACAACCACAGGTGTATAAAAGCTAGTCGCCCTTTGCACAAAATATTATATTCATATATAATAAGTATTATAAAAAGAACTCAAAATGTAACATGACAGTTGTCAGAATCTAATTCGACTAAAAATCCAAAATTTAAAATTTCCAAGTCTCAAAAGTCAATTTAATTTTTGTTCAAAAATATCTACAAATTCCGCCCTGCAATTCAATGGTCTTCCCCGCCTTCCTGTAACCGATAGTCATCAGAATTTCAATTCTTTGCCTTAGCAACCTGCTAGGAAATAGCAGGTTTAAGATTCTCAAGCTAGTGATTTTCCGTGCATGTCTTAATATAGAATTCAACATCTTATAAGTTTTGGTAATTATATCGTTTATGTGCGACGCAAAACCAAAACTAGATTGCATAGTTACACCTAGGTCCTTGAAGACAAACTCTTTTAATCTCATTCCTTAATACGTGTGCATGCACGGTACATCGTCGGTGAAAAACGCAATACCTATTTGAAACTGAAGATTTTTGGATCGTCAGCATAAAGTAAGAATTTACAGGACTTGAAGACAGATTTAATGTCGTTAAGTACAAGATAAATAACAACGAACCCAAAAGGAGGATTCCAGATTTTATTATGATATAAATGGAAGTTTCGTCAGGAGTCCATTTCAGTTCAAATTTAAAAGAAAACGTTGATTTTTTGGGAAATGAAAGTATTGCTTGCTTTAGACCTGAGATATGGGTACCAAATTAACCCAGTCTTTCACTATGTGACTAATTTCTATGAGGTTACTTAAAAACAATTCTTCAAAAACGATAATTAAAAACTATTGCTCGGTTCAAAAATAGTATGTCTAGAGGTCAAAATCTTTGCCTGGAAATATTACATCACGCTCTTAAATTTTTGCTCTAACCTTGTCTACGAATTAATAAAAGTAGGGATGTCCTTGAAAATCAAGTTAATTAAACTTCAGTAATTCTAATTGGTCCTTGGATTTTGAAGTCTTTTGCATACGCGCTGTTCAACATATTTATCCCCGCCATTCAACTGCATTTATGATAGCAGGTATAAAAGCATAGAAATGTTCAGAAAACTAACCTTAATAGTTCATATTTTAGAGAACTTGCAGGGTACAAGTTCCAAAAGTGCCAAACCGCGCATCACATTAATTTTGAAAATTTGGTATTTAAATAAAAAAATATTCAAATAAATAGTTAAAATTTGTTCGGCCTAGCGTTCTTTCCCAAGTGTTAAGTTTCAATAAAATTAATAAACATAACAAAAATTCCAGCAATTATTTTTGTATCAGACAGCATCAAAATGATTGACAATCAAAATCAACTTGGTGATGATAACAACCACACGAAAGGTAAGTTTATATTTATTAAGTTATAAAATTATGTACGTAGATAACATTTTAATTTAGGAAATTAAACCTAATAATTTTGTTGTTCATTCAGGTGATGAAGACATTTCTACCATTGAAATCGACCCAAACACAGAAAGATCTACATGTGGCGGGAAATATGTATCCAGCTCGTCTAAAAATTCACCACTTGATATAAACCCACCATTTGATGAGAAAATTGTCTATTGCGATTTATGCAAGAAAAGTTTCAGTTCTAAACAATATTTACAACATTTAAATACTAGTCATATCTACCAAAAACCTTTCGGGTGTAATATGTGCGGGAAAAAATTCAAGTTCAAAAGAAATTTAAAAACACATTTAGAACTTCATAAAGAAGAAAAAGATTTTAGTTGTTATTTGTGCGGTAGTAAATTCGGTCAAAAACTGCAATTGAAAGAACATTTATATATTCATACCGGCGAGATAACCTTTAATTGTTACGAGTGCGGGAAAAAATTTGATCGCAAACATAATTTGGTAGTACATTTAAAACTACACACCGAAGAAAAAGCTTTCAATTGTGACAAATGCAATAAAAAATTTAAACTCAAAGAATATTTAGATATCCATTTGAAAACTCACACCACACGGAAACGTTTCAATTGCAGTGTGTGTGCTAAACAATTTACTCGTAAACGGTATTTGAAAAGCCATTTAGACGTTCATAGAGTCAAAAACCCTTCTTTCAGTTGCGTTCACTGTTCAAAAAAATTTTGTGGTAAATATACTTTACAAAGACACTTAGGATCTCATAGAGATAAATTATTTTCCTGTGCTCATTGTGATAAAAAGTATTCTGTAAAAAGTGTATTACAAAAGCATCTTATCAAATGTCATTCTGGCGACAAGAAACCTCCTTTTCAACCTTATGTTTGTAATCTGTGCGACAAAAAATATACTGCCCAAAGAAGTTTGACGAGGCATAGAAAAAAATGTCATACGGTTCAAAATTTGTAAACTTGTTATATTTGAATATCAAAAATCATTTTATTATCCCAATATTTTGGAGTTATGTAATAAATTATAAATAAGAATGTTATTAATTTTATGTTTGACAATTTGACAACTCTTACGTTTGTCCTCTATTATCGACAGATGATGAGAATATTGTAAAATCTCGAAACGCGTCTCGAAATTTAATAAAAATAGGACTTTGAAGAAAAAGATAAATTTTTATTAATAATTTGTTATATTTGGTTTAAAAAATTCCCCGTAAAAAAAATTTGAAGTTCATTTAAGAATCCATAAAGGGAAAATCAGTTTTTTTGCTGACCTTTAATTTCAGTAGTGAACTGTGAATTAGTAATAGCGTTTAATAGTTTTATTGTATTTTAATATATTTGATGACAATAATTGTATCGCTTTATTTTAGAATTAATTAAAGAAATTTATATATTTTATTTTTATTTATAATGTATTGTTCCCTAATATTGAAACAAATCACGAGTCTGTGATTTCACCAATTGATATCATGGTAAATATGTAGAATCATGTGTTATTTGCTAGTTCTTTTCTACTGATGTTTTTCCCTACAACCTACAATACCCCTTGCCTACGACCCTTCAATACGGGGGCATGTGGGCAAAAGGGCCCCGTGGCAACCTTAATGATAGAATATGCGGCCTTAAAAAGAAGATTACGAATTGCGTTATTTTTAATCAATTTCAATTAAACACAACATTTAATATCTCATATAATTCTTAATCAACCCATTTCTAATACTTTTTTATGCAGAAAGCTTACTTTTGAATAAAATTATAAATTATGAAAAAGCACCGGAAATTCTAAAATCACTGTAACTGTCCTAATTTTATAACATATTATCTTATAACATTAGGTAGTACAAAAACTTTTGGGCGAGACGTAGTGGTAAGGACGTGATATTCAATTTTTGTGAAAAACTTTTTTTTGTAAAATTAAACTCTACAGAAGATCTATTTAGCATTTATACGATAGTTCATCAAACACAAAGAATTCCCTATACCAACGGCACTTTAAATCGCCTCTACTGAACAATTTATATTTCCAAGCACATATACAAATTTTATAATACGCATTTACTCAAAAAACCATCAGTTTTAATAAACAACACATCGAAATAAAATGTAATTTTATTACGAATAAGGTACGGATGAATTCGGTAACCCCTGTAATTTTGGCAATCATCGAATTTGAAAATCGGTATTTTTCGAGATTTCAACCATGTGGAAACTCGCGTTCGATTTTGCCAGCCCGTGCAATTTTACACTTAGAAAAATTTCACCTCTGAAGTTCAACGTTTAGTTTACATGTAATATTACTTGAAATTTTAAATTAAATAACATTTTTCCAAGTTTACCCGAAAAATCCAGATCCAGTATGTTTTTCCGATTCAGTTGGTTTTAGGATCTGCCGCGCCCAAAAATTTGTTTTAAAAGTTAACGCAAAAAATTAGAAGTAGGCGAAGGTGGGGCAGAACGGGGCAGAACGGGGGTCGATGTGGTTGGGACAGTATTTGAAGGTGTAAATAAAGAGGTAAAAATCTATTATAGTGTGAATAAATTTATTTAACATTTCGTTTAACATCTCCGATGTTCAAAATTAAAATAATGAAAATACTTGTATTTATTTTAAACGTTTGAAAAAAAAAGGTTATATCCCGTTCTGCCTCATGCATGGGGCAGAACGGGGTATTCATTAAAAGGTGAAAAAAAATCATGTTTTATGGCTGGCAAAGTTCACAGATGAGTTGTGATTCATCATCGTCAGTATCAATACCGGCACAGGAATTATGGGCCCATTTTTTACACTGTATGCATGATATCCAGCATTCACTCGATTTTGAATATAAGTCGTTGCAATATAAACAGGTCGCATCGTCTTCTTCATCTGATTCCACGCTTTGTTTCCGTGGTTTTTTGTTAACAATTTTCTGTGTTTTTCTTTCCTATTTTGTTAACAATTTTCTGTGTTTTTTTCTTTTCTATTTTGTTAACAGTTTTCTGGGTAGGACCCCGTTCTGCCCTACCCCGTTGTGCCCCAAGTGTTGGTAAACCAAACATCGCAAGGTTAGCGACAGCCATGTTACTTCTCCAAGACATGTTAACACGTGTAAAGACACTTTAAACAACGCTTAATTCGGTAGACTAAATTGGAATAACGAAAAGTAATGTGAAATATATCTTACCTTGTTTTCAAATATTCATAAAGTTGTAGTTTTATACAGATTTCAGGGAGGTGTTTAATTAACAAAGGAGAAACACTTGGTAATTCACAACGACCGTTCTTATCACTGCACAGATGCATAATAAAGGTGTATAGAGAGTTGCAGCGAACTGCAGTGCTACTATCAGCAAATAAACCTGATCCCCCGTTCCGTCCCGACCCCATTCCGCCCCACCTTCCCCTACACGAAAAATCTAGATCCGGTGTTTTTCGATTCAGTCGGTTTTAAGATCTGCCGAGCCCAAAGATTTTTTTTACAAGTTTGATACAAAAAGTTAGAAGCACACGAAAATAATAACAAACCTTCATCGGAAATTATTTGGTTTCTGGAAAGAACCTTTTTTGCGAACTGTGAAAAACTCCTTCCATGGTGGTTTACGTACTGCGGTTAAAATCGGCTAAGTTCAGTATTTATATTAAAGTGGGGTGGACCGCAATAGCGGATCTGGTCAAAGTTTATGGAGGGGGTAAATACATGTTTTGTAATAAAATTTAGGGAAAATTAAGGTATATTTTTAAAATTTGTATTGCAATGAAGATTCATGGGGGGTAGTTACCCCCATTACCCCCCCCCCCGTAGATCCGCCGCACAGTGGGGCAAGAGAGCCAAAACGTGCTATTAAATGAAAAAATTAAATGCAATTTAGAGATTCCTGTCCATAATGTATGAATACACCACTAACCCACGCACACTAGAACACTACTAAATTTTCGGTGGGCCCTCCGTGACCCGGATTAGCGCGATTTTTCTCTACCGGAAGCATTTTTAAGAATTGAAATATTTAGTTTGAAACTTTGAAATTGAAGTATATTGTGACATTTTAGTAATTCTAAACTTGTATTAAAGAGCATGTAATTTATAAAAGTACGCTACGGAACGGTATTGTTGAAATCTGAAGTTTAATTAGTTTTTGGGCTTTTTGGTTATGTTTTAAAGCATATTGAGCTTTGATTTTTTTTCCCTAATGGGTATTGAGTATAAGTAAACAGTCGCGTTTAAACATTGTACTAAATTTTACTAATCTCTTCGCTAGATACAATTTTGTTCATTTTCGGAAGCAATTCATACAGGGTGGTCCAAAAAAATTTAAAGGATAATACTGATATTTTTAACTTTTTTTTATTGAGTTCCGATCCCGTAATCACTAGCAAACGAAAACTAGAAAAGAGAAAATCCAACACATTCCGAAAGAAGCACTAGGATTATTGAAATCTCCAACGGTCATGGTCATTCCTAATCGGGATAATGATTATGATAACAGTAAAGATGATGAGGATTATGATGATAACATATTCGGAGATTTTGTAGATTAATTTTGTTTTCAGTAAGCGTTAATTAATAAAACATTAATAATACTTTTTATTTTTATATTATTTTTAATAAAGGGAATTTCAAAAACACGAAAGAAAACATTTTATTTAGATATAATGCTATAATCGCTTCCCTAGATGCAATTTTGTTTATTTTTCGAAGCAATTCATACAGGACGATCTAAAAAAATTTTGTTGCTAAACCAAATAAGCTGTTTTTCGGTTAAAGATAATATGATAAAATTGTATCTATCGATTTTTTAAATACTACTAACAACCCTGAAAGTATATATCCAACTTAGAAATCCATTCAAACGGTATTTGATTTAATAGCACCTTTTAGCTCTCTTGCCCCACTGTGCGCCATTGGGTGGACGTGACCTGTGAGTACTCACAGCCAATGAGAGACCTCTGTTTTATTACCCTTTTAAAAGCTGTTTTTTTTCTGCAAATTTTTAATTTTATTTCTACTATATAAACCTTCAACTTTCCAAATATCTGCAGGGAAGTTTTAAAATCGGAGTTTCGAAAAGAAGACAGTAAGACTAAGACACTGTTTGTGAGTCGTATATAGCGGGAAGGTTTATTTTTCAATGATTATTTATGCGTTTAATCACCATATCCGGGATAATGCACGATTGTGTTAATACTTTTTTTATTTGCTTCCAAGAATTATTACAATCAGTCCATTATACGTAGTTGTATCAACCACCAGTTATTCTTGACAGGAGTTCATTTTCTGCATGGAGGATTTACCGGGTCATATGGCTTAAGTCCTTTCATTATGGATGGGATCAAAAGTTTCTTGGCCAGCATGTTTGGATGTTTACCTAGACTTCCCTGATGTCTTTTAGTCTGTTTGGCGATCTCATCTTTGACTGTATAGTAACTTGAAGATCTCGATGAATGACATGGTTTGGGCATACCACGGTTTATTGAAAATGTTTAGCAGTGTTTTGGGCTGAAATTCTTGCAGTTTCATAATATTGGAGTCGCTAGACAGTCACCCACAGTTAAATTCCATAAGTTCACATGGGTTTGAGAATCGATTTGTAAATTAGGAGTTTATTTTCCATCATCAGAAGGGAGTTGCGGCCCAAGAGTCAATACATTTTACGATAGTTAAGGTACAGTTAAAGTCATTTATTCCATATGTGCTTCGTTTAGTTCAATCGCCTGTCTAGATGTATTCCAAATTATTTTACTTCCTCTTTCTGTGGAAATGGGATGTTACAAAGTGTCACAGTTACGCATGTCGCTCTTCGAAAAGTGATAGTAATACAGTATATCGATTTCGTACTATTAATTTTAATGCGCCAAACCTCTAGCCAATTTTCAATCTTCTTAAGATGTGCTTGAAATAAAGTGGAGACCGTGTGGGAATTTTGATGTGAGGCCATTAAAGCAGTATCATCCGCATAGGTAACAGTTTCGGTGTTGCTGCTTGTTGGTAAGTCTTCTGTGTATAGTAGATACAGTAAGGGTCCAAGTACGCTACCCTGTGAAACTGCAGATAGAATGGGGGTCAAAGATGAACATGCTTTTAAACATTTCACCCTAAAATATCTTTCTGTTACATATAACATAAGACTGACTTAACAACTCTGATGAACGGATGTAGGAGGTTAGCCTTGATTTTACCTACTTCTTGATACACCTTATCGAATGCTTGAAATATATCGAGGAATATAGCAGAACAATATTTTTCGCTTTCCAGTTCGTTTTTAATTTATCTAGATACCCGATGGACTTGTTAGATTGTTCCGTGTTGATGCCTGAATGTATCCAAACTACAGGTTTTAGTCGAGTTAGAAGTAGCTTCTCAAACACCTTGGAAAGTATGGGTAGCAGACTTATGGGACGATATGATATTATTTCTGAGGAATCCTTGCCAGGTTTTTGTATCACGATAATCTGTGCAACCTTCCAAGACTATGGAAAACGTCCAGTTCTTATTATTGCGATGAAGATATACTAAGTAAATAGCTGAAATCCTTTTTGCAATAGTTCTTTTAGGATTGTACCTGTTATGGATCAAGTCCAGGAGCTTTTTGGGATTGAAGTTTCTGGATATAATATATCTCGGACATCTTGAAGTTCGTGATTTGAAGATTTATTTGATATGGTGCAGCGAGTAATTGCAGGATGGGTTGTTTTTCTGCCAGCATCACTTTCGTTGGAAATGGTTGGACAACATTTTGAAGATATTTGGCGAATGCATTTGCCTTTTGTTCATCATTTCTAGCCCAGTTACCAGTGTTTGTTCTAACAGGTACGTTTGTTTTTTGAGGACTTTTGATGTTTTGTTTATGCTCCACAGTGAATAGTCTGTAGCTTCCGATGGGGAAAGGTTTTCTAGGAAGGTTTCTTATTTCATGATTTTTATGTTCATCGAGAAATTGTTTTAGTTATTTTGTAGCTCGATTTAAATTAGTTTTATAACTAGGAGCTCTTGTAGATTGTCAGCGCTTTCACAGTTTTCTCTTTTCATCTATCTTTGTTTTTATTAAATCAGGACGAAACCCCGACTATCTCTCGTCTGGAATGTAGGGTTGTATGGAATGTAAGGAATGTAGGAATGTAGGAATGTAGGAATGTAGCTTCCCATGCAGTTCGCTGTATTGTTTTATTTAACTTTTCGACGGCGTCGTTGATCTCTTCATATGATTTTAGTGATATATTCAGATTTATCAAGTCATTGAGATTGTTCATGAACTCATCCCAGTCCGTAGTCCGTATATTTATTAGTTAGAGTTGGCCGTAAAGATATTAAGTAATTATTTCTATTGTGTGTTGGGTTTTCGTGAGGTTAATATACAAATGAAAGAGCCGGTTGTCAATATTATTTAAATTAGCGTAGTGGGTATGTTTTTCTCTACGTAAGTTCTGTAATGCATAGTTCCACATTGTCTCTTCCGTCAGTCCACGCTGTAAAACATTTCTGACGAAATTTGGTGTAAGTTGTTGGTTAATGCACGAATTTATAAAACGAATATGTTGGGGCTCTTTTGTCCTTCGAAGTGTAAATTTCCTATAGTTCCGTAACAAAAAGGCCATACTTGCCATTGCTTATTATTAATATTCAATTGTTACTAAAGCGAAAGGAAATGTTAAACTATTTTCTGTAATTAGGTACTTTTTCGCAAATAAAAAATTATGATTTACTTTTGCAACCGGTTTCGCAATTTTATTGCATCTTCAGGCAAAAACTACAAAGAAAATTCACATTAGTTCTGTACTAATTTTTAAGAGTTATTCTAAAAAGCTCCTTACCAGTCATTGAGTATGGTCATTGATAAACAAAAATTTTTTAATCCAATATTGACGGTGACAATATTAATAGCAATTATTTCAAATTTAACCCCCAATTATAAATTAAAATTATTCATTCAACTATCGAAATACATATATATTTTATTGGTAATTTCCCAAAATTAAAAATCAGATGTTCAAAAAGAGTAAATACTGTAGTCCACCGTGAAGAACGAATTAAATATAAAATAAACACCATGAAATCAAAGAATGTTTAGTCTCTGAAATTATTATTGGAAAAACGTGAGCGACAGAACATTAAAATATGCCAGGGAACTAAATATGGTCAAGCCATTTTTATAGCTGCTATTAATTTTAACAACGCCCTCGTTAAATTTTTCACAGCTTCTGGAAAGACGAAGGTACCGAATTTAATAATAAATATCAAGAAATATTGAACCTGCACAAAATAAAAATTCACTTCACAACAACAATACACCATGAATCATCCTTATCAAATCACAGAAATTTTAGAACAAAATATGAGCAGTTACGATTTCAATAAATTCTGTTAACTATAAAATTTTAACATTTAAGTATTTAATTGTTGTTATTAGTAAAGTTAAGTAACCCAATAAACAAAAATATGTAAGAGTGATTTATGATTTCGATTCTACAGAAACTAAATAAAATTTAACACTTAACTTTGAAATTGTTTTTTTATTATTAGCAAAATGAAGTAACCGAATGGACAAAAGGTATAAAAGGGTGTACGATCTTAGTTGCAGCTTTTTACATTTGCCTTCTAACAATTTTTATCAATTTTACAACTATTCAATATTTAAAATAAAATCACGATACCTTGGTATCCCCAAAAATTTTATATTCGTTACCTGTGAAACGGAAGATGATATAAACAAAATTAAATTAACTGGATATAAAATATTAAGGATTGCTTACCAGTGTTAACAATGGAGTTTGAATGTAAATTTCCCGGATAAGCAGGTATTTTATTATTACCTACATGTATTAGTAATTATTGGACCAAGACATAAAAACTAATAATAGTAATAAAACAATAGTGGGACATACAAAAAAATGTGTTTGTAAATAGTTATTTTAAGTTAGGCAAAAAGAACTTTGAGAACGCTTTTCCGAAAAACTTTGATACATTAGGTGTTTGTTATTTGAGTTTATTAGAATCGCAAAAACAAATTCTACATCCATTTCATATAGTTCCAGAAAACTTTCCAATAAAAAATTATGGCATTTTATGCAAAGATTTTCTTAGAACATATAAAGGAATAATTAATTGTGAAACTGGAGAATTTCAGTTTCAGAATTTTAAGTGGAAATTACATCCATCCAAAAACGAATTCATTTAATTACCTGTGCGAACAGAATCAATGGTGTCAATTAATAGTAATTTAGATTCGGCTTTGGGACTTTGTTTTAAAAGAGAAATTTCTAATTTCAAAATTAAATGGTTTTTGGAACCGGATATTAAACAAAAGTAAAAAATATATATTGAAACGTCCGTGAATAAACAGAAATGAATCTTCCACCAGCGACAGGATTTCAGTTGCAAATACTGAATAAATTAGAGCAAATATTATAAAAGATAGCATAACAACAATAGGAAATTATGTACAATCCTTCTCTGATGGTGAGTTGGATATTTTGCGTGCCAAGTCTGAACACCTTACCAAACTTTGCGATAAATTTGATAACGTGCAATTGGAAATTGAACTACCAATGGGCGCTGGTGAGGACGAAGAGATTCTTGACCAACTTTGAACAAAAATAATATTTTAATTTTAAAGGAAACATTCAAAAATTATTACGCGAGAGTGAGGAAGTTAAAGTTAATGTAGCGTTCTTCACAGCCACGAGCGAAGCTTTCGAATTTAAAAATAAACGTGTTCAGTGGCATATATATGGAGTGGCCAAATTTCAAGGACCTGTATGTGTCTAAGATTTACATGGACAAAATGATATAAGCGGTACATAAATTTATGTATTTAAAAGATGAATCACTTGTAATTGTAGACAGGTTAGCGGTTTCAAGTAATAACTACGAGATTGCATGGAAATCTTTATGCGATAAATATGACAAATCGCAACTAATAATTAATACGCATATTATGAGTAATATACTTGGGTTATCATTTATCAAAAATGATGCGATGTTAAAGGACTTTTTTTTTGATAATTTTAATTACCGGATCAACAATACATAAATTGTTATACACAGTATTTATGACACATATAATATATTTAATCAATTTATTATCATCGAGAATAACATAACATCTTCATTATTAATCACAATAGATGTTGTTCGGCATTTTTCTTTTTAGTCGGGTATGTATTATTGTTCGTCCAATTTGATAGTGAGAAGCTCCTTCACAGTTGTCCAATCGTGCGTAAAAACGCAATGTGACTTTTTTAACGTATTCACGTATTGTTGGAATGGCTAGTTCAGCATGAAGCTGTTCATTACGTACAAACCATGGTGAGTTTGTAATTATTCTCATGATTTTATTTTGGAATATTTGGAGTTTCTTTAGGGTTGTCGGTGAAGCATTTCCCCACACTTCACATCCATACATTAATAGTGATCTTATTAAAAATTTGTATAATAGTAAAGAGCACTTGATTTGAAGTTTAGATTTTATATTAATTAGTGCATATAATTGGGCTAGTCTTGCATTTGTTTGTTGCAGTTTATTGTTGATGTGGTATTTCCAGCTAAGACGATAGTCGAGATAAACTCCCAAATATTTCACTGCATTTTCTTTCGGATTCCATATGATTGGTTTGTTGTTTATTGTTATATTCGGTGGTTGGTGTACTCGTCTTAGGGTAAATATTTTGGCTTCGCATTTTGATTCATTTAATGTGATGTTCCATTGTGTGAACCAATTACAAAGTACATCAATGGAGGATTGTAGTTTACTTATTGATGCGCAAAGACACCAATCTTGAGTGATAATTGCGGTATCATCGGCAAACATAGCTAAGTCTGAGTTGGTTTGTGACATGTCGCTTGTAAATATGTTGAATAGAACTGGTCCCAAGATGCTACCTTGAGGTACTCCTGATAGTATTGCTTTAGTAGTTGATAAGGTGTTGTCTATATTGACATGAAAGGTTCTATCGTCCAAAAACGAACATATTATGCATTTTATGTAGGATGGTATATCTAATTTCAGGATCTTATATTTCAAACCTTCTTGCCATACACGATCAAAGGCCTGTGCAATATCCAAAAATGCTACTGTAGTGTATTGTTTGTTTTCATAACCTCTCTCAATAATTTCTGAAATTCTTGCTAGTTGATGGTTTGCGATATGGCCTTTACGGAATCCAAATTGATAGGAGAAAGGATATTTTTCTCCTGGAAGTCTTCTTCAAGGCGAGCTATGATTAGTTTTTCCAAGACTTTGGACAGTGTACATAACAGACTGATGGGGCGGTAGCTTTCGGGGTTTTTCTTATCTTTTTATGATTTGTGAAATAGTAATATTTCAGCGTGTTTCCAAATTTTGGGAAAATATCCTATCTGTAAACAAGCATTAAAAAGCGACGCCAGGAATGCCAGGATTTTTTGGATAAGTTTTTAAGAATTATGTTAGGTATTTGATCAGGATCAGGTGATTTTTTTGTTTTAAATGATTGAATAACAGCTTTAATCTCTGTTGGAGATGTAGATTTTATTATGTTGGGAATAGGAAAATTATTTTCTATAAAATTTGATATATTATTGTGAAAATTTTGATCTATAGTTGGTGTTGGTGAAAAAACGTTGCTTAAATGTTCAGAGAATATGTGGCATTTTTCCGAGTCTGTGTAATATACGTGATGTTCATTAAAGGACTTTGTAATTAAAGTAAAACAAATTCAAAGTGCTTTAATAAATTTTGACGTGGAAGTGGATAATTACCAATTCGTATCATATGTAGTAATCCAAAAATTAAATGAAAAATTAAGACGCGCTTACCAAATGTTGAAAAAAAATGCCAGCGGTGAAATACCGAAATAAATGAGCTCCTAATCTTTCTGGATAAAAGGGTAAACGCCTACGAGGTAGTTCCTTGTCAAAATGCATCGAACTCTGAAAATATTGAGCGTCCTCAAGCAAAGTCACCATCCCCGATGACCAATAATAATTATAACACAAACCAATTTTGCAATGTGTCCAAGAGACGATAAAAATTATTGCAACATGCGCATATTGAAATTCGACCAGCGGTGCTCGTTGCTCTTTGGAGTTCTACTCTTTGGGATCCTGAAGAGTGGTGAGCCGGTTTATCTTCGAGCCATGTTGAAGCCATGTTAACTCTCAAGTGGAAAAATTACTCTGGCTACTAAAACAAAATTTCATTTTTAATGAAACGCCGGACTCTTTGAATGGATTCAAAGATTAATTGTTATCTAAAAATATTTTGTACTACAGATTGAGAAACACATGTAAAAACTTTTTTCTTACGAAAAAAAGGTTTTTGTTAAAGAAGTTAAACTACTATTAATTTATTAGTAATATATTATACAACAAAAATATTATAAAAAACCCTTATGAAATAAAAATAATACAAAAATTTTCAGTAAAAAATCAAACTTTCTCATTATAATTTCGACTAATAAATTAACTTTTAATAATTTTTCTGCTAAACAGTTACACCGAAAGACTACACAGGCGGCTTAATATTACATTGACTCTTATATAAAACATTAAAATAGATTAATTAAGAAATCTTCTTCTTCTTCGTACCTATCCACGTTGAAGGTTGGCTATCATCATGACCCTTGACTTTATCCGCGGCGGCTCTAAACAGAGACCTTGTACTGGTATGAAACAACCCTCTTAGGTTTTTCAACCAAGAGATTCTTCTTCATTTAAGATTAAGAAATCAAAAATTAAAATTAATTGGCGGTAGATATGCAAAAATGAACCAACACATACGCAAATGCATGGGTTGGTTCCATTTTGTATAATAACGTGAAATTATGAATATTAAGATATTAAAATTCTATCCTTATACTTATATGAAAAAAAGTCAATACATTGAATTTTTTTAACTTTTAAATATACAATTTTCTTAGTATGGAAAAATTTAACATAATTATGTTGTTCTGTTGCATACCCATGTACTTTAGGCTGGTGTAATGATCTCAAATCTCATCTACGGAGAATTAGTTGTACAAAAATTCATGATCTTTGAGTACATGCTGAGAATCTAAAATGAAAACATATGCATTATAGACCAGCCACAGAGATTTAAATTCAGAAATATGTTCAGGAAATAATTTAATCACTTTCTTTCTATGTATGCTGTGATCAAATTCTAAGTTTCCCCTTCGAGGAGGTCTGCGTTCGATGCCATATTGCAAAAAAGATGTTGAAATTAGAGTTTTTGCAAATGATGTATCCAGGGTTGGGCAAAATACATGAAAATATGTATTTCAAATACATATTTCAAATACTGCCCAACCCTGTACACAATGGATGTTGATGAACATGTATATTCCATAACAATGGATGCATTTTTAATAGCACTACACCACGGAAGAAATCAGAAATCGCCTGGCGAGGACGAAATAAATGTTGAATTGATTAAGTATGCTTCGACCTCGCTACATACAGGGTTGGGCAGTATCTGAAATACATGAGCTTTGGCCATTATTATGAAGCACCCCTTGGAAAATCCCAAATTAGGGCAGGTATTAAAAATTACCTAAGTATGACCGTTAGGCTATGTACCTGATAGAGAATTAACAAATTTTTAAATTTTAAATTCCCGTTATTTTCGGTTATAGTAACAATGTACCTGTTATTTTCTCATTTTTCAATTTTCTTTTGTAGTCGATAGTAGAGGACAAGTTAGGGCAAAGTGATATTAACGAAAAGATTTTTAAGTGCTATTTTTCGTGGTTATAACTTATAATATTGCGTTTATAAAGTGTAGTTATGCCTAAAAAACATGAACTGAGTGAAATTGAGCGAAGCCAAATCGTGTTGTTGAGTTCACAAGGTGTGAATCAAGTAAAAATTGCCAAAAAAATTAAATGTTCTCGATATGCGGTTCAATACACATTGAAACATTTTAAAAATAGTAGTTCTTACACCAGCAAGCGAAGAACTGGCCAACCTCGTGTCACAACCGCTAGGCAAGATCGGTTTCTTGAAAGATTGTCACTGCGAGATCGCAGAAAAACTTCAAAAGATTTGCGTAGAGATTTGATGGAACAAGAAGGGGTTGAAATTTTGGCAAAAACAATAAGACGTTTAGTTAGCTTTAATTTGCATGGTCGTAAGGCCCGAAAAAAAGCCACTTCTTAACGAGCAACAAATTAAAAAACGACTTTCTTGGGCACAAAAGTACAAAAATTAGACTGTTGATGATTGGGCTAAAGTGATTTGGTCTGACGAATCCAATAATGAGGTATGTACCGTTTTCACTTAATTTAACTATTTAACTGTATTTTAATAAAAATATTACAAAATAATTTTTTAATATTTAAAAATTTATTATAAACAATTATTATTATTAGTTTAATTTGCATTGCAGCTTTTCGGACAACCAGGGGCTTTGTTCGTACGAAGGAGAAGCGTATAATACCGAATGTGTTATCCCTACCGTTAAGCATGGAGGCTCTAGCATCATGGTATGGGGTTCTATGGCGGCCAGTGGGACAGGCGAACTAAATGTATGCGAGGGTCGAATAAATACAGCTCGATATATTGAAACTTTAGAGGAAGTTTTAGAACCCTCTATTGTTAAATTATTTTCGGAGGACACTCCGGAATATTTTTTTCAACAAGATAACGCGCCATGTCACAAATCCAAAGAAAGCATGCGTTGGTTTGCGGAAAATGACATAAGGATTTTAGATTGGCCCCTTCAGTCAGCTGATTTGTCGCCAATAGAGCATCTATGGGGGATATTGAGAAAAAATGTTGCTAAACATAATACCTCTTCAAAATAACTCCTAAAGGCAAGAGTATTTGAAGAAAGGCAAAAGATTGGGCGAGAGACATGCTTTCGGTTGGTGCAAACTATGCCTAATCGGGTAAAAGCCGTTCTTAAAGCCAAAGGGGGAGTAACAAAATATTAATAAAACTTAATAAAATGTTGTTTAACACATATTTGTGGATGTTGTTTTATTTTAATACCCTAAGTGTTGCAGTTATGCGTTAAATTATGAGGTGCTTCATATTAATGGCCAAGACTAATTTGAAATACATATTTTCATGAATTTTGCCCAACCCTGGATGTATCGTTAACGTTGATTTTCCATCAAAAATTATAAAATTCTCTACAAAAAGGTTCTAGGCACAGTTTTCGTAAAATCAAATCTTTTTTTAATCAAGAGTTGCGTTTTTAACTGTCAGGGTCATTACGCTTAGTATGTTGTAATACTATTTGATTATATGAGTGTTTTTTGATAAATTGTTGGTAGGGGTTTTGTTTGTTGGGCTTGATCCACAGTGTGTTGATGCCTACCGGAGGGTCGAACTAAGCAACTCCGTTTTCGGTCCGTTATTCGAACCCGGAGTTACCGCTCTGAACTTCACTCAGAATGCACCCAAGCCACCCCTGTGGAGTAATCAAACCTTTCCGAAAACTTTCGATACATACATGTATATTATATACTTGTTTCTACACCACCTCGTGACAGAATATTGCGGTGCATTTTTTAACACCAGTTTTGCGTCATTTTCCAATACCTATTGTGGAATTACGATGCATTTGAAACTATCACTTCATGACTTATTTGTGATTTTGTACATTTTTAAACAAATTTTTCTCTCATCCGGTCCAAGTCCGATGTGGAAAACTTTAGGACTGTTTCCTGATGCCAAAATAAAGGGTTTATGCATTTCTGAGTTACTTTTGTTTCTCGCTGTGCCATACAATCAACGTTTAATTAGATATCCGCAATAGCTCTTATTTCGGAATCTTTTTGGTGTCGATCGCAGACCTTCTAGGAGGAAGAAATTTTAGTATGTTGATCACTGAATCCAAATAAAGGGATTGAAACAATTTGAAAATATCATGAAATTATTTAGGAATTGGGCTTTTTATGCCAATGGAAAGTGGTCAATTTAGTGCGAAAAAATTACAGTGAAAATATTTATTTTGTTATTTTTCATGAGCCGTAGAAATAAACATAAATGTTTAAGTTTGTGGTAACGGAAAAATAACAATAAATTAATACAATACAACTTACCATTACAATGACAATAACGTCAAAAAGAGCACCACATGCGCATACAGAGGCAATGATTACCTCTGGTATCATCTTGTAGTTAGAGTAAGACTGGGGATTGGGGGTCTTTTCCCATGCAGATAAGAATCCACTGAAACAAAACGAAAACTTAAATACGCAAAAAAATAATCGAGAATGAATACTCACGTGCTGATAGGGCTGTGGATTCCAACTGTTTGAATACAAGAAATAAAAATTTGCAGTGTGAATGTTACGAGGAATGTTATGAAGCAGCACTTGGACTTTCTCGTGAAAGTTTTGTAGGCACATTGATACCACACCACGTAGGAATACATAAAGGAGATCACTTCGTAGACAACCGCGCTTGTAATTCCAGCAGTTGTTTGCACGGCAAAAACAGAAAAAAGGATGTTGCACACATTGATAACATTGTGAACTAAAATAAAAGTCATGATTTAGTTTGGAGTTAAACAACTCAACCTTTAAAAACGATATAAATAAAATGTTAACGGAAAATCTTCCTATTAAAAGTTAAGTACAACTTACACAGAAAAAGGAAGTGTAATTGGTAGACAATAGTTTGGAATCTCACAGGAATGTCTTGCTTGATAGTTAAATTACATTGGCACAGGTTGGATTTGGAAGAATGTGCATCATCGTTTTGAACTAATTCATCCGCAAACCTCACCTTTTTCTTTATACTAGGTTTTCTGCTATACTCAAAATTTCTCTGTAATTAATTAAATATTTTGTTATGTTTCTAAACAAATTTAAAAGTAGGGGGCGATTCTATCACTAACTCAGCCACTCGAAATTTTTTTTCGAGTGCTACACACTAAAGAACATGCTTATATCTGTCTATTAAAACAAAAAAAAGTGTGAACGGGGTCAAAACAACCCCAATATCGACTTTTGAAAAGTACGGGAAAGTAGCATCGAGTATGCGGCAGACCCGGTCGATGTCACATCGTTCGCCCGTGGTCCCTTGAAATCGATTGAAATTTTTTCACTCCGATTTGAATTTTTCTTTGAAATTCGGATAGATGGGGGTGTGATTAGTGGATATTAGTAATAAATATAATCAAAAAAATGGAAAATAACCCGTTCATTGCCGAAAAAGTAAAAAAATAAAATGTTTTTTTCCTTCGAATTTTGGGGTGTGCATTCGATAAGGAAGGTGATCCATCGTCAAAACCTACCCTTTCGGGGCGCCGCTGCGCTCCGCTCCGCTCTGCACCCCTCCAGGGCGGTTTTAACTCTGGTTACTAGGCTAAACATACGAGAAGGCGCCACCCATCAAGAAATCCGGGATGTGAGAGAACCTCCAAATAGCATTAAAAAACATAGTTGTGGTATGGGGCAGTAAACTATTACGTTTCATCCCCAAAAAATCCCGTAAAAACAAAAAATAATCGATGTTACATGTACAAGAGACGAGCTGCATCTGCCGGTGCGAAATGCTCTAAGTGTTAGGGTCATTCATATTGCACGTACCGTCCACAGAATGAGCGACGCGCGGGAATCTCGTTAATTTTACATGAAAATTAGCTAAGTTCAAATTCGATTTTTTCAAAAGTTTGGACCCTATTCACATTTTTTATTATTACAATTTGCTAAAATAAGTGTGTTCTTTAGTGTGTAGCACAAGAATTTTTGTTTCGAGTGGCTGAGTTAGTGATAGAGTAACCCATTATTTATTTGGAATATATTTAATTTTTAAATATATTTTGAAATTATTTTTCAGAAAAGTTCCGGTCATTAAAAAACGTTTGGCACTCTAGAAGTATAATGGTTCTAATCCAAAAAAAGGGAACCACAGCACTTACATCCAAATTCAGAAAAATTAATTGTCATATACCAGGAATTTTATTAACTATTGGGTGGTATAAGTCATACCTAATAATTTAACAGCTAATTCGGGCAACCTGCAGAGAAGATAACTTGGGGTGGATTAATATTCCTCTCGAATGTTTAGCCCAGTAAACCATTCTTAACAATCGTAACTTAAGGTTTTGACAATGGAAAATTTACGATTTTTTTGCTAATATTTTTTACTAAATCTACTAATAACACTCCCAGATTTTTGGCAGTGTAGGAGGGCGATGGGAAAGTCCTGGGGCTTTTCCCCGAGGATTGCTCTCTGGCTCTACACTGCAATAATTAGACCAATGCTATGTTATGGCGCCCTTGTGTGGTGGCCTAGAGTCAAGATAATGACAGCGGCGTCATCCCTTAACCGAATTCAGAGATCGGTCTGTTTAGCGGTGACGGGTGTGATGCGAACGGCTCCAACTGCGGCTCTGGAGGTTCTCCTCTGCCTACCTCCACTGGATATCTATGTGGAGGAATGTGCAGTACGGGCCTCCATTAGGCTGCGAACTTGGGGCACGTGGACGCATAGGCAGGGTGAAAGAGGACACTCGAGGATCCTAGAGGACTGTTCTAAGAGGATGCCTCTGCTGGACCTTGAGACCGATAGTACCCCTCCAAAATATATTTTTAATAGGAAATTTGACATCCTATTAAACAAAATAGAAACCTTCGAGTCAGACATAACTATGTTTACAGATGGCTCCAAAAATAAAGTTGGCTCGGGTGCGGGAGTATTCTCTCCTGAACTGAAAATAAACGAAAGCTTATCGCTGGGAAGATATGCCACTGTATTTCAAGCGGAACTCATGGGCGTACTTCACTGCGCAAATACAGTCCGGGAAAAGAACATCCGGTACAAAAGAATACAGATACTGACTGACAGCAAGGCGGTCCTTATGGCACTCAACTGTCATAGGATCACCTCAAATCTGGTACTTAAATGTATACGGACGCTAAATGAAGTATCGACAAACAACAATGTCCTAACACTCAGATGGGTCAAAGGGCACCAAGGAAACGAAGGCAATGAAAGGGCAGATGCTCTGGCGGGAATTGGCTCTGCTAAACTACCCTGTGGACCTGAGCCATTCATAACGCCGACCATTGAGCTCTTCAACACCCTTCTTACAGAAGAGATCCTCAAACTGCATACCAGTAGATGGAAAAATACCAAAGGCTGCCGACAAGCAAGGGCAGCTATACGTGGACCCTTGCGTAAGCACCACAAATATTTCTTGCAGCTATCGCGAGAAAAACTAAGAAGTATTGCAGGAGTCCTAACGGGACACTGCAAACTAAATAAACATCTTCACACGATGGGACTGGTGGACAGTCCAACCTGTCGGGGATGTAACTTAGCAGATGAAACGGCGGAGCACCTTCTTTGCAGCTGCCCTGCCCTCGCTTCGAAAAGAGGATCCATGCTGGGGGACTGCTGGCCTAGCATGGCCAGTATTGGTGGCACATTGCCCTCGAAGATACTTGAGTACATCCTAAATGTGGAATGGCTTGAGACTTAGAGGAGCGATGGGCTACCTGGAGGTAGCATAATGGGCCCGATGTGTGGCCTGAGTGCTAGCAGTGTAAATCTGCCCTCCCCAAACAATCCAGATCCAGATCCAACACCCCCAGATATCCGAATCTCAAAGTAAAAATCAATTTCCGAGCGAAAAATTTTCACTCATTTCGATAGGCCCGATGCCAATATGCGAGCCTGACGCTACGCGACTTGTAGCCCCTGGTATAAATGTTTCCGATTTTGCACTTTTTTCGGATTTTTTAAATCTTCACGTCCGCAACGGCGTCAGAGGCACATTTGGACCGAAACATACCCAAAAAGTCCGGAAATTACCCCAATTTTTGTGAAATTGCATGGGGGGCGTGGCCTAATAGCCGGATTTTTAATTATTCGAAATAAGGGTTATTTTCCAAGGGTTCAGGCAAAATAATTTTTCTATAGCTTCTATTACGCATTATCTTTAGTGTTAGGCAACGTGAAAATTTTTTTTGGCCGGGGCTAGTTTCATAACGGGACCCCAAATTTGAATATATGCGCCCCCCTCCCAAAAGATTCTTATCATCTTTAAAATTTTAAACTATTACTTCTTGGGTTATATCGAGGTTTAGCTCCCCCATTGCGATCACACTTGCTACGGCGTTGGCTTACAGTAATGAAAACAAATGGATGCTTATCAGGAAATCATTTAGGCTGCTGGGACCAGGGGGTCTGGGTGGTATGGAATACCCCTCCCCCAGGTACACTTAATTTATTGCAAAAGGAAAACTTTCACCATTACGTCCCTCGGTATTAAGAAGAATGGTACTGGGATAGTTATGAAAAATATCATCTGCTGCCCCCCCCTATCGGATTACAAACGAAAATTGCAAAAGATTAAACAAAAAATAATAAATTTTGATGGTTCTGAATAATAGCAAGTGTACCTGGGGGGTATTCCATACCCCCCAGACCCCCCGGACATGCAATATCGAGTTTTATCGTTGGGAACTTCTGAAGATGTTATATAAAATACGCATAGTATGTCAGAATCACCGTTTCCAATATGCAGATTATTTTTATCGATAGGAATTTTTCTTTTCAATTTAAATATATTTTCAAAAACAAAATTCTCGTCCAGTAACGATAATAATAAGAAAGTTATTGGGTTGTTTGGACGGTTAAAATCAAACACAATGTTCGCTGTAGCCAACGTTTCGAAATATATTTGTATTATATATTTGAATAACTGTCGCGATGATAACGTGATATTTTTATCGATTATCCAGTCAGTTAAAGGGAAATGAAGAAGAACGCGGGGGTTGTAATCAACTTTCCTAAAATCCCCTGTCTTATCATTGGACCAAAATTAAAGAGGAGAAAATTCCCTACAAGACAAGTTTACAGGATTTACTTCAGGTATGAAGTTTTGTTTTGTTCACCATCGATGGTGAAGTTTAAATGTACGAAATTTTTTTTCAGAATAGGAATTATTCAAAACCTTTCTTAATTGTTTTGCTCTGGATTTTCTCGTTATTTCATAAATACTTAGTATGATGTAGGCAAATGTTGTTAATCTGTTTTATAAAGAATTTTGTATTCTTCAATTTTGATTTGAAGATAATTTTCACTAAAAATGAAAGTAAGCGAGTTATAGACGAAAAACTACCGTAGAGGATTAAAATCCCCACTTGCGGAAAAGGCTGACAGGGAATTTTAGGTGATGTTGCAAATAAAATCGTGGTCAAATTTTCGAATTCACTTAAATTCTTCTTTTTGAAAATTTTAAACTATTAACTATTGGGTTTTGTCAAGGTTTAGCGCCCCCATTGCGATGGCGCCTGAGGGAAATACCTCAGTCGCCTCACCCTTGCTACGGCTCTGGAAATGAATATCCTTTTATGAATTTCTTTTATTTCTTGACCCACACTATGCACCATAATATCAACTTTCAGTCCTACTTTGGGCCTGAAATGGCTTTTATGATGGATATATTATAGTATGTTCACTAAATAAAATTCATTCCATAAAAAAATGTATTCTTTTTCAATTTTTTAATTTTTGAATGGTTACTGAAGAGGTTAACTAAGCACGATAACCTTCTTTAGCTAGACCAGGTGGTCGAATTTCAAAACAATCCGTTTGTGATTACTTAGAAATGATTTGACTCATAATAATTCATAGTATTAATTAGAATTTTCCTTATCTTTATAATATGATATAGCTTACTATGACGTACAGAATACAATGCCATATAAAATCAAAACATTTGCATACCAACGTATACTATAAATAGTATAATATATAAACTATAAGACCAATTTTACAAATTATTACAAAATATTTTCTGATGTTCTTTAATAAACAAGTAAATACATCGAAACGACCATACAGAAAAGGAAAAACCTTATTTGACTTTCCGTTAAAATAGGGGAAATTTAACTTCAATACGTTGAAATAAATTATACGAATTAAAATTATACGGCTGTCGATATTGCTTAAACCGTCGATGTCAGGTTTTTGTTCATAGCATTTTTTTTATTTCGATGGAAATTCCAATTAGGTTGTTCTTTAATTTATAATCAAGTTGATATTATCATATCAAATGATAATACGTATGATCGGTATATCCGCTTCCATGTAATTGCTTATTACATTTTTTTTGAAAATAGATGAAAACCCATGAAAAAAATATTTTCCTTTAATGTTTAATTATCTAGTTAATCTATAAAATTTATTTTAATATTAATTATAATAGTTAAAAAATCACATACGTACGTAGTATATTTAAAAATTTAATTCGTAGGAACCCCAAAACTTTTAAATTAACGTTCAACTTAAATTTATTGAACTTAAATTTTTCGACAAACATATATTATTATTTTGCAAAATATGCCGTTGGTTTACATTTTCGAACATTTAAAAAAAAATAATATAATGGTTAATTTTTACACAAATGTAAAATGATATAAAGATTCACTTCAAATTTAAAAAAAGGAAGTTCAATAAATGAAGGGGTTAAAGCCATAGTGGTGTAAGTCACATTTTTGTAAAATTTGAGTTACGTATTGTAGGCATATCTTTAAAAGTCAATTTATTGAAAAGCATTTTTACAAAATTTTTACAAAAATCTGACTTACACCACTATGGCTTTAACCCCCTCAAATGTACATTGATCTACTATGAAGGATTCAAAATTAAAAAACAATAAATACAAACTTCCAATTAAACAAAAATAGCTAAATTATTTTTTAAAATGTAGTCTTTCTCCTTACCAAGTCATCTTTGGGCGAAGTTTCTTCTGGAATATTACACATTTCGATGTCATTCATCGTGAATTTAGTTAAATTAAAAAAGTATCAGGGAATCGCACTTCAAACACTTAAATCGAAAACTATAAAACTTTTGATTTTTGATAATTTAAGTATCAATACCCGACGAGTATAGGGCTGAAATCGACGACGGACTGATTCAAATGAATATGACGGACAAAGTGTTTCACTATACGACTGACGTTAGTTATAGAATTTATATACAGGTGTGCGTGGTAAATTAAGCTTGAAGTATTCTTGAATTTACTGTCAGGAATGAAAAGTATAAGGTGAGCGAATGGCTGAACGACTAGCGTGTAAGTATTCATGCTAAGATTCCTAAGTTCAAATCCTGTGAGGAGGTATATATAGAAGAATGTTTCCTTCACCAAATGTTTATCTGCTGGTCCCAAATAACATTATATATGGCTAAAGAAACTTCCCTGATCGGAGTGGACGGTAGAAAAATAGTCTATTCCTGTGGTCTGGTATACAGATTAAGCTGTAGGTACTCTGTGATCGTTACACATTTTCAACACACAACGAGAACAGACAGGGAAGTATCGAGAAAATGTCACAAGAGGTTAAAAACCGATCAGATATGTATACATGTATCTAAATATATAAAAGAGCTTGTCTGTTTGTTTGTTTGTTTGTTCGCTATACGTTCCTAGACCCTTGGACCGATCTCAACCAAATTTTGTACAGTTATTTTGCAGGTCCAGGCGCAACTATTCGTGCATAAATGGAGAAAAAATTCGCGCGGGGAAAAAAGTTATTCGCTTTTTTCGATAAATCAATAGACAAGTCTTGCAAACAAAAAATTTAATTTGTCAAAAATCGAAATATTCTGACATACTGTCAGTGATTCAAAATCCTGCAACAGATAGCGGGATGGCGGCTTTAATTCGAAAAATGAAAACCACTAACAAATCATTATATTAGAATTTAGTAATTTCAACGCTCAAAATATAATACAAATAATTACAAAGAACAGAATGCCGCGAATAAGACCGGAGCACTTTAGGTCGCAGAACTCGCCGGAATTGTGCAAGAAACTAAGAAATGTTACGTTGAATACTCATCGAACTGCTTTCCCGGAAAGTCAGAAATTGTGCAAAGTTTGATTTGAGTTTCTTGAAATTGAACCGGCACTCCACGGTAAATTTTCAAAAATGAAGAACTTTTAACGATCAAATTGTTGTGAAAAT
Organism: Podabrus alpinus; assembly: GCA_932274525.1. Lineage (NCBI taxonomy): Eukaryota > Metazoa > Arthropoda > Insecta > Coleoptera > Cantharidae > Podabrus > Podabrus alpinus. The sequence continues at coordinate 14,188,900 of OW026455.1, forward strand.
TAATGAAAATTAATGAAAAAAAAATAAAAATCTTAAAATGTCGGCTCCAACGAATTCTATCCGTGGACGGCGAAATATTTGAGATGGGGGTTCGGGGGCGACGGAGAGAGAGCAAAAACCATCTCTGCCGACTTCCCAAAAACGAAGAATTTTAAAATTGCGTTTTTTTTGAAAATCTGCAGCAATCTTTCGAAACTTGGAAATTTTAGCATCGCAATACGCGAGGCATCAAATTGTAAGAATTAATTCATAACGCGACGATGTAATTGGTTCAATATTTGACGTGGTAAAAGGGCGAAATGATTTCTGCAATTTGGAAAATAAAAATTTATTTTTGCCTTTAATACGCCGAGGAGACAAATATAAATCGAAAATGTCGAATGAAATTTTCTCGAAAAAAATTTGCTTTGCAACGAAAATACACATTTTGCATATTTTAAATTTTGGCCGAAATCGCCTCTGATTTTGATTTTCAATTTTGACGACGACACTAATTTGCAAATGCTGCCGTTATTTGTCGTTTTTCGTCAACCGTCGTCATGTGCTAAATTAAAGACCGTTAATAACCGTATCCGAAGCTCCGATTGCTTTTTCTAAATTATCCGTCGTTTCTTGGTGAGAGACCCATTTAAGTGAAAATTGTGTAAAGTAAAAACTTTGGACGTATGTAGCGCTCTTATTTACCGGCCGATCTTTAATTTTTAAGACGCAACGGAAGCGTATCGCGACGCTCTATAATAGTTCGTCCATAACATTCCTTCGTATTTTCAACGCCGAAGGTGTTAAACCGAATTTAAATTTCACAATTAGTTTTTCAATGGGATAGCCTTGCAAATTTTTCGAAAAAAAATTCTTCTTCTTCTTAGTCGTGTTGTCCGTTTCCGAACGTCGTGACCCATCTCTTTCTATGCATGTGATGTGCGTTCTAAGTGTTTTCACATACATAGAGGACCTACTTGTTTAACGTGGGCTCCGAACCACGGGAAGTGTAATACACTTCATGTTGAGATGGGCGCTCTTGGCAAATTACCTCGGTGGTTTGCCGCTGCCTTCCGAGGAGAGACAGCCAGAATAAAGTTCTTACCCTGCTCGGATTCGATCCGAGCGTTTCGCTTTAGCAGTAGACGCACTTAACTGCCAAAGCTATGACCATCGAAAAAAAATTACGCTCCGATAATTATATATTAACGCCGGAAATGGATGGGCAAACCGTTTTAGGGAATTATAACACAAAAACGTACTCTAAACTTATTCTTCGGTTGTCTAAAACATTGGCAAAATTGTGAATAACTTTTGGAAAAGTGCAAAAATTTGTAATATTTGTACCGGGGGACCTGCGACACTTTTTAAATTGGAGGCGAGGTTGGTCGTGGTAATGATAACCACCGACCAGCACCATCAGCGCACCCCCACTACCAAAATTGTTCATTTTTGAATTATACTTTTAAATAAAAAATATTTCAATTATACGTCGAGGGGACAAATATAAATCGAAAATGTCGAATGAAATTTTCTCGAAAAAAATTTTCTTTGCAACGAAAATACACATTTTGCATATTTTAAATTTTGCCCGAAATCGAAATCCGTGAATTGCTATGGCCTTCACGGATCTATTATGGTCCGCCCTGTGAGGCCGAAGGCCGAACAACTATGGCCTTCACGGATCTATTATGGTCCGCCCTGTGAGGCCGAAGGCCGAACAACTATGCCTTCACGGATCTATTATGGTCCGCCCAGTGAGGCCGAAGGCCGAACAACTATGGCCTTCACGGATCTATTATGGTCCGCCCTGTGAGGCCGAAGGCCGAACAACTATGGCCTTCACGGATCTATTATGGTCCGCCCTGTGAGGCCGAAGGCCGAACAACTATGGCCTTCGCGGATCCATTATGGGCCTTCCCCTGTGAGGCCGAAGGCCGAACAACTATGGCCTTCACGGATCTATTATGGGTCTAGATGGCTAAGGGCGGCGAATGCCGCCCGTGCCAGCTAGTATTAAATATAATGATATCCTGACAGGAACTCATTTACTGTTGCAGTAATTTGCCAGGACTCTTTTATAGGTTACTTCACTATTGGTAATTCCAAATAAGAAAACGCCACCACGCGACCATTTATAGAACTATAATAATATATTGATGTAAAGTAAAAGACGGCAGACTCAGATACTTTTTTCTTCCACAAATAGCAGAGGAACAATCGGGCTTTGTACCAGGAAAGGGCACACGAGAACAAATCCTTAATGTTAGACAAATAATAGAGAAAGCAAGAGAGTTCCGGGTGAAAGTATTCTTGTGTTTTGTGGACTATAGTAAGGCTTTTGATAAAGTGATGAAATGGAGTAAACTATGGAAAATCCTAGAAGAAATAGGAACACCCCTATACCTAATAAGAATAATACCACAGTTATACGAGACGAGCAGCGCGGTAGTGAGCGTATGCAATACTTTATTAGCGGCTTTCAAACTAACGGCTGGGGTACGGCAGGGATGCATATTATCAACCATATTATTTAATATCTATGTTACAGTTAAAACCCGAAATCAGTTAAAACCCGATCTAAATAGTATAATTCTAGTTTTAACTAACCGTTTTAGTTAATTCTAGTTTTAACTGAGACGACTTTAGTTAAAACTAGAATTAACTGACTGCTGTTAGTAAATTCTAGTATTAACTGAAATAACTTTAGTTAAAACTAGATTTCAAGTGAAAGCAACGTAAAATTGTTTTATTAAGTTGATTCGGTTTACATTATTATTAATAATATTAAAATCTTTAAAAAAAAAGGAAATTATGTTTCCTCGAAAAATTACTGATCTTATAGAAAAGAAAGAAAACCATTATAATGTAATAATGAGTTCGATAAGTTAATAATGGATATTAAAGAAGGGTCTGTATTTATTTGGTCAGTATTTTAAATAATTTTTGGTCAGTATTTTAAATGGATGGTCAGTATTTTAAACAAATAATGGTCAGTATTTTAAATAAATGGTCAGTATTTTAAATAATTTTAAATAGTGAGGCGGTCATAGCTTGGCAGTTAAGTGCGTCTACTGCTAATGCGATACGCTCGGATCGAATTCGGGCAGGGTAAGAACTTTATTCTGACCGTCTCTCCTCGGCAGTCAATGGCAAACCACCGAGGTAATCTGCCAAGAAAATCCATCTCGAAATGAAGTGTGGTACACTTCCCGTGGTTCGGAGCCCACGTTAAACAAGTAGGTTCTCTATGTATGTGAAAACAATTTGAACGCATATCATATTCATAGAAAGAAAGATATAGAAGGAGATGGGTCACCAAACCCTCATTAGGGTAAAGGACTGAGAAGGAGGATTTTAAATAATATGGTCAGTATTTTAAATAAATGGTCAGTATTTTAAATGATACGGTCAGTATTTTAAATAAATGGTCAGTATTTTAAACATATCAGTATATACAGTGTGGCTCAAAATAATCGGAATGGTTTGAATGCTTAATAACTTTTTTATTTCAGGTTTAGTTTTTTATTTTTTTTTCAGAATTTCGTAATGCAGACTTTTGGAATTTGAAATGGAACAGTACACGTTCACCGGATTTAACCGCTCCCGCATGGGCGCCCATGTAGCTAAATTCAGGGGGGGTGCAAGTGCGAAGTTTAAAAAAATCATATATTCGTATACAATTTTATTGCACATAAATTATAACATTTCGTGGGGGGGGGGAGGCCCAACCTCTTATGAGTGCCCATACGCTCCCGACTATTTCCTTTGAGGTTATTTGAAAGAAAGGGTGTACGTCAATAAGCCAGCGACCATAACCGTGCTGAAAAACAACTATGAAAAAGCGTTCAAGGGGAAGGCCAAAATTAGCTACTAAAACTCTTCTAATGGATTAATTATAATTATTATATTTTATTCGCATTTTTTTTTAATTTTGATAAATTAAATAAAATTTTTTTAATAATTATTTGGATTTCTAATTTTATATTAAAAATGGTCACTGACAAAAACAATTGACTAACCAATAAAGTATACTAACCAAAACTGCAACTTTATTATTTATACTGACAAAATTAACAAATTATACTGACCAAAATTGGATTTACGTAATACTGACACTTAAATAGTTATACTGACCGAAATATTATTATATACTGACCATTTATTCTAAAAAATACTGACCATTTAATGAAAAAAATACTGACCAAAAAATTAAAAGAAGTTAAGGTTGCCCAACAGAAAACGCCGTTAATACCTCCTTTGAAATGACGCAGGTATTGACGGGTCACTCGTTTGCGCGCGAGTATCTATACAGATTCAAGATCAGTCCTGTTGACGTGTGCCCCTGCGATTCAAAAAGTAGGCAGACTCTGCATCATTTATTGTCTTCCTGCCCGAAATACGTCCAACAACGCCATACCTACACTTCACATTGTTCCTTTTTAAATATTTCACCTTTTACAATTTCTGAAATCATATCAAATAAATTCATCACTCAAATTTTTATAACTTTCTGTAAATCAATTATCAACACTCTAAAACAATTTAACACCCCCCCTTAGTCTGTCTAAAATGGATTTATGCCCCACTGATGTTACATAAATAAAAAAAAACTGTTAAACTAACCAAACCCAGTTCAAATTTAAATTTAAATTAAAATTCAAACAACTTCAAATTTATCTTAAATTTTAATTTTTGTCTTTTACCCGCTGCCGTTGTAATGCTCGTTTGTCTTTCTAGTTATAATTTAATATTTATCCAGTTATTAATTATCATATTTAATTCATCAACATTAATTTCACCAACATTCATCACCACCATTTTAGTTTAATCAATTATTGTTAAGTTTTAAGTTTTTTTATTGTTAAGATTGTATCGAATTGCATGAATATACTCTCTCTCTCTTGAGAGAAAAACAGGAAAAAAAAAACAGAAAACGACTTTGGAATATTGTAGATTAAAAAGATTTGATGATCTGAAAATTGGAGAATTAAAAAATCTGATATCAACAGGTTCTCAACCTGAAAAGTATTTTTTGCCAGCTGAAGAAATCTTTAATTTTATCGAAAGTGCGTATATAGCTGTAGGACATGGAGGTCGGGACAGACTGAAAACAGAAACGTCAACGAAATACACTATAACTATTGAAATGATAGTTTTTTATAATTTTTTATAATTTATAAATAGTTTTTTAACAATGTGCGATACTTACCAGCAAAAGAAAAGTAAGAAGAGGAAAGATTTGGTTTATAAGCCAATTCTTCATTCGGAAATGAACAGTCGCTGCCAAGTAGACCTAATTGACATGCAATCTCAAGGTGATCAAGAATTTAAGTGTATTATGGTTTATCAGGACCATGTCACAAAATTTGTGTTATTGCGAGCGCTCAAGAGCAAGAGAGCTGAAGAGGTTACGCTCCAACTAATTGATATATATTTGGTGCTCGCTGTATTTTACACTCTGATAATGGAAAAAGTAAGGATAAAGTAATAGATGTGTTATTTGTATATTGGCCAGAATTAAAAATTGTTCAGGGAAAACCACGCCATAACCTGAGTCAGGGTTCGGTTGAAAGAGCTAATCAGGACATAGATAAAATGTTGGCTTCATGGATAAAGGACAACAATACCACTAATTGTGTTACGAAAAATTTTCACTTTTCGCAACAACGTTGAATTTATAAATTCAACTTTTAACATCTAGCGACATATTTCGTAGCACTCTGTATAGCGAACGTATTTGACGGAGATTAAAACTCGCGCATGCTATGATGGGATTCATTGGTGAGCTCTAAAACGCTCCGGTCATGTTTGAAAGTGCTGTGAGGTAGTTTATCATTAAATTTGGTTCAAAATTTTGAAGAGGGATGATGCGATTTTGTGAGGGTTCCCATCCATCAATACGAATGGTTTTTGGATCTTGCGCTCCAAACCCTTCATGGGGATGTTACATTCGTGGTTTGAGGGATGGTTGATTTTTTTCCCGGATCGTACATTTTTTGTTGGACCCATGGTCAATACTTCCTGTGAAATATTTACTTCCTTTCACAATGGTAAGTCACCTAATAATTTTGTTAATTGCTTCGCAGTACGTGATAATTAATTTGGCCAAATGTTCTTCCGTACACCTGGAGAACGATGACGTTGGAGTTCACCCTTGACCAATTTATGTATTTTTTTTATGTGTAACATTTTGGTTTGCCTTTTTGTCTAGCATTTTTTATTCTTAGAGTGGTCGCCAAGATTGCGATAGCCTTGCAATTTTATATTCCTGCGGCGAGGTGATATCAGTTTATCTTATCCAGTTCGCACTCGCAAGTGTGAAATGGATCGAATGTTCAGGTTGATATTTAATAAACTTTTAATTATTAATTATTGATATTTGTGTTTTGTTTAATTAACTTGTTCAGGGTATTTATTTCCACTTATTACATCGAATAGCTTATGGTAAAATGCATTGACGGAGGAATTCCAAAATGATCGTAGTACGTTCGAATTTCATATTTGAAATTCTATGTTGAACATTTTTTTGTGTGTTTATTTTTGTTTTTATGTTTTTTTTTATGAAAGGCTGCGATGTTCGACCCATATACAGGGTGCGGCATTTCACCGAGATTGCTGTCTTTTGTTTTATCATTGGGGATTCGATATGGTTCCACTTTATCGTGGGATTTTTATATAACCATTCGAATGTGCCCTTGGTTTATGTTTGGGAGTGATTTTCGGTGGCAATGTCGTTGCTACTGTGCTTGTTTTGGTCGGCTAACACCTCTTACATCCGACATCGCGTATATCTTTGCCTTCTGACAATGAACTTCTTATTGTTAATTTTAATTGTGTTGTGTTAGCAAAGCTGTTTCCTTGATCTCTCCGGGGTGTTTCTTTCACACGATCCACGACTCTCGCTTCCGCAATAAACGAGCTAGTTTAAAACCTAACACCAGGGCCCCACGCAAATTTAAAGTAGATGGTTTATCCTTCTGCGTGGACTTAATCTTTTCCGAGCTGACTTCTCATTAGAGCAGTAAGGAGAGATTTTGTTACAATTGGTCAAACAGTGTCCGTTTTGTACAATTTATAAAGAATAAAGCCCTTCATTCAGGAATCAAACAATCTTCCTACATTGCTCTTTGGAATTGAACGAAGAGTAGGACTGACAACAACCGCATTGAAATTATTCATGAAATTATTGAGCAAATGAATGCAGAGCAGGGTGAAGGAGAACCACAGGAGGAACAGGAGATGCCGTCGCCAATAGCTGACACAACGTCAAACATTTCTTCAGTCAGAAACTAAGCTCAAAAAGGTGGAAACCCATCCTGTGGTTGACATCGGATGTAATGTATAAATTCCAATTGAAGGGCTTAGTGGAAAAAGTAGTTAAGTCACCTTTTTTTGCAATTTGTAGTTGAGCACATTTTCACATTGCGGCATTTATTCTCTACAAATTAGTATAAAAATCAACAAATTGAAAAAAAAGTGACTTAACTACTTTTCCACTAGGCCCTTCAATTGCTGATGTCGACAGAGATAAGGCAGACTTACGAAACATCATAGGAGTCGTAGTCGAAAGGAATGGAGCTGGTCTGTACATCTCTATACATCATTAAGGAGCACTCTGTTCTTAGTGACGTTCTTCTGTTGATTAACGGGTAGAGCTGTGATAATCGTGCATAACACTGATTTAATTTGGTATTAATGTGATGGCTCCACGTCAGCCTTGTATCCATATGCACGCCCAAGTATTCGTTTCCTTGTTGTTTTTCCAGCCAATTCTTTGTCCGTTAATATTGATGTTGGGTGGGTTATTCATTTTTCTTAAGGTAAACATTTTTGCCTCGTATTTTGTTGAATTTGTTAGTGGGTATCGGTAGCTGCGATTCATTGTAGTTTCTTATTGAAATAGAAAATACTTGATTAGTACCGATTTTTAGTATGAAGGCTGTTTGTAAATGATTGGCAAAGGCAATTGCTTTTTATTCATTTTAAGGTATAGAGTTTAAAGTATTGTCATCTATTTTAATGGATGGAATCTGTTTTCGCTGTTTCAATAATTGTCTTGTAGCTTTCCACATACCCGGATCACCTGGTTATAGGTTTTCTTAGTGCTTTTGATAATTTCTTAAATAATTTCGATTATTAATCGTCCAGTTCACGTTTGATTCGGTGAGTTAGGTTGTTAAGTTTGGTTTTAATTGCTGAATTTCTTGTTCGTTGCTATTGTCTTGGAGCTTGGTATTTTGAGAGGGTCCCGTGAGGATGCCCCATTCACCGGTGCCTCGATGGGTATGACCGTTACGGATATCCTATCTAAGAGTGCTGGGTGGGTATATCCCTACAGGATGTCTCACCCAAGAATCTAACAGCGGTCGATTCTTCAAGTGAGAGTGTGTTCCCTATGGATGCCCCCTCACAGATCCAACGCAGTCAAACGCCCTAAGAAGCAAAACCTCTGTGGTGCAGAGAAGAAAAAACGTAGAAAGGCCAAAGCGATAAGACGCATAGAGGCCTATTTTCACCAAACCGCTCACGAGCAGGCCGGGTCATACAAACCCCAGGGAGTCAGTGGCCTGACTGCTGGTAGAAAGATTGGAAAAGATATGGCACTGCCGGGGGACAGTAAGAAGTCTGCCCCTCAAACAGGTGCTGCAAATAAGAGGGTTAGGTTTCAAGGCTCACTGCCTTCACCTCTCAAGCAAAGTAGAAAGGCGGAGACAACTGGGCCTACATCTAAAGCAAATGCGGCTGATTCTGTCAGCTACAGGGAGGCTGCCATCACAGAGTGGCAGTGATCGACCGCCAAAACCCCTTGGGCAAACTCACAGATGCCCAGATGAATATTTTTGAGGCACAACTTAAAATAGTCTTAGGAAGAAGAAATAATCTTAAGAAGAAGGACCACCCATCTCGGTGGTCCTAGAAACAAAATCGGGAGTGCCAAATTTTGAGGGCTTCCGTTACTCCGGACAGATCCTATGAATCACCTGTGCTGACGAGAGGTCCCTAAAATGGCTGCAAGAGACAGTTGGGCACTTCCCTGGCTTATAGGAGGAAGCCACACTAGAAGTAGTTTAGGTTAACAACCTGCCTAGGCTAGCTAAGATCACCCTCTGGGTCCCGGGGAAATTTGAGCCCACTGAGGAGGTCATAAGGTATCTAACGGCACAGAACACCTGGACGAAGGTAAATGAGTGATGTGTCTTCTATGACACGAACAGAAGTGATCCCTTAGGGAAACTTATTGTCTTTCGTGTCAATGAGCAGGACAGAGCAGCACTCATATCCAGAAAGGGGAAGTTGAATTTCGGATTCTCCATTCTGAAAGTGAAGGTGCAGCGTGTCATCACTGGTGACGCTGTGCTAACACTAACAGCAGAGGAAGTGGCTGCAGAGCTGATGAGCCTCATGGACATCGACGAGGACTCTCAGAAGGTAGCTGACCCTCAAAACAGTGGTAGCGTTTCAAACAGGATAATCTGATGGCTATCCTGGGAGAATGGAATGTTCTACAAGCTAACCTGCAGCATGGGCGGGCGGCTACGGCGTCAGTTATATTAAATTAAATTTACTACTATTTTATAATTATATACTTTTAATATTAATTGGTCTTAAGTTTTACCATTTTCAATATTAATTAGTCTCAAGTTTTATTTACTAGCATTTTTACTTAAACGAACTCGTAAATGTTATTTTAAAATAAGGTATCGAAGTCGACAGTCCTTACTTATCAATTAGGCCATAAATAGCATCAAGTGTTTTTACCCAAACTGTGAGAACTATCGACCAAAGAATAACATAAACATACACACGAGATGATTATATAAGCACCAAAATATATTTAAAAGATTAGATTATTACTATTATTAGTTACCTCACTGAAGTGCACATCGTGTATTTGTGAATAAGTGATAATTTCAAATCCTATTACTTTTATTTACAACATATTATAATACAAATAAAATATAAACAAATTGTGAAACAATATAATTAATTTTGGGAAACATAATTCGACTCTCTGTCGTCGCCTGTCCAAATGCATGGATACAATAACTCTTACAAGAGCTATACATAACAAAGTCTAGAATTTATGGCCTTTCAACACTTAGAAGGAATATCATCACAAGAATATCTAGAACATGTATTTACATAGTACCTAGTAATTTTCAGGCCCATCCCTTTCCACAGTTTGGTGACTGCGACTTAACAGTGGTCAAGCTAAGCTGCGATTTTGGTGATGGCCCAGAAGATGTTATCTTAGCATCTCCCTACCTCCCGATTGATTCCCAAGATCTGGTAAGCTACTGCGAGAAAAAGAAAAGACACCTCATCGTAGGATGCGACTCCAACTTCCATCATACCGTATGGGGAAGTCAGGACTGCAACAGGCGAGGTAAGTCGTTATTTGAGTATCTTACGAGTACAAATTTAGAAATTCTTAATCGCGGTAACACAACAACCTTTTATGTGCCACCAACACGTCACTCGGTAATTGACATTACATTGGCGACGATAAATATTTCAAATAAAATATATGAATGGCATGTGTCCAACGAACTGACACTGTCCGATCATAAATGGATTGACTTTAAAATTAAAGCCATGAGAGTGGAACCCAGGCGTTTCAGAAATCCTAGAAAGTTGGTCAGGCGGATCTTCTTTGATCTGCTATCCAATGCCTTGGAGGCTGACGTGCCCAAGGAAATCTCCACAAAAAAAAGAGCTATTTCAGACTGGAATGCATTTACGGCATGTCGGTCTGAGTACAAGAGGATGAACAACGCAAGTCTTGAAAGAACTTCTGCAGCGGGGTGGCATCCACTACGGATGCCGCTAAGTTGAAGAAGATTCTCTCCACCCACATCAGCAGTCAGGCAGTGTTCTTCGGGAAGACGGCTCCTATACGGAGGGCCCGGAGGACACTGCTGAAATACTGCTAAACACACATTTTTCTGGTAGTAAAATAGTCACAGACTATGTGTGGACTGAGCATACAGCACGGACACCGACTGAGGCAGACTGGGAAAATGCAAAAAGATCGTAGACCCGCTCAAGACTCTCATGGGCGATCAGATCTTTCGGCCCCTTTAAATTACCGGGAGCGGATGGGGTGGTTCCTGCCCTACTACAGTGGGGACTGGATTGTCTGCTCCACCCGCTAGTGATGGTGTTTAGGGCGTGTATTGCACATGGCTATACGCCTAGGGAATGGCGGAAGGTCATAATTGTATTTATACCTAAGCCAGGTAAAGGTGACTACACCCTGGCTAAATATTTTACGCCAATATTTCTAACGTCTTTCGTTTTGAAGACGTTAGAAAGATTTTGCGACAGAGAACTTATAGATGTGGCACTTGTTCACAGGCCGCTACATCCGAAACAATACGCATACGTACCAGAAAGATCTACTGAGTCCGCAATGCTTGAAGTACTGGAAAGCATAGAAAGATCATTGCATTTTAAGGAATGCACCCTGGGAGCGTTTATCGACATAGATGGCACCTTTGATAAAGTCACCTTTGAGAGTATTAAGTGAACAAAGTTCACCTTACTGACTCAACAAGATTTCTAAAGCTTGTCCATCCCGTGTACGTCTGTTTGCTAATTCTAACCACTCATTTGGAAGATCATTTTATCACCTCTGGACGAATTTCTATTTTGCAGTAAACTTTCAAGATTTTGTAAATACCACAGCGAAGAAAACTGTCTGCTACTTATTTAACGTTTAAAGATTCCATTATGTTGAACTCCCGAATTATTTGTGGCCGGATTTGTACTGCTTGTTAACTTTACGTCCTATTATGTATAAGTATATCAACTAGGGAAAGTTGGGTTCTTTTTTGGGAATCTTTCAGAAATAGACACAAATTTATTTTTAATAAAACATTTTATTACATATTCAAAGTATGTACATATAACAATCATATTTTAACTTTGCAATTTTATTCCTTGCTCTTCCTCTTCGATAACTGCAGAACGCCCTGTAAAAATAACAATTATATTACAATGATATCATGTATTTTTTAAATATGTAGTACATTGTGTAATATTTACAAAGTTTAACGTGCGCAAATCAATTTATATCTTGATCAAGCTTTTATTACAACATAATATGAATCATAATGAAAATTTTTAATAACAAAGGTCAACAACTTTTAAAGTTCAGAATAGGAATTTTAGTATTTTCGGTTGACTCTGTATTGTATTTATATTTTCTTTGTTTGGTTGGTTTTGAATAATAAATTTTAAACCTAAGCAAAGTATTTCCTAAATCATATTATAATACAAAAACTCTTTATTTGCACCACCATGCCGTTATTTATTTTTTTAATTTTATGAATCATCAATAAATGATAAAATTTACAATGCCAAAAGCACGAATTTACAAAATATGGTCAGATAATGAAAAATTGGAAATTCTAAGAATATCCAGTGAAACGGCATTAAAATTTTTTTAAATAGGCATAAAATAGTTTTCATAACTTTCAATTCTAATTTTTACCGAAGACTTCAATGTTCAAATTGCCTTATCTCAAAACTATAGATTGGCACATGCGTCATTCATTCAGGGGGGGTGAATATAAATACATGAATCATAAGGGAATGTTTTAATAATAAAGATAAGCATTTGATTAAAAGAATATTGAACTGGGAATAATGGGACCAAATTATTAATTACTTTACCTATTCCTTTAATGGCGCGGTTCTTCATCCAGCACATATAGGCTATGATGAACAGCAACGCCAGAAACAAGAGCCAAAATCCCCATTTGAAGCGTGAAGGTTCCCGGTGTTGTAACAATTGCACAGGAGCGCATATCTCCAAGGTGAGTTCAGATTCTGGTAATTTTTCTTCCAACGCTGAAATTTAAGTAAATTTTCACAAATTGTTCAAAGGTAATAATAAACAGTAAACTAAAATAGTACTTTTTATTTTGATACTTACATAAAATGGGAATCTTGGAAGACATTTTGTCAACAATTCAATTAACGTAGTCAAAGACTGGAAACTAGAGGCTCAATGCAATTAATGTTGTAGTTCTTTAATGGCCGATTTGGCACTATACGAACGTTCACGACACATCTCGAAGAACATATATTAAATATAAAAAAAAGTAAATAATTGAAAAGTATAACTATATACAGGGAGTGTCACAAGTATTCGTCACCTAACATCTATCTCTAAATATATAAAACAGCTTGTCTGCGTGTTTGTTTGTTTGTTTGTTCGCTATACGTTCCTACACCCTTTGACCGATCTCAACCAAATTTTGCACAGTTATTCTGTAGGTCCAGGCGCAACTATTCGTGCATAAATGGAAAAAAAATTGCGCGGGGAAAAAAGTTATTCGCGTTTTTCGATTTTTTATTGATTCACCCTATACTACGTGATTGGTGGCCAAAAATCTAAATAAATTTTTTTAAATCAGTTATCCCACCCTGCAAATATGTACTACAAATAGTCTTATGTTGCTGTAACCCTATATGATCTGAATCTTGGCCTCCCTGTCTTCCCTGTACAATATAATATAATATAAGCAAATAAAAAGTACTTACAAATACCCCTTATTTTATATTTATGTGCTATATTTATAATGCTTGCACACTCTGTATTCGCTAAATGGGGCTCTTAATCTATCATATTAGTGTACTGATTGGTGGCCAAAAATTTAAATATATTTTTTAAAAGCGATCAGTTATCCCACCCTGTATGTGGGATACGGAAAGTGGTTGGTTGGCATAATACTATAATAACCACTGGCCAATCACTATCTGTGAGGCCGAAGGCCGAACAACTATAGCCTTCACGGATCTATTATGGTCCTCCCCCTGTGAGGCCGAAGGCCGAACAACTATGGCCTTCACGAATCTATTATGGTCCGCCTTGTGAGGCCGAAGGCCGATCAACTATGGCCTTCACGGATCTATTATGGTCCGCCCTGTGAGGCCGAACAACTATGGCCTTCACGGATCTATTATGGTCCTCCCCCTGTGAGGCCGAAAGCCGAACAACTATGGCCTTCACGGATCTATTATGGTCCGCCCTGTGAGGTCGACGGCCGAACAACTATGGCCTTCACGGATCTATTATGGTCCTCCCCCTGTGAGGCCGAACAACTATGGCCTTCACTTTTCATTGATGTTGGTTTTGTGTTTTATTTTTAAATAAAGAGTTCTTACATTACAACTGTTTTTTACATTTACTTTACTTTAGGTCGCAGAACTCGCCGGAATTGTGCAAGAAGACTAAGAAATGTTACGTTGAATACTCATCGAACTGCTTTCCCGGGAAGTCCGATATTTTTTGACTTTAACTTTTTCATATATTTTATGATTTTTATTGATAAGTTGTGGTTGGTGATTTATTTGTTGATCCATGTGGTGACGGATCTATTATGGACCGCCCTGTGAGGCCGAACAACTATGGCCTTCGCGGATCTATTATGGTCCTCCCCTGTGAGGCCGAAGGCCGAACAACTATGGCCTTCTCGGATCTATTCTGGGTCTAGATGGCTAAGGGCGGCGAAAGCCGCCCGTGCCAGCTAGTTTTGAATTAAAAACGATATAGCTTTTCTAAATAATGAAACGTTAATGAAACGTCTGAAAACAATGTTGCAAATCAAGAAACTTATACCTGACCATCAATTTGGATTCAGAGAACAACACTCAACTATAAAGCAGATCCATCGAGTAGTTGAAAAAATTCATAGGGATTTTGAAGAAAAAAGATATTGTTCGGCGGTATTTGTAGATATATCACAGGCATTCGACAAAGTTTGGCACTTGGGACTGTTGTTTAGAATCAAAAAGATGCTCCTATATTATGACGTCTATCAATTAATAAAATCCTATGTTAGTAACAGACACTTTTTTTAAACTTCCTAATTTAAAAAATTATGGCATTTTTTATTTTTTGAATTAATTATGTTTTAACATTTTATTCTGCATTTTTGAAATTTATTTCAAACATTATATTAATTACGCATTTTCAAAAGTACAGGTAGGATATTATCATTCATTTATAATATTTTTATTGACTACATTATTTCACTTAAAAAGAATAAGAAAAGATAAATCAAATCTATATATATATATAAATGGATGTATGTATTGCTATGTCCTCCTCCTAATAAAATGTTAGGCACAGGAAGGTACACACATTATTGCCCCTTCTTACTAAGCTCTCGGGATGAGTCGTTCAGGGAGTGGGTCCCTTGTGGTTCGAAATAAATTATTAGAGGCGATCTTATTGTGCTCATTGGCTCTCTCAGGATATTTATAACTTTTGCTTTCCTTTTTTGAATAAAAAAGAAATAAAAAACTTTCATCAACTCCTATACAAATTTTATTATAGTATAAAAAGAAAAATTAATACAAATAATTGTTCGAAACAAAGAGGTTTCCTCTCTTCGTCCCAAGTTGCTTGATTTTTAAGCCAATCAAGACTTTCGCTTTACATTAGCGGGCTTAAATGTTTATAAATTTAAATTTGTTGCTTATTTTTAAAGCTTAAAATATTTTTGACGAAAATTATGAAACTTTTGATTATTTTTAACTTATCACTTAGGGTATCAAAGAATACACTCTGTTAGAAGTCTTTTCCCCAAATCCTATTATTAACACGCTGAAGGCAAAATTTTAACAAATTATAGAAATCATAAATTCACTGTACCTGGCTCCTGAATATATCGCAGTTTTTATTTGTTTAAAAAGGATATCATTTATTCGCTGTGTGCGCCCTGCTTTAATCTTTACTTGCAACGATTGAACTTCACTCCACCTGTCATGACTTTGTTGGATGTCATTTGAAACGGTACTTTACTTTGACTAGTGCTGAATTTTGTGCTCGTATTTGCATCCTTCCTATTGAAAATCTCCAAAAATATTGAGGTAAGTTGTTCCATTAATTTGCAATGATTTTCTTGTTATCCAGAAAATTTTTATATGAATAAATTTTTGTAAATTACAACATCTCCATTGCATTTGTTTATGTCCTTGACATCTATTTTTAGAATCGACGTTGAATAAACGAACTTTCTAACCTCTCCGAAGTCAAATGAATTTGATTAACCTCCAAATTCTGGTAAATAATATTTCTCGGAGAGCATCGAAAAATGCGTGCACACAGCGGAGTTACTAGAGGTGAACTGATTTTTGATCGAAAATCGATACAATTGGTATTCTTGTTTGAATTTTGTGAGTCAAATCCATGTATTTTCGAATTTATTTTACTCTAATAAATTATTTTTATTGTAGATTTTTCTTCTGTATCAACCTCGATTTCGTTTGGAACATCTTCCCGAGCAGTTTGATTGGTGCATTCCATTTTTATCAATTTTATGGATTGTTGATTGATTCATTTTCGTCTTTCTTGGTTGTTTACAGGGGCGTTACACAAATATGACCCTTATTAACTAAATTGTTGATTTATCCGTTGAAAATATACACATTAAATGCATGAAACAATTACATAATTTTTGATATGCTTACATTTTTACAGAGAATGTTATTTGTAGAGTAAATTGGTTTACAAATTCTTAAATTTTTCTAGGTTATCATAATTAATACATTTTTACAAATTTTTAGCTAATTAAGTTTTTTGTTTCATTTCTGATGTGACAATCATCAGTTTATTTAGATTTAGCAATCTTTGTCATGTTTCATTCATCCTGAGAGACTCAAATAAATTTAGAAAATTGAAATTTTGAAAAATAAAAATTTCTCGTAGAGTAAATTTTTAAAGTGTCTTTCGACTTAGAATTTTGTGCTTATTTCGAATATATGATTCATTTTAGCATCGGGAGCCTTTCTTATTCATTTTAACACACAGCATAATCCATTTCAAATTGCATCAAAAGATAAATTTAATTTTAGATTGAAGATTCAATTTCAAAAATTTTTGTGTTCAAATGTTATAAAATTTTTTTTTTTTTTTTTTTTTTTTTTTTTAAGTACCTCTCTGATTTTTGATATTTGTGACTGATTGATTTTGATTCCATTTGTCTAAATGTATTTTTCAAGATTGTATGCGTTAATCTCCTCCATTTCAAGTTTTACTTGTCTTTTTGTTTGTGCGAATGGCTTTTCACTCTTGTGATATCCCTCAATGACTTTCTTAAATTTTTGTTCCCAAACTTGAGATTATCTTATTTATAATGTGCTTCCTGTAGCTAATTAAATTAAATAAAACGTAATTGTTATTAAATAAATGAAATGTTGTAAATTAAATGTTTGAATTTTATATAATGATAAATTTTTATCTCAAATGTTTTTGAAATTATTTCAAATGTCACCTTTCAAATTTACAAATGACTATTTGTTGATTAATTTCTATTAAACTTTTCAAATTTTTATTAATGATTTCTCTTTAACACTTGAATTTTTGATTGTTTTCTGAATTTTTAAATTGTGACCGTTTCCTAAGCGTTCTTTATTTTGTGCCTATTTAATTATAATTTTGGATTAATTGCTCCTTACTGTGACTAATATTATTGGATTATTTTCCTTTCAACTGTGTGCCTTTAACTTTTAACTTCATGTTTTGTGAACTTGTCTTGTCTAAATTTTTGATTATTATTTTATTTCGGTTGACTCTTTAACAATAAAATTTTTAAATTTTTACTTTTCCCCCATTTCTAATCAATTTTAATTACTTTAATCAAGGTGCCTATTTTTTCATACTATTTCATGGACAACAGTTGATTATTTTCCCACTTAATTTTCAAATCAATTCATTCAATCTTTACAAATTCATTCAAATTCAATATTTGCAAATATTCATTGTCGTAGTCAACTTCCATCTTTTCAAATCAAATCATATCCATTTTCAAGTTCCTTTGCATTAAATTTTTCATTTCAGAGCAGCACCTTTGACTCTGTTGTCTTCCAATTATGTTTTGTCTTTTCTTTATTAATTAATCTTCTTTTATTTTTTAATTTCTTCAATATAAACTTTCCAATTTTCACACGCTTCTTGTGTTTTTCCAGGCAATTGAATTTTTCATAATAATCTTCAGATTTCATTATTTTCAAGTGTTAATAATTTTTATAATATAATAATTTTCAAAAGGTTTCTTTAAGTTTTCATTTTTCCTTTTCTCTTACCAGGTTCAATTGCTTTTTCGTCGAATTTTCAAAAGTTTCCATCATGTAATATTGATTAATTAAACTGATTTTATTTTGAAGCGGATATGCTTATAGAAGGACATTTTCATCATCCAATCCATGATTTTTATGTTGCTTACTCCTCCATTATTAAATTTTTCTATCCATCTGATAATTTTATTTTCTTTATGTGTGGATATCTTCATTTTTCCCATCTTTCTTTGTAATTTCGATTTTCTTTTATGAATTTTTGGTTTTTCAAATATTTTGTTTTTAAGTCGAGTTTTGTCCTCGCGTAATTGTTTTAATTTGATCGTTTTGAACCGTAACTTTATTAATTTCCCGAGTCTCATCAATGTTTTTGATTTGCACTTTTTAAATATTTGTTTATGCAGTAAAAGTTTATGCACTTTGAAATTTTTATATTTAACAAGAATCCGTTTCTTTTTATTTGTAACTGTTTTTGGCACCTTTACACTTTTAAATGTTTTTCTTTTGACCTTGTGAATGTGTTTATAAATTTTGAAATTTTTGTGTTTTCTTTTGTTTCGTTTTTTGTTAACACCACGAACTTTAAATTTTCTTGGAGTTTTGTATTTTTGTTTTGATTTGACCCTCTTGGTCTTGAAATTTTTCCTTCTGAAGCTCTTCCTGGTATGGATATTGAATTTGTGTTGAACTTCTTCCATTTCCTCGATTTGTGTTGGAATTGGGATTTCAACTTTTGGATCCATTTTTGTGTCACCAGTTGTTATTTTATTTATTAAGGAGTCCACTTCATTGTTTAGCTTTTTGAATCCATCATCTATTGTTTTTCTTAATTCTTGATTTCCAGCTGTTATAAATTCCATTAGTTTTTGTATGTCGGAGTTGCTTATTTGTACCAAGTTTTGTTTTACTTGTGTGTTCGACATGATGAATTGTTTATAAAATGTTATTATTGCAAATAAGAATCAAAGAAATTTGTAAATAGAAAATGTTTAAATACAAAACCTGTCAATAAAGAATTAATTATTATAATAATCAAAATGTTGTTTTATTTTCACAAACAAAAATAATTTTTTAAGTTTTTACCCTTAAATTTTTATCAAAACTACCCCTATCGTGATTTCGATGCTTGGATGCCAAATGATGCTATTCTTTGATGCATAAAATTTCAAAATTATTTATTTTTCACAAAAGTTTTTGTACCCTTAATTTTTATTTTGTTCAAAACTACCCCTGTCGTGTTAATCGAGCCCCACGCTACGGCGCCAAAAGATGCTATGTCCTCCTCCTAATAAAATGTTAGGCACAGGAAGGTACACACATTATTGCCCCTTCTTACTAAGCTCTCGGGATGAGTCGTTCAGGGAGTGGGTCCCTTGTGGTTCGAAATAAATTATTAGAGGCGATCTTATTGTGCTCATTGGCTCTCTCAGGATATTTATAACTTTTGCTTTCCTTTTTTGAATAAAAAAGAAATAAAAAACTTTCATCAACTCCTATACAAATTTTATTATAGTATAAAAAGAAAAATTAATACAAATAATTGTTCGAAACAAAGAGGTTTCCTCTCTTCGTCCCAAGTTGCTTGATTTTTAAGCCAATCAAGACTTTCGCTTTACATTAGCGGGCTTAAATGTTTATAAATTTAAATTTGTTGCTTATTTTTAAAGCTTAAAATATTTTTGACGAAAATTATGAAACTTTTGATTATTTTTAACTTATCACTTAGGGTATCAAAGAATACACTCTGTTAGAAGTCTTTTCCCCAAATCCTATTATTAACACGCTGAAGGCAAAATTTTAACAAATTATAGAAATCATAAATTCACTGTACCTGGCTCCTGAATATATCGCAGTTTTTATTTGTTTAAAAAGGATATCATTTATTCGCTGTGTGCGCCCTGCTTTAATCTTTACTTGCAACGATTGAACTTCACTCCACCTGTCATGACTTTGTTGGATGTCATTTGAAACGGTACTTTACTTTGACTAGTGCTGAATTTTGTGCTCGTATTTGCATCCTTCCTATTGAAAATCTCCAAAAATATTGAGGTAAGTTGTTCCATTAATTTGCAATGATTTTCTTGTTATCCAGAAAATTTTTATATGAATAAATTTTTGTAAATTACAACATCTCCATTGCATTTGTTTATGTCCTTGACATCTATTTTTAGAATCGACGTTGAATAAACGAACTTTCTAACCTCTCCGAAGTCAAATGAATTTGATTAACCTCCAAATTCTGGTAAATAATATTTCTCGGAGAGCATCGAAAAATGCGTGCACACAGCGGAGTTACTAGAGGTGAACTGATTTTTGATCGAAAATCGATACAATTGGTATTCTTGTTTGAATTTTGTGAGTCAAATCCATGTATTTTCGAATTTATTTTACTCTAATAAATTATTTTTATTGTAGATTTTTCTTCTGTATCAACCTCGATTTCGTTTGGAACATCTTCCCGAGCAGTTTGATTGGTGCATTCCATTTTTATCAATTTTATGGATTGTTGATTGATTCATTTTCGTCTTTCTTGGTTGTTTACAGGGGCGTTACACAAATATGACCCTTATTAACTAAATTGTTGATTTATCCGTTGAAAATATACACATTAAATGCATGAAACAATTACATAATTTTTGATATGCTTACATTTTTACAGAGAATGTTATTTGTAGAGTAAATTGGTTTACAAATTCTTAAATTTTTCTAGGTTATCATAATTAATACATTTTTACAAATTTTTAGCTAATTAAGTTTTTTGTTTCATTTCTGATGTGACAATCATCAGTTTATTTAGATTTAGCAATCTTTGTCATGTTTCATTCATCCTGAGAGACTCAAATAAATTTAGAAAATTGAAATTTTGAAAAATAAAAATTTCTCGTAGAGTAAATTTTTAAAGTGTCTTTCGACTTAGAATTTTGTGCTTATTTCGAATATATGATTCATTTTAGCATCGGGAGCCTTTCTTATTCATTTTAACACACAGCAGTATGTATGTTCCCTATAGACTCCTAAACCGTTTGACCGATCCGAACCAAATTTGGCACAGTTATTATGTAGGTCCCTGCGCATGTTTTTGTATTGAAATAGTGTAAAAATTCGCAAAGGAAAGGAAAGTTGATTTTGATTAGCCTGCCTTCCATTAAGGAAGGCAGGCTACTCAAAATCAACTTAAAAACAATAATGAATGCTGTCAAGCTGTCAACCGATCGACAATGCAAATACGCGTGCACGTGCTGTACGTTTCTATTTGACCAATCTTAACCAAATTTGGTGTAGAAGTTATTTACAACGCTACGAAAAACATAGGCTACTTTAGTACCTTGGAGTGAGGCCGAAGGCCGTACAACCACATCCGACACGGTCTAGATGGCTAAAGGCGGCCGGTATGCCGACTGTGCCAGCTAGTAATATATAAAGGAAAAATATACTAAAATGGTTTAATCCTCCAGTGAAAAATTACTCCGAACACTAAAACAAAATTTCACTGAAAATGTAACGTCGGACTCTTTGAATAGATTCCAAGATTAGTAGTTATCTAAAGATGTTTTGCACTGTAGATTGAGAAAACATAGGTTGAAACTTTATGCTTACGAACAATAGTAGGTATTAATAAAAAAAAACGGTTTTTGTTAAATAAACTGCACTAGTACTAATTTACTAGTAATGTACGACAAGAACATTACAAAAAACCTTTTGAAATAACAAATACACAAAAATTTTCAGTAATAACTATAATTTTCTCATTATGATTTCGATTAAGTAAACCCAAAACTGACAAGTTATTTTTATAACTTTTCTACAAAAGGGTTAAACCGGACCACTACAAAGGCGGCTTAATATTGCATTGATTATTATATAAAACATTAAAATAGATTAATTAAGATATCAAAAATTGAAATAAATTGGCGGTAGCTATGCAAAAATGAACCAACACATACGCAAACGCACGGGTTGGTTCCATTTTGTATAACAACGTTAAATTATGAATATTAAGATATTAAAATTATGTTCTTATACGTTATATGAAAACACAGATCTATTGAAATTTATTCCAAAAAAATTTACTTTTCATCATCATCATCCGCACGTGTTGGACGTACTGTCCCGTTACGTCACTCTTGATCGTTCCATCTTTTCTTGGGTCGACCTATATATTTCTCTGTCCTCTCGATTTATATTTATATATTTGTTTAGGTATCCGTTCGTTGGGCATTCTTTCAATTTACTTTCAAAAATATAATTTTATTAGTACAGAAAAATTTAATATAATTATATGTTGCTCTGTTGCATACCCATCAGTACTTTAGGCTGGTGTAATGATCTCATCCTCCGGAGTAGTAATTTTACAGAAATTCATAATCTTTGGATATATGTTGAAACTCTAAAATGAAAATATATTATGCATAATGGGCCAGCCCCAGAGATTTAAATTAGGAAATAATTTCAGGAAATCAGTTTAAATACTTTATTTCTATGCTGTGCTGCCATCAGTAGTAAATGTGCGGTAACTTCGTTTTTTGAGATTGTCTGTTTTTAATATTTTTGGGTACGTAGGAGTATTGTGCGTTTTCCCATGAAGTTTAAAAGCCGTTAAACATCTGGAAATGCTTAAAATCATTAAAATAAAATAGCTCTAATAATACTAAGTACGTCATCATTTCCAGAAGAAAGAAAGCGGCAAATACCAAATATTTAGTAAAATGGTGGTAAGTTCATATGAATCTGTTAACACTTGCCGCCTTTTTACTACAAATTACGGTCATATTACGGTATTATATTAGTTCAGTTAATGTAATTTAGGTAATTCTTGATTACCTAAAGTAAAACTAGAAAACTAGTAAAAGAAAAGATAGTGGTATCAAATAGAATTATTAACAATAACAACATAAAGGAAAAGGTCATTCTTAATGATTCCATATTTTCCTCATCTAAGGCGTTAAATATTTACTTTAGATGGATTTACAGAAAAAAACTATTATCTAAATATTTAATTTTTTAACCAAAATTTAAAAAATATTGCTTTACCGGAACTTATTGTTAATTATCGTAACCAATATCAGCTCATAAGTAGCAAAAAAGCGGTAAGTGCTGTAGCATATTTTTCGTAAAATCAACCCTTTCCGAAACATAACCACGAGAAACGCAGCTTCACTTCAATAGATACTATATACTTTTTCCCCCACTGACAGAGTATTAGGGTATTAAAAATAGGGTTCTTCGCAGGGATATATCCTGAAATCCATATTGAGGCTAGAGCAATTATTCTTAATTTTCTATTAAGAATTTTACATGATACAAATTTTATAACACCTATTTTGGATTTAGGATTCATCGGAAATTTCATAACTTATTCGTAATGTTTGGGACATCTTTCGACCAATTTTTCTCTGGTCCGGACCGAGTCCAATGTAGAAAACGTAAGGACTGTTTTCTGATGTCAATTTAAAGGGTTTATGCATTTCCTACTAATTCTTGTTTCTCGTTTTATCATAAAATCAACGTTTAATGAGGTAATCGCAATATCTCTTATTTCAGAATCTTTCGGTGTCGAGCGCAGACTTCTTAGGAGAGAGAAAACTGAGTATGTTGAACTCTGCATCGAAATAAAGCGATTAAAACAATTTGAAAATATCATGCAATTATTTAGGAATTGGGTTTTTGAACTAATTGGAAATTGAACAATTTACTGCGCAAAAATTGTAGTCAAATTTTTTTTTGTTATTTGTATTGAGTCGTAGATATAAATAGAAATTTTTAAGCTTACGGTAACGGAAAAGTATCAAAGAATTGATACAATACAACTTACCATTACAATGATAGTAACGTCAATAAGAGCGCCACATCCGCATGCAGAGACAACAATTAGCTCTGTTATCATCTTGTGGTTAGTGTAAGACTTGACATCAGGAGACTTTTCCAATGCAGATATGAATCTAGTGATACAAAAGGAAGACTTAAATACTAAAAAAAAAATCGAGAATGAAGACTCACATGCTGATGGTGTATATTCCCATAGTCTGGATACATGAGAACAGAACCATCAAAAAGAATGTCACCAGGAATACTGTAACATAACTTTTAGACTTATGGGTGAAAGTTTGGTGAGCACATTGGATCCACACCAAGTATGAGTATACCACAGAGATTACGCTGTAGACAACAGTGCTTGCAAGTGAAATAGTATTTTGCACAGCAAGAATAGCATACAAGAAGTTGCCCAGGTTGATAATATTGTGAACTAAAATAAAGGTCATGGTTTAGTTCGGAGTTAAACAACTCAGCCTATAAAAACGATATAAATAAAATATCAACAGATCTTTCTGTTAGAAAGCAAGGAAAACTTACGAATACAAAGGAAGTACAGTTGGTAGACTATTGTGCGGTAGTTCTCAGGAATATTGTCCTTAATAATATTCAAGTTAATTCGGTACAGCATGGACCTGGCGGAATGCGCACCATCGGATTGAACTTCAAGTTCCGGAAATGTCACCTTCTTCTTTGAAGCAGATTTTCTACTTTTCGCAAAATTTTTCTGTAATTAAGTAAATGTTTTGTTATGTTTTTAAACATATACAGTCGACTCTCGATAAATTGAAACTCAAGGGACCAGAGAAAAATTTCAAATTACCATTAATTATTACCAAATTATCGAGAGATTCAAATTAACGAGTGTTCAAATTATCGAGAGTCGACTGTATATGTATTGTCCCCACTCTACTTTGTAATTGTAGCATTTTAGAAGGTATGGAATCAATTTCATTATTGATTTGGAATATTTTTAAATACGTTTTGGAACTATTTTTCAGAAAAGTCCACATCATTAAAAAAACTTTTGGCATTTTTCCAGCTCTATTATAAACAAGACTTTGTTTTGTTTGCCACTCTACGGGTATAATGGTTTCAATCCAGAAAAAGAAAACATCAAATTCAGGAAAACTTATTTGCACAAACTAGGAATTTTATTAATTATTAATGTTTAATTTTTTCCTATTTCGACAGAAATTCAAATTAGATTATTCCTTAATAAAGCATCAGGAGACTTAAAAAAAAGTAGATGACGATAACATGATTGGTTTTGTACCTTAACTTGTGTTGTCGGCACAGTTTTTTTTGCGCTGCCAAGCTAGCAAGGCGAAGAATCCTTGCTGTTTTCGGTTGTAGTGGACTGTATTCGTTGTATTGCTCACTTAACCCCCTAGATTGGTGATTAAATGAAACACTTTTTGGTAGATAGTAGATTTTGTATTGAACTTTGATTAGTTGTACTTTGAATTGAGAACATAAAAATGTACACTATGCTGGTACTATTTTTTACGTTTCGTATTGATGAAAACTTGACGAATATTCTATAGTTGTGTTGCTTTCACCCGATTAATTTTTACTTTACCTACTGTAAAATCCCCTGGCTATCTTTTTTACGGTAACAATGGAACATCTTAACTCAGGTGCATGCAGTAGATTTGTACTAACTTCTAAGACACAAGAAAACACAAGAATGTGAATAAAAATATTTAATTTAATATAATAACAACTTTCCAGGACCTAAAAGTCCTGGATCGATACACCAAAAAACCCAAATTTCCTTTACAAATTAACCTAATACTGCCATATAAAAAATTTATTATACCTTAAAACAAAACAAATTATACAAAATGAACAAAATTATACCTTAAAAACTATCAGCTTACCCTATAATTTACTTAACACACAACACGTAATTGCCCTTATCACTAACAACAACACCTAATTGCCTTTATCACGGCCAAATCGAAACAGATGCTGCAGATGGACCTGTCTTGGAAATGACCTCTTTTCGCACTTTTATTCTTGGTGAGTCCCCAATAATTATGAATGTACTTTATGTAAAATGTACGAACTTAACCATTCTATCGTTTATTACTTGGTTCCTTTTAATTCAAATATAGGTTGTTTTATTGAGTTGGAACTCTCGAAGGTTTTCGAACTGGTATTTAATTTAAATACGAAATTTCCCAAAATAATCGATATTTTTCTTTAATTGATTATTGATCACACCAAATTTGCACTGTAATTTTCCTAACTCAATTTGTTCCAAAACTTAACCAAAATTTCCTAATTTACTAGACCTAATGAGCACAGTGACATGAATATTTTCATGTTCGCGTTATCTTGGTTTGACCTGCACTGCCGATCTTTTTGTCTCGTACCCTTACATATAGCTTTTTAATTTAGGGGACAAACACAAGTCACTTCCTTATTAGTTAACCATATGTTTAAGTTTTACAAAAATGCTCGAAGTTTCTTTGATTATCTCCGACTACCATAAATTTTGGGTTTTGAGGCGGCTATAGACCGTATTTTTATTTTAGAAATATATGGAGCATTACATCGTAATACGCCCTTTCAGAAAGGCCGTTTCTTTGTTTCACCGCACATGTGTGAAGGTGCAGCTGGTCAAGTGGCGGCGTTTTAACGTAAGCTAATCCCAAAAGCCATTTGAACTTGAAACTGAATATTTTTACATTGACTACATTTAGTTAATTTTGTGAATAACGATATTTTTAACTTGAAAACACATGCCTGACAAATCTGGCCAAAATTAATATCTTTTGGTCCCAACTGCCCCAAAATTTAAGTAACTTTATTCACAAAATATACTTTTTAAAAACAAATGCGATGCACACCCTGATTCTACATTCTGAAATTTTAAAATAAATAAACCGTGAAGACCACAGTCGTAACAGTTGTCTACGTGACAAAAAACATTGAGCGGTATTACCAAAAAAAAGCATAAACCAAAACGTTCATGATTCTGAACATACCGGCCGGGTTGAAATGAAAGGCATTTCAAAAGACATGTGAAAGCCACAAAAATATGAATAAATAATTGAACAAACTTATACCTAAACATGGTAACAATAAATGGTTACATTCAAATAAATAGATAATTCAAAAAAATGCAAAATAAATATTGTTCAAACAAAAACGAATAAATTGTTAACTCTGAAAGAAAGCACAAAGTGGTTTCACTATATGATCATTCTTGATCAGCACTTGGTAGAGGACAGATTTTCGCGAAAGCTCTCTTGATGAGCCCACTAGCTGTTTTTAAAGTAGCGACGCGATTAATCACGTTTACCAATTTCCCCTAACCAATTTAATTAGTGGTAGATCCGAGCGACTACACTAAATAATCTTCGGATCTGTTGGCTGCGAAATAAATAATAACCGGAAGATAAGCATAAAGTATCAGACACAACAAATTAATAAATAATTCATCCCGGCTTGTTAAGTAGAAGAAGAAACGGTGGTAAGGAACGCTAGGCTTATTAAAAAACATTGAAGATAGCGATAAAAATAGTTGAAAACTCATGAAAAATAATTTTGATTTAATGTTTAATGATCAAATAATTAATCTTTAAAATCTATTTTAATATTAATTTTAATAGTTAAAAAATCAGATATATTGCCATGATATTTTTAGAATTTAGAATTTTTGTTTATATGGTAATGAGTAGATTTTTAATAAATAAATTTTATAAGGAAGGATTTTATGCTTCTTACATTGGATGTTAATAGCAGGTGGGAATGTGCCTCTTTGGAAGCTTGCTAAATTTGTTGTTGGTAGAAGGTTGTTTATTGTATTTAGTATTAATTTTGAAAGTTTCAAAAAGGAATGTGATGCTTTGAAATTAGTGGTGTTTCTAAAGTAAATAATAATATTCTACCAGGAACAAATTAAGAAGATTGAATGGAACTTAATTTTACTAAATTTAAGTTTATGATACACCTCAAGATTGAAGGTTTATCATAAGTCCGACGTAAAGCTAATCAACATTATATCGAATTTATAAAAGTATAAGAGTGAGTGAATAATACCGATTGTAAAATAAAAGATTGGGATGAATGAACCAAAATATTTGTAATTTCGTCAAACCTGGTTAATATCATGATGACCGATTCGTTAAACACCCATAATCAAGTATAAAATATAAACGAATAAACTTGTTACGACCATCCTGTGGTTTATGACTTGGTAACATCTTAAAAAAGTTTAACACCCCCTGGAAATCTCATAAGAGTTACTCATGCTGAAGAGGTTGTTCCGTTCAACTCAATTCGACGAAGAACAACATAACAATTCAAGAAGAGCATTATATGAGGTCTGGGAGGTCGCCGAGGTCGCCAAATCAGAGCTTTTATTAGGACACCAAACTTTAAAACATATCCAAAAATAAGAACTCCCGATCCATTTTAGGAACTCTTCATGTCATGATTTCATTAAAAATTTTCAACTTCCGACAAAGAATTCGGTATGCAGCTCAGGGTTTAGACACGACTACTTTGATTATGTTAAAGTACGAACAATTACCTAACGAAATCAGTATTCGAATGGGATGATAAGTAGATCTGGCGGACTACAGAACATGAAATGCGCGAATATCCGAAGCAAAGAAGATTAAGAAGTTTTTGGTAGATAATTCCATTCAGGGTCAAATTTTGGTGTTTCGACCAATCAGCGTGCGTTTATTTTACATTATACTTATACAGATACAATTCGTGCACCGTGGATTTTACCCGCAAATACTGTAAAATATCCAGTTATTATGAAATACTACGAAAATATTCAAATAACCCTGTGTAAAATTGAAAATTTTGAATATTGTGAATATTTTTTATTGTCCATCAAGGAGTATTGAACATTTGTAGTGGAAACGCACTCGTAAAGCGATAAAAAATATTCGCTGCTGTGAACTGCCCTTGAATTAATAATATGTTTCTCTGTGATTGGTCAAAAAGTCGTTGTTGTTTGGTAACTTTTTGTCACCATAGCCTTGAATCTAAAAATATTAGCTTGGCCATTGGTCAAATTCGTTGTAGTTTGGTTACTTTTCAGTTACAAACGTTATTTTGTAGTAACTACAAAAATTTAAAGTAACCCATTGGTCAATCAATAATTTATGGTAGGGTAAAGTCAACCCCAGATGCACAAAAATTTGTCCTTGGCAATCTTGTATCTTCCGGCCTGCGTTAGATTTAACAAGTGTTTTTTGTGTTTTCTGCTTTGTGCAAAACTAAGTAGTGCTGTGAAAAAAGGTTTTTGGTTTTTTTTACGGTAAGTTTTTAATTTTTAACTTTCTAAATAAGTGTAGTTATTTTCATGCAGAACAAAGTCTTATTGTAATCCATAAATTAAAAGAATTCATAAATCCTTTGTTCACATTTAAAATTTTGTTTGCATATTTACTTAAATCTTATAATACTGGTTAAAATTTGTACTATCTGTATTGCTAGTTATAAATTGCACTATTTTAATGCATAAAATGTTTCTAAACATTCGTACTAATTTTTTTTTGTCTCGTCACTGTTAAGGGTGAATTCAATGGACGCCATTGTACGACCTGAATCTAACTCGTGGGCCCTTGGTGTGGTTTCCATAGTCCCGATATTGGTAAGATAGTTTTCTTTTATCAGCGTTTTCTTTAACATTTTGCATTTTTAGGGCATTACACCATTTGCGTATTATTTACTTTGATGGTAAATAATAAATTATAATATAGACGAGATTTTTTGTCGCTAAAATGTGCTTTTGTCGCTGCTAAGTAAGTAACCTGGTTTTATTGTTTGTAATTGTAACATACCTTTTTCTTTTAAGACTTTGACAGTTTTGCGATCATTTGTGAATTTGAAACGCCGCCCTAGCATAAATTTTTCTTTTTTTAAAAACGGCTTAATTTTACTTTTGCTTGTGAAAGACGACCAGTTTTATTTGTATACCTCTCTATTTTTTGTTTCATTTGTCACTGTTACCTGTTCATACTTATTTTTGTTTATTGGCATATTGATTTTGATGTTCTTATTGTTATTTAAATATTTTGGTGTAATTTATGTGGGATTGTTTGCTCCACATGTTCAATTTTTTTTGTAATTAATCCTCAGTAAATGTTGCGTAAAATTGCCGTCCTTTTACAATAATGTAAGATATGTTGTTTTCACACCATTGTAATTTGATGCATGCAAATTGTTTTGTCTTATTTAAACATAATCTAAAGTTAAAGCGTACATTTTTGCATGTTATTATTTCTATATATTGTTGTGATACGCGCTATCCAGGTTGAGGATAGGTTATTATCAACAAGGAGAGAACTACGGTTGGATACCGTAGGTTCAAACACATTGTTAGCATGTGTTTGTTTTTTGTGTCGTTTGAATTAATTTTAAGTTGTTCGTGTTACATGTTGTATGTAAACGTTATATACAACATGGCAAAAATCAAACGTGCAGAGAACCGTCGTCCATATACAAAAAAACCGCGAATATATGAAGCTCTGGTTTTAAAACAAAAATATATAGTAACGAAAGTTACCTAAAGTAAATAAGACAGTAGCAGCAAGATTCCTAAACGGGACGGTCGCATATTAGTTACTGCGATACGCAGTCGTGCGAATAATTGCGATTCAATTGAATATAATTGAGATAAATTATATTCGCGAGTGAAAGTATCATCAAGATCCCTAAACGGGACGGTCGCACAAAAGTACTGTGAGACACAGTCGTGAAATTAATTGAGATTCACCTCAAATATAACTGAAATAAATTATATTCGCGAATTAAACGGTGGTGCTACAAGGGGAGAATAATTCCTCCAAGAAATTAATATTCCTTGAAATAGTGGAATACGAAAGGTGTCGGCAACAAAGATTTGTGGTCGAAATCGTATCATACGGATACGTATGTGAGATCCGGATACAAAATTATCCGGTCTATTAGAAGAGATCGTAGAAATATTGGGACGATCAAATCCGCACGAGAGTGGATCGTGAGAAGATTGGAAGGAGAGATTGGAAGAGAGAAGAGCGAAGAACGAAAATTGTGCGCACGATACGATTAGCAGGTTAGCTACAATTTTTTATTCAGTGCGTAGAAGATTAGTCAGATAAAGATTGTTTGAGTTACATTGTTGTATGTTAGAATTTGTTCAATTTATTAAAAACATGTTAACGGAATCCAACCGTGTTTTATCTTTGTTGGAATCAAGAATTCGTCCGAACATAAGCTCGTATACGAAAGTGTTGTTGGTTGAATCAGATCCCGACGCATATTTATCCTGAGAAGTAAGAGTCAAAATAAAGGTAGGTGACCTTTATTGTGTAAACCAATTGTGTGTGTTCTCGTGCATTTTTCAAGTGCACCAGACGCTACAATATGTATTGGTATACTTTGTATATTATTGTCTATTTCTTTTTCGAATAATAAATTATGTTCACTGTATTCTTCTTTTTACCGCCTGTTGCTAGAGGCCATATTTTAAACAATTATAGGCCTGAGCAACGGGCGTAACAAAACGAAGATTTGTCGAGCACAGTTTTGGCAAGGAATTGCACCAGCAAATGCAAATTCCTGTACGAAATGAATGTCATGAGATAATTCCGCGATTGGAAACCAGCCAATAATCACCCGGGTAAAGCTAGCACCCCCACCATTTAAAAACAAAAAAATAATTATACCATAATTTTTTGCTAATTATTCGCAAATTAGTTGCAGCATTCGCGAATTTTTTGCTTCTACGGTTTCGCGGTAAAACGCATATCTTTGGTGGGGGTGCTGAGTTGACGTAAAGCTAGCACCCCCACCTCGAAAAAATCACTTTTTACACAAAATCACAAAAATAACGATATATATTGCCATGTATTGCTACTGTTCAGATTATAAATATGATTTATATAGCGGGAGAATCTCAATGGCACTTAATTTAATTATGCCTCGACTAGCCTGCATGAAACTCTTTTATTTTGGGTCGAAAATTGGGTCCATCAATTAGTTAAATGCTCATGTAAGTTACCTTAATTTAATAAGCTCGAAGAAATGAAAAATAATAAACCAATTGTATCTTACACCTGATTATTCTTTTCTTTACTGCTGTAGAGTTAAGTGAAATCAAACGTAATTACTTGTAAACCAAATATTGTAATTTATTAACAAATATAATCATTTAAAAACAAAAGATTGATTTTTATTAATTAGGAATAAATTAAATTTACAAAAACAATTATAGAAAAGTTTATAAATCCCCCACAGTTTTTACGCGCGAACTTGGTTATTAATTTAAATGTTATTAAAAATTTGTCGACACAATTGTGCTTACCGAAGTTTATATCGTCGTGCACCATTGATGTGTAGAACACGTAGCGGAACAAACGGAGTGGAGATGACTCTGCAATTGGATCCAATTTCCATACCATGAAGATTCCAAATAGGATTAATGATGAATTAAATTTCTTAGTTTCTCAGGATAAACGCTCAGGTAGGTCCATAAAATGATAATCTTCAATAATTTTCCAAATTCGTAACATAACCATCAAAAAACGTCACCATAAAAATTTATTAGCGGTCTCCAAAATTTTCCAAATATCTTCAAAATATCAATCGAAACTTTTATACTTCTTCTTCTAACTTCTTGAATCATCAATCAACATTTATTTTATAACTTAATAAGCGACTATTCAAAAACAATTTCCAAAATTCAACTTTCTTAAAATTACGTTTTTTCCTCTCCACGGACGTACAGAGAGTTCAAAATTACGTCTTGACGTCTCCACGGACGCAACGAGAGTCCTCCACGCTTCCTTATCCTTTTTCATCCCACCAAATTGTTTATCTGTCCGCGCACTAATTCTTTAACGCACACTTATCATTATTAATTTTTAAATACCTACACTTTTACAAATAACAAAATTTTATTTAATTTCTTCCTAAAGCTTTCATAAAATAAAACAATTAAACCTTTTTTTGTTTTTTCTTTTATATTCTTTCAAATCATTTGCGTATACAAAAATTACGTTTGTTATGTTTTTCAGATTAGGTGATGCAAGCAGTTCATTCAGAAGTATCAAGAAGATGCAGGTGTAATTCTCTAATTGTTATAATGGTCCATTAATTGAATATTTAGCCATGAGCATTGCACCAGAAATTGACCCAATTACAACAGACCACCCCCTATGATAAACAGAACACGACAATATATAATTATAGATAAAAAATTTATTTTTAAATGTGTTTATTTATTCAGAATACAACAATAAAGCTGGGTAAACTTGTTTGTTTTGTTTTATAGAGAGTTGATTCTCCATGCAGTCATCTAACTGCACCCACACCGTTTGGTTTCGTAAACAAATCGCATAGTAATGTCCAACGGATGTAAGGTCATTATTTGACACTGGTGGTTCAAAATGAACTAACCCCTTTAGTTTATATTCTTTCTTCATAAAGGAATATTTTATGTTTAGAGGGACGTCTTTTAGAGTTATACTTGGAATGTTAGAAGGATTCTTCGAATCGTATATCTCGAAAGCTATAAAGTATCCTAAAAAACAAATAAATTAAAATTAAAATCCGAATAGATTAATCGCTTACCAATTTCTGAAACTGTTATGTTTTCAATACCAGAGCATTTCCTTCGACAAGGACACTGCGTTCTGATTAGTATTTCATTTTCCATGAATTCATTATAATTTGAATTTAAAATTGCATTTATGCTCATTTGAATCACAGGGAAGTCAATTATTTTTGGAGCGCATCCTTTATTGCATTGGTGTTGTTGTTTAAAACTGGGATATTCTTTCAAGAGTAGTTTGTATAAGGAAGCTACCGTTGTTTGACAATCGATCAGAGAGCCACCCTTTTTATATTTCGTAATGGAAGGAAAATATTCCATTAATATTTCGGCTCTTAGCTTATAGGTATTTTTCAGTATACCTTTTTCATATACTCGCGATAAAATATTGAAAAATGAGTTGCTACTATTTTTAAATATCATTTCCTTCGTGGTTTCTTCATCGAAGCATAGTGTCAATAATATTTGAAATATGCTGTCGAATGCGCATGTATTTATCAAGGTTATAAATGTTTTTCCTATTACAATTAAATTATTAAATTGAAAAAATGCAAATTAAAAGAAACTTACCTATTTTTATACTTTTCAAATTGATGTTCCCACCGTTTTTTAAAATTGGTACTGTCGACAACTTACTATGTAAATGTAATTCAACTCCTTCGATTTCTTCTCTTAAATATTTTCCTCTTGTTTGTTCTACTCCTAAACCTCTCCAATTTTCCACCTCTTTACATGCTAGCATATCAGGAAAACAGTTAATTTTGTTACATTGCATGCAAATCCTTCGTTCTGTGCATTGTTCTTCATCGGGATTAGCACTCAGCGAACAGCCTTCAACAGCATGTACGCATTTATTGCACACAGCACAGTTACGTACAATACTTTCTTTAAACTTTTGGCAAGCCGAACATTTAACATGTTCACCTTCAGAATAACTCCGTTCTTCTTCTTTTGCCTTTGCCGTTTGTAGAGTTTTAGCAGTCGCAATTTTCATTCGGCCATTTAAATAATTTACGTGGTGCGATACAAAATTATCAGCTCTCATTGGTAGATGTTCTCCTTGGAAAATGTGGTTTTTAATAATGTTGAACTCGCTTTCCACTGATGCAGAAGAAGCTGGTATACGACCATATTGGAAGCGATCTCTACATACACATGACCACAGCGGTAGTAGCGAAATTGCATTGAGCAATCTATCTGCTAACTTGGGAAGGAAATGGGCATTGACACCATCCCCTTGAGAACCGGAAATGATTTTTAAAACTTTATTGTTAACACCCTGACCCCACAGAAAGCATTCGTTTTGTTGAAATTTGTCGTGCGTCTTCTTTCTTTTCTTATTCTCATCTGCATATATTTCTTGATCGCTTTCAGTATATCCATCCGATTCTCGGAAATTTTCGATGTCGTCAAGAGAAAATTCTTCATTATTGGGAAGCATGTGTTTTAATTGCTGCTTCGCTATTTGACAAGATGTTGGAAGCCCTTTAATATCCTGGCCCTCAGTTTCGCTGCGCGCCACTATTAAAATTAATTGGAGCACCTTTTCGGCATCTTCAAAATTACGGCAAAGTATTAATTTTCCTAGAGCATGAAGATAAAACTTTTTAACTGGTTGCCTTTCATCTTTTAAATAATTAACATATGTTTTTATGAAGTGCGCTACATCTATTCTTATGAAGCATTTAGGTAAAGGGTCCTTACAGCAAGCTTCGGCATAGTCTTCTAATGTTAAATATCCCGTAAATGCTCGGGTTGCTGCAATCAAAATTGCTCGTGAAAAATCACAAACCATTTCTTTCGGAACTGGTGCGCCTGTTTTTATCCATTCTGACAACCAAAATTGTATACTAGTTGCAGTATGCTTTTCGGTCAACAATTGCGAAACTGAAACCTGATCCCCACCACCCACCTCTCGATTTATAACACCTATATAGAGAAAAATAGGTTTTGATTGAGTTTTTGAAATCGTCTCAACGTTTTTAACCAGACTACCATTAGCATCGATATAGAGACATGAATTATTATTGTTTTGACAATACTGTCTGTACACATTTAATTGAAAGTTGGTCCAGTAATGCACAAAAAAAGGTGAAAATCCAATACTGTGAATCGTATGTTTGAAAGATACGTCTTTCATAATGCCTAATGCAGTTAATGACGATTTATTCAAGTTTAATGCTTCGTTATATTCGTGCTTTAAGTTTTTTAAAACCGACGCTTTATATAAGTGAGGTGGTTCTAAATCATTTGGGCCCATATCCAACTTCTCCGCCTCAAGAGCTCGATATTTCAATACCGATTGTTTTGAAATTAATTGAGCTATTTCACTTCTAGTGGGTTCTCTTAAATATCGTTTCCCACAAGATCCGCGACCTTGACTGATAGAACATTTTATATGAGTCAACAATTCTTCAAGTGGGCTATTAATGACACATTTGATTTTAGAGCCACAGTCACACGCACCCTTTGCATATCCCGAGACTCCATTCTCTGTTAATTTGTGTGTTTTGAAATTAAATCCACATGTTATTTTCGCACACTCCCATAATTTTACAGTGATAAATTCTTGCCATTTACCAGGTTGCAAAACATTATATTGGCGCGTTGCATTGGAAGGCCTTTTTTTTTCTTTACGGCGATATATTTTTCTGATAATAAGATTTTCGAAAGTTAGCCGAGGTATTGTAATAACTAAACTGGTTACATTAATCTTATCTTCGTTAGAACTGTTTGAGGTATCAGATGAACTGATGTTTCTATTGGATTCACTGTATACGAAGAAAAGAAATTATTAGATAGCGCGATATTCGTTCATTAAATATTAATTACTTACCTTTCCAAGTGCGAATCATCGATATTATATTCCACAGCATCATTCTCATTGATATCTTCTATATTCTCACAATTTTTAAATAATATATCTCTCATGCCATATCTATTGCATGCAACAAAAGAATATAAAGAATTAATTGAAACCACATTTTTTAATTCTTCCTGTATAATTGTCCAAATACTACTACTTCTTGCAACTACTTTATCGCCATTTACAATTTCACTTTTATACTTCAAGATAAGTTCCATCCATTCATCAGTGTTAAATTTCTTTGGTCTTCCAGACATTTTCTTAG
Organism: Podabrus alpinus; assembly: GCA_932274525.1. NCBI lineage: Eukaryota > Metazoa > Arthropoda > Insecta > Coleoptera > Cantharidae > Podabrus > Podabrus alpinus. The sequence goes on from OW026455.1 coordinate 14,225,482, forward strand.
CAAAGTTAAAGTAGATCGAGAATAACTAAATTATATCACTGGCTAAAGGGCGCTATTGTAGATCGCGCGCGCGCCTTTATCCAAATAAGTTTTGTGAAGTTTAAGGTTAATAGAGTGATATTCAAAAATAAAATTCTTGGGTGGGGTCCTTTTAATATGAAAATTATTACTTTGAAAATCGGGTTACTGTGCAGTTATTGCAACCACTCGAAACTAAATTTCTTCAGCTACACACTAAAGAACACACTTATATTAGCAAATTGTGAAAATATTAACTATGAAAGTATTATCAAAATTTTGAAATAATCGATTTTGAACTTAGCTAATTTTCATGAAATTTGTGGTGGATTAACGAGATTCAGGGGCGCGTCAGCCATTCTGTGCTCAGTCCGTGCGCTCCGATATACTCTAACACTTAGAATATTTCGCAGCGGCAGATGCAGCTCGACCGTCGTACATGCAACATCGATTATTTTTTGTTTTTAGGCGAATTTTAGGGGGTGAAACGTAATAGTATACTGCCCCATACCGCAACTATACTTTTTAATGCTATTTCGAGGGTCTCTCACATCCCGGTTGCATTTATCCCGGTTTTCTTGATGCGTGGCGCTTCTCGTATGTTTAGCCTAGTATGTTTAGCGCCCCGTAAGGGTAGGTTTTGACGATGGATTACCCTCCTTATCGAATGCACCACCCAAAATTAGAAGGCAAAAAAAATTTAATTTTTTCACTTTTTCGGCAATACACGGGTTATTTTCCATTTTTTTGATTTTATTTATTACTAATATCCACTAATCACACCCCCATCTATCCGAATTTCAAAGAAAAATTGAAATCGGAGCGAAAAAATTTTACGCATTTTCATCGGAGCACGGGCTACTGATGCACACCGGCCGGGGTGTGCCGCATAAAACATGCTACTTTCCCGTACTTTTCAAAAGTCGATATTTTGGTTATTTTTACAGTATTCATACAAAATATTTTTTCTATAGCCTAAAATAAGCCTGTTCTTTAGTGTGTAGTTGAAGAAATTTTTTTTCGGCCGGTTGCAATAACTGCACAGTCGTTAATTATACATGTTTCACTGACGCGCGGGTGGAATCTCGTTCTTTTTGTTGACGGTCCGTGCGAGATGAACTAGTCTTAGACTTAGCCGTTTACGGACCGGCAGTCGCTTGCTTGCATTCGACTACACCGCACGTCAATTTTTGCGCTCTTTAATTTTCACGAATTAAGTTCAAATAGCAATTTTCATTGCTTTTCTCTCAACGTAATTTAAAATAGAAGTGAATAGTGACACCTCAAGTTCCTTATCTATTTAAATTTCGCCGACAAAGCGTTTAAAAACGCTTATAAGTGACCCTCCCAGTTTTCCCGGCAAAAATAGAAACCATCTGTTAAGTGACGTAGCTTGCTACGTCACATTAATAAGATCGCGCGTTCTTTTGCCCCTTCCCCCTTCGAAGTCATCAGCCGATGTACAGCAGTGTACATAATCAGGTCAGTAAACTTTTATTAACCTAGGTTATTTTCAGATAATATTATCGCAACATAACGTAATATTTTCAAATCATCAAATTCTTTTCAAGTTCATTCTGATTAAAATTTATTTCATTCATCAAATTCTTTTCAAGTTCAAGTGCATTTAGATAAACTATTTCAAGTCAGCAAATTCTTTTGCATTCAGTTAAAATCAAGACCAAGTAGATAAATTTAAGGTTGCCTCACAACATTTTAAATATTTTACAGATTTTACAACATAATATTATTTTAAAAATTTATTTTTATTATTGAATTATTTGTAAAAATGACGACTGACAAAGACACGCTCCAACAAAACTACGAAAGTCTTCTCCTGCGATTTGACGAACAATTAGCCATTTCAACCTCCCAGGCTGCCACAATTGAACGCCTAAGCTTAGAAGTCAGCAGACTAACCGCTCTGATAATCGCCAGAGACGAACCCCCCAAGGTCGTGCAACCACCTCCGGTAGCACAATCACCCCCGACTACCCAAACACGCCCGACTGCCCCTTCAGGGAAAAAGAAGGACAAGACCCCCTTCCCCCCTCTACCGACTACCTCCGCCAAAAAGACAGTCCCAAAGACAAAAACAACTAAAACAGCCACGACCACCAAGAAAGCCGACCCACCGCGCCCCCTTATGGAATCCAGTATTTCAAAGCCGATAACACGCTCGCTCTCCGCAGTCAAGACTGCACCAACCCTCTCCACCGCCCAACCTCCCTCAGAGGCAATGGAGACCCACGCTTCCACCTCCACTGGTGGTGACACCTTCGTCACCCCCAGCGACCGAAACTTAAAACGCGCCCGCTCCAATGTCAGCAATGACAGTGAAACTTCAGGGCCTGCTACCAAGAACAGGTTCTCCTGTCTCCAGGTAGATGACACCCCCCCCGACACCCAAGCCGATTGCGATGACGGCATGGACACTACCAGCCCCCCAATCGATACTAACGCCCCCCTCTCGAACTCCCAGGGTGCATCACACCCAACATATACCTCCGCCAGCCGAATCCCCCCTATTGTCCTACGGACAAAGGAAAACTGGCCAGCTATTAACCGTTTGATCCATCAAGAACGTAAAATCGCCACAACTAAAATTCGCACTCTCGTGGATGGCATCTCCATCCAGCCAGCCACCGAGACAGACTACCGGGCCCTCAGCCGTTTACTTGAGGAAAAATCCCTCCCCTCACACTCATTCTCCCTCCCCCAAGATAAACCACTCAAAGTGGTCATCCGTGGTCTTCCGATCACAATCACCCCTGCCGAGGTCAAGGAAGACCTCGAATCTCAACATTTCGAAATTCAGTCCGTTTTCCAGATGCGCCAAGGTCGCGACAAAAAACCCATGCCACTATACCTTGTCCATCTAACCCACAATTCAGATGCCAAGAGAATTTTCGACATGACTTCGGTCCTGTCAATAAACACCCGCACCGAAACTCCCCACAAACGTACAGAGGTCGGTCAATGCCACCGTTGTCAACGGTTCGGACACGCCCAAACCCTCTGCCGCGCCCCCCCCAAATGCGTCAAATGCGCAGGGGATCATCTCACTCAGGCTTGCCAAAAAATCCGCGAGGACCCCGCCACCTGCGCTAACTGCACAGGAAACCACCCCGCAAACTATAAAGGTTGCGTTATGTTCCCCAAGCCCAAGCGGCGAGAACTTTCAGCCCGCGAAGCATCTTCCCGCTTCGCTGGCCGCCCCACTTACAATTACCCCTCCTCCCAAGGCCCCAATCGACCATCCTATCTAGGAGTCGCTAGCCAGCATGCCCCTCACAGGGAAGCAACACATCCCACCCCCACGCCCACCACCTCCTACGATGAGGCTCCCTCCCGACAAACAAAAGCAATTTTTGAACAACTTCGTAATTTCAATGCCAATGCTGAACTCGTCCGCAATATTGAAATAATCATGAACGCCAAAGCCACTAATTTCACACCCGTTAATGTCTAAACCCAGATTCCAACCCACCACTTTGCAGACGGCTTTTTGGAACGCCAACGGCCTTTCAGCCAAACGAAATGAACTTCTCGCGTTCGCGCACCATCACGACCTTGATGTAATCTTGGTCAACGAAACCCACTTCAGAGCTGGCCAACTGGCAAAACTCCCTTGCTACTCACTTTATAGGAATGACCGTGACGGACGCGGCGGCGGAACCGCAATTTACGTAAAATCATCCATCGAACACGTCGCAATACCGACCCCCGACCTAGAGTACCTTGAAATCACTACGGTGAGCATCCACACCGCACATCACGGTTGGTTGCAAATCTCCTCCGTCTATAATCGCCCTCAGCAACGCATCCTCAAAGAGGACCTAGAAACCCTCCTCGAAAGCCCCGACGCGAAGATCATCGCCGGCGATTTCAATGCTAAACACTCCAACTGGTTGTGCAAACACACAAACCATGTAGGACGCGACCTACTTTCACTAGCAGACGAGCTGGACTTCGCGATCATCGCTCCCACCTCCCCCACCCACTTTTCTAACGCAGGTACGCCGTCCATCTTGGACATAGCCATTTTCAAAGACGTACAACTCCAATACGATATCTCCACCAGCGAAGAACTAAACTCAGATCACTACCCGGTCCTTCTGACACTCGGACCGTTGTTACCCCCAAAGGGCCCTCCCACGAGAACGACAACAGACTGGACCTCTTTCAAAGACAATCTGTCAAAAAACCTTGGACCAATCCCATTCTTTGAGTCCCCCACTGACCTAGACCAATTCATTGCCAAATTCCAAGACAACATCAAAAAATCCGTTGACGAAACCTCTTTTCAAGTTAACACCACGGACGTCAGAGACAAACTCACTCCCTCCCTCAAAGATCTTATCAGAGCCAAAAACCGAGCGAGGAAACTCGCTCGGCGAACTCGCAACCCTGATGACCAAAGGTCATACAACCGGCTCAAAGAGCAAGTAGACGTTAAAGTCAAAGAATTTCATGACAATGAATGGTTAGACACCATTAACTCCCTTTCATTTAAAGACATGTCCGCATGGCGCATGGCCGCCGCCCTCCAGGGAAAAAAGAAAGTCACCATCCCAATTCTCTCCCGCCCTGACGGCACTATTGCCCGGAGCGATCTTGAAAAGGCTGAAATCTTCGCCGACAGCCTCCAAGCTCAATGCTCCCCCAACACCACAAGATTAGACCAAGACCATATTAATTCGGTCGAAAATTATGTCACCACCACCCTAAACACCTCCGATGACACACATATCACCCCCGCCTCCCTTCTGGAGGTCACCATTGCCATTAAACGCCTCAAAAAGAGGAAAGCCCCAGGTCCCGATGGCATCACCAATACTACCCTCAAAGAACTCCCCCAAAAAGCCAAAGTTGCCATCACCGGCATAATTAACGCATGTTTTCGACTCAACTACTACCCACAAATATGGAAAACCGCTGACGTAGTGGTAATCCCCAAACCCGGTCAAAATCTCAAACTTCCGAAAAGCTATAGACCAATCAGCCTGCTCCCTTCCATCGGAAAAGTAGTTGAAAAAGTCATTCTCATCCGTCTCCAAGAAGCCATGTTCGATAACAGTATTATTCAAAACGAACAATTCGGCTTCCGTGCTGGACACAGCACGACCCACCAAGCCCTCCGATTAGTTGAGCACGTCACGCAGGCACTCAACAAAAAAGAATTCACCGGCCTAGTACTACTCGACGTATCGAAAGCTTTCGATAAGGTCTGGCACGAAGGCCTCCTGTTCAAAATGCTTCAATCTAAAATTCAAATTCCACTAGTCCGACTAATTGCCTCCTACCTTCACGACAGAAATCTCCAAGTCAAACTCATGAACACCAGATCCACAAAGCGCCCCATTACCTCCGGGGTTCCCCAGGGTTCGATCCTTGCAGCTTCACTGTTTAACATCTTCATGAGTGACATTCCAACCCCCTTAGATCCCGCAACAAAAATTTCACTATATGCAGATGACACTGCAATATACACATCCTCAATCCACCCGGACATAGCCACAACCCGCCTCCAGGAGGCGATCACCGATCTCGGAAGGTGGTACGAAACTTGGCGCATCGAAGTTAACTCGAGCAAAAGTTCCGCGATCATGTTTCGAAATCGTTGCAAGCCTCACAACTCCAGTGTCTGGATGTTCGAGGAGCAAATCCCCTGGAAAACCAAGGTCAAGTACCTTGGCATTACCATGGACCGGCGCCTCAAATGGGACGCTCACATTTCCTCCGCAGCCGGTAAAGCCAAATGCCTCTTCAATAGACTGTTCGTCCTCATGAACGCAAAAAGTACCATGTCCCCCGCTAACAAACTAAGATTATACAAAGCCATAATCCGCCCGACAATGATTTACGCCTCCCCTGTCTGGGGATATGCACGCCCCAGGGCCATAAATAAACTTCAAGTCATTCAAAACAAAAATCTCCGAGCTATTTTCAGCGCCCCCTACTACGTCACTAACAGACGACTACATGCAGACGCCAAACTAGACCTCATTAACACTCTTAATCGTAAACATGCTACCAATCTCTACAACAAATCCAAATTCTCAGAAAACCCACTAGTAAACCAACTAGGTCAATACAACCCAGCTGACTTTCTCATTCCCCGTCCCAAATCACTCCTGACCACGGACAACTCCTGACCATAACTCACCCCCACACAGACTAATGTATGTTCATAGGTTTAACTTACACAAATTCTCTTCGAAAGTGAATTTATTCACTAGATTTGTGTAATTTTTCGATCAATTATCACAAGCTTCGTTAAATCACCCCCCATAGCATCACTATAATCCCACTAGTCGCCAATTCTGACTAGTTCCAAGTAGAAGCCACTCACTCCGAGGTCATCAATAGAAATTAATTCATAATTTCTTTCTTCGAATTAGGGACTCTACTATATCGGCAAACGTAAAAATTTTCTTTTTCTTCTCATATTACATATTCACAGTCACAGCTCAGGTTTTTACCAGTCAGTCCGCCAAGCGCCAATTCCCAGAGACCCACCGGTCTCTATAAATTCCAATGTCACTAATGTATTCTTTCAGATGAAGGAGAAGGCCGGCTGCGCCGGGATGCTCCATCAAATACATATCAGGTAAGGTAAGGTTACGGACCGGCAGTCGCTTGCTTGCATTCGACTACACCGCACGTCAATTTTTGCGCTCTTTAATTTTCACGAATTAAGTTCAAATAGCAATTTTCATTGCTTTTCTCTCAACGTAATTTAAAATAGAAGTGAATAGTGACACCTCAAGTTCCTTATCTATTTAAATTTCGCCGACAAAGCGTTTAAAAACGCTTATAAGTGACCCTCCCAGTTTTCCCGGCAAAAATAGAAACCATCTGTTAAGTGACGTAGCTTGCTACGTCACATTAATAAGATCGCGCGTTCTTTTGCCCCTTCCCCCTTCGAAGTCATCAGCCGATGTACAGCAGTGTACATAATCAGGTCAGTAAACTTTTATTAACCTAGGTTATTTTCAGATAATATTATCGCAACATAACGTAATATTTTCAAATCATCAAATTCTTTTCAAGTTCATTCTGATTAAAATTTATTTCATTCATCAAATTCTTTTCAAGTTCAAGTGCATTTAGATAAACTATTTCAAGTCAGCAAATTCTTTTGCATTCAGTTAAAATCAAGACCAAGTAGATAAATTTAAGGTTGCCTCACAACATTTTAAATATTTTACAGATTTTACAACATAATATTATTTTAAAAATTTATTTTTATTATTGAATTATTTGTAAAAATGACGACTGACAAAGACACGCTCCAACAAAACTACGAAAGTCTTCTCCTGCGATTTGACGAACAATTAGCCATTTCAACCTCCCAGGCTGCCACAATTGAACGCCTAAGCTTAGAAGTCAGCAGACTAACCGCTCTGATAATCGCCAGAGACGAACCCCCCAAGGTCGTGCAACCACCTCCGGTAGCACAATCACTCCCGACTACCCAAACACGCCCGACTGCCCCTTCAGGGAAAAAGAAGGACAAGACCCCCTTCCCCCCTCTACCGACTACCTCCGCCAAAAAGACAGTCCCAAAGACAAAAACAACTAAAACAGCCACGACCACCAAGAAAGCCGACCCACCGCGCCCCCTTATGGAATCCAGTATTTCAAAGCCGATAACACGCTCGCTCTCCGCAGTCAAGACTGCACCAACCCTCTCCACCGCCCAACCTCCCTCAGAGGCAATGGAGACCCACGCTTCCACCTCCACTGGTGGTGACACCTTCGTCACCCCCAGCGACCGAAACTTAAAACGCGCCCGCTCCAATGTCAGCAATGACAGTGAAACTTCAGGGCCTGCTACCAAGAACAGGTTCTCCTGTCTCCAGGTAGATGACACCCCCCCCCGATACCCAAGCCGATTGCGATGACGATGACGGCATGGACACTACCAGCCCCCCAATCGATACTAACGCCCCCCTCTCGAACTCCCAGGGTGCATCACACCCAACATATACCTCCGCCAGCCGAATCCCCCCTATTGTCCTACGGACAAAGGAAAACTGGCCAGCTATTAACCGTTTGATCCATCAAGAACGTAAAATCGCCACAACTAAAATTCGCACTCTCGTGGATGGAATCTCCATCCAGCCAGCCACCGAGACAGACTACCGGGCCCTCAGCCGTTTACTTGAGGAAAAATCCCTCCCCTCACACTCATTCTCCCTCCCCCAAGATAAACCACTCAAAGTGGTCATCCGTGGTCTTCCGATCACAATCACCCCTGCCGAGGTCAAGGAAGACCTCGAATCTCAACATTTCGAAATTCAGTCCGTTTTCCAGATGCGCCAAGGTCGCGACAAAAAACCCATGCCACTATACCTTGTCCATCTAACCCACAATTCAGATGCCAAGAGAATTTTCGACATGACTTCGGTCCTGTCAATAAACACCCGCACCGAAACTCCCCACAAACGTACAGAGGTCGGTCAATGCCACCGTTGTCAACGGTTCGGACACGCCCAAACCCTCTGCCGCCCCCCCCCCCCCCAAATGCGTCAAATGCGCAGGGGATCATCTCACTCAGGCTTGCCAAAAAATCCGCGAGGACCCCGCCACCTGCGCTAACTGCACAGGAAACCACCCCGCAAACTATAAAGGTTGCGTTATGTTCCCCAAGCCCAAGCGGCGAGAACTTTCAGCCCGCGAAGCATCTTCCCGCTTCGCTGGCCGCCCCACTTACAATTACCCCTCCTCCCAAGGCCCCAATCGACCATCCTATCTAGGAGTCGCTAGCCAGCATGCCCCTCACAGGGAAGCAACACATCCCACCCCCACGCCCACCACCTCCTACGATGAGGCTCCCTCCCGACAAACAAAAGCAATTTTTGAACAACTTCGTAATTTCAATGCCAATGCTGAACTCGTCCGCAATATTGAAATAATCATGAACGCCAAAGCCACTAATTTCACACCCGTTAATGTCTAAACCCAGATTCCAACCCACCACTTTGCAGACGGCTTTTTGGAACGCCAACGGCCTTTCAGCCAAACGAAATGAACTTCTCGCGTTCGCGCACCATCACGACCTTGATGTAATCTTGGTCAACGAAACCCACTTCAGAGCTGGCCAACTGGCAAAACTCCCTTGCTATTCACTTTATAGGAATGACCGTGACGGACGCGGCGGCGGAACCGCAATTTACGTAAAATCATCCATCGAACACGTCGCAATACCGACCCCCGACCTAGAGTACCTTGAAATCACTACGGTGAGCATCCACACCGCACATCACGGTTGGTTGCAAATCTCCTCCGTCTACAATCGCCCTCAGCAACGCATCCTCAAAGAGGACCTAGAAACCCTCCTCGAAGGCCCCGACGCGAAGATCATCGCCGGCGATTTCAATGCTAAACACTCCAACTGGTTGTGCAAACACACAAACCATGTAGGACGCGACCTACTTTCACTAGCAGACGAGCTGGACTTCGCGATCATCGCTCCCACCTCCCCCACCCACTTTTCTAACGCAGGTACGCCGTCCATCTTGGACATAGCCATTTTCAAAGACGTACAACTCCAATACGATATCTCCACCAGCGAAGAACTAAACTCAGATCACTACCCGGTCCTTCTGACACTCGGACCGTTGTTACCCCCAAAGGGCCCTCCCACGAGAACGACAACAGACTGGACCTCTTTCAAAGACAATCTGTCAAAAAACCTTGGACCAATCCCATTCTTTGAGTCCCCCACTGACCTAGACCAATTCATTGCCAAATTCCAAGACAACATCAAAAAATCCGTTGACGAAACCTCTTTTCAAGTTAACACCACGGACGTCAGAGACAAACTCACTCCCTCCCTCAAAGATCTTATCAGAGCCAAAAACCGAGCGAGGAAACTCGCTCGGCGAACTCGCAACCCTGATGACCAAAGGTCATACAACCGGCTCAAAGAGCAAGTAGACGTTAAAGTCAAAGAATTTCATGACAATGAATGGTTAGACACCATTAACTCCCTTTCATTTAAAGACATGTCCGCATGGCGCATGGCCGCCGCCCTCCAGGGAAAAAAGAAAGTCACCATCCCAATTCTCTCCCGCCCTGACGGCACTATTGCCCGGAGCGATCTTGAAAAGGCTGAAATCTTCGCCGACAGCCTCCAAGCTCAATGCTCCCCCAACACCACAAGATTAGACCAAGACCATATTAATTCGGTCGAAAATTATGTCACCACCACCCTAAACACCTCCGATGACACACATATCACCCCCGCCTCCCTTCTGGAGGTCACTATTGCCATTAAACGCCTCAAAAAGAGGAAAGCCCCAGGTCCCGATGGCATCACCAATACTACCCTCAAAGAACTCCCCCAAAAAGCCAAAGTTGCCATCACCGGCATAATTAACGCATGTTTTCGACTCAACTACTACCCACAAATATGGAAAACCGCTGACGTAGTGGTAATCCCCAAACCCGGTCAAAATCTCAAACTTCCGAAAAGCTATAGACCAATCAGCCTGCTCCCTTCCATCGGAAAAGTAGTTGAAAAAGTCATTCTCATCCGTCTCCAAGAAGCCATGTTCGATAACAGTATTATTCAAAACGAACAATTCGGCTTCCGTGCTGGACACAGCACGACCCACCAAGCCCTCCGATTAGTTGAGCACGTCACGCAGGCACTCAACAAAAAAGAATTCACCGGCCTAGTACTACTCGACGTATCGAAAGCTTTCGATAAGGTCTGGCACGAAGGCCTCCTGTTCAAAATGCTTCAATCTAAAATTCAAATTCCACTAGTGCGACTTATTGCCTCCTACCTTCACGACAGAAATCTCCAAGTCAAACTCATGAACACCAGATCCACAAAGCGCCCCATTACCTCCGGGGTCCCCTAGGGTTCGATCCTTGCAGCTTCACTGTTTAACATCTTCATGAGTGACATTCCAACCCCCTTAGATCCCGCAACAAAAATTTCACTATATGCAGATGACACTGCAATATACACATCCTCAATCCACCCGGACATAGCCACAACCCGCCTCCAGGAGGCGATCACCGATCTCGGAAGGTGGTACGAAACTTGGCGCATCGAGGTTAACTCGAGCAAAAGTTCCGCGATCATGTTTCGAAATCGTTGCAAGCCTCACAACTCCAGTGTCTGGATGTTCGAGGAGCAAATCCCCTGGAAAACCAAGGTCAAGTACCTTGGCATTACCATGGACCGGCGCCTCAAATGGGACGCTCACATTTCCTCCGCAGCCGGTAAAGCCAAATGCCTCTTCAATAGACTGTTCGTCCTCATGAACGCAAAAAGTACCATGTCCCCCGCTAACAAACTAAGATTATACAAAGCCATAATCCGCCCGACAATGATTTACGCCTCCCCTGTCTGGGGATATGCACGCCCCAGGGCCATAAATAAACTTCAAGTCATTCAAAACAAAAATCTCCGAGCTATTTTCAGCGCCCCCTACTACGTCACTAACAGACGACTACATGCAGACGCCAAACTAGACCTCATTAACACTCTTAATCGTAAACATGCCACCAATCTCTACAACAAATCCAAATTCTCAGAAAACCCACTAGTAAACCAACTAGGTCAATACAACCCAGCTGACTTTCTCATTCCCCGTCCCAAATCACTCCTGACCACGGACAACTCCTGACCATAACTCACCCCCACACAGACTAATGTATGTTCATAGGTTTAACTTACACAAATTCTCTTCGAAAGTGAATTTATTCACTAGATTTGTGTAATTTTTCGATCAATTTCCACAAGCTTCGATAAATCACCCCCCATAGTATCACTACAATCCCACTAGTCGCCAATTCTGACTAGTTCCAAGTAGAAGCCACTCACTCCGAGGTCATCAATAGAAATTAATTCATAATTTCTTTCTTCGAATTAGGGACTCTACTATATCGGCAAACGTAAAAATTTTCTTTTTCTTCTCATATTACATATTCACAGTCACAGCTCAGGTTTTTACCAGTCAGTCCGCCAAGCGCCAATTCCCAGAGACCCACCGGTCTCTATAAATTCCAATGTCACTAATGTATTCTTTCAGATGAAGGAGAAGGCCGGCTGCGCCGGGATGCTCCATCAAATACATATCAGGTAAGGTAAGGTAAGGTTACGGACCAGCAGATGCAGCTCGTCTTTCCTACATGTAACATCGTAAAACGTAAAAGATAACTGCCTCATACCGCGACTATACTTTTTAATGCTATTTCAAGGTTCTCTCACATCCCGGTTTCATTTATCCCGGTTTTCTTGATGGGTGGCGCTTCTTGTATGTTTAGCCTAGTAACCAGAGTCAAAACCGCTCTGGAGGGGTGCAACGCGGAGCGGCGCCCCGGAAGAGTAGGTTTTGACGATGGATTACCCTCCCTATCGAATGCACACCCCAAAAATTGAAGAAAAAAAAATTTTATTTTTTCACTTTTTCGGCAATACACGTGTTATTTTCCATTTTGTTTGCGAATATTTATTACTAATATCTACTAATCACACCCCCACCTTCCCGAATTTCAAAAAAAATTTCTAATCAGAGCGAAAAAATTTCACTCCATTTCAAGGTACGACGGGCGAACGATGTGACATCGACCCATGGTGTACCAGTGGCCCGTACAAATGCAACTTTCTTATTTTCACACTTTTTTCGGATTTTTTTTATGATCACCTCCGCGACGACAAAAGTTATACATTCGGATCAAAACATACCCAAAAAGGCCGTTAATTACCCAAAATTTTGCTAAATCACATGTTAGGGGCGTGTCCGTAGTTCTCGAAACCACGCAAAAAATAGGCCGACAACCTATCCCGGGCACCGCATAGTGTTTTTACTTAAATTTCGGTATTATTTCCTATTTAAACTCAATAATCCTTTTATTACATTGTAGCTAATGGCTTTTTGGTTCGAAATATCAAGCCATTTCTATAGGGAAATTTCAATTTCGCAATCTACGTTAGGCCTCCAGACCCTATATCACTGTCACTATCACAAATAATAATAAATTCACTCCTTACAGTGTCGTGGTTAACTGGAAATCAGTGTTACTAACTTTATACCAACAATTACCAAATTTGATTGGATAAAAAATTTAAAAATTTAAAATTTAAACACCCACCATTCCACTTATAATTTTAAAGGTTTGTTAAAAGTTTTATGAAACTGGGCATTAATCTATCATATTATAAGTGTACTGGCCAAAAATCTAAATATACTAAATATATATAATCTTTATATAACAAATTATAGTCTATTAAATTTTGAAAAAAAGTTCAAAAAAAGTTTTCGAGGTGGGGGTGCTAGTTTTACGTTAACTCAGCACCCCCACCAAAGATATGCGTTTTACCGCGAAACCGTAGAAGCAAAAAATTCGCGAATGCTGCAACTAATTTGCGAATAATTAGCAAAAAATTATGGCATAATTTTTTTTGTTTTTAAATGTGGGGTGCTAGCTTTACCCGGGTCCAATAATCGCAACATGATATACAAGAAATGGTAATTTTTTGCACCATTTTTAACATTGCAAATAGTGTTACAAATCTCGATATTTTACAACATTGAAAATGGTGTAATATATGTCGATTTTTGTTTCACCATTTTCGACATAAAAAATGGTGTTTGAAATGTCGATTTTCGTATGTGATGTGCTTTTAAGTTGTGGCGTTTCTTCACGGAATTATCACCGCAACAGCAACGCGGGTCCGGAAAATACTCAAAGATTCAGCGAGTACAGGTTTCAGCTGCGGAGATTGACACTCGCTCCGCTACTCTACGCTCGTGCAATCTCCTTGCTAAAACCTGTACTCGCTGAATCTTTGAGTATTTTCCTCATCCTTGTACTGTATCGTGCGAATATCGATCCATAAAGATAAGTAAATTAAATCAGATACACTAAAAAATTTTAATTTTTTAAAACTTTATATTTTATATTACGTCAACACGTATTTTCGAATATTCAAAATATCAAGAATTATTGTAAAGCTGTTCCGGTCAGTGCAAATAAGATTGTTATCTTTCTACTTGGGTGTTCGTTTCAATTAATATAATTATGTATTTTAAAATTTCAATTTAATATTTCAATTTTTATACGATATCATATAAGATAGTTATTATCAACAACCATAACGACACGAGATAACCATACAGCAATATCTTGTTGTGGTTTTTGTCTATAAATATTACAAAAATTTTAATATTGTTAACCATTGTGATACCCCTATGTAGCTTGAAGGTTTGAATGGGTAGGTCGTGCGCGTATTTTTTTGATAGAAAATTTACGCTGAGTTGAATTTTCTTTAAATAAAGAACATTAATTTTAATTTGATGAAGTGATTTATTGAAGTGTGGAATTATAATTAAAAATTTGGAAGCAGCACAAGTAATTGGATTGAATATGAAGTTGAAAAGAAAATTTTAGCTATCGCGCAGATGTAAAAGTAAAAATATAAGAAAAATGTGCATACTTATTATGGTATCCTTAAAAAAATATTTGGTTGGGAATGAAATTTAATTTAGAACAAAATTGGGGACACCCGATAATTTAAGCAATATTTTTGTCAAATCCTAACAGCCCCCATATGTTGAAGGAAATCACTATAATATTTAAAAAGTAAATTCACATAAACTCAGAAAAAATTTAATTAACGTTCAATTTAAATTTATTGAACTCAAATTTTTCAACACAAACAGAAATTATTATTTTGCAAGATATGCTTTCGCTTAAATTTTTTGAACAATGTCTCAAAAGATAAATAATATAATGGTTAATTTTTACACAAATAAAACATGTAGAAAGATACACTTCAAATTAAAAAAAAAGAAGTTTATTAAAAGTCCATTGATCTGCTATGAAGGATTGAAAATTTAAAAAAATATATGACAACTTCCAATAAATCAAAAATGGGTAAATTATTTAAAAAACGTAGCTTTTTTTCTTACCAATATATCTTCGGGCGAAATTTCTTCAGTAATATTGCAAATTTCTATGTCGTTCATCGTGAATTTAGTTAAATTCAAAAAATATCAGTGAACCGCACTTCAACCACTTAAATCAAAAACTAAAAAAGTTTTGATGATTGATAATTCAATTTTCAATACCAAACGGAATGTTTGAAATCGAAGACGAACTTGATGCAAATGAATATGAAGAAAAGAGTTTTTCACGATACGACTGATAAATTACCATCAGCAATGCATACGAGGGCACTTCAAATAGGTTACAGCTAAATAATTACCAAAAGGTGTATTAAATGGGATTGATATCACTTGAAAAACACTTTTGAGTTTCAATTAATAACGTTTTTTAATTGATATACTAAAACGGAAGGAAAGTATATGAGCAACCAATTTATATTTTACTTTCAGAAACATCCTCGTAATATGTACAAATAAATAAAAATTGCATTGCTTCATAACAATAATAATTATATTAATCGCTTCGTACGTTAATATTAAAAAATATTCTTTTTATTGAATTAATTTTGTTATTTAGACCACCGGCATTCATCTTCTTTTTCATATTTTCTTCTGCAAATTAATGATGCAGTTAAGTTTATCACAATACCAAAATAATTCAAGTAAAATTCAGAAAAAGCAATTGACTGCAGGAAAAATCTTCAAAATAGGATAAAGTGTTAAATTTCGATGTTAAATATTATTTAAATTACTTTTTACCGAAATTTTCAAATTTGTTATCAAGATGTATTGTTATCAAAATGATTGATTACGATCCTAGTTTCGTTCGAAATTAAATTTCATTCACAACTAAATAATTTTTAAAAGATACCATAATAATTACGCACATTTTTCCTGTATTTTTACTTTTACATCTACGCGATAGCTTAAATTTACTTATCAACTTCGTATTCAATCCAATTATTTGTGCTCCTTCCAAATTTTGCAAATATCACCTATTTTTAATTTTAATTCCACCGTTTAATAAATCACTTCATCAAATTAAAATATTCTTTATTTAAAATAAATTCAACTCGGTGAAAATTTTTTATCAATAAAATACGCGCACGACCTCCTTACTCAAATCTTCAAGCGACATAGGCGTATCACAATGGTTAAAAATATTAATTTTTTTTAAATATTTACACAAAAACCTCAGTAATATATTGTTGTGTTATCTTATAAAAATAATATATCTTATAAAAATTATAACTTTTAATTGAAATTTTAAAATACATTAATTGAAACGAACACCCAAGTAGAAAGATAACAATTTTATTTTCACTGACTGGAACAGCTTTACAAAAATACTTGATATAGATTAATCTAATGTTCTAAAATACGTGTCGACGCAACAAAAATATAAAGTTTAAAAAAATTTATAATTTTTATAATACCTTAAGTAATTCTCTTATCTTTATGGATCGATATTCTACCGAAAACTTCTTAATCTTCTTTGCTTTTCGATATTCGCGCATTTCATGTACAGTTGCCTGCCAGATCTATCATCCCATTCAAATACTGCTTCCAAATATTTCTACTTTAATCTCACAATTGCGAACACTTATAGTGTGAGAAAATTGGGCACATTTTGATCAAACAAATTCATCACATCAAACAGATGTGAAAGAACAGAAAATAAAGTTATACTAAAAGACTTTTGACTTTTGACTTTGGAGATGAAGTGTATACACTTCCCGCGGTTCGGAGCCCGCGTTAAGCAGTAGGTCCCCTATGTGTGTGATAATACTTCAAACGCATAACACATACATATGAGAGAGGTTGCCAACGTCCGGGGGACCGGATATGGCACACGAAGAAGAAGAAAAGACTTTTTACAAAAATTTGATGGTATGCATAACAAAATATTGAGAAAAGATTGCAGGAGAAAAACTATTAATTTTTTTGCTTGGATTCCTAAAGCTGACGGATTTGAATTAGTTTTATGAAAATCTTAAATAAAGATCATGTAATAAAGTAATAATTATAAATAGTAGGGGAATGTCGTATAGGTTGGGACGCCGTATAGGTTGGGACAGCGGAATATCTGCGTTGTTGGTAGTCGTGACACCTATATTATGACTATTCCATAATATAGGAATAGTCATTAAAAGTTTGGTTATAACCTAATGTTTCATCTGCATTAGAACGAAGACGCCGCACAGTGGGACAAGAAGATTACCCCATCATAGAAAATGAAGAAAATCAACAGATAGAAATACCAACTTACGAAGAAGTTACCGAAATAATAAAAAGGCTTAGAAACAGAAAATCTCCGGGTAAAGATGGTATAAACGCCGAATTGCTCAAGAATGGTGGAGAAATCCTACAACAAAGAATACATGAACTTATAGAACAAGTATGGTTAGAAGAAAAAATGCCACAAAAATGGAACGAGGGCGTAATAGTGACAATTAAAAAGAAAGGAGACTTTGAAAAATGTGAGAACTACAGGGGCATTATACTGTTAAATACAACCTACAAGATTCTGTCATCACTAATAAACAAAATATTGAAGAAATTTTCTAAAGGAATAATGGGTGACTACCAATGCGGATTTGTGGAGGGCAAGTCGACAGTGGACGAAATATACGTGCTAAAAGAAATTCTAGAAAAAAGTCACGAACATAACATAGACTTGCACATGATCTTCATAGATTTCAAACAGGCACTTGATAAAGTTAACAGACAAGAATTGATAAAAACAATGCAAGAAATGAAGATTCCGAGTAAGCTAATACGATTAACACGAATGACCCTCGAAGAAACTACAGCTTGTGTCAGAACAACAAACGGCGATACAAAGGACTTCCAGGTAAATAGCGGAGTAAGACAGGGATACGCGATGTCATCAACCCTGTTTGATCTGTTTCTAGAAAAAATAACCAGAAGCATAGAAATCAAAGATACTATAAGCAGCAGGGAAATGCAAGTGATTGCCTATGCAGATGATGTAGTCATAATATCAAGAACTTTAGGAAAATTAACTGAAACCGTCAAAAACATCAAAGACACAGCTGAAAAAATGGGACTATCAATAAATCAAGAAAAACAAAATACATGAAATGTCAAAGGAAAAATACGAACAAAACAAATAATCTAAGAACAGCAGCTGGAACTTACGAAGAGGTAAACAGTTATGTATATCTGGGTGTGCAAATAAATAATAGAAACGAGCGACATGAAGAACTAAAAAGACGAATACAACTAGGAAACAAGGCGTATCACACAAATAAACACCTACTGTGCGATAAACAACTGTCAAAGGCAACCAGAATCAAGATCTACAAAACTTTAATAAAGCCAATCCTCACGTACGTAGCTGAAACCATATGTGCTTTAGTAAGAGGGAAGAAGAGGAGATGAGAATTTTCGAGAGAAAAATATTGAGAAAAGTAATAGGATTACACCGAGTCAATGAACAAGAAGCGAGACCAAAGATGAATCATGAGTTGCTGCGTGAGATTGACAACGAAGACATCATACGAACAATTAAGTCAATCAGAATAAGATGGATGGGACACGTGATGAGAAACAACGAGAACTCGATCATTAAACGAATAACGAAGTGGAGACCTATGGAGGACCATACCAGAGGGAGACCCAGGGTGAGATGGCGGGACCAGGTTGAGAATGATCTGAAGAGTATGGAGGTCGAAAAGTGGCAACAGAAAACAACGAATAGACAGGAATGGAGAAGAACTGTAACAAAAGCAAAAACAGACATAAGAATATAAATGTATTAGAATATGGGGACTAATCCACCCCAAAAAAATAAAAACGGATATGTAAAGTCTCGCAAGAGACTCGCTAAATTCCAGCAGGAATAAAAAGCGTGTATTATTATATTAATATAATAAATAACTAATTAATAATAAACCTTTGCAAAATATACTCGTTTCATATAATAAATTATTATATAGTGCTATTCAAAGGGATTGTCTTCTTAAACACCTGGATTATCCTTTAAATTTTTTGGACCACCCTGTATGAATTGCTTCGAAAAATGAACATAATTGTATCTAGCGAAGAGATTTGTAAAATTTGGTACAATGTTTAAAAGCGACTGTTTTCTTATACTCAATACCCATTAGGGAAAAAAAATTAAAGCTCAATATTCTTTAAAACATAACCAAAAAGCCCAAAAACTAATTAAATTTCAGATTTCAACAATACCGTTCCGTAGCGTACTTTTATAAATTACATGCTCTTTAATACAAGTTTAGAATTACTAAAATATCACAATATACTTCAATTTCAAAGTTTCAAACTAAATGTTTCAAACAAAAAAATCGCGCTAATCCGGGTCACGGATGGCCCACCGAAAATTTAGTAGTGTTCTAGTGTGCGTGGGTTAGTGGTGTATTCATACATTATGGAGAGGAATCTCTAAATTGCTTTTAATTTTTTCATTTAATAGCACGTTTTAGCTCTCTTGCCCCACTGTGCGTCGTGTTCATTGTGTGTATGCCAAGCAAGTCGTAAATTTTCTTTAAAAAAACATCTTTAAAGTAGTTTCTACGCGCAGAAATTTTACAAAATTTAAATCAATTATTTCAAGTAAGTATGTTCAATGTGTCTTGTATTTAGTGTATTTTCATTGTGTGAAAGAGCAATTTAAATGAGGTATTGCAGGAAGTAATTTTTAGACTTTTTACAAAGTGGCTATTTTGTAAAGGTTGGGACACCACTTTTTTTTATTCCAAGACGCTGCAATGCCAGTTAATCTGGCTTAACATCGATTTTGTCTTCGATCGGACCTTTGCAAGTATCAACTCCAGCCAAAAAATCAAATCGTGGACGAAAGCCGATGAAAAGTAGTATTTTGACGTCGCCTGAAAACATTTCCGAATTGAAGGAAAAGCAAACTAAACAAATAAATTGTTTCTTTGAAAGTTTCTAAAATATTATAATCATAATACCACGCAGTTTTACTTCATTTTTTACCTTATTTTTCAGATTTTTGATAGTGTCCCAACCTATACGGCAAATTTTTTTTCGGCTAAAAAAGTTCCCTTCATTAAAATAGATATAACTTTTGAGTCGTTGGCGATATCAAATAACTTTCTACAGCAAAGTTGTAGCCAATGATCATACCTTCTTATTGGTTTATAGAAGTTAACATTATTGCCATCCGTTTCAAAACTACACACCAAAAACGAAACCCGTCCCAACCTTTACGACATTCCCTTAAATAACCAAAAACAATGGAAGAAGTAAATAACAAGGCAAGGTGCGAAATACAGAAAATTAAACTAAAAAAGTCTTTTGTTTTTGTTTATATTCCTGAATTTGCTTTAGTTTCTTTGATTCATTTTAATCGTTTGATTATTGCAACACATGTTCACATTTTCTTGTCTTAACCTTTATTATGAGTAGCATTTGCATCTCTTATAAGTAGAGATGAGATTTTTAGGTCGTATAAATGTTATACCAGAGAGCGTTAAAGGGTTAATTGATACACGGCCCCGTTCGAAAGTTATGCTGTATGAAAAAGAAAGAAGAAACGGGGCCGTGTATCAATTAACCCTTTAACGCTCTCTGGTATAACATTTATACGACCTAAAAATCTCATCTCTACTTATAAGTGTTGACTTGTTGAAAATACAGCACCCATCATGGTATTGCTTATATATTGAATTTATGCAGTAATGAAGAATTATAGAATGCAATGTAAAAATATTTTTTTAAACTTTATTCGTGCAATTGTAATTTTTCGGAATTTTTCGTTGACTGCTTCAACTAGTTTTACGAATATGACCAAAAAAATTCTAGTTTGAATTTCTCATGTTTAATGGACCAGGAAAATTGCTTATGTAAATGAATAAGAACATTTATTTTTTACTTTTACAACCCAGATTACACATTTTAACACTAAATTTAAAAATACTAATTATATGTATAGTAAAAAAAATACGAAAATGGTTTAACCCTACAGTGGAAAAATTTCTTTGGCTACTAAAACAAAATTTCACTGAAAATATAACGTCAGACTCGGAATAGATTCAAGGATTAAATATTATCTAAAGATTTTTTGTATTACAGATTAAGAAAACAGGTGAAAACTTTTTTCTTACAAGCCACTGCATAGGTACTAATAAAAAACTGTATTTTGTTAAAAAATTAAACTACTACTAATTTACTAGTAATATAAAGGGTCTACCAATAAGAAGTTTGTTTTTAAATTTTAAAAGAAACACTCATTTTGTATGAAAATTCTATAATTATTTATTGAAATATGATGTAGAGACTTGAAAATTTATGAGTGAAAAATAATATCAGGAAAATGTCCACCACGATTATATTTGCAGACGTCAATCCTTTTAACAAAGTTTACAAGCACATTTCTGCATAATTGTGGATCTATTTCACGGATGACGTCTTCGATATTGGTTTTGAACTTTTGAATTGTTGTGGATTATTCTTATAAACATTGTCTTTCACATAGCCCCACAAAAAGAAGTCTAAAGGCGTTAAATCGCAAGATCTGGGTGGCCAGTTGACATCACCACAACCCAGCACCATGTTCAGAGATCCAATTAGCAAATCTACCACGGTGAGAATGATCTGTTGGCTTTAATTCTTGCACCAGTTGAACCTTATAAGGCTTTAGGGCCAAATCCTTCCGGAAAATTCACCATGTGGTCATTGTGGATAGGCCCAATTGTTGAGAACGTCGTGAAACCGATAAATTTGGGTCTTCTGCATCACTCTCACTTACTGCAGTAGTATTTTTGGTTGAACGGCCTGCACGAGCACGTATTTTTGTTGTTACGTTTGCTACTGAACCGATGGACTCAAATTTTTTCACTAACTTCGCAATGGCAGTCTCCGATGGCCGATCTTGATGACCAAAAATATTGAAAATTTTACGAAATATAGTTTTCACAGAACTACCATTTTCATAATGGTTTTTAATTATTTTCATACGATTTTCGAGCGAAATTAAAGACATTATAACAAATTCTAAACCTTCTACTGTGCATATGTCAAAAAACTGAATGACAGAACTCTCAACATAACCTAATTCTACCAAATTTAAAAACAAACTTCTTATTGGTAGACCCTGTACAACAAAAAAATCATAAAAAAGCCTTATTAAATAACAATAACGCAAAAATTTTCAGTAAAATCTAAACTCTTCTTATTGTAATTTGACTGAATGAACCTAATACTGACAAGTTATGCTTTAAAGTAGTGTAGATTTATAATTTTGAAGTTTTCCACGCTATTAAATATAAAAAAGTAATCTATAAACACTGTACTAGGGGCAACAACATAACTAGGTGGGAAATTTATTTTTAATAATTTTTCTACGAAAGGGTTGAACAGGACGACCACACAGGCGGCTTAATGTTACATTGCATATAATAGAAAACATTAAAAATACTTATTAATCAATATTTCAAAAATTAAAATTAATTATCGGTAGCTATGCAAAAATAAACCAACACATACGCAAATGCGTGGCTTGATTCCATTTTGTATAACTATACGATACATACTTGCATTCTGCACCTTCAAAAAGTTTCATGACCTGTATATGAATACGAAGCCTAATCCTGCTTTTAAATCAAAAGTGAAGGAGGGACTCCTTGCTGCTCAAGCTTCCTCAGTACTGGTTGAAAATCAGCTTGCTGAACCGGCTACCTGTTGAACATTTTGTTTATATAATATGTACATATATTTTGCATCTATTGTATTTACTTATTCAATAAATATTGTTATTGTTAAAATAAATTATGAATATTAAGATATTAAAATTCTGTCCTTATATGTTATATGAAAACACAGTTGTATTGAAATTTATTCCAAAGCAATGAACTTTTAAA
Source organism: Podabrus alpinus (assembly GCA_932274525.1). Lineage (NCBI taxonomy): Eukaryota > Metazoa > Arthropoda > Insecta > Coleoptera > Cantharidae > Podabrus > Podabrus alpinus. The sequence continues at coordinate 14,248,289 of OW026455.1, forward strand.
AATATAGTTTTATTTATACAGAAAAATTTAACATAATTATTTGTTGTTCTGTTACATACCAAGTTGTTAGGCTGGTGTCAAGATCTGATCCTCCGGAGTGGTAATTTTACAGAAATTCATGATCTTTGAGTACATGTTGATAACCTAAAATGAAACCATATGCATTACATATAGGCCAGCCGTTAAGATTTAAATTCGGCAATAATTCCAGGAAATTATTCTAATCACGTTATGTCTATGCTGTGGTCTAACACTAAGTTTTTACCCCTTTGACGAGGTATGTGTTCGATGCCATATTGGAAAAATGATGTTAAAACTAATTTCAACAGCTAAAGTACACCAACTAAAGTTGATTTTCCGACGAAATGAGTTATTTTCAATATTGTTCATGATAAAATTCCCTAGAGAAAGGTTCTAATAATCATATTCTTCGTAAAATCAACCCTTTCAGAATCATAATCGCGAGAAACGCAGCTTCCCTTTCGATACATAACATATATGTATACTTGTTTCCACGCCACCTTATTGGAGAGCATTTCGGTGCGTTTTTTAACACCAGTTTTTAACAAAAGGTTGTTTTTAGGGCTGCATCTTGATATCTTATGGTCTATTCTTAATGGTCTATCTATTAATCTTGATGACTTATAGCCAGTTTCACGAACGTTAATTAAGGTTTATAATTATGTGAGAGTGAATATAGGCGAGAGTGCGTAATAGTTTGAGTTTTCTAGAGCGAAATTGAGTGATTGGAAAATTAAGAATTATCTGAATAAATCAGACCTTTTTAACAGGAGTGCTGGTATTCTCTGTGAACAGTGAGTCAGGTCTGAAAACTTGAAGAGAAGGCGAAAAAATCAGCGGAAGGTTAGTTTCACATTGATAACAAGTTTATTATAAATCGACCGTATTAATAAAGTACGAGTGAACTGAAGTTGGTTGTAAACAAACATTATAGTCCTTCCGCAACAATAAAGTTTTGGGAAACTTACTGGAGCAGAAAACCACACTGCATCCTTCCGAGGGGTTGACCCGAGGATCCGTGTGAGGCGGGCGAGTGAGTCGTAAATTTATATGAGCGGAGAACCAAAGAAACGTTATAGAGAAGAGGAGGGAAGAGAGGAGGAAGAGGAATTAATTTTTGGAAGAAATAAGAAAACAATTAGGTCTCCGGAACAAAAACTAGCTGAAGTAGAGAGAAATAAAAAACAGGGATTTCCTACAATGGAAATGAACGAAGTGAGAGAAATGTTTAAAGACATGATGCTGGAGTTTAGCAAAAATTCAGCCGAGCTTAAACAGGAAATGCAATTTAGTTAAATGAACTAAAAGAGGCGTTTCAAAACAAGGAGAAAAAATGGGAGAAGGAAAAAAACGAAATGAAGGCAAGAATAGAGAAACTCTGGAGGAAAAAATAGAAAACGACGAGAAAGCTAAGAGAAGAAACAATATAGTAGTTAAGGGGGCTGTTTTCTCTAATGACAGATTGTTACAAGAGCTGGAAACCTTCCTAGAGATGGAACTACAGGTGAAATCTAAAATAGTAAAGGCATACAAGCTTGGAAGAAGCGAAAACAATGTTGTTTTGGTGGAAGTGGAATCATGGCTTAAGAAAAAAGAAATATTGAAGAACAAATCAAGATTGGGAAGTAAGAATATATATATAGATAATGATCTGACGGTGGAAGAAAGGAATATCCAAGGAAAATTGAGAGAAATAGCCAAGAAACAAAGAGAAGAGGGTAAGAATGTGAAAGTGAAGTACCAAAAACGTGTAGTTAATGGAAAGGAATAGACCTGGAATAAATGGCAACAAATACTGGAACGGAAGGAGGAAGATAATGATAATGCAAAAAACTAGTAAAACAAGAAGAACCGGACGGAAAAGCGAAGACGACTTTAATGGCAATGAAAACTGAACAACGAGATATGGCGCCACGACGGAAAGATAAAGATGGAAATTGGGTGAATGCGAGAAAAAGGAAGAGGAGAGAGGCAAGTGGTTGGAAGATAGGAACATGGAATGTAAGGACGATGCTAAAGAGTGGTAAAGCTGCAGAAATTGGTCGAGAACTTGCAAGATATAAAATCAATGTGGCCGCTGTACAAGAAATTAGATGGGGAGGGAAAGGAGAGGTTGATACTAACGGATACGTATGCTTGTACTCCGGGGAAGAGAAGCAGGGAAGGAATGGGGTGGGATATTTTGTGCAAAAGGAAATGAAAAAGAAAATTATGCAGTTCGAACTAATAAATGGAAGATTGGCCTACCTTAGAATAAAGGCAAAACCGGTAAATGTAAGCCTGATAAATGTATACGCACCAACAGAAGAAAAACCCGACAACGAGAAGGATACTTTCTACAACGAATTAGAAGCACTCGCAGAAAAGGTGCCCAAAAGAGACATGCTGGTTGTGATGGGGGATGCAAATGCTCAGATTGGAAAAGAGGATTATTTGACCGATGTGGCGGGAAGATTTACGATGCATGACGTAACAAACGATAATGGGCAACGACTGTGTAACTTGGCGGCATCACATGATCTGATCATAAGTAGCACAAAGTTTAAACATATAAGGCATTGCATAAGATTACATGGATGAGACCGGGGTCAAATGGCGAGGATGGAAATCAAATAGACCACATATGCGTATCACGGAAAAGTGCGGCGACAATAAGCGATGTGCGAACGTATCGAGGGGCAAATGCGGATTCGGACCAATTTTTGGTGGTGGCAAAGGTTGTGCAAAAAATGATGAGAGAAGAAGGAAGTGAGAGAAGAATAAAACTAGCAATAGAAAAGTTCGGTAATTTTGCAGTTAAAGAAGAATATGTTCAGGAAACGAATACAATAATTGACAGCGTGGAAAAGGAAGAGAATATAAATAAAGAATGGGAAAATATCAGAAAGGTCATGCAGGAAAGTACGAAGAAAATAGTAGGACATAGAAGAAGGAAGATAAACAAGAGGTGGTTCGACGAAGAATGTGAAGAGTTGATAGACGACAAAAGAGAAGCTAGAATAAAATGGTTGAAGACGAACAAAGTAGAAGATATATGAAGATATATAACGAAAAAAGAAAGGCAGCATATAAAATATGCAAAAAGAAAAAGAATCAATGGTTGAATGATTTGATGAGGGAAATAGATGACGCCAGCAAGACAAATAATTCAAGGACGCTCTATATGAAAATTAAACAACAAAAAACAAAAGTACTTTGAAGACTAGAACTATGAAGGATGAGAAAGGACAAGATGGCAGTTCCGAAGATGAATTGAAAGAAATATGGAGAAGATACTTTGAGAACCTTTTAAATGGAGGTGAAGAACAAGATGACAAACAAGAAACCATAAGAGCAGGAACCGAAGGGAAAATTGTAACAGAGCCAACATATGAGGAATTCGAAGCCATAGTGAATAGGCTGAAAAATGGTAAGGCGCCTGGAAGAGATGAAGTACATGCAGAAATGATAAAAAATTCAGGAGAAAGAGTACACCAGAGACTTCACGAATTATTACTAGAGATATGGAGAAAGGAGAAGATGCCGGATGAATGGAGAATTGGATGCATAGTACCGAAACACAAGAAGGGAAACTTGGAGGAGTGTGGTAATTATAGGGGAAGAACCCTGCTCCAAGTAAGTTATAAGATATTGTCCACACTCATTCATGAAAGATTGAAGGAAGAGCCAGAAAGTATTTTAGGAGATTACCAACACGGATTCAGAACGGGGAGATCAACAGTAGATGCAATACACATTATGAAACAAATTACAGAGAAAGCATACGAACATGATATAGAATTGCATCTGCTGTTTGTGGATTTTAAACAAGCGTTTGACACCGTAATAAGGGAGAAGCTGTATGAAACAATGCACAGACTGAACATACCAGCAAAGCTAATACGGCTGATACATGTGACAATGAGAAGATCAAGTGCCACAGTAAAGTTTGGTGGGAATGAGACAAAAATATTTGAAATTGGGAGTGGAGTGAGACAGGGTGACGCTCTGTCGGCTACGTCGTTCAACCTGGTAATAGAAGACATCATAAGAGAATCGAATTGCGAAGGAACGATAACAACAAGAGAAGCGCAGGTGATGGCATACGCGGATGATTTGGTTATTATTGCCAGATCAACAAGAAAAGTGATTCAAGTATTCCAAGATATAGCAACTCAAGCAGCAAACAAAGGGCTGAAGGTGAACATAGACAAGACAAAGTAGACATAAAGGCGAAAAGAATTAGATGGCTGGGGCACGTGATGAGAAGACAAAGAAACAGCACGATAAGGCAAATCACTGAATGGAAACCAAGTGAAGAGAGAAATAGAGGAAGAATAAGGGCGAGATGGCAGGATGAAGTGACGGATGACCTTGGAGCAATGGGCGTTAAGAACTGGAGGATAAAATGTCAAGACAGGAAGATATGGAGAAAAATAGTAGAGGAGGCCAAAACAGATGCAAGGCTTTAGTTACTGAGGAAGAAGATGATGAGGAGTGAGCCACCTCAAGAAAACGATCGTAAAGACTACTGCAAGAAGTAGGCATATTCCACAAGGAATGAACGCCATTTATTATTATTATTATTATTATTATTATTATTATTATCTTGATATCTACATTGAGGCTAGAACAATCATATCTGATTTTCTATTCAGAATTCTTCATGATTTAATTTTTATAATACCTATTTTGAATTTAGGATGCATCTGAAACTATCACTTCATGACTTATTCGTAGTTGGGAAATCTTTCGACTAATTTTCATCTGCTCCGGTCCGAGTCCGATGTTAAAGGGTTTATGGATTTCCTAGTTATTTTGTTTTTTCGCTTTGCCATAAAATCGACATTTAATGAAAAAATAAGGCAAACCTCTTAAGCCCGCATTTCATTATAGCTTCTAGCAGCCGAGCTTCTAGAAGCCCAACATTTGTAATGCATTGACTCTTATGGAACCAAACTCACTTCGGCTGGTAGAAGCCTACCAGCCGAAGTGAGTTTGGTTCCATAAGAGTCAATGCATTACAAATGTTGGGCTTCTAGAAGCTCGGCTGCTAGAAGCTATAATGAAATGCGGGCTTTAGGAGGGACGAAACTTACTATGTTCATCACTGAATCGAAATAAAGCTATTAAAACGATTTGAAATGTCATAAATTACTTAAGAATTAGGTTTTTTTTATCTCACAGGAAACTGGTCAATTTAGTGTGCAAATATTGTAGCACAAAAATTAATTTTGTTGTTTTTCTTGAGCCGTAGAAATAAACATTAATTTTTAAGCTTGCGGTAACGGAAAAATAACACAATATTGATACAATACAACTTACCATTACCATGACAATAAAGTCAATAATAGCGCCCCAGCCGCATACAAGAGCAATGATTAGTTCAGCTATCATCTTGTAATTAGAGTAAAACTTAACATCACGAGACGTTTCCAATGCAGATATGAATCCACTGAAACAAAAACAAAATCCTAAATACCAAGAGAAAATCAAGAATATATAGGTACTCACGTGCTGATCGTGTTGTGAGCGCCAGCAGTTTGTACACATGATAATAAAAATTCCACGCAGTATGCAGCTAAGAATGTGATAAAACAACATTTACACTTCAGGGTGAAAGTTCTGTAAGCAAATTGTAAGCACACAAAGTAAGAAAAGATGAAATAAATCACGCCGTAGCCTACGGTGCTTGCAATAGAAATGGTAGTTTTTACGTCGAAAACAGCAAAAAAGAAGTTGGCCAGGTTGACAACATTGTGAACTAAAATAAAATCATGCTTTACTTTGGAGCTAAACAACTCAGCTTATGAAAACGATATAAATAAAATTAAAATAAATTTTAAAAAAATTAAATTTTTTTTTAAATTAAATTTTTTTTTTAAACAGAAAGTCTATCTGTTGCTAAAAATGACTTACATATGCATAGGTTGTACACATTCTGGACTATGGTTCGGAAGTCCTCGGGAATATCTTGTTTAATTTTCATTTTACTCAGACACAGCTTGGATGTAGTGGAATGCGTGTCACCGTGTTTAGCTTCTGTTTTCACAATTATCACCTTATTTGAATCAGCCTTTGTGCTTTTCTCGAAATTTTGCTGTAATGAAATAACAAAATGTATTATAATGTTTTGGACTGTGTACGCTGGAACAAACTATGGCGCGCAATGGGGGAAATGGGTGTTCCGGATCATCTAACAGCAATAATAAAAAGTTTATATTAGGACAATGAGGCGTGTATAAAACTGAACGACAAGAAATCAAAACCTTTTAAGGCGCAGAAGGGAGCTCGACAAGGATGCATTCTCTCCCCCAGGCTGTTCAACGCATATGGCGAATACATTATGAGAAGATCTCTGGATGAATACGAGGGCGGCGTGTCGATCGGAGGAAAAAAAATAACGAATATAAGATACGCGGATGACACCACGCTGCTGGCAAAAAATGAGAACGAACTCGCAGAGATGCTAAAGTTGGTCATTAAAGAAAGTGAAGTCTTGGACTTGACAATGAACCTAGGAATGACCAAACTAATGGTTATAGATAGAGGTGGCACCTTAACAGCGGGTAACCAACTAGCACAAATAGAAAAGGTTGCTGAATTTCTTTACCTTGGGTCATTGGTGGCCGGCGAAGGTGGAACCGAAAAAGAAATCAAGAGACGCGCTGCAATGGCACGTGGAGCCATGGGTAAGTTAAAGAAGTTATGGATAGACAAACAAATCACCACGAACACCAAGATTCATCTGGTTAAGTCCCTGATCTTCTCCATTCTCCTATATGGCGTCGAGTCACGGACCATCAAGATGGCGGATAGACGCCACATTGACGCTTTCGAGATGTGGTGCTGGAGACGTATGTTACGAATTCCATGGACAGCGAAAAGAACGAACGTGTCGATATTGAAGGAACTGAAAATAAAGGACAGACAATCGACCATATGCCGACGACGCATCCTTCAATATTTTGGACACGTGATGCGCAGAGATGGGGCAAACCTAGAAAAGCTGGTGGTCCAGGGAAAGGTAGAGGGCAAGAGACCAAGGGGTAGATCACCCAATAGATGGATTCACCAAGTAAAACAAATAACAAAGCCACCCCTACAGACAACAATAAGGAATGCAGAAGACTGGCAAGAATGGAGAACCATAATGAGCAACTGCGAGTGAGCTAATGTTTTTAAACAAATTTAAAATTAGGTTATTGTTATATTGTCACGTTTACAAATAATTGAACAAAAATTATTAAATTGAATAAATCAAATCATTGAACTTGTAAATGTTGACAAATCGATTATACACACGAGTACACGAAAAACGCTTACAATGTGACAAATAATGTCTAGCTGGAATCGGATGTTATTTTAACAATGTGCGAACAAACCAATATGCAATATTAATAGATTATTGAACTAGGAACTTGGAGAGGGTAGGAAACACAGGAAATGTGAAGTTATAAAAAAAGTAGCAGTAAAATAAAAAAGGAGATAGTCTATCATAAGAAATGAATCAATAAAAATCAGTTAGATAGAAGTCATTAAGTTAATAGTGCATTGAACAAGCAACGCCACAAGATGTCCAGTCCGATTTGCGTAACCCCGCTCCAAAATATCCTGATTTCAATGATAATAATATTAGGGTAAGAACTTTGTTATAAATAATTATGTTCTTAATTTTTAGGTATAAACATTTGTCCTTGTAATTGATTAAATTAATTCAATATAAATCACAATTAAATAGAATGCAAGTTTTTCAATTGTCTGAACTACAACCCCAATAACACGATAAAGGGTGAATTAACCCCTTACGTGACAATATTGCATTGTGTTTTATTTGTATTGTACACACTGTACTTTGTAACTTGTAGTATTTTAGAAGCTATGGGGTCATTCCATCCCAAATCGAATCATGAATTTACTTGACCCATGCCTAATTTGACAAAATTTGGTACACACCATCTTAGTAAGAAATAAAAATACAAATTAAAGGATTTGCCCAAAAAGGCACTCGTTTCCTTGTTTTGGTCTTTCAAAAAGTCAAAAAGTTGGAGTGTAGACTTCTAGGAAAACGACTGTAACTTTATCCACGGTGGTCTAAATTTAAAAATAAAAAATGTTCTGTAAAGGTAAACGAACATTCTATTCAAATATTTAACCACAAATATTAAACCACAAATATTAAACCATTTTCAACCCCTAACTGGATTAATTTTTTAATATTAACTCTATTTCAATCCCTATTTCTAAAGGTGTCTTTTTGGTCAATTTTTTTACAGTTTTTTTTTGTACAACTGTGCTGAGCATGCGTACCAAATTTTATCATGGGATGAGCCTGGGTTCGGTTACTAAAAATTAATTAAGTATAGGCAGAAACAAACAAATATCAGTTTTTTTGCCGATTTCTCAAGTTTTTTGAACTTTATGACAAAATAGTTTAATATAAAATTAAAACTAATTAAATTCTCTACAAAAAAATATTTATACAAATTTTTCGTCAGATTCGTATTCACATAGCAATAACTAGCTCAAAGTATAGCTAAGTTGCGCGACCACCGTTATATTTATTTAAAAAGGTCGGAAACGATTTTCAATTAATTGTATAGATTTTCATCATACATATTTATTATCTGAATATAAGTTGACCACATCATCCCTAATTTTGATAAAAAGTTTATCTAATATGACAATGTAGTTGAACCAAATGTACATTATTTGATTTTTTTTTGTAAATTTAATTCGTTTCCATGGTCAGCTAAATGTGATACTTTTCATTTTACACCCTCGAACATCAGGGTTTGTAACTTTGGAACTAATGAACATAGAGGGCTGATTTTTTTTCAATAAACTTATAAGTTTAGGTTGCTGGAACAATTTTTTTAATTGTGAGTTTTGCACCCCCTCCCTCTAAAAATTAATTTTCCCTCTAAAAATTAATATATATTATTAAGACTAAAAGACTAACATAGTCAACCTGTGCACCAAATTTCATTTTGTGCCGAGAATTGCAGATTGAGCAAACAACTAGTATATATCGTCGCTATCAAAACGTAAAGGCGTATCTCGATTTTCCTCACTTTACAGGAGAGCGAAATAAAGAAATGTACTGTTCTTATTTTCTCCATAACTAAAATACTATTGAATATATTCAACAGTATGCAATATTCACTCTTGAATATATTCAATAGTATGTTAGTTATGGAGAAAATAAGAACAGTACTTTTATTTATTTCGCTCTCCTGTAAAGTGAGGAAAATCGAGATACGCCTTTACGTTTTGATAGCGACGATATTGTCAAATTAAGAAATAATTAAGTAATATTTTAGGGTGAATATTTTATAATACGGTCCTGTCAGGTGAAAGAATTATTGTTATAAGTATTGTAAAATAATCAAAATTTTTGCTCGAGTATGGTCTGCAGGACAGGAAACAGGATGATGAATAAGGATTTTAAAAGGTTGATTGAACGCAAGTATTGGAGGGGAAAAGTTTATTTTGAAAGTAGAAGTAGATTTTGGAAAAAAGTTCCGTGTGTGCGATGAAGGAGTAAAGATGGGCAGAAGAGATTATGGCCTAATAGTGTATATACGATAGTTACGTAAGTTTTGCTTTTATTTTTGTTATTTATGTTAATGTTACAAGTTATTTAATATATAAGTTAAGCGATCTCCAGTTGCATTTTATTTAAACCATCTGAGCTATGCCTCCCTCGTTGACTAACCTAAGGGTTGCGACAATATAACTTATCAAATGATGAGTAAATGATTATACCGGGTGTTCATTTTAAAACTTCCAGCAATTAATATCTCAAAAACCAAAAGTCAGATGAAAAAATGTTTCGAACAAAAGTTGTATGATAGCGAGGGGAAAAAATATGGCATAATTGTTTTTTTATTGACCTTTTCATAGTCATTTGAAGGTCAACTTGGTTTTTTAAATGGCACCTTATATTTCTTTTAGCAGATTCATATTTTGCATGAATAAATAAACAACTTTTGTTGTAAAAATTTTTTTATCCTCGAGTAAGATGCGTTGCAACAAAATAAATAATCAACATTGTTAATCAAAATTTAATATTTACAAGTTTTAGAAGGCTATTAATTAGTATTAAACAGTGGAAAAAATGTTAATACTAATAAATACCCTTCTAAAACTTGTAAATATTAAATTTTGATTATTTATTTTGTTTCAACGCATCTTACTCGTAATGTCGAACAAAAAAAATTTTGATTGACCTTGAATGACCTTGAAAAGGTCAATAAATTAAAAAAACAATTACGCCATATTCTTTCCTCGCTATCATACAACTTTTGTTCGAAACATTTTTTCATCTGACTTGGTTTTTGAGATATTAATTGCTGGAAGATTTAAAATGAACACACGGTATATAACTTATCAAATGGCAAGTTATATAAATATTTTTTTCTCAATCTGCAATAGTCCGCCGAAATGAAACTTGGTGCACAGGTTAACTATATTAGTCTTAATAATAGTATGTATTTTAGGGAAAATGATACCCTTTTGAGGGGGGGGGGTGCAAAACTCTCAATTAAAAAAGTTTGTTCCGGCAATCTAAACTAATAAGTTTGTTGAAGAAAAATCCGCCCTCTATGTTCATTAGTTCCAAAGTTATTCACAGAGGGGTAAACTGAAAAGTGTCGCTTTAGCTGGCCTTATCATGGAAACGAATTAAGTTTACAAAAAAAAATCAAATAATGAATTTTTGGTTTAACTGCATTGTCATATTATGCTAAACTTTTTATCGAAATTAGGGATGGTGTGGTCAACTTATATTCAGATAATAAATATCTATGATGAAAATCTATACAATTAATTGAAAATCGATTCCGACCTTTTTAAATATACCTATATATAACGGTGGTCGCGCAACTTAGCTATACTTTGAGCTGTTATTGCTATGTGAATACGGATCTGACGAAAAATATGCAGATATATTTTTTTGTAGAGAATTTAATTAGCTATAATTTTATATTAAACTATTTTGTCATAAAGTTCAAAAAACTTGAGAAATCGGCGAAAAACTGATTTTTGTCCGTTTCTGCATATACTTAATTAATTTTTAATAACCGAACCCATGCTCATCCCATGATAAAATTTGGTACGCATGCTCAGCACATTTGTACCAAAAAACTGTAAACAAATTAATCAAAAAAAGGACCCCTTTAGAAAGAGGGGTTGAAATAGGGTTAAAATTAAAAAATTAATTCAGTTAAGGGTTGAAAATATAAAATGTGGTTGAATATTTGAATAGAATGTTCATTTACTTTTGCAGAATATTTTTTATTTTTAAATTTAGACCACTGTGTTATGAAATTGCAGTCGTTTTTCTACAAGTCTATACACTAACTTTTTGAAAGACCAAACCAAGAAAACAAATGCCTTTTTGGACAGATCCTTAAATTTGTGTTTTTTATTTCTTACTACGATGGTGTGTACCAAGTTTCGTCAAGTTCGGTCGGGGTCGAGTCAATTTTACCTATTTTTTTGGCGATTTGAGATGGAATGACCCTATGGAATAAGTATCATTATTGCTTTTGAATATTTTGAATTTTTAAATATGGTTTGAAATTATTTTCCAAAAAAATTCCGATCATTAAAAAACTTTTGTCATTATTCTACGTTTATTATTAACCATACTTTGTTTTCATTTACCACTCTTCGAGTATAATGCTTCCAATCCAAAAGAAAGAAACCACGACACTACATCCAAATTTAGAAATTTTTTTGGTCATAATTGGCAGTAATGTTATTAGCTTACTAATGGTTGGTTTAAGTCATACCTAATAATTTAACCGAGCATTTTATTAGCATAATAAACGATTTAATCATTAGCAATCAATTACCCCATCTAAATATTATTAATATGACGCAGGTGTTGCTAGATCAGGAGGTCGCATTCCAATACAATCTGATCGTGATTACTCAGAAATTATTGGACTATCGTTCATAGCGATAATCGGAATTTTGCATTTATCAATAATAAGCTATAACTTATTATGATTCACAGAATACAATGCGACGTAAAATCAAAATATAAACATACGCATAAGTATAATAATAATAATAATAATAATCTTTATTAGGTTACTAAGTACAAAATTAATTTACATCAGTCCTAAATGGTGGAGATCAGCAGTTGCTGGTTTTCATCTCAACTCAATTTGGAAGAATTCGTCCACATCATATAGCGCACTTTCATTTAGTGTTTTCTTCATTTCACTTTTAAATTTCCTAGTCGGAAGATTTTTGATTCGTTCTGGCAATTTGTTATACAGTTTTATTTGCAGATTCATTCCATTAGAACATTTGAGCCTATTTCTCTCAGTTCTCACTTTATTTCTGCTTCTGGTCTGATGCTCGTGTGTTGCGATGTTGTCTGAGATTTTCCGATCTGTCTTCACTCTCACTACACTAGCGTAAACATAGGCAGATGAGATCGTTCGAATACACAGATTACGGAAAATTGGCTTACAGTGAGTCCTTGAGGGTACTCCTTCTAGTGCACGTATAGCCCTCTTCTGTAGTAGGAACACTTTCTTTATCTGCGCTTCATTACCCCAGATCAAGAGTCCATACACAATTTTGGCCTGAAACATTGAATAATAGACTGCTTTAGCTGCCGCTTTTCCAACCGTTTCCCCAATCCTTCTTATCTCAAAAATACTCCTACTTAGGGAACTCACCAGAACAGCCACATGTTCATGCCAAGTCAGCAAAGTGTCCATTATTATGCCCAGGTATTTTACCGAAGACTTATCGTTTTGCTTAATCGCTCTACAGGCAGTGAACTTAACCATTTGAGTTTTGTCCATGTTTAGTAAGAGTTTGTTAGTTTCAAACCAATCAGTAACTTCCCTTTGCCGATCATTTGCTTGGTCATTTTCTTCCATGACTAGGGCAGTGTCATCTACATACAAGGTGGTGTTGCATTTTACATTATGTGGCAGATCATTAACGTACAGAACGAAGAAGAATGGGCCCAAGATGCTTCCCAGCGGTACACCACAGGTACCCTCCCACTCCTGCCCGAGTTGCCCATTCCAAAATACCACTTGTTTTCTGTTCTGGAAGTATGATTCAATGATTTCAAATGTTTTCCCCCTAAATCCGTAGTGTTGAATTTTGCTCAAGAATATATTGAGATTCATCACATCAAATGCCTTTGCCAGATCATAGAAGATGCCTTGGCACTTTAGTCTACTCTCTAGCATTTTGTAGAAGTTTGATGTGAGCCGTAGTACTGCATCGATGGTGTTTTTTCCTTTTTGATATCCAAATTGCTCCTTCGTAAAAGATGCATTTTTACGTAAAAAACTCTCAAGTTGGATATAGAGAAACTTTTCAAAGACTTTGGAAAAACTTGGCAATATAGATATGGGCCGATAGTTGTTTGTCTCATTTTCATCACCTTTCTTATGTATCGGAATTACTTTTGATACTTTCAGGGTGTCCGGAAAGATGCCTTTGCTCATGCATTCATTAACAATGTGACAAAGTACCATCGATATTTCACCTGATATTAATTTTATGATTTTTGTATTTATGTTGCAGATATCGTAAGTAGCTGTATTTTTAAGTTTTTTGATTATGTTGTTTATTTCAATTTCTGTTGTGGGTTGTAAAAACATTGAATATACAGTGCTAGATATAGCCGATTTTAGGTATTCTGTGTGTTATCCTGTTATTTGTGGATTTTGTGTGTTCAAGTTTTGAGCTACGTTACTAGCGAAGTGTGTTCCGAAGTTGCTTGCTGTGAGAATAACATTATTGCGTAAGACATTTCTCCTGCCAAGTTCTTTGTTGATGATTGTCCATGTTGTTTTCGCTTTGTTATCGGATTCGTGTATTTGCTGTGCATTCATTTGTCTTCTGCATTCATTTAGTATAAAGTAAAGAGAAAGAAGAGCAAGGATCAAGCGCAGATAATAGATAATATTAAGTGATAATAAATACTACGTTTTATTTGTATATCTGCTTCCATATCGATACCTTAAAAGAATAGTGTAATAACTCAAAAAATGACGATTTGGAGTTATTTACACCATGTTGTAGAAAATAAATGATTTTATATCATGGAATAGTGCCCTATGAGTTTAATCTATTTCGTGTCAATTTTCTGTGGAAGATCGTAACAAGTATTCAAGTCACAGTTTTCCTTAGACGTTTTCAGTGAATGTACACAGCGTTTCCTTTTAAACTGTAACAACTCTACTTGTTACAGTATTGAACGAGACCAAATTCATAACTCACAATAGTAATTATTTGCAAAATTTTACTTGTTACTCGATACTTGTGTAATTATGAGTGACCACAAACTTATAATTTTTCTTTATAATTTTCTGTAAACGAGCAAGCAAGGCAACGTAGTGTTTTATTCGGATAATTGCGTGGGGAAAAATAAAAACAAATTTATATTTGCAATGTATTTGTATTGTGTCTTGAATATCTCAAACATTACTTTAATTATACATAAATTTTTGAATGTGGGGCACTCACAAAATGAATGCCATAGCATGCATGGTAAGATAGAGAAATTTTAAAAAAAGGATATTAAAAAGTGGGCCCATTTATGTTCCCTCGCAATGGGCGATAGTTTTAAGAGGTGCTAAAAACAAGGTATGGGTTATAAAGTACCCGAAGTTGATACACGAGATATACTTGATTTAAAAAAAATTATCTACTCAAATTGGAAATAATAATAATGCGGATGAAGATAAAAACAAAGTTAACTGGAATGAAATTAAGTGCGTTCGAACAGTAAGAGCAAACCCCTTCATAATGTTCTATAAAACAATATTAAGAGGAACAAACTTATAAAGGAGTAAAAAAATGTGAAACAGAACTTAAACTTGTGGATCTAAAAATGAAAATGTTCCAAAATTGGAAGCTACGTATACGCAACCACCACCAATCTCGATAGGAAAAAATGCAGATCACGGATCTTATGGAATTATGCAAAGACAATGCCATAATATCCACACACTGGGAGTTTTACGAAAATTTACAGTTTTTTGCTTTCAGTAATACCGAAATTGACAGCGAATAATTATTACTTTTTTTTCAACTTAGTTTGCATTTATTTATTTCCGTTTTATTTGTTCAAATAGCATGTTAATTTTTTTAAATTGTAATACAACATATATTTTCTAACTGATAAAATTCCTTTGTTGTTTTGAATTATTGTTTAAATTGTTATTAGCTACTTAATTAATATTGTTCAATAAAAATTGAGTATATGTATAAGTTTCATGGGTAACAACTATGAATTGTTTCATATTTGACGGCAATACCGTAACAACTCAAGTTTTTTGTTGTGTTATTTTTGAAAAAGGCAATTTTGCCTTTCAGTCATAAGCAGCACAATTTTAGTATAATCTTCTTCTTCGCGTGCCTATCCGTTACCGGATGTTGGCGACCTCTCTCCTATGTATGTGTTGTGCATTTGTAGTACTATCACACACATAGGGGACCTACTTGTTTAACGCGGGCTCCGAACCGCGGGAAGTGTATACACTTCATCTCCAGAGAGGCTGTTCTAAGCATATTACACCTCGGTGGTTTGCCATTGCCTTCCGAGGGAAGACGGTCAGAATAAAGTTTTTACTGAGCCCGGAGTTGAACCGGGCATTCCGCATTAGCAGCAATGCACTTAACTGCTTAAGCTGATCACCGTCTCTTTTAGTAGTATAATAATTTTAGTATAATAAGTTTAGTATAATAATAATGTAAAATTTTAGTATTTTAAAAAGTTGAAAATAAACTTTTAATTGCTTATTCCAATTAACGTTTTTCTTTCAAGCCGTCTGTCTCAAAGCTATGAATTTTGAGTTATTACAGTATTCTTTTAAGGTATCGCTATAGTTGCTTATTAAAAAACTTTGAAGATAGCGATAAAATAGCTGGAAAGTTATGAAAAGATAATTTTGTTTTATTATCTAATTAAACTTTAAAATTTAATTATTATTAATTTTAATAGTTAGAAACCATATATATTATAAACTAGTTATTATTTAAAAATTGAAACCCAAAAAATTTAAACTAACGTTCAACTTAAATTTATTAAACTTTAATTTTTCGACACAAACAGTAATTATTATTTTGGAAAATATGCTTTTACTTAGTTTTTTAATATTTTACCAAAAAATAAATAATATAATGCTTAATTTTTACAGATATATAAAATGGTACAAAAATTAGCTTCATATTTAAAAAAAGGAAGTTTAATAAATCTCCATTTATCTGCTATGAAGGATTGAAAATTATAAAAAAATATATAAAAACTTCTAACAAAACAAAAAGGCTGTATTATTAAAATAAGCAGTTTTTATTCTTACCAATCTATTTTCGGGCAAAGTTTCTTCTGGAATAACGCAAAGTTCGATTTCGTCCATCGCAAATTTGGTTAAATTCAAAAAATATCAGTGAACCACACTTCAAACACTTAAATTGGGAACTATAAAAGTTTTGATAATTGATCAATCAGTTTCAAAACTTAACACAACTATAAAGGTATGAAATCGACGACGGACTCGATGCAAATGAATATGACGGACCGAGTTTTTCACGATACGTTTGAAATTAGTCATACAATTAGTAATTAAAAACATTAGGTGTGTATTGTAGATTAAGCTTTCAGGTATTCTTGAAATTGGTTACGATCTATTAGGAATGGTTACGAGGGCTTTTAAAATAGGTACCTAACAGCTAAACAATTACGGGCAATTATATCAAAAAGAATTGAAATTACCTGAAAAATAAGTACCGAACTTTGATTTTAATGCCCGTTTATGCGGAAAAGTATATTATTTAAACACGAACATAAGCATTATTTTTTAATTTAATAATACATACTTAACAAAATTAAATATAATGATAAATGTAGAGGTAAATTTTTAAATTAGTGCTAGGAAATTTCAAGAAACTTTTAGGAAGTGCGCTAGTGCCAATTTACCTACGCTTTCATGTTGGTAAATTTTAAAATGTGGTTTCTGAACCGCAAAAATTTCACACTCAAATATCGAAAAAAACCAAAATTGACATTGGCGTAAGTTGCTTTCTGAACTTCTCTATTAACATAATGTACAACGCAAGATCCATATAAAAGCAGTGGACAAAATAGACAGAATAGATCAAACGAATGAAGATATACAGTTAGATTATCAAGTTGAGTACTTAAAACTCATTAAATTTCGCGAAATTTCCCGTTCGTAAATTACAATTAATTGAAAGTGGGGTCAGTTGTCATGCTCATTCGTAACTTAAGTATCAAAGATGGTCTCTTATGGAATGGCATAAGATTCTAGGCTAACTTAAATATTGCTCTGTCTGGCGGGAGATGTGATACCCCTTTAAAAAAACTTTTGACCCTATAATAGTCTAAGCCAATATAGAGGTTGATAATTAGTGATGACCCCGACCTATAGTCGTCCTTCAAACAGGCTCCACAGAAAATAGAATACTAAGGTAATGGAGGCTTCAAAAAACCGGCAATCCCTTGTCGCTCCAAAATCTCCACCAACGTTTCAACCCACAATCGTACTGCTTTATGGCAAAACTTGTTGTGGAACGCAACATTATTTTGATTGTGGAGTCGGACATCCCTTTTGGTAAGCTCCTGCCAAAGAGGGTGAGAGGTCCATCAGGAGACAACAAATTACAGTAATCTGGCTAAAAATTAATAGGAGCGTGTACCATTAGCCCACAAAAAATTAGATAGTACCAAAGTTGCGAAAAAGTTAAAAACAAGATTGATGAAACACAAAAATAATAATAAGTTCTCCGCACTTTCTCAACACTTGTTACAAACTGGCCATGCAATCACTGAGGATGGCATAAAACTGCTACACCGTGAAAGAAAGGGCAAGAAGTTTAATTTGAAATACTATCTGTATTTACATTTGTTTTGTAACAGGTAATCAGATGGTGATGTTGATTGAATTTATGTCATTCATTCTGGATGTTATTAGAATTTTTGGTTTTGGCTCACGATTATATGTATTTTTACTTGTATTTATAACATGTTTTTGTAAGAAACACTCAAAATGATCTCCTTTATATTAAATTCTTGTTCATGTACAATTTATAAATAAAATTATCTTCAAATACAAAAACATACAAGAATAATAATAATAATAAATCTTTATTAAGGACCACTAAATTCATTCAAAAATATATACAAATTAGATCCTTAAAAGGAAGAAAGTAACTACGTTAGGTTAATATAAAATAAAAGCACATAATAATATAAAATATAAAGCCCCGATTCACATCTGGAGGCGCAGAGCATTGGCCAAACCATGACGGAAAAAGAGGACATTAAACGAGTCAGCAAATAGCTGCTCATGTCTCTTAAAAAATGTCGGTGCCTGGTAAGAAATGCATCTAGAAAAACCGAAGCACTACAAAAATTATCAACTCCGAAAGAATTCGGAGTTATTAATATTTGATGAAACATTAAAGCGCTGCACAAAAATTAATTAATTAAAGATTACAACTTAACAATTTTCACTACATTATAACAGCTGTTGGCCAGAATTGACATATCCCAGGACAAAAGTCCGGAATCAACTACACATCGATCTTCAATGAAAACCCGGGGTCAACTGTTTAAAATATTTTTAGGTATATAGTGTAAGAAAATTGGGCATATTTTGATCAAAAAGATCCAAAATCGGCTTTCTGCGATTTTTCAACGGATTTCGTTAGGTAATAATTGTTCGTACTTTAACATACTAAAAAGCGTCCTCTCGGAACCCTAAGCTTCTTACCAAATTCTTCGTCTGAAGTCGAAATTTTTTATGAAGGAGTGAAAAAATTTTTTTCAGCTTCTTTTAATTAACAACTAAAAAACTCACTCCGTTCTCTCTCAAAACCGAGATCACAGTTAGATTTTGACTAAGGGTAAACAATGTAGTGTCGACAAAACTACGGCTAACGACCCTTCATACCCGTAACAGGAGGAAGACCAGTCGATCACCCACAAACGAAAATTAACCAACCCCACTGCAACAGTGCATAGACACGCCTAGCCTAGACAGGACGTGCAGGTGTAGCCAACCCCACCGGCAAAGTAACCAACAAGCCACCCTAAATCCTGCACTAAGCAAGAAGTCCGCCAGCCCCCATAATTGTCAACACAAAATAGAGTGGGTCGGGACTGATTGACCCCTCGGAAATGGTAAAACTGATGTAATGTCTTACGGGCTTTTAGGATCTAAGATGTAATAGGATCAAATAGAGACTACATTACCCATCCTCCACCCTTCATACCATGAAGATTATGTTTTTCGGCAAAATATTTTTAAACAAATTGCTATATCAGCTATATTTTTATCATATAACTCATTAAAACAATTAAAAACACTTAAAATATTTTAAGAACATCCTCGAAATCATGAAAAGAAGAGTTTCCTAAAAATGGTCAGGGAGTTCTGATTTTTGGATATGTTTTAAGGTTTGGGGTCCTAATAAAAGCTCTGATGAGTTGGTGACCTCGGAAACCGCCCGGAAGTGCCGCCATTTAAAAAAAAGGCGAAAACAAATGGTTTCTTCGCAATATTTCCTTACCAGTTGACTTTAGGACGAAAATGACTGCTATAAATCTTATGTAGAACAAAATTTACTACAACTTTTATCTAAGGTATTTTTTTCTAAGTCTAATAGTTCCTGAGCGCCAGAACAAGATTTATAGAAGTCATTTTTGTCCTAAAGTCAACTGGTAAGGAAATATTGCGAAGAAACATTTTGTTTTTGCCATTTTTTTAAAAATGGCGGCACTTCCGGGCGGTCGCCGAGGTTACCAACTCAGAGTTTTTATTAGGACCCCAAACCTTAAAACATATCCAAAAATCAGAACCCCCTGACCATTTTTAGGAAACTCTTCTTTTCATGATTTCGAGGATGTTGTTAAAATATTTTAAGTGTTTTTAATTTTTTTAATGAGTTATATGATAACAATATAGCTGAAATATAAATTTGTTTAAAAATATTTTGCCGAAAAACATAATCTTCACTCCTTCATAAAAAATTTCAACTTCAGACGAAGAATTTGGTAAGAAGCTCAGGGTTCCGAGAGGACGTTTTGTAGTATGGTAAAGTACGAACAATTACCTAACGAAATCCGTCCAAAAATTGCAGAAAACCGATTTTGGATTTTTTTTCGCAATTTTCTGACCTTAATAAAAATTATGAACTTCATATGGAATTATGAAAACTTAGGGTGGTATTTAAATTTAACCAATCACAAAATTCAAACTCATTGGAACCTAATATTTGACAACTAAACCATTCATACGAAATATATCAATATAAATATCAAATTTTGAGCCTATAAAGAAAGGTACAAGCAATAATAGAATACTGGGAACTTTAGAAAAAAAACTTGTTGAAGCAGAAAATGATAAATTAAAAATTTGAAAAGGTTTGGAAGTCTGAAACATATTAATTATTTTCTATCGAAAATAATAAAAATTTACTACTTAAAAATAAATGATAATTGAAATTAAAATTAGAACCAATTTTGTTAAAAGAAAAATCAGAAAGTAATGGAAAGAAATGAAAAATTTTAAGTGAAAATCTCAAATATCGATAATACAATAAAATAATTACAAACAGTAAAATAACAGAAATTTTGAAGAAAGGAGAAATGCTTAAAATACAACTTAACTTAAAAATGAAAAATTGTCCAAATAACAGAGAAATTGAAGAAATATATCAAATGGTAACGCCCAAATGTAGCAATTCTAACTAAATAAAAAGACCAAAAATTAATAAATTACGAAATGCAAATATTTTTATTCTGTTACAGTACTAATGGGCCATCATCAGGTATGTTTAATCAAAAACTAAATGATAATTGAAAATCGAAATAGAACAAATTTTGTTAGAATGAGAAAAAGCGAAGCTTGCTGATGGCAGCCCTCTTCACTGCTGAGAGTTAGTCCCTGGGGGGATTTTGGCTTTTGGATTCTTCCAGAGGCGAAAGTTTCAAAACAGCTTTTGGAATTTTTCCAGCTTTATTATAAACAAGACTTTGTTTAGTTTGCCACTCTACCAGTATAATGGTTTCAATCCAGAAAAAGAAAACATCAAATTCAGGAAAAATTATTTGCATAAACTAGGAATTTTAATAATTAATGTTTAATTTTTTCCTATTTCGACGGAAATTCAAATTAGATTATTCCTTAATAAAACATCAGGAGACTTAAAAAAAGTAGATGGACGATAACATGATGATTGGTTTTCTTCCTTAACTTGCAATCATTACGTCTCAAGTTTTCCAATATCTTATCAAATAAGGATACGTTTCATCTGTATATCCGCTTCCATGTACTTGTGTATAGCAACCACCCCCAAAAACCAGTCAAAACAAATTACTGTAAACGACAGATCGTAATATCTCTGTAAGGCATTCAAACTGTCACAAAAACATTTAAAAATTTCCTTATCTTCTAAGATAAAATATTAAAATCGCGCAATTCACGCTTCAAAGGATTTTTAAAGTTAAATTAAATAATGAAATATATTAATAGTTACTGTAATTGCGCAATTTGAATCGACTTAAGTAATCCAATTGAGGAAAGTTTTAGTTATAGTAATCAATCCATATCCCTTGGCTGAATGCATTACAGGAGAGCGATGACAGATATTTTATTTTCGTACATAGGTTTTAGGTAACAAATCGTTTTTCTTACATGTAATATTGAATTTTGAAATTTATTTTAAATTTTAATTTACCGCTTATTTTTGTTTAATATATTTTAAACGTCCTGTATATATATTCACAATTTTAATAATATTTCGTAACGACACGACATCTAGTATTAGAATAAGATAACGGGTTCTTAAAGGTGATATAGCGTGGGTTTTAGGTTAAGATGAAAGAATCTTCACTTTGTGTTTTACCGTCAGAATGTCAAGTTGTCATTTATTTTGAACTCAAAATAATTCTGTTTTAACTTGCTTTTGAATTGAGTGTTGGTGAGAAATTGTACAGGTATAAATCTTTTAATTAATAGTTTATAATATTTATTTTAATTAGGGCAAAATACTCGTATGTTTATTCTTTTGTTTCGCGTGTCACGTGTTTTTTTTATTGTGTCAAATATCGTAATAGAAATTTAAAAGGTGGTTTTAAAAGATATTACATTATATTTAAATTCGGTTTTCTAAATGCAATTTTAAGGTTTTTTATTATCAAAGTTAGAAATGATTCACTTATGTAAAATATTTGTTACAAGGTTATAAAGACCACGTGCATTCTTGGTAGTTGTAGGTAAGGGGAATATGTATCTAAAACCCGGGTGTTAGGATTCAAGGTTAAAAACTAGACCGTTGCCACATGTTGGGGTAAATTCGTAACGGGATACGTTTAAGCTGCAGGGTCAAATTTCTAACAGTAACTTATTTTATTAATACAAAGTATGCTAACAATAATTATAATACAGGATGTTTTAATTTCAAATGGGTTTAGATTTATAAATTAAGAAGTTTCATTATTTAAAATAGGTAATCTGTTATTAAAATAATTATATTAATATACAGGGTGATTGTTAAAGTTATTGATAATTGTTTGCAGTTAAAGAGATTTGATAAATGAATTCAATCTATTATTAAGCCCCAAGTAAGCGTTACTAAGTAAGAGTTACAAGGCTGCGTAAAGATGTACGATGAGTTTACAAATCTTTATATAGTTGTAAATGATTGACTTATTTAAAACAATGGTTTTGGTTTCGTTACATGTACATTTAGCTTTCCGACGACTCTGTATGAATGGCCCAAATCCCGTGGTAGACTGGAAGATAAATTACACAGTACTACATATGCTTAAATGCAAACCAGAAAGCAAATTACATTGAACTGTTCCCAAAGATTTGTTGTTAATTAAGTTATCATAACGTACAGTGACGCGCATGAATGGATTAACGAGATTCCTTAAAGGAAGGCAGGCTACTGAGATTGGGTTTTTAATATTGGTAAATTAGGTATCGTTAGTATTCAAATACAGGATGGTTGAACTTGTTTGAATTAGGTATTAAATTGTAATTCAAGGGTGGTTATTTAAAGGTAGATTAAAAGGTATTTGATTTTATTAACAGCTAGTGTTTAAATAAAACACATAGCTTCCCTCAATCTTCAAAGAATGTACTAAGTACATGAAGAAAAGATTATAAACAATCCAAAGGATTGAATCTAAACAAGTAATTTAAAAGTTATCGAAATCATTAAAGCGATTTAAAACAAATCGACTTTCAGGGTAATTAAATCTACAGATTTATTAGGTCACGATTTAGGTAAATCTTTGCTTCAGGTTAAATTCCTCAAACAAGAATATTACCGATAATAAAAGAATTGACATTGCCCAGATTTGGTTGTTTTATTTTGTGTTGGAAGTTAAAGGTTGTCTCTCTTTCGGAGCAATCATTTGTTTTGTTACAGTTGTTTTGACATTATGTTTTGTACACCGGAAGAAAGAGTTTGGTTACTAGATGGCGATCGTAGGTATTTTCACAACGTGGTGGTCCAGGTTATTTTCCGTGTCGTCGAAGAAGTGTGATTTTAGATTTGAACTTTGTTAGTTCTCAATAGATGGCGTTTTCTGGAGAGGATGTTGGCGCGAAGTTCAAATTCAAAAGTTGCATCTTACATACATAAGAAGAAATTAACTTGACAGATAAATCAGACTCCAGGTCGATGTGTGATCCAGGAACTAATTTATCATACGATAAGGTCACACACTCAGGGGGTAGAACTCTTATGTATTATACTGCCCAAAATTGGACCATTAAAGAGTCGCGTTAGATATTGTAGCCGAACTATATCATAGTTACTGCCGGTCTGATTTTAAAACTCTTTTTTCAAATTCATTAGTATTCAAATAAATTAAATTCAATTTTTTATTATTAAATCGCGACTCCAACAATAAAATGTTTATGTTTGTTTTCACTCAATAATTAGGTAAGAGGATGGATTCTATTTTAAATTTCTGTTTTGTTGAATTGAAATTCGTCAACAAGGAATTATTGTCCAAATTATTACTGTTTTATTTGTTTATGTATTTCCTTGTATATTATTTTGTTGTGTACAGTTATTAAATAAGCTCCGTTAAAATTTACTTCACTGTTTAATTTGGTGAAAAGTAGAATTTACTTCCCTACGTATTCGACCAATTGTCCCATCACACTACCCATTTAATTAGTGGTAGATACGAGTCACTACACTAAATAATCATCGAATCTGTTGGCAGCGATATAAATAATAACCGGAATATAAGCATAAAATGTCAGAAACAACGAATTAATAAATTCATCCCGGTTTGTTAAGTAGATGAAGAAACTTTGAAGATAGCGGTAAAAATAGTTGAAAACTCATGAAAAATAATTGTGATTTAATGTTTAATAATCAAATAGTTAATGATTAAAATCTATTTTAATATTAATTTTAATAGTTAACAAATCAGATATATTGCCATGATATTTTTAGAATTTAAAATTTTTGTTTATAATTAGTAGATTTTAATAAATAAATTTTATGAGGAAGGATTTCATGCTTGTCAGATTGGATGGTTAATAGCAGGTGGAAATGTGTCTCTTTGGAAGCTTGCTAAATTTGTTGTTGGTAGAAGGTTGTTTATTGTATTTTGTATTAATTTTGAAAGTATCAAAAAAGAATGTGATGTTTTGAAATTAGTGGTGTTTCTAAAGTAACCAATAGTATTCTACCAAGAACAAATTAAGAAGATTGAATGGAAATTAATTTTACTAAATTTATGTTTATGATACACCTCAAGATTGAAGGTTTATCATAAGTTCGGCGTAAAGTTAACCAACATTATATCGAATTTATAAAAGTATAAGAGTGAGTGAATAATACCGATTGTAAAATAAAAGATTGGGATAAATAAACCAAAATATTTTTATTAAATCTAAGTATTTGTAATTTCGCCAAATCTGGTTAATATCATGATGACCGGATCGTTGAACACCCATAATCAAGTGTAAAAAATAAACGAATAAACTTGTTCCGAGCATCCTATGTTTTATTACTTGGTAACATCTAAAAAAATTCAACACCCCCTGGATATCTCATAAGAGTTACTCATGCTGAAGGGGTTGTTCCGTCCAACTCAATTCGACGAAGAACAACATAATAATTAAAGAAGAGCATAAGAGGATGTCCAGGAGGTCGCCGAGGTCGCCAACTCAGAATTTTTATTAGGACACCAAACTTTAAAACATATCTAAAAATAAGAACCCCCGATGAATTTTAGGAAACTCTTCATGACCTGATTTCGAAGACGTTAATAATATATTATTATTCTCCAAGCCACGTTATAGCTTTTTACCGTCACGGATGAAATTGTCACAAGGCGCTTGAGTGACAAAAAAATAAAAAAGTAGTCCGAGATATTTTACTTCCTCTATCTGCGGTATTTGAATGCCATTAATATAGATAGGTGGGCACTGTAGACGATTCAGGGTAAATGTTACGTGAGTGGATTTTACTTCATTTATTCTTATTCTCCACCTGGACATCCAAATCTCAAGGAGGGACAGATGTGTTTGCAACACTTCAGACGCTTGTTGAGCATTATCATGTTTTGCCAGAATAGCAGTGTCATCTGCAAATGTGGCAATCTCTGTGTTTGTAGTGACAGGTAGGTCGGAGATGAATAGCAGGTACAGTACTGGACCAAGCACACTACCTTGTGGTACTCCTGATGCTATGGGATAGATATCAGACACTTCATCATCTTGCTGGACTTGGAAATGACGATTTTGCAAGTAAGACTTTAAGACAAGGTAGTAATGTTGTGGCAAGGTTTTTTTTATCTTGAATAAAAGTCCCATGTGCCAAACTTTGTCGAAAGCCTGTTTTATATCCAAGAAGGTTGCTGAGCAGAATTGTTTACCTTCTAAAGTACTATAGATGATATCCACTATTGAATGCTGCTGCCGAAATCCGAACTGATGCGTTGGTATTAAATCTTCCAAGCGGTTGGTTTCATTTAAACGTTGAAGAATAACTTTTTCAAGTAGTTTGGAAATGACTGGCAACAAGCTTATTGGGCGGTATGAAGAGGTATCCGTAGGGAGTTTGCCTGGTTTCAAGATCAGAATAATTCTAGCGAATTTTAGTTGCATTGGCCAGTATGACAATCTTAGAATAGAATTAAATAATACTGTCAAAAATTTAATTCCCAAATTAGGCAATTCCGATAGCACTTTACCCGTTATTAGATCGTATCCTGGAGCCTTGGTCTTCTTTAACCTACTTATTTGTTGTTTAAGCTCATTTTTCCTGATTTTCCTTATCGGTAGCGACATCTGTAGAGGAGCTTCCAGATATTTCTCAACTTCTTCATTTGGCTCATCAGAATAAGGTTTAAAAACTTTTGCGAGGTGTTGTGCAAACAGTTCAGCCTTCTCAGTATTTCACCTCGCCCATGAGTTGTTAGGATTACGTAGAGGAGGGACGGTCGATTGTGGTCTTTTGAAACCTTTTGTAGCCCTCCAGATGGAGTAGTCTTTATTAGAGAGATTTTTTAAATAGTAACTAAAAGTTTCATTTTTCGTTTCCTTTAGTTTTCTTTTTAACTTATTCGTTAAGCGGTTGTAATCTGTTTTGTCTAAGGGGTTTGCACTTCGTTGCCATTTTGCTCTGGCTCTTCTTTTTTCTTTTACAAGTTCTCTTATTTCCATTGAAATGTTAAATGTAGATGTTTTATTAACGTTTGTAGGAGTAGAATTCCAGCTAGCATTTTGTACAGTTGTTATGAAATGATTTGTCGCATATTCTACTTCATCTGTTGTCTTAATACTTAATGAGAAATTTAGTTCTTTGTTTATATGCTCTTTAAATTGATCCCAGTTAGTACTTTTATTATACAGGGATGCCTTTGGTTGTTTTACAATCATAGTTGTACTAACTGTGAGTATGACTGGTGTATGATCTGATGTTAGGTCCAAACTTGATTGAATTTCCATAGAATTATTTGAAATTTCATTGGTTATATAGAAATCCAACAGATCGGGGATCTTATTAGGATCAGTAGGCCAATCTGATGGTTCACCTGGTGAGATGGAGTTGTAATGTTTTTCATTTATTAGTTTAAGAAATTCTCTTCCCTTTACAGTTATTAATCTGGACCCCCAGTTGGTATGCTTAGCATTGAAGTCGCCCCCTGCTATAAATTTCTGTCCAAGTGAGAGGAAAAATGGCTCCAGCTGTTCCTTTTTGATGTTGTGCCTAGGTGGACAGTAAATTGCCGATACTTTTAGTGAATTATGACTAACGAAATCTGTTATCTTGATAAACAATTAAAGCAAACTTGTTTACAGCAAGATAGCTAAAATTTAATTTCTGTTGTACGATGGACTATAGGGGAAAAATATTAATTGTACGCACCCTGGTGGCTGTAATATCAACTAAATATTTGACGTCTTAATTAATTAAAATTACTTTAAAAATTAATTAAAATACGTTAAATTTACTATTTTTTATTAAATTATTTATTTATTACTTATAGACCGAGAGCCAGCAAGAAAAACGACGCGACGTATGATTAGCGAAACGCTGAAACTTTTTGAGAAGTTAGCCAGTGTTATAAAGAACAGGGAAACGCAAGTATGGCGGCCCGTATGTGTCAAAAAAAACTATGCCCTTGGGGAATGAGCTAAAAGGTAATTCTGGTTTTATATCATATATTCGATAGCCAGGGTATGAAGGAGTCGTATGCCATACCGATGCGGCGTCTCAAACTGTCCGCCATACTGAATTAAACGTGTCATTTATTTTATGTTCTCTTGAAATACTAGCGAAAAGCTAATTTTTTATCCAACCATACAAAAAGATGTCTCATCACCGATTATGACCATGCCATACTGTTTCGGTGTCCCTAAGTACACGCCATACTGATTTAAAGATGTCGAATTTTTCACCAGTCCATGTATCATAGGATATGACCTGTATGACATATGATATGACATGTATATATGTATCAAGTTCTAATGTGAACGGTCGCCACCTATTAAGCTTATCAATGCGCTAGGATTGATTATCTAATATGTGCTATCAAACTGTGTACAGACGCCATCTTAATAATTATTTAAATAAAATGAATGCGGTAATCACATTTGCTGCAAATGACATTTGAAATTTTGTAGTCAAAAATTACCCGTGAACACCGGATCCTCAATCCGTTTATCATGCCTGAACGAGTTTCGTACTTGATGAAATATTTTCATTTGTGCTTGGTCTTCTTCTCTATCGTTTAGCTTTAAAAAAACCTGTTGAAAAAACATAAGTTTGAATCATAAGCACGCTGTATGATTCTAATGAATCCGTTTGTTTGGACGCTGTTGATTTATCCTGTGCTCTTGGATTAGGTACCGCAGATTGCACGTGATATAGAGAGCAATGGAAAGATTGATGCTGTGTGGCACAGTTGAAGTGGAGTAGGGTTGGTCAAATGGCGAAACTGGACTACAACAGATGGACACTAAAAATGATAGAATAGAAGCCCAGAAGAGGTGATATTCGTGGTACCAAGACTATAAAATTCAACCAAAAAAGAGCTACAACTATGTTTTTTTGGCAATTATTGGTATTCTCTTGATTTAAAAACAAAAGAGTAATTGGAAACAATTCTTCAATGCTAAAAGGTCTATGACATTTAATACATTTCAAGGAAAAATAACTTAATTAAGTACGCAAATGGTTTTCTTCGTAGGCATATCGCAATGAAAACAATTACAATTTCAGAAGGAATATTGATGTTTAAAAAAATAAGCATAAGCATTCGTCAGTCTATCAGCAAATTGCAAGTATGATATCAGTAGATTCAAATTACCAATAAATAAAATTATTCCCCCGTCGCAAACATTCCATACAAACAAACGTGGGGGGGTTTTCATTTACCTGTCAATTAAGTTACTTCACTTCTACCAGTCTTCTGAAAAAATTGCAGTGTAACGACACAATGACTTCCGAAGTGCATCAAAAGTTTATCAAACAATTATTTGAGAGTCAGAAAATTGAAGACAAAGAAGATCCTCTCAACGGATTTGTTATGAACGGGCACCGCATTCCCCAAGAAATACTTTTGGAAATTTTTAGTCATTTGGAACCAAAAGTTTTATTGAAGTGTAGTGAAGTGTGTCACAATTGGAATAAAACTGTAAAGGCGCCAATTACTTGGAAAGGGAAGTACGCGGCAAAATACGACAAGACTCCAAAGAATTGGCCCTGGTTTGTTCTTTACTTAATGGTAACGACAGATTATTTCGATCGAAACTTGGTACTTAATGGTTGTGGGGAAGAAGGTACACGGCACTGGGCAACTTGTCCCTATTGTGGAAACGACAATCGTTCATGCTTAAGAAGCTGTGGATTTTTGACCCTGGATACTCTCCATACCGTTACTAAGTTTGAAGAACAACACGAATTATACAATACGCACAGCTGTTTTCAAGCGGTCAAAGTACCATGCTCCAAATATCAATTCATTGATTTTTCAAAACATAAACTCATCCATGCTCTCATAAATGCATATAAGCCAACAATTTATATATCGGAATGGCGTTCTAGTAGTTTTCCGCAATCACCCACTACATACACTCTGGAAATTTATCTATATAAAAAAGGTAAAATCCTCAAGGAAAAGCATCAGCATCAACATGACATATTTCGATACAACGATATTCTATGGAGAAAGGTAATTATAAATATTTTTCCTGAAAATATGAAATTTTTGTAAACCATCACATTTAGGAGGAAATGAGCATCGACAACTATCAAGAGGTAGATTACATTGTTTACAAACATTCCGTCACTCCAGCTTTTAGGTATTATCCATTTCGAACAATAAACTTGGTTAGTCTAACTGAGGCGTCAGCCAAAATTTTACCAGATTCCATCCCAGAAATGCAGGAAACCGATTTGCATTAACATTAATATCTGGCTTTATGTATATAAATTTATTCTATTTCAAATTTCAAATTTACAATGTAATTTGTTTGATTATTTCTTAATTGTGTGTAATTTAGTGCTGTAATCTATTTTATTTACTTCATTTCTTTCAATAAAATATAATATATTGCTATAGTAATTATTATCCACTACCTATGTGTCTGTACCTATGTGCGTTTTTACAGAGGGTGGGCAGACATGGGCAAAACAACGGTGAGTTAAGCACATAACAAAAATTGTTTACAGGAAGATATCTAAAATTGAATTTTTATTACAAGATGGACTATAGGGTGGTGGAACAATTTTGAAAATGGCTTACCGCCCACCTCCCGTAACTGCGTATTATAGGAAGTTTGCAATAAATTGAATAAATGAAAAAGTAAAAATACGGAGCAGCGACGACTTACAATGGTCCAAGAAGGTTGCTAACGGTTTGCACTTGGATGGGTGACCGTGTGGTAACTGATTTGAAAGAACGCCGCTTGATACCGCCTGACGTTAGAGTACAGCTAAAAATTCATCTCTAATTTTAGTGCCGGCGAAAGTAGTATATATTTCTATAATAATTATCATATAAATATACAAGGACCGCTTTAGGTATCAAGTTCTAATGTGAACGGTCGCCACCTATTAAGCTTATCAGTGCGCTAGGATTTTGTCTAATATGTGCTATCAAACTATGTAAACAAATTTCTAATTAAGTTTCCATAAAACATTTTATTTATTTTAAACGGCTTTGTTTTGGTTTTGAAATTTTGAAGAAAATGGAATTAAAGTGTGCGGAAAATCAACAGTGATAAAATTTAACGTCATAATTATTATTTTCTATTATTTATTTCTTTCATATGTAGTAAACAAATTGTAAACTATTAATCCTAACATAAAAGCAAAAAAAGCTAATGAAATCTTAAAAATTCTTGAAGTGATGTTTAAAAGTTGGCCCATCAACTGAGATTCTGTTAATTTCAACACAAGCAGATTCTATGGATGTTGTCATTTGTGGTGGACCACAACTAATTACACCAACAGTTCGGGCCTATACAAGAAATTCGTCAAAATAAATAAATTTATTTTTATTTTAACTTACGTCATGATGCAAAGTTAGCAGACTCTTGAAAAAGCTTTTGAATTTTGGTCTTCCAAAATGAGTTACCGCTTGCAAATTGGTAAATAACGATTTGTCTGATATTTTTTAATAGTGTCTTTCGCAAATGTAGGTACAGCAAAATTATTCTCAAATCAAATTTTTGGTAAAATTGAGTGATAAAAATGTTACAGCTGACAATTTTATTTTCATCTAATTTTTCCAATTCTCGTAAAATATCAACAAGCCATTCAAATTGTTTTTGTGTCCTTGAAACCCATATAAAGTAAACCTAAATAAATAAAAGATTATGTTTTTAATAACAATTCCGACCTCACAAAGTAATTATTCACCTTCTTGCACTTTGCCTTATGTTTGATATTTGCGCGGAACACAATGTCTTTCAAAATACTAGCAAAAGGTGTAACTCCAATTCCACCCCCAACCAGAACAGCAACATCAAATTGGTACCAATCTTGATGACCTTCACCGTACGCTCCATCCAAATGAATCTGAACAATAAAAGTTATGCAATGAAATTAGCAAAATAGAACCATACCTTAGGTAGTGGTTGATCGGAAACTTTGGAGTTTAATAGAGCTGTCGAATATTTCGCGCCCATGGCCCAACAGAACGAATGTGTAATGTTAAGTTAGCTTCATTGGGACTTGATGTTAAGGTGAACGGATGAAATTCGTTAGCGTTTAGACCTAAACAAGCTATCCGAACCCATTGACCAGATTTATATTCAAAATTTTCGGGTCGCTTAAATTCCAACATCGTGACATCTAAAGAAAACATACCGTGCAAAATTACTATCGAAACAAATTAGGATAATACTTACTTGAGGGCAAGATTTCGGCTTTGATTACAGGTATTTCGACTTTTTTTCGACTGACACTCATGACCATATCTAAAGTGAACAGAATTACGGGTCCCAAAAAGAAGTAATAAAAAAGGGTTCCTAAAACAGATGGTTAGTAACGTGGGAGAAAATGTTTGAAAGTAAATTTCACCTGAATAAGTCTTCCAGAGCCATGCAAAATCATAAAAATAAAAAATATAGGATAGAGGCTATGAGTATACCAAAACCAATTATACAAGAGTTTTCGCACAAATGTTTGGGCAAAAAGATAAATGAGAATTAAGAGAAGTGTTAGTATTATTCCAGTAATACCAGTCATAGTTTGCCAACTCCAATAGTGATATTTAGGCAGTACATGGGTGCTAAAAAATTCGATTATTAAACATTGGAATGCAAAAATTTTATCACTTACGCATGGAAGTAATTTCTAAACAAACACGTTAAATCATCAGCAGTTTGGGTTGAAATATGGTAAAAATTGAAACTGTGTCCAATTATGTGCATTACTAAAAATATGAATGATAAAATTTATTTCTCCCTTTGGGAGGCAATTATTTTCATCTTACTTGTAAAAATCAATGCCCAACAAGCAATATATTTATGTATTTCGATAAAAAAATCGAATGGGAAATATGGTCCAATTGTAGTATCGCGCAAAAATGTGATTGTGTTTCTGCACATTGTGACCAAAAGAGACGAGTATGTAAACATCATTGCTGAGGCTGCACCTCTGGTAACTGTTACACCATATCCAGCAATTTGCCTTAATCCTGAATGTTCGCGTTCCACGTTGTAGTCTAAAATTTATGATTTATAGAAAACAACAAAGGGAAAAAGGATTCCACGTACAATCAGCCCTTTCTGCAAAAATTGCCCAAAGAACCAAGGTGTAAGAACTTAGCCAAAACAATTCCTTAGAATTTTCTTCGCAATACTTCAAAATTTTTAAGTATGTAGTTGGTTTAGTGTGAAGTGTGGTAACAGTTATGGAATCTTCTACAACTTTTTTGCTGAAATGTGTGAAAGATTTGGTTGCGGCCGTTCCTTGCAGTCTCGCTTTAATATCAACAGGATTGCTGAAAAAGTTTTGTTAAGTAAGGAAGTATGTTTTAATTACAGTTGAAGTACTCATAAATGCTTTCGATTGTATCACGTGCGCTGTCCAAAAAATAAATTATATTGACCCTCCATACCTTTGAAGCCAAGGTTTGCATGGTTAAGCTTCACAATATTATCCCCAATGATTCGCTTAATGTCTTCAAATGTTAGACTTGTCTTAAACAAAAGTTTGATCAACTTTAGAAATTTCAACAGCCGTAGTTTATCTTGTGGTGCAATCCAGCTGATTCTAACATATTTTTGACCGTTTTCTGTAATTCTTCTGGTTCAATTTTGCCTTCCACAGATTCCAAAAATGACCTAATATGTTTGATAAATTAGCAGTTAGTAAAAACAATATTTTCCTTTATTACGTAAATGGGAAACTACCATATAGGTACCTAAGTTAACTTACTTAATCATGTTCTCAAATTCTTGTAATGTTAAACTTTGGACGCCATTAATGTCGTACATATCAAATAACAATTTAGCCTTTTGAGTTTCATCTCCTTCCGCAAAAATAATGAGCAAAAATGAAAACCCCCACCCCCCACCCCACGTATGTTCGTATGGAATGTTTGCAACGGGGGAATAATTTTATTTATTGGTAATTTGAATCTACTGATCTTGCAATCTGCTGATAGACTGACGAATGCTTATGTTTATCTTTTTAAATATCAATATTCCTTCTGAAATTGTAATTGTTTTCATTGCGATATGCCTACGAAGAAAACCATTTGCGTACTTAATTAAGCTATTTTTCCTTGAAATGTATTAAATGTCATAGACCTTTTAGCATTGAAGAATTGTTTCCAATTATTCTCTTGTTTTTAAATCAAGAGAATACCAATTGCCAAAAAAACATAGTTGGAGCTCTTTTTTGGTTGAATTTTATAGTCTTGGTACTATAACTTCTTGGCTTCTATTCTATAATTTTTAGTGTCCATCTGTTGTAGTCCAGTTTCGCCATTTGACCAACCCTACTCCACTTCAAATGTGCCACACAGCATCCATCTTTCCATTGCTCTCTGCATCACGCGCAAACTGCGGTACTTAATCCAAGAGCACAGGATATATGAACAGCGTCCAAATAAACGAATTCATTAGAATCATATGGCGTGCTTATGATTGAAACTTATGATTTTTCAATAGGTGAGGTGGATATTAGCTGCAAATTAATTCCATCTTCCTGTATGATACGAAATGCATTAAATCAAGAAGAAAAATTCGACTTCTTCCATCTTCCCATACTGAACCCAACACCTTTAAATGAATCTTGTGTAAAGAGCGATTCCTATGAGTATTTTAGTGGTATTGAACTTTCCTACAATCTGACCTATTTATTTTTGGGAACTTTTCTTCTAGATGGGTTTTTATAATTCCACTGGAAGGGTTGATTCTTAAGTTGTGTATTTTACAGGTGCTATAGGTATCATATTTGTGGTGTTAATGCTAAAAGATGGAGAAGGGGAGAACAAGCACAAATGAAAATATTTCATCAAGTATGAAACTCGTTCAGGCATGATAAACGGATTGATGATCCGGTGTTCACGGGTAATTTTTGCCTACAAAATTTCAAATGTCATTTGCAGCAAATGTGATTACCGCATTCATTTTATTTAAATAATTATTAGAATGACGTCTGTGAAACAAAACAAAAATAAAGCGATTTAAGTTAAATAAAATGATTTATGGTAACTTAAGATTTGAAATTTGTTTACATAGTTTGATAGCACATATTACACAATCAATCCTAACGCATTGATAAGCTTAATAGGTGGCGACCGTTCACATTAGAACTTGAAGATGAAAATAATTGCCTCCCAAAGGGAGAAATAAATTTTATCGTTCATATTTTTAGTAATGCACATAATTGGACACAGTTTCAATTTTTACCATATTTCAACCCAAACTGCTGATGATTTAACGTGTTTGTTTAGAAATTACTTCCATGCGTAAGTGATAAAATTTTTGCATTCCAATGTTTAATAATCGAATTTTTTAGCACCCATGTACTGCCTAAATATCACTATTGGAGTTGGCAAACTATGACTGGTATTACTGGAATAATACTAACACTTCTCTTAATTCTCATTTATCTTTTTGCCCAAACATTTGTGCGAAAACTCTTGTATAATTGGTTTTGGTATACTCATAGCCTCTATCCTATATTTTTTATTTTTATGATTTTGCATGGCTCTGGAAGACTTATTCAGGTGAAATTTACTTTCAAACATTTTCTCCCACGTTACTAACCATCTGTTTTAGGAACCCTTTTTTATTACTTCTTTTTGGGACCCGTAATTCTGTTCACTTTAGATATGGTCATGAGTGTCAGTCGAAAAAAAGTCGAAATACCTGTAATCAAAGCCGAAATCTTGCCCTCAAGTAAGTATTATCCTAATTTGTTTCGATAGTAATTTTGCACGGTATGTTTTCTTTAGATGTCACGATGTTGGAATTTAAGCGACCCGAAAATTTTGAATATAAATCTGGTCAATGGGTTCGGATAGCTTGTTTAGGTCTAAACGCTAACGAATTTCATCCGTTCACCTTAACATCAAGTCCCAATGAAGCTAACTTAACATTACACATTCGTTCTGTTGGGCCATGGGCGCGAAATATTCGACAGCTCTATTAAACTCCAAAGTTTCCGATCAACCACTACCTAAGGTATGGTTCTATTTTGCTAATTTCATTGCATAACTTTTATTGTTCAGATTCATTTGGATGGAGCGTACGGTGAAGGTCATCAAGATTGGTACCAATTTGATGTTGCTGTTCTGGTTGGGGGTGGAATTGGAGTTACACCTTTTGCTAGTATTTTGAAAGACATTGTGTTCCGCGCAAATATCAAACATAAGGCAAAGTGCAAGAAGGTGAATAATTACTTTGTGAGGTCGGAATTGTTATTAAAAACATAATCTTTTATTTATTTAGGTTTACTTTATATGGGTTTCAAGGACACAAAAACAATTTGAATGGCTTGTTGATATTTTACGAGAATTGGAAAAATTAGATGAAAATAAAATTGTCAGCTGTAACATTTTTATCACTCAATTTTACCAAAAATTTGATTTGAGAATAATTTTGCTGTACCTACATTTGCGAAAGACACTATTAAAAAATATCAGACAAATCGTTATTTACCAATTTGCAAGCGGTAACTCATTTTGGAAGACCAAAATTCAAAAGCTTTTTCAAGAGTCTGCTAACTTTGCATCATGACGTAAGTTAAAATAAAAATAAATTTATTTATTTTGACGAATTTCTTGTATAGGCCCGAACTGTTGGTGTAATTAGTTGTGGTCCACCACAAATGACAACATCCATAGAATCTGCTTGTGTTGAAATTAACAGAATCTCAGTTGATGGGCCAACTTTTAAACATCACTTCAAGAATTTTTAAGATTTCATTAGCTTTTTTTGCTTTTATGTTAGGATTAATAGTTTACAATTTGTTTACTACATATGAAAGAAATAAATAATAGAAAATAATAATTATGACGTTAAATTTTATCACTGTTGATTTTCCGCACACTTTAATTCCATTTTCTTCAAAATTTCAAAACCAAAACAAAGCCGTTTAAAATAAATAAAATGTTTT
Source organism: Podabrus alpinus (assembly GCA_932274525.1). Taxonomy (NCBI): domain Eukaryota; kingdom Metazoa; phylum Arthropoda; class Insecta; order Coleoptera; family Cantharidae; genus Podabrus; species Podabrus alpinus. Next base: position 14,284,928 of record OW026455.1, read on the forward strand.
ATGGAAACTTAATTAGAAATTTGTTTACATAGTTTGATAGCACATATTAGACAAAATCCTAGCGCACTGATAAGCTTAATAGGTGGCGACCGTTCACATTAGAACTTGATACCTAAAGCGGTCCTTGTATATTTATATGATAATTATTATAGAAATATATACTACTTTCGCCGGCACTAAAATTAGAGATGAATTTTTAGCTGTACTCTAACGTCAGGCGGTATCAAGCGGCGTTCTTTCAAATCAGTTACCACACGGTCACCCATCCAAGTGCAAACCGTTAGCAACCTTCTTGGACCATTGTAAGTCGTCGCTGCTCCGTATTTTTACTTTTTCATTTATTCAATTTATTGCAAACTTCCTATAATACGCAGTTACGGGAGGTGGGCGGTAAGCCATTTTCAAAATTGTTCCACCACCCTATAGTCCATCTTGTAATAAAAATTCAATTTTAGATATCTTCCTGTAAACAATTTTTGTTATGTGCTTAACTCACCGTTGTTTTGCCCATGTCTGCCCACCCTCTGTAAAAACGCACATAGGTACAGACACATAGGTAGTGGATAATAATTACTATAGCAATATATTATATTTTATTGAAAGAAATGAAGTAAATAAAATAGATTACAGCACTAAATTACACACAATTAAGAAATAATCAAACAAATTACATTGTAAATTTGAAATTTGAAATAGAATAAATTTATATACATAAAGCCAGATATTAATGTTAATGCAAATCGGTTTCCTGCATTTCTGGGATGGAATCTGGTAAAATTTTGGCTGACGCCTCAGTTAGACTAACCAAGTTTATTGTTCGAAATGGATAATACCTAAAAGCTGGAGTGACGGAATGTTTGTAAACAATGTAATCTACCTCTTGATAGTTGTCGATGCTCATTTCCTCCTAAATGTGATGGTTTACAAAAATTTCATATTTTCAGGAAAAATATTTATAATTACCTTTCTCCATAGAATATCGTTGTATCGAAATATGTCATGTTGATGCTGATGCTTTTCCTTGAGGATTTTACCTTTTTTATATAGATAAATTTCCAGAGTGTATGTAGTGGGTGATTGCGGAAAACTACTAGAACGCCATTCCGATATATAAATTGTTGGCTTATATGCATTTATGAGAGCATGGATGAGTTTATGTTTTGAAAAATCAATGAATTGATATTTGGAGCATGGTACTTTGACCGCTTGAAAACAGCTGTGCGTATTGTATAATTCGTGTTGTTCTTCAAACTTAGTAACGGTATGGAGAGTATCCAGGGTCAAAAATCCACAGCTTCTTAAGCATGAACGATTGTCGTTTCCACAATAGGGACAAGTTGCCCAGTGCCGTGTACCTTCTTCCCCACAACCATTAAGTACCAAGTTTCGATCGAAATAATCTGTCGTTACCATTAAGTAAAGAACAAACCAGGGCCAATTCTTTGGAGTCTTGTCGTATTTTGCCGCGTACTTCCCTTTCCAAGTAATTGGCGCCTTTACAGTTTTATTCCAATTGTGACACACTTCACTACACTTCAATAAAACTTTTGGTTCCAAATGACTAAAAATTTCCAAAAGTATTTCTTGGGGAATGCGGTGCCCGTTCATAACAAATCCGTTGAGAGGATCTTCTTTGTCTTCAATTTTCTGACTCTCAAATAATTGTTTGATAAACTTTTGATGCACTTCGGAAGTCATTGTGTCGTTACACTGCAATTTTTTCAGAAGACTGGTAGAAGTGAAGTAACTTAATTGACAGGTAAATGAAAACCCCCCCACGTTTGTTTGTATGGAATGTTTGCGACGGGGGAATAATTTTATTTATTGGTAATTTGAATCTACTGATATCATACTTGCAATTTGCTGATAGACTGACGAATGCTTATGCTTATTTTTTTAAACATCAATATTCCTTCTGAAATTGTAATTGTTTTCATTGCGATATGCCTACGAAGAAAACCATTTGCGTACTTAATTAAGTTATTTTTCCTTGAAATGTATTAAATGTCATAGACCTTTTAGCATTGAAGAATTGTTTCCAATTACTCTTTTGTTTTTAAATCAAGAGAATACCAATAATTGCCAAAAAAACATAGTTGTAGCTCTTTTTTGGTTGAATTTTATAGTCTTGGTACCACGAATATCACCTCTTCTGGGCTTCTATTCTATCATTTTTAGTGTCCATCTGTTGTAGTCCAGTTTCGCCATTTGACCAACCCTACTCCACTTCAACTGTGCCACACAGCATCAATCTTTCCATTGCTCTCTATATCACGTGCAATCTGCGGTACCTAATCCAAGAGCACAGGATAAATCAACAGCGTCCAAACAAACGGATTCATTAGAATCATACAGCGTGCTTATGATTCAAACTTGTGTTTTTTCAACAGGTTTTTTTAAAGCTAAACGATAGAGAAGAAGACCAAGCACAAATGAAAATATTTCATCAAGTACGAAACTCGTTCAGGCATGATAAACGGATTGAGGATCCGGTGTTCACGGGTAATTTTTGACTACAAAATTTCAAATGTCATTTGCAGCAAATGTGATTACCGCATTCATTTTATTTAAATAATTATTAAGATGGCGTCTGTACACAGTTTGATAGCACATATTAGATAATCAATCCTAGCGCATTGATAAGCTTAATAGGTGGCGACCGTTCACATTAGAACTTGATACATATATACATGTCATATCATATGTCATACAGGTCATATCCTATGATACATGGACTGGTGAAAAATTCGACATCTTTAAATCAGTATGGCGTGTACTTAGGGACACCGAAACAGTATGGCATGGTCATAATCGGTGATGAGACATCTTTTTGTATGGTTGGATAAAAAATTAGCTTTTCGCTAGTATTTCAAGAGAACATAAAATAAATGACACGTTTAATTCAGTATGGCGGACAGTTTGAGACGCCGCATCGGTATGGCATACGACTCCTTCATACCCTGGCTATCGAATATATGATATAAAACCAGAATTACCTTTTAGCTCATTCCCCAAGGGCATAGTTTTTTTTGACACATACGGGCCGCCATACTTGCGTTTCCCTGTTCTTTATAACACTGGCTAACTTCTCAAAAAGTTTCAGCGTTTCGCTAATCATACGTCGCGTCGTTTTTCTTGCTGGCTCTCGGTCTATAAGTAATAAATAAATAATTTAATAAAAAATAGTAAATTTAACGTATTTTAATTAATTTTTAAAGTAATTTTAATTAATTAAGACGTCAAATATTTAGTTGATATTACAGCCACCAGGGTGCGTACAATTAATATTTTTCCCCTATAGTCCATCGTACAACAGAAATTAAATTTTAGCTATCTTGCTGTAAACAAGTTTGCTTTAATTGTTTATCAAGATAACAGATTTCGTTAGTCATAATTCACTAAAAGTATCGGCAATTTACTGTCCACCTAGGCACAACATCAAAAAGGAACAGCTGGAGCCATTTTTCCTCTCACTTGGACAGAAATTTATAGCAGGGGGCGACTTCAATGCTAAGCATACCAACTGGGGGTCCAGATTAATAACTGTAAAGGGAAGAGAATTTCTTAAACTAATAAATGAAAAACATTACAACTCCATCTCACCAGGTGAACCATCAGATTGGCCTACTGATCCTAATAAGATCCCCGATCTGTTGGATTTCTATATAACCAATGAAATTTCAAATAATTCTATGGAAATTCAATCAAGTTTGGACCTAACATCAGATCATACACCAGTCATACTCACAGTTAGTACAACTATGATTGTAAAACAACCAAAGGCATCCCTGTATAATAAAAGTACTAACTGGGATCAATTTAAAGAGCATATAAACAAAGAACTAAATTTCTCATTAAGTATTAAGACAACAGATGAAGTAGAATATGCGACAAATCATTTCATAACAACTGTACAAAATGCTAGCTGGAATTCTACTCCTACAAACGTTAATAAAACATCTACATTTAACATTTCAATGGAAATAAGAGAACTTGTAAAAGAAAAAAGAAGAGCCAGAGCAAAATGGCAACGAAGTGCAAACCCCTTAGACAAAACAGATTACAACCGCTTAACGAATAAGTTAAAAAGAAAACTAAAGGAAACGAAAAATGAAACTTTTAGTTACTATTTAAAAAATCTCTCTAATAAAGACTACTCCATCTGGAGGGCTACAAAAGGTTTCAAAAGACCACAATCGACCGTCCCTCCTCTACGTAATCCTAACAACTCATGGGCGAGGTGAAATACTGAGAAGGCTGAACTGTTTGCACAACACCTCGCAAAAGTTTTTAAACCTTATTCTGATGAGCCAAATGAAGAAGTTGAGAAATATCTGGAAGCTCCTCTACAGATGTCGCTACCGATAAGGAAAATCAGGAAAAATGAGCTTAAACAACAAATAAGTAGGTTAAAGAAGACCAAGGCTCCAGGATACGATCTAATAACGGGTAAAGTGCTATCGGAATTGCCTAATTTGGGAATTAAATTTTTGACAGTATTATTTAATTCTATTCTAAGATTGTCATACTGGCCAATGCAACTAAAATTCGCTAGAATTATTCTGATCTTGAAACCAGGCAAACTCCCTACGGATACCTCTTCATACCGCCCAATAAGCTTGTTGCCAGTCATTTCCAAACTACTTGAAAAAGTTATTCTTCAACGTTTAAATGAAACCAACCGCTTGGAAGATTTAATACCAACGCATCAGTTCGGATTTCGGCAGCAGCATTCAATAGTGGATATCATCTATAGTACTTTAGAAGGTAAACAATTCTGCTCAGCAACCTTCTTGGATATAAAACAGGCTTTCGACAAAGTTTGGCACATGGGACTTTTATTCAAGATAAAAAAAACCTTGCCACAACATTACTACCTTGTCTTAAAGTCTTACTTGCAAAATCGTCATTTCCAAGTCCAGCAAGATGATGAAGTGTCTGATATCTATCCCATAGCATCAGGAGTACCACAAGGTAGTGTGCTTGGTCCAGTACTGTACCTGCTATTCATCTCCGACCTACCTGTCACTACAAACACAGAGATTGCCACATTTGCAGATGACACTGCTATTCTGGCAAAACATGATAATGCTCAACAAGCGTCTGAAGTGTTGCAAAAACATCTGTCCCTCCTTGAGATTTGGATGTCCAGGTGGAGAATAAGAATAAATGAAGTAAAATCCACTCACGTAACATTTACCCTGAATCGTCTACAGTGCCCACCTATCTATATTAATGGCATACAAATACCGCAGATAGAGGAAGTAAAATATCTCGGACTACACCTAGATAGAAGGTTAACGTGGAAGACGCACATTAAGAAAAAGAGGAAGCAAATGGATTTGAAAATTAAAGAATATGACGGATTTTGGATTCTTCATCCGTCATGATCAACCTGCAGCAATCTATTTGTTTGGCCACTACCATTTATTTTCAAATTTATTGGGATGGTGTTGTAGACACTGCCATTTTTATCATTTTTTCCGGAGCGCATCCGAGCCGCGCTGGGTGTCGAGAAGTCATGGGTGAATTCTCGAACGAAAAGGTCGACATTTGATGTACTGTGAAGTGATTATGGGGTTGGTTCCGAATTTTACAAGATATGGTTACGTTTTGTGAGGATTACAGTCCAGCAATCCGAATGATTTTGTAATATTGTTTGTTTTCCAAAACCAGTAGGGGATTTTTAAATTCGTGGTTGTAGGATGATGGATGTTCCCGAACCTTATTTTCTTGTCGGACCACCCTCGCCCATACTTTCTGGGAAGGATTTTTATTCGTTCACATTGGTAAGTTACCTAATTCTGTTGCTAATTACTTCACAGATACTCGTTATTCAATCGGCCAATTTTTACTTAGACCACCTGGAGTTCGCTGACGATTGAATTCGCCCTTGGCTGATTCATGTTTTTTTGTGATGTCTTGTTAAATAGGTTTCTTTTGTCTTGCATTTTTATTAGAACGCTTGGCCGAGATAATCGATAAGTCGCAGGTTTCACCTTTCTGCTCAGCGTGATTACTATAATCTAATCCGACGTTCGCATACGTGGGATAGAATGCCAATGTTTAAGCTTACCTTTTGATAACTAATTAATTTTATTAGATTAGTATGTTTTGTTTAATTAAGTTTGACTTGTGCATTTTATTTCCATTAGGTTACATCGAGCCGCGTTGGTCAAATGCAATGGCTTTGGAATTCCTACGCGTTTGACATGGGTTCAAATCTTGTATTTGAAATTCTATGTTGAACAATTTTTTTTGTGTTTATTTTTGGTTTTATGTTTTTTTATGAAGGCTGCGATGTGCGACCTATGTACAGGGTGCTGCATTTCATCAGGGTCGCTACCGTTTGGTTTTATCGTTGGAAGTTCGATGTGGTTCCATCTTTGTGGGATTTTTATATGACCACTCGAACGTTCCGTTGGTGGATTTTCGGGGAGTGATTCTTGGTGGCAATGTTGTTGCTACTGTACTGGTTCTGGTCGGCTAATACACTTACATCCGACATCGCTGATCTCATCGCCTTCCTACAACGAACACCTTGTTGTTGATTTTATTTTTGTGTGTGTTAGCAAAGCTGCTTCCTTGATGTTCTCCGGGGCGTTCCTTTGACACGACCCACGGCCTTCGCCGCCACTATTAACGAGCTAGTTTACACCTAAGATCAGGGCCCCACGCAAATTAAAGTAGAGGGTTTTACCTTCTGCGTGGACATTATCTGTTCCGAGCTATCTTCTCATTAGAGATAGTGAGGAAAGATTTTGTTTCAAGAAATGTATTGGCTATTTGGAAGAAAATCAATCCCTTCTATTGAAAACAAAGTACTCATATACAAGGCCATCATTAAGCCTATTTGGACCTACGGAATAGAGTTATGGGGGTGCGCTAGTATGTCAAACATAAAAATAATACAAACATTCCAATCCAAGGCACTCCGAATAATGGTAGATGCGCCATGGTACGTAACCAACCAAACCCTGCATAATGACCTAAAGATCAACCATATATTTGAAGAAATTAGAAAACGTGCAGAGAAGCACAATCTGAGACTGCAAGACCACCCCAATCCTTGCACCAACCATCTCCTCTAGGAAAATATATATAGACGACTAAAGAGAAAACGGCCATGTGACCTTCTTACATAAGCGAAAATTTCGAAAGCGGATATCGCTGATGGGCGTATTCCTGCATGTCACGGACAACAAATCAACTTATAGAACTTTGTATTTAATATAAGTATTGCTATGTCCCCCTGCCTATAAATGTTGGGTACAGGAAGGTACACACATTATTGCCCCTTCTTACTATGCTCTCGGGATGAGTCGTTCAGGGAGTGGGTCCCTTATGGTTCGAAATAATTATTAGAGGCGATCTTATTATGCTCATTGGCTCTCTCAGGATATTTATAACCTTGCTTTCCTTTTTTGAGTAAAAAAGAAATAAAAAACTTTCATCAGCTCCCATACAAATTTTATTATAATAAAAAAAAAGAAAACTTATCAAATTGTCTTTCATGAAAGAACATCAATACAAAATAAATCTTGGATTTTAAATCCAAGGTGAATAAATCTTTGAAATTTTTAAAATTAATACAAATAATGATTCGAAACAAAGAGGCTTCCACTCTTCGTCCCAAGTTGCTTGATTATTAAGCCAATCAAGTCTCTCGCTTTACATTAGCGGGCTTAAATGTTTATAAATTTAAATTGTCGCTTATTTAAAGCTTAAAATATTTTTAACAAAATTAGAAAACTTTTTAATTTTTAACTTATCACTGAGGGTATCAAAGAATGCACTCTGTTAGAAGTCTTTTCCCCAAATCCTATTTTAAATACGCTGAAGGCAAATTTTTAACAAATTATAGAAATCATGAGTTCACTGTACCTGGCTCCTGGACATAACGAAATTTTCATTTTTAAAAAGGATATCATTTAGTTGTTGTGTGTGTGCCCTGCTTTAGATTCGCATATGCGATGACTCAAATTCATACCAGTTGGTATTATCCACTTGACTTGTGTTGAAGTTTTGTGCTCGCAGCTGCATCGTTCTTGTTGAATATTTTCAAAACTATTGAGGTAAGTTGTTCCATTAATTTGCAATGATTTTCTTGTCATCCAGAAAATTTTATGAATAGATTTTCTTAAATTACAACATTTCCATTATCAATATTGTTTATGTCCTTGACATCTATTTTTAGAATCGACTCTGGACAAACGGAAACTTCTAACCTATTCGAAGTCGTTGAATTTGGTTAACCTCCAAATCCTGGTAAATAATATTTTAGTTGAGAGCATCGAAAATGCGTGCACTCAGTTGAGTTACCAGAGGTGAACTGATTTTTGATCGAAAATCGATACAATTGGTATTCTTGTTTGAATTTTGTGAGTCAAATCCATGTATTTTTGAATTTATTTCTCTCTAATAAATTATTTTTATTCTAGATTTTTCTTCTGTATCAACCTCGTGTAATAATATTTTTATTTTCCCCGTCAATTTACGTTTTCCCGCCATCTAGCGTTGACCAGAATAGTCGTTTGTTTGACGTCGAGTGGCGCGCGCAGAACCACAAGATCCCTGGTAATGGCGTAGTACGAAAGAACGCTTGTGTAATTGTGTGATTGAAAACTTGGTGAAATTACCGAAATTGGCGTAATTCCTTTGTTCGTTCATCTGGGTGTTAATGAAAAAGGCTGTCCTTGTGACAATTATTACGATCGCCAATAATTGGTTATATTAGATGCATATTTGGTTTTATGCAATCAACAGCTTTATGCAAATTTATGTTACTGGAGTTTTAACGACAAAACCAATCACCACGCAATTCAATCAATCCGTTGAAGTTTTTGCTACAAAATTAGGTTCGATCTCTTCCTTAAATATTGTGGTATTCGAAGCTGATGTATTTTGATGACGCCATTCCTTTGTTCGCACATTCCTGAATGCAGGACCGTATTTCGCCCCATCGTCAATGTGTATTTATTGTTTATGTTAAATTTTGCGTAAGTACTTTTTATCAGTTTATTTTAATTAACCCCGCTACCGATTCTAAATATTACAAACATTAAATTACGTCAAATTAAATATAAATTAATCATCACTTCTTATTCTACCGGTTTTAAACAATTGAACTCCGAATGAAGTGTTTCGCCCATCCCTTTAGTTTTTGTGTTTCGGAGTTGCTATTCAAACAATTTTGCGTTCACCTTCAGCATAAATCTCGTGAACACCTGTGGTCCGTACCCAGGTGTAGTGCATTGTGTAATTCGATATTTTAAACATTTTAGTTATCTTCACGTCAAACTTTTCAACATTATTTGGTTTATCAAATGTTCATAGTTTTAATTATAAATATAAGTACTAACCCTTTTTTTTATTTGGTTCTCGAACGTGGAATCGAGGTGTTGTTTTAGTGGGACATTACCCCAAGTCAATTTTCATCTCGATTCGACCTACCGAAACCCTGTTTATATTACATTTATGTTCTTTTATGTGTTTAGGTTATATATACAGTGTGTTGAACATTTTATGTTCACCTTTAGCATAAGTATTATTATTCTTTATATCATTATTTTATTATTGTGTATTATTAGTCATAAGTTATTTAAATCCGACAACTATTTATCGTATTTATATGTCATTATTTTACAATCTCATCAACGTTTATTATTATTAATCGACATAAATTGTCAAAATCGCTGTCATTATTATTCACATATTAGTTTATTAGCTTCACCAAAATTAAGTCTTTTAATTAAAATATTGTTACTCGTTATTGGATATACTTTATTTAACTCTCGACTCCCCCCCCCTATTTCTATATAGGTTAGTTCTGAATTACTTTTGGGGTAAGTTTATGACAAATTCAGTGGCGCCCTAATACCCGATTGTGACTTCCCTTGATTTTGCCGTCCCGGATTGTTATTGGAGTGATTCAAGCACCACGACCCACGCGATTGAGCTAGCGGCATCCAATACAAATCCAGGTAGGTGCCACACATTCACCTGTGTGATCACAGTTTGTTGACGGAACCAATTTGGCCCGTTACACTCGATTTCCTTTGGAATGTCTTCCCGAGCAGTTTGATTGGTACATTACATTTTCATCAATTTTCGGATTCTTGATTGACTCATTTTCGTCCGTCTTGGTTGTTTACAGGGGCGTTACACAAATTTGACCCTTATTAACTAATTTGTTAATTTATCCTTTGAAAATATACACATTAAATGCATGAAACAATTACATAATTTTTGATATGCTTACATTTTTACAGAGAATGTTATTTGTAGAGTAAATTGGTTTACAAATTCTTAAATTTTTCTAGGTTATCATGATTAATACATTTTTACAAATTTTGAGCTAATTAAGTTTTTTGTTTCATTTCTGATGTGACAATCATCAGTTTATTTAGACTTAGCAATATTTGTCATGTTTCATTCATCCTGAGAGACTCAAATAAATTTAGAAAATTGAAATTTTGAAAAATAAAAAATTTCTCGTAGAGCAAATTTTTAAAGTATCTTTCGACTTAGAATTTTGTGCTTGTTTCGAATATATGATTCATTTTATCATCGGGAGCCTTTCTTTTTCATTTTGACACATAGCAGTATGTTCTGATTGTTGATATTACATTATTATTAATAAAAAAAAAATAATAACAATAATAATTATATTGATCACTTGTACGGAAATATTAAAAAATATTCTTTTTATTGCATTATTATTTAGACAACCGGCATTCATCTTCTTTTTCTTAATTGTTTTTGCAAATTAATGAAGATGTTAAGTTTATCACAATGCCAAAATAATTCAAGAAAAATTCATGAAAAGCAATTGACTGTAGGAAAAAGAATGTTAAATTTCGATGTTAAAGAGCTTCGATATTATTTTAGTTATTTTTTCCCACACCTTTGAAATTTGTTATCACGTTGTTATTATTATAATAATCGGTTTTTTGAACGTCGAGCGACATTTTCCCGATACATCTCTGTCTGTGCTCGTTGCGTGTTGAAAATGTGTGACGACTACAGAGGACCTACAGCTTAACGTGGATTCCGAACCATGGGACTAGACGATTTTTTCATCGTCTATTCCATCATGGATGTTTTTTTTAGCCATAAAGAATGTTATTTGAGGCCAGCAGATAGACATTTGGTGAGCGAAAATTCCTTCTATGGATAGCACTTCAAACGCTAGCCGTTCAGCCATTCGCTCACCTTTTAGTACATCTAAAAGGTTTTCTACATAGGTAGATGTACAATCACAAAATGATTGATTACGATCCCGGTTTTGTTCCAAATTAAATTTCATTCACAACTAAGTAATTTTTAAAGGATACCAAAATAATTACGCACATTTTTCCTATACTTTTACTTTTATATCTGCGCGATAGCTTAAATTTACTTATCAACTTCATATTCAATGCAATTGCTTATGCTACTTCCAAATTTTGCAAATATCACCTATTTTTAATTTTAATTCCACCCTTCAATAAATCACGTCATCAAATTAAATTATTCTTTAATTTAAAAAAATTCAACTATATGAAAATTTTCTATCAGAACAATACGCGCACGACCGATCTGTTCAAATCTTCAAGCTACATAGGTGTATCACAATGGTTAAAAATATAAAAAATTTTGAAAAATTTACACAAAACCACAGTAACTGTTGGGTTGTTATCTTATAAAAATAATATGATATCTTATAAAAATTAAAACTTTTAATTGAGATTTTTAAATGTATTAATTAAAACGAACACCCAAGTAGAAAGATAACAATTTTATTTTCACTTACTGGAATATCTTTACAGAAATTCTGATCTAGGTTAAATACGTTCCAAAATACGATACAACAAAAATATAAAGTATTAAAATTTTTTTAATTTTTTTAATACCAAACGTAATAATTATTATCTTGTCTTTATTATATCTACCAAAATCTTTTTAATCTTTCTTGCTTCGGATATCCGCGCATTTCATGAACTATTGTCTGCTTCCAAATATTTGTACTTTAATCTCACAATTGCAAAGACTTATAATAGTGTAAGAAAATTGGGCACATTTTGATCAAAAAAATTCGAAATCGGTCTTCAGAGATTTTTCGACGGATTTCGTTAGGTAATTGTTCCTACTTTAACATACGGGTTGATGCATAAATTCGTAGCGTTTTTTTTAAATTCAAAATTTAATTTTTTAACGGCTGAACCGTACCACTTATAATAATATAATAATAATACAGCGTTCTATTACAGTCGAAATTTTGCTATCTCCGTAGAAATTTTTGAAACCAGTAATTGGGGTGGTTTGGCACCCACTTTCTTTACATTGTTTTTCTATAGTCTAATAATAATAATAATAATAATCTTTATTAGGTTACTAAGTACAAAATTAATTTACATCAGTCCTAAATGGTGGAGATCAGCAGTTGCTGGTTTTCATCTCAACTCAATTTGGAAGAATTCGTCCACATCATATAGCGCACTTTCATTTAGTGTTTTCTTCATTTCACTTTTAAATTTCCTAGTCGGAAGATTTTTGATTCGTTCTGGCAATTTGTTATACAGTTTTATTTGCAGATTCATTCCATTAGAACATTTGAGCCTATTTCTCTCAGTTCTCACTTCATTTCTGCTTCTGGTCTGATCCTCGTGTGTTGCGATGTTGTCTGAGATTTTCCGATCTGTCTTCACTCTCACTACACTAGCGTAAACATAGGCAGATGATATCGGATTTAGTTTCATTTGATATTCTTCTCCATGTCTTTCTGTTTGTTATCATTCTTATGTCCTCCATATAACCAAAAGATTAATACTGGTCGCAGTTCTGAAAGGCTCTTGCGGCCAATCGACCCCTAAGTACAATATGTCCTCCATCACCTGGTCCCACCATAAAACCCGGGGCCTTTCTCTGGTACGGTCTTCCATTGGTCTCCATTCTAGTCGCTTCTCATCACATGTCCGAATCATTTCATTCTCATAGACTGAATTATTCTCATGATGTCTTCATTTCCTATTTTTCTTAACAACTCAAAATTCATCATAGGTCTGGATTCTTGTTAATTTATTCTTCCAATATTCTTATATTCTTCCCAATATTCTTCTATTTATTCTGTCAAAAGCCTGCTGGAAATCTATAAACATCATGTGCATACTTATGTTGTGTTTATGGCTTTTTTCAATTATCTGCTTTAACACGTATATTGCATTAACTGTAGATTTTCCTTCTGCAAATTCGTACTGATACTCTCCAATTATCTCTCTTGCAAAACTTTTCAATATATTTTGTTTTCCAACATTGATAAGACCTTATACGCGGAGTTCAGCAGCGTGATTCCCCTATAATTCTCGCACCTCTCCACATCTCGTTTCTTTTTGACGGTCACTATAATACCATATTTCCATTATTTGGGCATTTTTCTTCTATCCATACTTGTTGCATGATTCTATATACTATTCTCTCGTGTAACATTTCTCCTCCATATTTGAGTAACACCGCGTTCTTACCTGGCGACTTTCCATTTTTCAGTTTAATTATTATCTCCATTATTTCCTCATAAGTTGCTTCATCCACTTGTTGCTCTTCTTCATTTATTTTGGTAGACTGTTCATATTCTTCTTTTACATTAAGTAGTTTTTGAAAATGTTCTACCTATTTTTGTTTTATTTTCTGTCATCTTCTAATTTTCCTTCACTGTTCTTCATTACTCTTGTTTTTATTTTTATTGTATGTCCTGTTTTCTGTCGTCTTAACTTTTCATCGAATTATCGATTGCTATTTTGTTCACCCTAATGTGCTTGCCAATAATATAATAGTATCCGGTGATGAAGCGCGCAGACTAAATAGGTTTAGACCCACTAACATGAACAGATTTTGATTTTGAATTTAATACAAAAGAACTTTAAGTTTTCATTAATTGTAATTCAGTGACTATTCATATTATATACATGCATAACTGTTATTTATGAGTTAATTTAAATTATGCAGTGTTCATTGGAACACTTCGTACATGTCAGTTCTTTCTTTATTTAAAAGAGGATTGTTATCATTGTGATAGATTGCTGTATTCAAGGAGTTAAATAAAAGAATTTAAAAAAATTTTGCTCTGTATTTTTTCTTCTCCATACTAATTGCCGACCATCGAGCCAAGAATATTAAATTTTGACTAATCGGTAAATATCATTCGATTCCAAAGTTCTCCAGACGCATTTTTATACTGTGTTGCAAATTTTAATCGTTTTCTTCTATTAGTGTTATATATGAATTATTTTTTATGGGAAATTCTTCCATGAAATCCTGCTTTTCGTAAAATTCGACGTAGAGTACTAGCTGATACATTTTTTGTCTGTAATGTATTTTGCAGCTCAGTTGCAACTTTCACGGCACTTAATTTAGGGTTTCTTTAAAATTTTATAATAATTCAATGTTTATCACTGTCATTTACCTTCTGAGGACCACCACCTATACACACCTTATTTTTAAATATTTTTGTGATAGAGTACCTATCGATAATTGTACTGTTGTACGTGGCCTATTTTACTTCAGAAATTTCTTTTGCAGATTTTAATTGATTACGTAAATTGATAACAATTTTTCGCTCCTATTCAGTGGTTTCTACACCTTTGCGACCCATTGTTAATTAAAATGACCATTGCAATATAAAAAATTACGTATTATGGTGCACATCTATGACGCCTATATATTGGCTTACAGAAAGCATAAAATTTCAGTTAAGGTAGTAAATGTTTAATGGTAGATAGTCGTTGGATTTGTCTCAAATTGGTATGGTGTCGTATACATGTGACACGTGAATTATTTTCTTATTTTAGTTTTTAAGCGAATGTGTTGGAATTTTTTTAAATATAAAAAGTTAAACCATGAAAAGTTATACATATTTATAGCTTATATCGTATTTTTTATTTTGAAAATTACATATAATTTAGAAAAGCTATAGGTATCGTTTTTAATTCAAAATATGTTAGGTGACGAATTCTTATGACACTCCCTGTATGTAGTTATACTTCTCAATTGTTTACTTTTTATTTGTACTATATTCGTATAGTACCAAATCGGCCATTAAAAAAGTACAACATAGAATTGCATTGAGCGTCTAGTTTCCAGTCTTTGATTACGTTGATTGAATTGCTGACAAAATGTCTTCCAAGATTCCCATTTTATATAAGTAGCAAAATAAAAAGTACTATTTTAGTTTACTGTTTATTATCACCTTTGAACAATTTGTGAAAAATTACTTAAATTTCAGCTTTGGAAGAAAAATTACAAGAATCCGAACTCACCTTGGTTGATGTAAAGCAAGTTCTTGCCTCAGTTTAGTGATACCCGACGTAGAACTAAATGAAATTTATATACAACCATAATTAGGTCACACACTATCTGAAATGGATAATGACTTTTCTATCGGTATCGAAAAAAGATATAGGCCTATATAGGTATCTATTTTGGAGCTTTAGTAAAATCTCTTCAGACTCCTTCATTTCAATATTGGACATCTGGATCTGGATTATTTTGGATCTGGATTATTATTTGAGGAGGGCAAATTACTTCACACGCACTTAGGCCACAAGTCGGGCCCATTATGCTACCATTATGGGTTTCTTCTTTAAGGAAGTTATTGTAGACCCCAATGGTCGTCGTAACAAATGGTTCAGGTTCACAAGGTGGTTTATCCGATCCCATCCTTGCCAGAGCATCCGCTCCCATCCTTGCCAGAGCATCCGCTCGTTCATTGCCCTTGTTCCCTTGGTGCCCTTTGGCCCATATGAGTGTTAGGACATTGTTATTTGTCGGTATTTCGTTCAGCGTCTGGATGCAATGGAGCACCAGGTTTGAGGTGATTATATGACAGTTGGGTGCCATAAGAACCGCCCTACTGTCAGTCAATATCTATATCGTTTTGTACTGGATATTCTTTTTCAGAACCAGTTTTGCATAGTGTACAATGCCCATGAGTTCCGCTTGAAACACAGTGACATATTTCCCTAGTGATAAGCTTTCGTTTAGTTCTAGTTCAGGAGAGAACTAGGCAACGTTATTTTTTGAGCCATCCGTAAACAGAGATATAACCGTCTCACGGATCTCTATTGTGTTTAATAGGATATCGAATTTCTTATCAAATAAGTATTCAGGCGGAATACTTTCAGCATCAAAGTCCAGCAGAGGCAGCTTCTTAGAGCAGTCCTCTAGGATCCATCAGTGCCCACCAGTTCGTCGTGTGTGAGTCCATATGCTCCATATTCGCATCCAAAGGGCAGCCCTCACCGCACATTCCTCCTCATAAATGTCAAGAGCAAATGCTTTTGCTATACACTTAACGAATAATTTCCAACCAAATCGTTCGCCTACAATAGCCAACGAAAACGAAATATAAAAATATCTAGGGGCTCCGTTCCAAAGGGATTTGCCAATTGAAAAATTCAGAATGGGTGAAGTTACAAGAATTATTAACAACCACATAAATCCAAACAAAGCACCAGGCTTTGATCTTATCACCGGTAAAATTCTACAAGAGGTAAGTAGTAAGTACATAAAAGCTATCACTTAACTATTTAATGCTGTTTTCCGAATCTATCAATTCCCTAACCAACGGAAAGTCGCTCAAATAGTTATGATTCTTAAACCTGGTAAAATAGTCGAAGACGTTAAATCATATAAGCCAATAAGCTTGCTACCTGTGCTGGCTAAAGTTCTTGAGAAGATACTACTGCAAAGATTGTGACCTATAATAGAAGAAAGAAAACTGATTCCCAACCATCAGTTTAGATTCGGAAACAACTACGGAACCATAACCATCGAACAAGTGCACAGATAAAGTCAGAAAAATCAATAGGGATCTTGAAACAAAACGTTATTGTTAAGCGGCTTTTCTTGACGTTAGCTAGGCCTTCGACAGGGTGTGGAACGATGAATTGTGCTATAAACTGAAGAAAAATCTTCCACGCCACTATTATCTAATCCTTAAATCCTATCTAACCAATACACATTTCTTCGTTAACCATTTATCTGCACTGACCGACCTTCATCCTATCCAGTCTGGAGTGCCACAAGCAAGCATCCTGGGTCCCATCCTATACCTACTATACACATTCGACCTACTAACATCCAGCTCTAATACAGTAGCCACATTTGTAGATGATGGTACTGCAATATTATCATCCCATGAAGATCCGGTAATAGCATCCAGAAATCTACAAACAAACCTGAATACGATCCAGAACTGGCTTGAAAAATGGCGTATTAAAGCTAACGAAGCTAAATCGGTGCATGAGGAGAGATACTTGTCCCCCTGTCAAACTAAATAATTGCATAATACCACAAGCGACGGATACTAAGTACCTCCACATTCACCTTGACAGAAAACTTACCTGGCGTAAGCACATATTTAGCAAACGCAAACAACTTGAAATTAAATTCAGCCAAAAGTATTGGATCATTAGCCAAAATTAACAACTCTCTCAGGGGCTCTTAACAACTTAGGGGCTCGGCAGCTGAATCCAATCTGGAAATCCTCCAACAATTTTAAAATAAGGTGCTACGAACGATCGTTGATGTGCCATGGTAAATATCTAACAAGGTACTACAACGCGATATACCTATTGCTTCGGTTAGGGAGGAAATCAAGAGGTTTATCGTGAATTATCGCGAGAAACTTACAGTGCACCCTAATGTGCTTGCCAATAATCTAGTAGTATCCGGTGATGAAGCGCGCAGATTAAAAAGGTTTAGACCCACTAACATGAACAGATTTTGATTGTGAATTTAATCACTTTAAGTTTTCATTAATTGTAATTCAGTGACTATTCATATTATATACTACATGCATAACTGTTATTTATGCGTTAATTTAGAATATGCAGTGTTCCTTGGAACACTTCGTACATGTCAGTTTTTTCTTTCTTTAAAAGAAGCTAGTTATCATTGTGATAGATTATTGTATTGAAGGAGTTGAATAAAAATATTAAAAAAATTTTGCTTTGTAGTTTTTCTTCACCATACTAATAATTAGTACAGTCGACAATTATTGTCGACTATCCGATCCAAAAATATTAAATTTTGACTCGTCGGTAAATAGCATTCGATTCCAAAGTTCTCCAGACGCATTTTTATACTGTTTTGCAAATTTTAATCGTTTTCTTCTATTAGTGTTATTTCTTCTTTCAATTGCCGTGCCGGGTCTCCCTGACGTTGGCGATTACTTCAGCTAGCGCACACCGATCTTGTGCCACGCGGAACAGCTGTTCGACAGAACGCATACCCGTCCATTGTCTAATATTTCTTAACCAGGACTGTTGTTTTCTTCCGATACCTCGCTTTCCTTCAATCTTCCCTGTTAGTATTAGTTGTAGTAGGTGGTACTTGACGTTTCTCAGAATATAACCAAGATAGGAAATTTTTCAACATTTTAGGGTTGCCAGCAGTTCTCTATCAGTTTTCGCTCTCCGGAGGACCTCTTCGTTGGTTACATGTTGCACCCATGAAACACGCAACATCCTCCTGTGCAACCACATCTCGAACTCCTCAAGCATATTCATTGCTGTAATCTTCAATGTCCACGTCTCCGTTCCATACATCAGCACAGACCATCTGTAGCATCTACTCATCCGTTGACGTAATTTTAAATTCAAGTTATCATTGCTTGTGCAATGAGATCGTTCTTGTGAACGATCTCATCTTAATAAGTGTAGTACGAACCAGTTTAATTCGACGTTTTACTTCGTTGTCAGGGTTTAGATCTTCTGTTATAATACTTCCGAGGTACTTGAACTTCGTGACACGTTCAATCTGTTGTCCATTGAGATATAGTGCAGCATTAATATAATTTTGGCGGCTAATTACCATGAACTTAGTTTTCTCGATGTTTATGTTTAGCCCTAATATTTCGCCAGTTCCGCTTATTGCATTAATTAGTAGTTGGAGTTCATCCAATGTGTCGCAAGGATAACGTTGTCGTCTGCATACCTGATTGTCGTGATAGGTTTTCCATTTATTTTTATGCCTAGTTCGGGTATACTTTCCAGGACTTCTTTAAAGATTTGATCTGAGTACAGATTAAAAACCAAGGGCGAAAGTATGCACCCTTGTCGTAATCCTCTTTGTATACTGATCTCGTTGGTTGTTATTTCTCCTATCTTAACCTCTGCTGTTTGTCTTCAGTATAGGTTTCGTATTATTCTTATATCCTTGCCATCTACGCCGGTGTCTTTTAATTTTTTTATCAGTATGTCATGCTGCACCCTATCAAACGCCTTTTCGTAGTCTATAAAACAAGCAAAAACATCTCTTCGCTGGTCTCGGCATTTGTGTAGAAGGAGGTTCACTCCAAACAAGGCCTCTTGCGTTCCGAAGGCGTTTCTAAAGCCAAATTGCGTGTCGTCCAAATCCCCCTCGCATTTAGTTCTTCTTCTTGAATGTATTATACGGAGGAAGGTTTTAAACATGTCGGACATGAGACTAATCAAGCGGTAATCTTTGCAATGTTTGGGGTGTTGTTTTTTTGGTATTACAATAAATGTACTATCGTACTATCGTAGAAGACGGTCATGGTCTGAACGTTAGCGCGATCAACTGCTAACGCAAGGCGCCCCGGTTCGACTCCGGCTATTGTCTAAAAATTTCTTGACCGTCTTGCGTGTTTCAGAGGGCACGTTAAGCAGGCGGTCCCCATGTGTTAATGATTTGCCATCATAACAATAAGAAACAGGGTGCAGGCACATTGAAAGGCAAGCCTAGCAAGCAACCTGAGATGTAAAAACCAAACTGCTCATAGAACCAACAGTGCCTTGAACAGAGGCACTATAGTTTAGAAGTACAGGACGTAGTCCTAGATTAAGAAGAAGAAGAAGAAGTACTATCGTACTATGTACATAAATATACTATCGAGACTAGGGCAGACACTGTAAGAACAAAAAGAGCTCTACGAACAACCGAATTGAAAGTACTAAGAGCAATAACTGGAAAGACACTGTACGACAGAGTTCGCAGCTACACCATTAGACAACAATGTAACATCCAGGATGCAGTGAGATGGGGACGCCAGAGAAGAAGACAATAGATCGCACACATCACAAGAATGGACAACGGCAGAATGGCAAAGGCAGCAAGGGATAACAAACCGAGAGGATCCAGACCACCAGGAAGACCTCCAAAGCGATGGAGAGACTGCTGGACGTCGCAATCCCAACAAAACCAGTTAACACAGGTCGTAGACCTCACGTAAGAAGAAGAAGAAGACAATAAATGTGGACTCCAGTCAGTCCTGGGGTATATCTCCCGAGTTGTATATATTATTAAAAAGTTATTATACTCTAATGGCATGGCACAAACGATCATGTTTTTACTATCCGACAAATTACAGAAAAAGAGTTGGCCCACGGAAGATCGTTCGTCTGCATGTGTTTTGTTGACTTGGTGAAGGCGTTCGATAGAGTACCTAGAGACACAATTTGGAAAATTTTACGAGACAGAAAAATCGAGGAAGATCTCATACGAGCAATACAAAGTATCTACGCCAACACAAGGAACTACGTGCGAGCCGCAAATGAAATATCGGAAGAATTTAGCACAATAGAAGGATTGAGACAGGGTGGTGTTATGACAGGCGGAGTATAAGGTGCCTGCAAGTCAATCTGCACACGGGGCTTGCGCACGACCTCCTGAGCGAAACCACGTTGAGAAGGAAGATCGACGTGGCGCTCGTCTCGGAGCCCAACCTCGCGCTGTCCGACAAATGGATCAAGAACTCCACGGGCAGGGCGGCAATCTTCCTACCGAGCACGACGACAGCGGAGAGCCACGGGAACGGCGTAGGCTACGCTTGGGCCAAGATCGCGGGAGTAAAGCTCTACAGCTGCTACTACTCCCCCAACGATCCGCTTCCCGAGTTCAAGACTCAACTAGACCTGCTGGCCGACGAAGTCCGAAATGCCCAAAGAGCGAGGGAGCCCGTGGTCGTAGGAGGCGACTTCAATGCGAAATCCCCAGACTGGGGCTCCCCCGAAGAAGATGCCCGCGGCGAAGCGCTGGCCGAGATCCTAGGCTCTGCCGGCCTTGAAATCTGCAACCAAGGCGACACTCCGACCTTCGAGAGGGGAAACTCAGTCTCGATAATCGACGTCACGCTAGCTTCGACGGACATGGCGCGACGAGTGACGGGGTGGCGGGTCCTGGAAGACCTCACCATGAGCGACCACAAATACGTCCATTTCTGCCTGGAAGAGCAAATCCACGATTTCCGCACAAAAGCAGAAGGATGGGCGTCACATAAATTGGACGCCGGGAAGTTCATGGAAGAGTTCCAACGACTGGCGGGCACCCGTCAGACGACGGACGCGGATCAACTGATGGAAGCGATTCATGATGCCTGCGACGCGGCCATGCCCAAAAGGAAAGGCCCCAACCGAAAACCGGTTCATTGGTGGACGACGGAGATTGCCGAGTTGAGAGGCGAAGCCAAACGATTGTCCCGAAAGGTGCAGCACGGCCACGTCGAGGAGGCCAACGACTACAAGGCGGCGAAGAAGACGCTCGGCCACGCCATCTTCGACAGCAAAAGGCGCTGCTGGAGAGAGCTCCTGGCCACCCTAGAAGAAGATCCGTGGGGTCTGGCCTACAAGATTGTAAGGGGTAAGCTGAGGGGGGGGGCGAACATGGCCGGACCTAGCCCAACTAAGGTACGAGAAATAGCGGCGGCGTTATTCCCAAGTCACGCCAAATTCAAAGAGCCGCGGATGCAACCCCCGGCTCAGAGGAACCCCTTCACGAAAGAGGAACTGCTCGAGGCGGCCAAGAACCTCGGAGCAGACAAGGCGCCAGGCCCCGACGGAGTACCGGGCCGAGTCATCAAACTAGCGGTGTCAGAATGCGGATCGGCCTTCCTGTCGGCCTACAACAACTGCCTCGAGTCAGGTCAATTCCCCTTGAGGTGGAAAACGGCCAGGCTAGTCCTGATCCGCAAAGGGAGCAAGCCGGCGAACGAACCCAGTTCGTACAGGCCCATCTGCCTGTTGGACCACGCCGGCAAGCTCCTGGAACGCATGATCCACAACCGCCTCAAGCAAGACATCGAGAGAAGTGGCGACCTCAGCGATAGCCAGTACGGCTTCCGAAGCGGAAGATCTACCGTCGACGCACTGAAGACCATAGTGCGAGTCGCGAAGGAAGCCAAGGAGGGCACCAGGAGAACTAGAAACCTGTGCCTCCTCGTCACCCTGGACGTTCGAAACGCCTTTAACAACGCGGGGTGGCGACACATACTGGATGAGCTGAGGGAAAGAGACGTCCAGCCAGAAACGTTCAACCTGATCGCCAGCTATCTGGAGGACAGATTCCTGCAGGTGGCAAATGAAGAAACAATAGAAATCACAAGCGGCGTTCCCCAGGGGTCGGTGCTGGCGGCCCCTCTGTGGAACATCAACTACGACAAGGTCCTCCGACTGAAGCTCCCGGAGGGGGTCTCGACGGTCGGGTACGCGGACGACGTCACCACCATAGTCGTGGCGAAAGACGCGAAGACGATCCAGCGCAACGCAAACAAGGCCGTCGAGACGATTAGAGAGTGGGCCGCCGGAGTCGGCCTAACCCTGGTTCCGGAAAAGTCCGAAGCCGTGTTGGTGTGCGGAAGGAGAAAGATCGCGCCCATCAATATCCAATTGAACGGCGAAAAAATAGAAGTGAAAGACTATGTTACCATCTTGGGGGTTAGGATCGATAAATATCTCAACTTCGCGGCCCACATACAGGAAGCTAGCAGAAAGGCGGCGGCGGTGACGAGTTCCATCGCCCGCCTGATGCCCAACGTCGGAGGACCGAAGACGACTTAAAGAAGGATGCTCGGCACCATCGCTCATGCGGTGATGTTATATGCGGCCCCGGTGTGGCACGAGGCAACACTCGTCGCGAGGAACGCGAAGAGACTCCTGTCGGTCCAACGGAAGATGGCGTTGCGCATAACGTGCGCCTACAGGACCGTGTCAGGCGAGGCGGTGCGACTGCTGGCCAGCATGGCGCCGATAGATCTCCTGGCAAAGGAAAGAGGCGGCAAGCTAGCAGAGCCAGATAGAAGGAGGGCAACCCTCGACGAGTGGCAAGCACGATGGACGGCAGCAGCAACCGGAAGCTGGACGAGACGACTCGTCCCCAGCGTCGAGCCGTGGGTCGCCAGGAAGCATGGAGAACTCTCGTTCCACCTCACCCAAGTCCTAACGGGTCACGGGTGCTTCAACGAGTACCTCCATCGCTTCAAGGTACTGGACGACCCAACCTGCTGCCATTGCGACGAAGAAGACACTGCGTGCCACACCATCTTCAGTTGCATTAGATGGGAGCGTGAGCGAGTGTCGGCATCGCTGTACTTCGGGGAACCCCTCACCCCGGAGAACTTGGTCCTCAAGATGTTGGAGAACGAAGAAGGCTGGAAAGTTATCACGGCCTTCGTGACCTCCATCATGAGGACGAAAGAACAGCTCGAGAGGGTAATGCAGCAACAAGGACGTTGAAACGCGCAAAAGCCGCGACTCCCGAAGTAATGCCCAGACGGCGAAACCGGGAGTCGAGGATAGGGGTGAGGTTTTAGTCAGTGCGAGTCTGACACTACCGGCTTAGATCAACCCGGTGTCTCGCACGAGATTTCCTCATCCCGGCGCAAAGCTAAAAAAAAAAAAAAAAAAAAAGGGTGGTGTTATGAGTCCGCTGCTGTTTATTGTCCTAATGGATGAAATAATTAAAGAAAATACAAAAACAACTAAAAAGATACCTACTGATCGCACACAGAAATATGAAAAGGGTTGAGATTTCTGAATGCGCTTTTGCAGACGATTTGGTAATATTTGCAAGGAATGAGAAAGAACTGCAGCACAACAGAAACGTCTGAGTAAAGAGCTTAAAAGCAAGAAATATGGAAATAAACACCCAAAATACAAAGGTTATGGTGATAGATAAAGAAGAAAAAACTGCTGATATTAGAATAGGAAATGAAAGAGTCCAACAAGTTAAACAATTTAAATATCTCGGTGCGATGGTTGAAAGCAATGGCAGTTACGACGCAGAGATTAACAACAGAGTGTGATCCGCTGCAACGATATATCAAGCACTGAAAAAGAGCCATAATAAACAAGAAAGAAATTTCAAAACAAACAAATTTGACAGTCTTCAAAACGATATATGTATCTGCCGATACTGACATTCGGATGCGAAACTTGGCTAATAAACCCCAGAGCGAAGAGCAAACTCGAAGCGACTGAGATGAAGTACCTGAGAATAGTGGAAGGACTGACTAAAATGGACCGAATAAGAAGCTCCGAAATCAGAGATACGCTCAATATCGAATCACTGAAGGTAAAAATAAAAAGACAACAACTTAGATGGTTCGGACACATCAATAGGATGAGGGAAGATATGCCAGCGAGGCGGACATGGTTGGCGAGAACAAATGGAAAAAGAACACGAGGCAGACCCATGAAGACATGGAACGATAACATACGAGGAATACTGGAACAAAAAGGACTAACATGGAACGAAGCTAGAAAACCATCAGCTGACAAGGAGAGTTGGCGCAGATTCATAAAGTGATATTTATTGTAAAGAAATAACATGTAGATTTAACAACCTCGACACCTACGGGTAAAAGAGGATATTTGAATATAAATAAATAAATAAATTCTCTCGAATTTCCCATGTACTAGTGTGACGATGTCATCTGCATATCCAATGGTGTAGTACTCATTTTCAATTAGCAGTTCTAGAACAGGAGCGGAGAGCGAACCCCTCCCTGAAGGAAGCCTTTAGTAACAACTCCCTTTATTGTCGCGTCTTACACATTAAACTAAACCACTCTCTTCTTCAACATTGAATTGATCCATCGGACAATGGCATGAGGGACATGATATGAGTACAGTAAGGGGTTAATACTTCCAAAGGTAGCTTTATCAAAGGCCCCTTATATGTCTATAAGAACTAGAGTACATGATATATTATGTGGTGTAATATATAATGTAATATGCTAGACATTTTAATATCCAATGTACATAAAATACGGATGTAGTAGTATGTATATTATGAAACTCATGTAATTAAATTTTGAGTTTTGTAACTATTGAGAATTAATAATAAATTACTTATTTAAATTGCACTAATTATATTATAAACTTTTTACCACTAGTTTCGATCATTCTGAGAGTAATTCAAGAAATAATTGCAGATAAAGCTGAGGGCATTTTAGTAGTTCCCATGTGGCCATCACAACCTTAGTATCCTATTTTTGGTAGGCTTGTGTTACAAAAACCTATTAATTCTGAACCAAATTACTATAGTTTGTTATCTCCTGATAGGGCCTCTTACCCTCTTTGGCAGGAGCTTACCCTGGTAGCAAGCAGATTGTTGGAGGACATTTTGCAGGAAAGAGATGTCCGACTCCACAATCGAAATAATGCTGAACTCTCTAACAAGTTCTGCCACGAAGCAGTACGATTGTTGGTTGAAACATTGGTAGTAATTTTGGAGCTACAACTGGTTGCCGGATTTTTCGAAGTCTCCATTATCTCAGTATTAGATTTTCTGTTGTGCCAATTTGAAGAAGGACTATACCCAATAAACATTTTAGCCTGTAAATAGCCTGTAAAGTACCTGACAGGCTATTTACAGGCTATTCGCAGACTAAAATGTTTATTGGGTAGGTCACAAGGTCATCACTAATTATTAACCCTGAGATTGGCCTAGACTATAGGGTCACAAGTTTCTTTTAAGGGAGTATCACATCTCCAGCCAGGCAGAGCAATACATATATAAGTCAACCTGAAACTGGTAATTGTCTTGAATTAACCAGTTATGTTGCACCCGAATGATGAAGGAATAGTTACACTGTTGGCATTAATAATAATAATAACCCTCCCTCTAATAGATATTATAAACATTGTAGAAACGAGCCAGGGACTGCAAAATAAAGATCCGGCAAGAGTGAAGACCTCACGAAAAGGCAACCGGTTTCAACCGGTATTAGAATTGCCTGTTCTAAGGGATACACTGCTCTTATGAATGTTCATTGAAGAAAACTCTATAGCTATTAATAATAAGTGAAAAACTAAGAGTTTGCAATGCATACATTTTCTCATAAAATGTACAACACATTTAAT
Source organism: Podabrus alpinus (assembly GCA_932274525.1). NCBI lineage: Eukaryota > Metazoa > Arthropoda > Insecta > Coleoptera > Cantharidae > Podabrus > Podabrus alpinus. The sequence continues at coordinate 14,311,066 of OW026455.1, forward strand.
TTAGCCCTACGATGATGGCATTCCAGTTGGGTTTTACTTTAGAGCTGCTTGCGAGTTGTGATTTTACGCAAGAAATAGCTTTTGCAAGACATATAAAATAAAAATAGTTTTTTTGTAGAAATAAATGTATTTACACAATATTATAATTTGTTTAACCTTTTCTTTAGGCTGCGTCTAGTAATGTAAGTTGATCCTTTACACTTAATATTAAAAACACTTAAAATTTTCTTGATTTAATTTTTTATTGAATATTAAATTCCACAAAATGATTTGATTTTTTGAATTTCAATTATAAAATGGACATAGATACACCTTAAATCTAGACTTATACAATACTGCAATACATGATGAATACTCGTGGAATACCCTTAGAATACTGATTGAAATTCAATTGACATTAATTTTTATGTGATTTGCAAAATAGTTTATTTAGCGGAATTTATAATTCTAGAATATTCTAATGGAATTTTCCTTTTGCAAAATCGACAGTGAAACAATTAATTGCATTAACATTTCCTATTGCGTCATCTTAGGAAAATTACCAAGCTTATATAATTGACTTTATGGGAATATATAACTCGTCTCAGGCGGCACATTTTTTCTTTTTGTTTTTTAATGTAAACCAGCAATTTTTAACGTCTTTTAATCTTTTACTGCCTCATTCGCTTCTTTTGTTGTTGATTTTCCATAGTTTAGTTAAACATACACCTATAAAATAGCGTTCACAGAAAACCATGCGTAATTTCCACATGGGGATAATTAAACTTACGATTTATTTCAGCCTCAATGAACCATGGTACTTACATCTGCGGCCTATTTGGGAATTTTTTCGTCCTATATTTTAACTTTATGGCACTTGGCATTTTAAAACTGTATGGCATTTGGAATCAATTTGCATCAAAAACTTAAAATTTTAAATTTTGGTACTTAGCTTATTTGAACCGGTGTAACCGGGAATATTTACCCCCGTGAAATTTTACCCCCCGGTACATATTCCCTACTGAATATTTAGCGGGGGTAAAGATTCACTAGTGATATTGTATCCCTCAGTAAAAAATAAAAGGGGGTAAAATATCGCTAGTGAATGTTTACCGGGAGGGGGGGTAAAAATTAAATAAAATTTAATTAATTTTCCCTAGTGAATATTTACCGGAGATAAATATTATATAGTGATATTTTACCGGGGGGTTAAACTTTAATAAAAGTTCACTAATTTTACCTCCTTCATGAAGGAATTTTATTGTTAAATAAGTGTTTTATTACTCTTTATGTCTGAATCTCGTTAAAATTGCACTATGTCAAACGTTTATGCAATTTCAAGCAAGTTATTTGGTAAAAAAATTATTTTGCACTTTAAGTACACCCGAGTCGCCTTCCGCAGTATTGCTTTCGCATGATTGCTGCTCAAATTCTCCTAATCTGTAATTATTTAATACCATCATTTAGGTCTGTCTAACTTCCAGCTCTACAACTTTTATTACCAACCTATCTGCTGATACTATATATAATAAAAACAGGTATCCAGTAAGAACAAAAAATGTATCATAAACATCAGAAGAAAATGTCTAGTCCACGGGAAAGTAATGTATTAGGTAAAATTTATTGTAGCGTAGACCAAGATAATACTACTACTATCGAAGAAGATGCATCTTCTCTCGAAGTAATCGATTCCACTCCAACAAAATTAAAATTCCTCTTTTGTCCTGTAAATTAAAAATGGCAAAAGCGACTTTGTGAGAAGTTTGGACTTGAGTTCCACATTAATTCCAATTTTATATCAACGAGGAATTCGTTGCTTCATCCACCACACACTGTTGTAGACGTCAAGGCAGACGGCAATTGTTTTTTTAGGTGCATATCTTTATGCATTACCGGAAGTGAAAATGAACATGGACAAGTGAGGAAGATTGTAACAGATTACATGAAAATCAAAATAAAAGAGGTTGATCGGTTTTATGGTGCAACAAACTATGTGGAAAACACGCAAATGGATACAAATGCAGTGTGGGCAACGGAAGTAGAATTATTTTTCACTGCAGCACTCATAGTCGCCGATATATATTCCTACACTCAAATTTCAAAGAATCCTTCTGCATGGCTAAGATTTCCTAGCGCAATGCAGCTTTCCGATGAAGCAAATTACAAAAGCTCGGCAATATATTTGAAACACAAAAATTCTAACCATTATGAAACTGTAGTTTCAGTAAAAAAAACCTCGTAGACAAAAAATTATTAAATTCTAGTAATTTTTGGAGACGGTGGCCAGCTTAGCGGTTAAGTGCGTTGCTGCTAATGCTAAATACCTGGTTCAACTCCGGGCTCAGTAAAACTTTATTCTGACCGTCTCCCCTCGGAAGGCAATGGCAAACCACCGAGGTGTAATGTGCCTGGTACAGCCTCTCTGGAGATGAAGTGTATACACTTCCCGCGGTTCGGAGCCCGCGTTAAGCAGTAGGTCCCCTATGTGTGTGATAATACTTCAAACGCACAACACATGCATAGGAGAGAGGTCGCCTACGTCTGAAATCAGGCACGGCACTTAAAGAAGAAGAAGTAATTTTTGAATAAATTTTCCCTTATAAAATAATTTCGCCATCTTCGCACTTTGAGACCTCTTCATGTATAACTATTTAACTATCAAATTTTGTCAAAAACCCACGGAGGATATTTTAACATCTTACATAGTGAAATATTATCAAATTTGATACAAAATAGCAATAAAAATTTTTACATAACAGCTATTTAATTTCAAAGGGGTAAAAATTCACTGACGATATTTTGAATAATTTTACCCCCTGGTAAAAATTCCCTAGGGAAATTTTACCCCCTTAATATTTATCACGGGGGGTAAATATTCACTAGGGAATTTTTACTGGGGGGTAAAATTATACTAGCGAAATTTTACCGCGGGTAAAATATCCCTAGGGAAATTTTACCCCCGGGGGGTAAAATATAAGGGGGTAAATATTCCCGGGTACACCGGGCGCTTTTCAGTAGTTCGTAATTTTTTAGCTGTGACCTATTTCAAGTGTCCTCGTAACCATTCATGCTAGTAAATTCAAGAATACCTGAAAGCTTAATCTACCATACACACCTGCATGTAAATTTTATGACTAACTGCTGTCGTATCGTGAAAAACTCTTTCCTTCATATTCATTCGAACGTCGTCGATAACAGATCTTTACTGTTCCGTTTTGGTATTGAAACTTAAAATATCAATAATTAAGAATTTTATTGGTTTTTGATTTAAGTGTTTGTTTTGTACGGTTCACTGAAATTTTTTGAATTTAAGTAAATTCACGATGGATGACATGGAAATGTGTAGTATTCCAGAAGAAACTTCGCCCGAAGATGGATTGGTAAGGAAAAAAACTATTTTATTAATAATAATTTGGCTATTTTTGTTTTACTGTAAGTTTGTATATATTTTTTTAACTTTTCAATCCTTCATAGCAGATCAATGGACATTTATTAAACTTCCTTTTTTTAAATAGTATGAAATGAATCTGGGTAACATTTTATATTTCTGTAAAAATTAACAATTATAGTTTTTATTTTTTGGAGAAATGTTCAAAAATTAGGTAAAAGCATATCTTACACAATAATAATTTCTATTTGTGTCCACCAATTTGAGTTTAATAAATTCAAGTTGAACGTTAGTTTAAATTTTTTAGGGTTTCTACGAATTTCATTTTAAAATTTTTTTTAAATTTTTTCTTCATCCTAATATGTCCAGGACCTGTTTTTTACTAATGTTTTTAATTATTTCTCTGACCATTTTTGGTTTTTTTACATCTCAAGATAGCTTGCACATCGAAAGGCAATTTCGATGTGCCTGACCCTGTTTTTTTTTAGAGACGGTCATTGGTCTAGTAGTTACAGCAATGTACTACTAATGCTATAGACCCCGGTTCAAATCCGGAGAGAGTCAAAAATTTATTTCTGACTTTATCTTCATCTATGGCCGTCTCCGACCACAGCAGTGGCCTACTGTGATTGCTGGTTGAGTTACGGGCGGAGAGATTTCTGGTTGGTAGAAATTTCTTGCTCGGCTCAGCTCTCCAGTGAAAACATAAAGGCTATGTGGTCAAACAGCCTGGCATCTTCTTCGACATATGCAGACTCTGTGGATCGGAAGTTGAATCAAGCCGAACACATTCTGTAGCTGCGATGCCTTTGCCTGATCCAGGCTAAAAAACATCTGGGACAAACCCAAAGGGTACAACAAAGACTCTCAGGAATATTCTGTGATGTGCTAGATAAATGCTAGCAAATTTGAATTTCCTGAATACCTAATAGTAGGGGAACAAAAGATCAATACTGGTCGCAGTTCAAGAAAGGCCCTTGCGGCCAATCGACCCCTGAGTACATTACCATTACCCTGTTTTTTATTGTTAAGATGGCAAATCATTAACACAGGGGGACCGACGGCTTTACATGCCCTGGGAAAGTACGCACTTTAACTATTAAAATTACTATTAAAATAAATTTTAAAGATTAACTAGATCATTAAACATTAAATTAAAATTATTTTTTCAACAGTTTTCAGCTAGTTTTATTGCTATCCTCAAAGTTTTTTTAATAATCAAGTACATGGAAACGGATATACAAATAAAACGTATTATCATTTGATACGATCTATTTTCTACGATTGATCCATCCGAATTTTTCTCTTTTACTTTACAATTTAACTTATCCGCAGCGTGATGATACTCACTGGAAAATAAACCAAACTAAAACCAATTTCGTGAAGTCCCCAACTTGAACTCTGAATTTCCGCGCTGTAACTCAACCAGCGATCACACCAATCTCGATAAGGGCTTATTTTCAAAATTTGTCTTGAATATTTGCGGAAGAAGATATATACTATAACATAGTGTAAGATGGTATGCTTATATTTTGATTTTAATTCGCATTGTATTCTGTGAATCATGATAAGCTATAGTATAAATATTATCGAGAAATGCAAAATTTCGATTGACGCTATGAATGTGTCCTATCATTTCTGAGTAATCATGATTAAATTTATTCTATTGGAATTCGACCACCTGATCTAGCAACACCTGCATCATATTAATAATGTTTGGTATTTTATTGCTAATGGTTCAAACATTCGTTATGCTGATAAAGGGCTTGGTCAAATTATTAGGTATCACATAATATTATACCGAACAGTGGTGTCCTTTTTCGGATTACTACCCTTATACTCATAGAATGGCAAATGAAAACAAAGTCTCGTTTATAATAAAAGCTGGAAAATGCCAAGAGTTTTTTAAAAATCGGAACTTTTCTGGAAAATAATTTCAAAACATATTTAAAAATTAAAAATATTCAAATCAATACGGAAATTATACCACATCATATTCTAAGATGCCACAAGTTACAAAGTACAGTGTATACAATACATATGCAATACATAGAACGAAATCTAATTTAATATAACCGAAACAATATATTAGTACTATAACTTCATTTTTAATTTGTATAAAACGTAACAAAATATTTAATTTATTGCAGGGAAATTTTGAGACAATCGGAGAAACTGATTCAAATAACGTGAAAATTGTGGAACCAGCAGCTAACAACGGTTATGCGTATTATGTCACCATCTTAAAGCTGTGCAAATTTAAAATGAACATTAAACAAGATATACCTGCAGAGTTTCAAAAACTTGTCCACAACTTGTACTTTCTTTTTATTCGTAAGTTTTCTTCTAACAGAAAGATTTTCTGTTGATATTTTATTTATGTCGTTTTTATAGGCTGAGTTGTTTAACTCCAAACTAAATCATGACTCTTATTTTAGTTCACAATATCATCAACACGGGAAACTTCTTGTTTGCTATCCTTGATGTGCAAACTTCAATTTCAATTGCAAGTACTGTTGCCTATGGCTTGATATATATGATCTATTCTTACTTAGTGTGCTTACAATGTGCCTACAAAACTTTTAGTTTGAAGTCAAAATATTATTTTAAAGCCTTTTTGGCCTCCTTCCTTATACAACTGGTCTTCTCTTTCATGCAAACCATTGGCGCACAGAACGCCATTAGCATGTAAGTATTCATTCTCGATTAGTTTTTGGTATTTAAGTCTTTGTTTTGTTTCAGTGGATTCTCATCTGCATTGGAAAAGTCTCCTGATGACAACCCTTACTCTAACTACAAGATGATACCAGAGCTAATTATTGCCTCTGTATGCGGATTGGGCGCTCTTTTTGACGTTATTGTCATTGTAATTGTAAGTTGTATTGTATTAGTTTGTGGTTATTTTTCCGTTACGGCAAGCTTAAAAATGTATGTTTATTTCTACGGCTCAAGAAAAACAACAACGGAAATATTTTGACTACAATTTTTGCGCGCTAAATTGCCAGTTTTCAGTGGGGTAAAAACCCCAATTCAGAAATAATTTCATGACATTTTAAAATCATCTTAATCGCTTTATTTCCATTCAGTGGTCAACATACTAAATTTTCTCTATCCTAAGAGGTCTGTCCTCGACACCACAAGATTCCGAAATAAGAGCTATTGCGAATATCTCATTAAACGTTGATTTTATTAAACAAACCAGAAATACAAATAACTAAGAAATGCATAAACCCATTATTTTAGCATCAGAAACGGACTCGGGCCGGATCAGAGGAAAATTTGTTGAAAGTTGTCAAAGTCCAAAATAGGTGTTATAAAAATTGAATTATGTAAAATTCGGAATAGAAAATCAGGAATAATTTTGTAGCCTCAATATAAATTTCAAGATACAGCCCTACAACGAACCTTATTTTCTTAAATTTTACCAGCAATGACGCAAAACTGGTGTCAAACAAACGCACAGCAGTACTCTGTCACAAGAAGGTGCGGAAAAAAAATTTAATATAACATCGAAAGTGTAGCTGTGTTTCTCGTGATTATGAGTCTGAAAATGTTTATTTTACCAAAAAATATGCTTAGAACCTTTTTGTAGAAAATTTTATCACGAATAATATTGATTATAACTCATTTTCACGGAAAACGAACCTTACCGATATATTTCAGAAAACTCTAATTTCAACAAGTTTTCTACAATGTGGCGTCGAACGCAGACTTCATCGAATAGGAAAACTTAGTATTTAACCTCTCTCCCTCTCTTCAGTCCATAACCCTTCGTCAGGGTGTGGTGGTATCAATGTAGAGTTTGTCTGACTATCTGTCGCTAGGCCTCTCTGTCTTGTGCCGTTGTAACTGATTCATGTAGTCCGCATACTATTAAGTTCCTTGTGCGGTCGATCCAGCGTGTTGGTGATCTGCCCCTTGGTCGGCGTCCTTCTATTTTGCCTTCCACATTTGTCTTTTCCATGGCGTCGGTCTTTCTCGCAATATGTCCAAGATATGTTAGGTACTGTTGGTTGATTACCTGGGGTAGCCTAGTGGTGATCTTCAACTCTTCTATTATTGATACATTGGTGCGTCGCGCTGTCCAAGGTATGCGGAGCAATCTTCTATAGCACCACATTTCAAAAGCGGTTATCCTTCTTTCGTCAGCAGCTTTAATTGTCCATGTTTCTGATGCGTATATTGCTATGGGAAAGATCAAGGATCGGACTAGTTTTAGCTTGGTGTTAACTGTTATGGATCTATCTGTCCATATTTTTTTGAGTTTCGTCATAACTGTTCTGGCTATCGCCAATCGTCTTCTTATTTCGTGTTCGCATCCACCCGTGTTGTCTATCCTTGATCCTAGATATTGGAAACTGTTGACCACCTCAAGATTTGCCACTCTTTGAATTTGTGGCATGTTATTGTTTGCCCTATCTATAATCATTATTTTTGTTTTGTTTCTATCTATTTCCAAACCACTGCATAGAAATAAAACTATCATAATGATTTCCTGCAATTATTTCTGAATTTAAATCTATGAGCCTGGCCTATTTTCCATATGTTTTCATTTTAGATTGTCAACATGTACCCAAAGATTATGAACTTCTGTAAAATTACTACTCCGGAGGATGAGATCTTGACACCAACCTAAACTACTTGGTATGCAACAGAACAACATATAATTATGTTAAAGTTTTCTGTACTAATAAAATTATATTTTTAAAAGTTCATTGTTTTGAAATGAATTTCAATATATTATGTATGTAACTGTGTTTTCATATATAAACTTATAAGGATATAATTTTAATATCTTAATATTCATAATTTGACGAAGATATACAAAATGGAACCAACCCAATCATTTGCGTTGGTTCATTTTTGCATAGCTACCACCAATTAATTTAAATTTTTGAATTGTAAATTAATCTATTTTAATGTTTTTTATAACAACCAATGTAATGTTAAACCTCCTGTGCAGTGGTTCGGTTTAACCCTGTAGTAGAAAAATTATTAAAAATAACCTAATTTTTTCCACCTGGCTATTTTGCGGTCCTCCAGTATGATGTTTACAGACTACATTTTTAAATTTATTAACGTGTATAACTTCAAAATTAGAAATCTACATTGCTTATAGAACTTAACCTGACAGTTTTTTTGGGTACATTTAGCCTAAATCTTAATGAGGAGAAAAGTTTAGTTACTACTGAAATTTTTGTGTTATTGTTATTTTATAAAGGTTCTTTGTAATCTTTTCGTTGTATATTACTAGTAAATTAGTAGCAGTATAACTTCGTTATAAAAGTAATTTTTTTTATTAGTTCCTACTGTAGTTCATAAGCAAAATGTTTCCACCTGTATTTTCTCAATCTATAGGTATACTACAAAAAATCTTTATATAACAATAATTAATTTTGAATCTATTCCAAATCCAACATTACATTTTCAGTGTGATTTTGTTTTAGTAACCAGAGGAATTTTTCCACTGGAAGGTTAAACCGTTTTGGTATTTTATTTTCTTTATACTATATTTGGTGTTTTAAAATTTACTGTTAATATGTGTAATCTGCGTTGTAAAAGTGATTAATAAATGTTGATATTCGTTTGTTACAACACAAGGGCAAGGACAATACTCAAAGATTAAGCGAGTACAGGTTTAAGCAAGGAGATTGCACGAGCGAAGCGCAGCGTCTCAAACTTCCCGTCATATCACGTTAGTTGTACAGGGCGTAGGAAAAGTGGCGCTAGATGTATGAATTTGAATTTAAATAAATTCAAATTTGTTGCGAAATTGAAAAAAATTTTGTAACAGTGGCAACAAAGGCACTGTTCATGAGCAGGCCAGGCTTATGCAGCCTGCCCGGGACAGTGCGAATAAAAGGAAAGTAGTCCCCTACCGCAAGGAAGGTCAACCCAAACCAGGGGCGTGGCCGACTTCGGGAAGGGACGTCAAGAAAAGTCCGAGGTCTCAGGGGTCTCAGCCCTCCCCCTCTAACCAGGAGAAGAGGGGGAAATCATCTCACCATCGGCCAAATATCTCCAGTCGGGTGGATACTGTCTCCTACAAAGAGGCGGCTGGAAAGCACCTCCGAGTAGCGGTGATAGACCGCTCGAACACCCTGGGTAAACTTTTGGTGTCCCAGGTGGAGAAAATTGAAAACAGCCTAACTGCTGCCCTGGATGTGCTAATCCTAGAAGCAGCAAATTAGGCTAAATCAGCACCAAATGGTGGCTTTCGACACTCTGGGAAGATCCTTCGGATCACCTGCAGTGATCAGAGCTCCCTTGAGTGGTTGCAAAAAACAGTGGCAGAATTCCCACCTTTGTGGGAAAAAGCCAAGCTGGATGTAGTCCAGATGGACAACCTGGCAAGGCTCACGAAGGCAACTCTTTGGGTTCCTGGTAAACAGGAGCCCACTGAAGCTGTCATGAGGCGCCTGGTTGCCCAAAATACCTGGGCAAAACTAAAGGAGTGGTGCATCTTCCTCGATGCTGATAAGGAGGAACCGGAAGGCAAACTCCTTGTCTTTGGTATTGGACAGTAAGATAGTGCTGTACTAAAAGTACGAGGAGAGCTGCTGAACTATAAGTTCGCAACCCTCAAAGTAAAGTTGCAAAAGTTTACGGACGATCCAGCAACAAAAACAACACCAACAGCCACTGCAACAGCCATGGAGACGGAAGTGATCCAGGAAGCGGTGGTTGAAGGTGAAAGACAAACAGAGCAATAAGCTCCCCCAAAGGTAAGCCCAATGGCTTCCCTAGCAGACTGTAGCTTCATACAAGCAAACCTGCAACACTGTCGGGAGGCCGTGGCAACTTTATGCCGCCACCTTGACGTTTGCAGGGATACAGTAGCTCTGATACAAGAGCCATGGTTAGTGAAATCTGTTATATGTGGTTTCACAAAACTAAACGGTAAAATATTTAAAGGCAACCAGTCAAATAAAACTAGGACGTGTATTTACACTCCTAATAATATTCAGGCCAACCTTCTGCCGCAGTACAGCGACTGCGATCTGACAGCAGTGCGTATTGGCTGCGACTTTGGGAATGGTCAAGAGGATATCATTCTGGCATCCATCTACCTTCCAATAGAAGCGACGAATCCGCCCACTCAAAAAGTGGTGGATCTCGTGAAACATTGCGAGGAAAAGAAGATTCACCTCATAATTGGCTGCGATTCAAACTCCCATCATATCGCGTGGGGGAGCAGATATTGCAACAATCGAGGTAAGTCACTATTTGAATACCTTATAGGTACAAATTTAGAAATTCTTAATAGAGGGGATGTCCCAACTTTTTATGTGTCACCCCATCGCAACTCTGTCATTGACATTACAGTGGGCGTCATTAGGTATTACAAACTACATTCATGACTGGCGAGTGTCTGACCAACTGACAATGTGAGATCATAGATGGATTTGCTTTAAGTTAAAAACAAAAACAGTGGATGCTAAGCAGTGTCGAAATCCGAGGAATGCTGACAGGGTAGTCTTTTTAGATCACCTGTCTAAATCCATGAAAAATGGTATATTGCAGGCAGCATCCACAAAGGAATATTTAACAACTACTGAGAAGATTGAAATGTACGCCAACGAGCTGCAAAACTCCCTCATTAAAGCCTATGAGCTGTCTTGTCCGCTTCGAACGGCCGGAATACGGGGTCGAGCAACACCTTGGTGGTGCGCAGAACTTGACCGGCTGAAGAGATCGGCAGGGAGGCTCTATAATAAGGCGCAGAACTCTAAAAGTTGCACTGACTGGGCAGCATTTAAGGTGCACCGGTCGGAATATAAGAGTCTAATACGCCAAAAGCAACGTGAGTCATGGAGAGCCTTTTGCAGCGGCATCGGAACAACTACTGCCGCAGCAAGGCTACATAAGATTATAGCAAAAGATCCATATCAGCAGCCAGGCAGTCTACGCCGAGAGGACGGTTCCTATACGGAAACACTCTCGCAGACTGCAGAAATACTGCTACAGACACACTTTCCCGATAGCATAACAGTTTCGGACTTTGTCTGGGCGGATATTGAAACTCAGACACCGACTGAAATGAATTGGGAAATTGCAAAAGAGGTTGTAGATGTCACAAAAACGGCATGGGCCGTTAAATCCTTCAGCCCCTTTAAATCGCCGGGGCCTGACGGAGCGTTCCCGGCCCTGCTCCAGTGGGGTTTAGGAGACATTCTCGATCACCTGGTGCGAGTGTTCAGAGCATGCATTGCGCATGGCTACACACCGAGGGGGTGGCGTGGAGTTAAAGTCATCTTCATACCCAAACCAGGCAGGAGCGATTACTCACTGGCCAAATCTTTTAGACCAATTAGTTTGTCCTCGTTTTTCCTTAAAGCGCTGGAGAAACTATGTGATAGGAAGATCCGTGATATGAGTCTGAGTCTCAGACCATTACACGCGCATCAACATGCATACGTTCCGGGGAGATCTACTGAGACTGCGCTCCATATGGTAGTGGAGAGCGTCGAAAGATCGCTGAACCATAAAGAGTCCACCCTAGGAGCGTTTATTGATATCGAGGGAGCGTTTGACAAAACTACCGTCGACAGTATAAGTGAAGCATTGCACCGACACGGAGTCCCCGCTACCATTGTAAGATGGATAAGTTTTGCACTAAGGTGGAGGGCCGTGGAGGTGGGTGTCGGAGACATAAACATCAAGGGCATTGTAACTAAGGGCTGTCCCCAAGGAGGGGTACTCTCTCCGCTACTGTGGGTCATGGTGGCGGATAGCCTTCTGCAACGCCTGAATGAAAAATGTTTTTATACCATAGGATATGCAGATGACTTCACCATCCTGCTTAACGGGAAATTTGAGAACATAATTTGCCAGCGTATGCAAAAAGCTCTCAAAATAATACAAGATTGGTGTATAGAGCACTCCCTCTCGGTTAATCCGATGAAGACGGAGTTAGTACTATTTACCAAGAAAAGAAAGCTAATGAGCATGGTAATGCCAAGCTTAATGGGAACTCCTCTGAAACTGGCTGACAATGTCAAGTATCTAGGCATAACACTTGACAAGAAGCTAAATTGGGGGAAACATCTACAAATTAAATTAAGGAAGGCGGGAATGGCATTCTGGCAGTGTCGAAGGGCAATGGGACGAGCATGGGGACTTTCCCCTAAGATCACCCTCTGGCTCTACACAGCCGTTGTTCGACCTATGCTTTCCTAAGGTGCACTTGTCTGATGGCTTAGAGCCTAGAACCAAGCAAGTAACAGCGGCGTCCTCCCTGCACCGGATTCAGAGAATAACCTGTCTGGCTGTAACTGGAGTGATGCGAACCGCCCCCACTGCGGCGCTTGAGGCCCTTCTCTGCCTCCCACCACTTGATCTTCATGTGCAGGAGATGGCGGTCAAGGCTGCCCTTAAGCTTCGTAGCTGGCGGCTATGGAATGATAGGAATGGAGCTGTGGGAAATATGCGGATATTAAGGGACTACTCGGCGGGTGTACCCCTTCTGCATATAGAGTCTGACAGAATTCCCCCTAAATACGTATTCAACAGAAAATTCAAAATCCTGCTAAATCCACCAGCAACTGACGAGAATGACATTTGTTTATTCTCTGACGGTTCCAAAAATAATGTTGGATAAGGGGCAGGAATCTTTTCTGCCGAACTTAATCTGAACATTCATCGTCCGTAAACTTTTGCAACTTTACTTTGAGGGTTGCGAACTTATAGTTCAGCAGCTCTCCTCGTACTTTTAGTACAGCACTATCTTGCTGTCCAATACCAAAGACAAGGAGTTTGCCTTCCGGTTCCTCCTTATCAGCATCGAGGAAGATGCACCACTCCTTTAGTTTTGCCCAGGTATTTTGGGCAACCAGGCGCCTCATGACAGCTTCAGTGGGCTCCTGTTTACCAGGAACCCAAAGAGTTGCCTTCGTGAGCCTTGCCAGGTTGTCCATCTGGACTACATCCAGCTTGGCTTTTTCCCACAAAGGTGGGAATTCTGCCACTGTTTTTTGCAACCACTCAAGGGAGCTCTGATCACTGCAGGTGATCCGAAGGATCTTCCCAGAGTGTCGAAAGCCACCATTTGGTGCTGATTTAGCCTAATTTGCTGCTTCTAGGATTAGCACATCCAGGGCAGCAGTTAGGCTGTTTTCAATTTTCTCCACCTGGGACACCAAAAGTTTACCCAGGGTGTTCGAGCGGTCTATCACCGCTACTCGGAGGTGCTTTCCAGCCGCCTCTTTGTAGGAGACAGTATCCACCCGACTGGAGATATTTGGCCGATGGTGAGATGATTTCCCCCTCTTCTCCTGGTTAGAGGGGGAGGGCTGAGACCCCTGAGACCTCGGACTTTTCTTGACGTCCCTTCCCGAAGTCGGCCACGCCCCTGGTTTGGGTTGACCTTCCTTGCGGTAGGGGACTACTTTCCTTTTATTCGCACTGTCCCGGGCAGGCTGCATAAGCCTGGCCTGCTCATGAACAGTGCCTTTGTTGCCACTGTTACAAAATTTTTTTCAATTTCGCAACAAATTTGAATTTATTTAAATTCAAATTCATACATCTAGCGCCACTTTTCCTACGCCCTGTACAACTAACGTGATATGACGGGAAGTTTGAGACGCTGCGCTTCGCTCGTGCAATCTCCTTGCTTAAACCTGTACTCGCTTAATCTTTGAGTATTGTCCTTGCCCTTGTGTTGTAACAAACGAATATCAACATTTATTAATCACTTTTACAACGCAGATTACACATATTAACAGTAAATTTTAAAACACCAAATATAGTATAAAGAAAATAAAATACCAAAACGGTTTAACCTTCCAGTGGAAAAATTCCTCTGGTTACTAAAACAAAATCACACTGAAAATGTAATGTTGGATTTGGAATAGATTCAAAATTAATTATTGTTATATAAAGATTTTTTGTAGTATACCTATAGATTGAGAAAATACAGGTGGAAACATTTTGCTTATGAACTACAGTAGGAACTAATAAAAAAAATTACTTTTATAACGAAGTTATACTGCTACTAATTTACTAGTAATATACAACGAAAAGATTACAAAGAACCTTTATAAAATAACAATAACACAAAAATTTCAGTAGTAACTAAACTTTTCTCCTCATTAAGATTTAGGCTAAATGTACCCAAAAAAACTGTCAGGTTAAGTTCTATAAGCAATGTAGATTTCTAATTTTGAAGTTATACACGTTAATAAATTTAAAAATGTAGTCTGTAAACATCATACTGGAGGACCGCAAAATAGCCAGGTGGAAAAAATTAGGTTATTTTTAATAATTTTTCTACTACAGGGTTAAACCGAACCACTGCACAGGAGGTTTAACATTACATTGGTTGTTATAAAAAACATTAAAATAGATTAATTTACAATTCAAAAATTTAAATTAATTGGTGGTAGCTATGCAAAAATGAACCAACGCAAATGATTGGGTTGGTTCCATTTTGTATATCTTCGTCAAATTATGAATATTAAGATATTAAAATTATATCCTTATAAGTTTATATATGAAAACACAGTTACATACATATATTGAAATTCATTTCAAAACAATGAACTTTTAAAAATATAATTTTATTAGTACAGAAAACTTTAACATAATTATATGTTGTTCTGTTGCATACCAAGTAGTTTAGGTTGGTGTCAAGATCTCATCCTCCGGAGTAGTAATTTTACAGAAGTTCATAATCTTTGGGTACATGTTGACAATCTAAAATGAAAACATATGGAAAATAGGCCAGGCTCATAGATTTAAATTCAGAAATAATTGCAGGAAATCATTATGATAGTTTTATTTCTATGCAGTGGTTTGGAAATAGATAGAAACAAAACAAAAATAATGATTATAGATAGGGCAAACAATAACATGCCACAAATTCAAAGAGTGGCAAATCTTGAGGTGGTCAACAGTTTCCAATATCTAGGATCAAGGATAGACAACACGGGTGGATGCGAACACGAAATAAGAAGACGATTGGCGATAGCCAGAACAGTTATGACGAAACTCAAAAAAATATGGACAGATAGATCCATAACAGTTAACACCAAGCTAAAACTAGTCCGATCCTTGATCTTTCCCATAGCAATATACGCATCAGAAACATGGACAATTAAAGCTGCTGACGAAAGAAGGATAACCGCTTTTGAAATGTGGTGCTATAGAAGATTGCTCCGCATACCTTGGACAGCGCGACGCACCAATGTATCAATAATAGAAGAGTTGAAGATCACCACTAGGCTACCCCAGGTAATCAACCAACAGTACCTAACATATCTTGGACATATTGCGAGAAAGACCGACGCCATGGAAAAGACAAATGTGGAAGGCAAAATAGAAGGACGCCGACCAAGGGGCAGATCACCAACACGCTGGATCGACCGCACAAGGAACTTAATAGTATGCGGACTACATGAATCAGTTACAACGGCACAAGACAGAGAGGCCTAGCGACAGATAGTCAGACAAACTCTACATTGATACCACCACACCCTGACGAAGGGTTATGGACTGAAGAGAGGGAGAGAGGTTAAATACTAAGTTTTCCTATTCGATGAAGTCTGCGTTCGACGCCACATTGTAGAAAACTTGTTGAAATTAGAGTTTTCTGAAATATATCGGTAAGGTTCGTTTTCCGTGAAAATGAGTTATAATCAATATTATTCGTGATAAAATTTTCTACAAAAAGGTTCTAAGCATATTTTTTGGTAAAATAAACATTTTCAGACTCATAATCACGAGAAACACAGCTACACTTTCGATGTTATATTAAATTTTTTTTCCGCACCTTCTTGTGACAGAGTACTGCTGTGCGTTTGTTTGACACCAGTTTTGCGTCATTGCTGGTAAAATTTAAGAAAATAAGGTTCGTTGTAGGGCTGTATCTTGAAATTTATATTGAGGCTACAAAATTATTCCTGATTTTCTATTCCGAATTTTACATAATTCAATTTTTATAACACCTATTTTGGACTTTGACAACTTTCAACAAATTTTCCTCTGATCCGGCCCGAGTCCGTTTCTGATGCTAAAATAATGGGTTTATGCATTTCTTAGTTATTTGTATTTCTGGTTTGTTTAATAAAATCAACGTTTAATGAGATATTCGCAATAGCTCTTATTTCGGAATCTTGTGGTGTCGAGGACAGACCTCTTAGGATAGAGAAAATTTAGTATGTTGACCACTGAATGGAAATAAAGCGATTAAGATGATTTTAAAATGTCATGAAATTATTTCTGAATTGGGGTTTTTACCCCACTGAAAACTGGCAATTTAGCGCGCAAAAATTGTAGTCAAAAAATTTCCGTTGTTGTTTTTCTTGAGCCGTAGAAATAAACATACATTTTTAAGCTTGCCGTAACGGAAAAATAACCACAAACTAATACAATACAACTTACAATTACAATGACAATAACGTCAAAAAGAGCGCCCAATCCGCATACAGAGGCAATAATTAGCTCTGGTATCATCTTGTAGTTAGAGTAAGGGTTGTCATCAGGAGACTTTTCCAATGCAGATGAGAATCCACTGAAACAAAACAAAGACTTAAATACCAAAAACTAATCGAGAATGAATACTTACATGCTAATGGCGTTCTGTGCGCCAATGGTTTGCATGAAAGAGAAGACCAGTTGTATAAGGAAGGAGGCCAAAAAGGCTTTAAAATAATATTTTGACTTCAAACTAAAAGTTTTGTAGGCACATTGTAAGCACACTAAGTAAGAATAGATCATATATATCAAGCCATAGGCAACAGTACTTGCAATTGAAATTGAAGTTTGCACATCAAGGATAGCAAACAAGAAGTTTCCCGTGTTGATGATATTGTGAACTAAAATAAGAGTCATGATTTAGTTTGGAGTTAAACAACTCAGCCTATAAAAACGACATAAATAAAATATCAACAGAAAATCTTTCTGTTAGAAGAAAACTTACGAATAAAAAGAAAGTACAAGTTGTGGACAAGTTTTTGAAACTCTGCAGGTATATCTTGTTTAATGTTCATTTTAAATTTGCACAGCTTTAAGATGGTGACATAATACGCATAACCGTTGTTAGCTGCTGGTTCCACAATTTTCACGTTATTTGAATCAGTTTCTCCGATTGTCTCAAAATTTCCCTGCAATAAATTAAATATTTTGTTACGTTTTATACAAATTAAAAATGAAGTTATAGTACTAATATATTGTTTCGGTTATATTAAATTAGATTTCGTTCTATGTATTGCATATGTATTGTATACACTGTACTTTGTAACTTGTGGCATCTTAGAATATGATGTGGTATAATTTCCGTATTGATTTGAATATTTTTAATTTTTAAATATGTTTTGAAATTATTTTCCAGAAAAGTTCCGATTTTTAAAAAACTCTTGGCATTTTCCAGCTTTTATTATAAACGAGACTTTGTTTTCATTTGCCATTCTATGAGTATAAGGGTAGTAATCCGAAAAAGGACACCACTGTTCGGTATAATATTATGTGATACCTAATAATTTGACCAAGCCCTTTATCAGCATAACGAATGTTTGAACCATTAGCAATAAAATACCAAACATTATTAATATGATGCAGGTGTTGCTAGATCAGGTGGTCGAATTCCAATAGAATAAATTTAATCATGATTACTCAGAAATGATAGGACACATTCATAGCGTCAATCGAAATTTTGCATTTCTCGATAATATTTATACTATAGCTTATCATGATTCACAGAATACAATGCGAATTAAAATCAAAATATAAGCATACCATCTTACACTATGTTATAGTATATATCTTCTTCCGCAAA
The DNA here is from genome assembly GCA_932274525.1 of Podabrus alpinus. Taxonomy (NCBI): domain Eukaryota; kingdom Metazoa; phylum Arthropoda; class Insecta; order Coleoptera; family Cantharidae; genus Podabrus; species Podabrus alpinus. The sequence continues at coordinate 14,329,206 of OW026455.1, forward strand.
TATTCAAGACAAATTTTGAAAATAAGCCCTTATCGAGATTGGTGTGATCGCTGGTTGAGTTACAGCGCGGAAATTCAGAGTTCAAGTTGGGGACTTCACGAAATTGGTTTTAGTTTGGTTTATTTTCCAGTGAGTATCATCACGCTGCGGATAAGTTAAATTGTAAAGTAAAAGAGAAAAATTCGGATGGATCAATCGTAGAAAATAGATCGTATCAAATGATAATACGTTTTATTTGTATATCCGTTTCCATGTACTTGATTATTAAAAAAACTTTGAGGATAGCAATAAAACTAGCTGAAAACTGTTGAAAAAATAATTTTAATTTAATGTTTAATGATCTAGTTAATCTTTAAAATTTATTTTAATAGTAATTTTAATAGTTAAAGTGCGTACTTTCCCAGGGCATGTAAAGCCGTCGGTCCCCCTGTGTTAATGATTTGCCATCTTAACAATAAAAAACAGGGTCAGGCACATCGAAATTGCCTTTCGATGTGCAAGCTATCTTGAGATGTAAAAAAACCAAAAATGGTCAGAGAAATAATTAAAAACATTAGTAAAAAACAGGTCCTGGACATATTAGGATGAAGAAAAAATTTAAAAAAAATTTTAAAATGAAATTCGTAGAAACCCTAAAAAATTTAAACTAACGTTCAACTTGAATTTATTAAACTCAAATTGGTGGACACAAATAGAAATTATTATTGTGTAAGATATGCTTTTACCTAATTTTTGAACATTTCTCCAAAAAATAAAAACTATAATTGTTAATTTTTACAGAAATATAAAATGTTACCCAGATTCATTTCATACTATTTAAAAAAAGGAAGTTTAATAAATGTCCATTGATCTGCTATGAAGGATTGAAAAGTTAAAAAAATATATACAAACTTACAGTAAAACAAAAATAGCCAAATTATTATTAATAAAATAGTTTTTTTCCTTACCAATCCATCTTCGGGCGAAGTTTCTTCTGGAATACTACACATTTCGATGTCATCCATCGTGAATTTACTTAAATTCAAAAAATTTCAGTGAACCGTACAAAACAAACACTTAAATCAAAAACCAATAAAATTCTTAATTATTGATATTTTAAGTTTCAATACCAAAACGGAACAGTAAAGATCTGTTATCGACGACGTTCGAATGAATATGAAGGAAAGAGTTTTTCACGATACGACAGCAGTTAGTCATAAAATTTACATGCAGGTGTGTATGGTAGATTAAGCTTTCAGGTATTCTTGAATTTACTAGCATGAAATGGTTACGAGGACACTTGAAATAGGTCACAGCTAAAAAATTACGAACTACTGAAAAGCGCCCGGTGTACCCGGGAATATTTACCCCTTTATATTTTACCCCCCGGGGGTAAAATTTCCCTAGGGATATTTTACCCGCGGTAAAATTTCGCTAGTATAATTTTACCCCCCAGTAAAAATTCCCTAGTGAATATTTACCCCCCGTGATAAATATTAAGGGGGTAAAATTTCCCTAGGGAATTTTTACCAGGGGGTAAAATTATTCAAAATATCGTCAGTGAATTTTTACCCCTTTGAAATTAAATAGCTGTTATGTAAAAATTTTTATTGCTATTTTGTATCAAATTTGATAATATTTCACTATGTAAGATGTTAAAATATCCTCCGTGGGTTTTTGACAAAATTTGATAGTTAAATAGTTATACATGAAGAGGTCTCAAAGTGCGAAGATGGCGAAATTATTTTATAAGGGAAAATTTATTCAAAAATTACTTCTTCTTCTTTAAGTGCCGTGCCTGATTTCAGACGTAGGCGACCTCTCTCCTATGCATGTGTTGTGCGTTTGAAGTATTATCACACACATAGGGGACCTACTGCTTAACGCGGGCTCCGAACCGCGGGAAGTGTATACACTTCATCTCCAGAGAGGCTGTACCAGGCACATTACACCTCGGTGGTTTGCCATTGCCTTCCGAGGGGAGACGGTCAGAATAAAGTTTTACTGAGCCCGGAGTTGAACCAGGTATTTAGCATTAGCAGCAACGCACTTAACCGCTAAGCTGGCCACCGTCTCCAAAAATTACTAGAATTTAATAATTTTTTGTCTACGAGGTTTTTTTTACTGAAACTACAGTTTCATAATGGTTAGAATTTTTGTGTTTCAAATATATTGCCGAGCTTTTGTAATTTGCTTCATCGGAAAGCTGCATTGCGCTAGGAAATCTTAGCCATGCAGAAGGATTCTTTGAAATTTGAGTGTAGGAATATATATCGGCGACTATGAGTGCTGCAGTGAAAAATAATTCTACTTCCGTTGCCCACACTGCATTTGTATCCATTTGCGTGTTTTCCACATAGTTTGTTGCACCATAAAACCGATCAACCTCTTTTATTTTGATTTTCATGTAATCTGTTACAATCTTCCTCACTTGTCCATGCTCATTTTCACTTCCGGTAATGCATAAAGATATGCACCTAAAAAAACAATTGCCGTCTGCCTTGACGTCTACAACAGTGTGTGGTGGATGAAGCAACGAATTCCTCGTTGATATAAAATTGGAATTAATGTGGAACTCAAGTCCAAACTTCTCACAAAGTCGCTTTTGCCATTTTTAATTTACAGGACAAAAGAGGAATTTTAATTTTGTTGGAGTGGAATCGATTACTTCGAGAGAAGATGCATCTTCTTCGATAGTAGTAGTATTATCTTGGTCTACGCTACAATAAATTTTACCTAATTCATTACTTTCCCGTGGACTAGACATTTTCTTCTGATGTTTATGATACATTTTTTGTTCTTACTGGATACCTGTTTTTATTATATATAGTATCAGTAGATAGGTTGGTAATAAAAGTTGTAGAGCTGGAAGTTAGACAGACCTAAATGATGGTATTAAATAATTACAGATTAGGAGAATTTGAGCAGCAATCATGCGAAAGCAATACTGCGGAAGGCGACTCGGGTGTACTTAAAGTGCAAAATAATTTTTTTACCAAATAACTTGCTTGAAATTGCATAAACGTTTGACATAGTGCAATTTTAACGAGATTCAGACATAAAGAGTAATAAAACACTTATTTAACAATAAAATTCCTTCATGAAGGAGGTAAAATTAGTGAACTTTTATTAAAGTTTAACCCCCCGGTAAAATATCACTATATAATATTTATCTCCGGTAAATATTCACTAGGGAAAATTAATTAAATTTTATTTAATTTTTACCCCCCCTCCCGGTAAACATTCACTAGCGATATTTTACCCCCTTTTATTTTTTACTGAGGGATACAATATCACTAGTGAATCTTTACCCCCGCTAAATATTCAGTAGGGAATATGTACCGGGGGGTAAAATTTCACGGGGGTAAATATTCCCGGTTACACCGGTTCAAATAAGCTAAGTACCAAAATTTAAAATTTTAAGTTTTTGATGCAAATTGATTCCAAATGCCATACAGTTTTAAAATGCCAAGTGCCATAAAGTTAAAATATAGGACGAAAAAATTCCCAAATAGGCCGCAGATGTAAGTACCATGGTTCATTGAGGCTGAAATAAATCGTAAGTTTAATTATCCCCATGTGGAAATTACGCATGGTTTTCTGTGAACGCTATTTTATAGGTGTATGTTTAACTAAACTATGGAAAATCAACAACAAAAGAAGCGAATGAGGCAGTAAAAGATTAAAAGACGTTAAAAATTGCTGGTTTACATTAAAAAACAAAAAGAAAAAATGTGCCGCCTGAGACGAGTTATATATTCCCATAAAGTCAATTATATAAGCTTGGTAATTTTCCTAAGATGACGCAATAGGAAATGTTAATGCAATTAATTGTTTCACTGTCGATTTTGCAAAAGGAAAATTCCATTAGAATATTCTAGAATTATAAATTCCGCTAAATAAACTATTTTGCAAATCACATAAAAATTAATGTCAATTGAATTTCAATCAGTATTCTAAGGGTATTCCACGAGTATTCATCATGTATTGCAGTATTGTATAAGTCTAGATTTAAGGTGTATCTATGTCCATTTTATAATTGAAATTCAAAAAATCAAATCATTTTGTGGAATTTAATATTCAATAAAAAATTAAATCAAGAAAATTTTAAGTGTTTTTAATATTAAGTGTAAAGGATCAACTTACATTACTAGACGCAGCCTAAAGAAAAGGTTAAACAAATTATAATATTGTGTAAATACATTTATTTCTACAAAAAAACTATTTTTATTTTATATGTCTTGCAAAAGCTATTTCTTGCGTAAAATCACAACTCGCAAGCAGCTCTAAAGTAAAACCCAACTGGAATGCCATCATCGTAGGGCTAAATTAAATGTGTTGTACATTTTATGAGAAAATGTATGCATTGCAAACTCTTAGTTTTTCACTTATTATTAATAGCTATAGAGTTTTCTTCAATGAACATTCATAAGAGCAGTGTATCCCTTAGAACAGGCAATTCTAATACCGGTTGAAACCGGTTGCCTTTTCGTGAGGTCTTCACTCTTGCCGGATCTTTATTTTGCAGTCCCTGGCTCGTTTCTACAATGTTTATAATATCTATTAGAGGGAGGGTTATTATTATTATTAATGCCAACAGTGTAACTATTCCTTCATCATTCGGGTGCAACATAACTGGTTAATTCAAGACAATTACCAGTTTCAGGTTGACTTATATATGTATTGCTCTGCCTGGCTGGAGATGTGATACTCCCTTAAAAGAAACTTGTGACCCTATAGTCTAGGCCAATCTCAGGGTTAATAATTAGTGATGACCTTGTGACCTACCCAATAAACATTTTAGTCTGCGAATAGCCTGTAAATAGCCTGTCAGGTACTTTACAGGCTATTTACAGGCTAAAATGTTTATTGGGTATAGTCCTTCTTCAAATTGGCACAACAGAAAATCTAATACTGAGATAATGGAGACTTCGAAAAATCCGGCAACCAGTTGTAGCTCCAAAATTACTACCAATGTTTCAACCAACAATCGTACTGCTTCGTGGCAGAACTTGTTAGAGAGTTCAGCATTATTTCGATTGTGGAGTCGGACATCTCTTTCCTGCAAAATGTCCTCCAACAATCTGCTTGCTACCAGGGTAAGCTCCTGCCAAAGAGGGTAAGAGGCCCTATCAGGAGATAACAAACTATAGTAATTTGGTTCAGAATTAATAGGTTTTTGTAACACAAGCCTACCAAAAATAGGATACTAAGGTTGTGATGGCCACATGGGAACTACTAAAATGCCCTCAGCTTTATCTGCAATTATTTCTTGAATTACTCTCAGAATGATCGAAACTAGTGGTAAAAAGTTTATAATATAATTAGTGCAATTTAAATAAGTAATTTATTATTAATTCTCAATAGTTACAAAACTCAAAATTTAATTACATGAGTTTCATAATATACATACTACTACATCCGTATTTTATGTACATTGGATATTAAAATGTCTAGCATATTACATTATATATTACACCACATAATATATCATGTACTCTAGTTCTTATAGACATATAAGGGGCCTTTGATAAAGCTACCTTTGGAAGTATTAACCCCTTACTGTACTCATATCATGTCCCTCATGCCATTGTCCGATGGATCAATTCAATGTTGAAGAAGAGAGTGGTTTAGTTTAATGTGTAAGACGCGACAATAAAGGGAGTTGTTACTAAAGGCTTCCTTCAGGGAGGGGTTCGCTCTCCGCTCCTGTTCTAGAACTGCTAATTGAAAATGAGTACTACACCATTGGATATGCAGATGACATCGTCACACTAGTACATGGGAAATTCGAGAGAATTTATTTATTTATTTATATTCAAATATCCTCTTTTACCCGTAGGTGTCGAGGTTGTTAAATCTACATGTTATTTCTTTACAATAAATATCACTTTATGAATCTGCGCCAACTCTCCTTGTCAGCTGATGGTTTTCTAGCTTCGTTCCATGTTAGTCCTTTTTGTTCCAGTATTCCTCGTATGTTATCGTTCCATGTCTTCATGGGTCTGCCTCGTGTTCTTTTTCCATTTGTTCTCGCCAACCATGTCCACCTCGCTGGCATATCTTCCCTCATCCTATTGATGTGTCCGAACCATCTAAGTTGTTGTCTTTTTATTTTTACCTTCAGTGATTCGATATTGAGCGTATCTCTGATTTCGGAGCTTCTTATTCGGTCCATTTTAGTCAGTCCTTCCACTATTCTCAGGTACTTCATCTCAGTCGCTTCGAGTTTGCTCTTCGCTCTGGGGTTTATTAGCCAAGTTTCGCATCCGAATGTCAGTATCGGCAGATACATATATCGTTTTGAAGACTGTCAACTTTGTTTGTTTTGAAATTTCTTTCTTGTTTATTATGGCTCTTTTTCAGTGCTTGATATATCGTTGCAGCGGATCACACTCTGTTGTTAATCTCTGCGTCGTAACTGCCATTGCTTTCAACCATCGCACCGAGAGATTTAAATTGTTTAACTTGTTGGACTCTTTCATTTCCTATTCTAATATCAGCAGTTTTTTCTTCTTTATCTATCACCATAACCTTTGTTTTTTGGGTGTTTATTTCCATATTTCTTGCTTTTAAGCTCTTTACTCAGACGTTTCTGTTGTGCTGCAGTTCTTTCTCATTCCTTGCAAATATTACCAAATCGTCTGCAAAAGCGCATTCAGAAATCTCAACCCTTTTCATATTTCTGTGTGCGATCAGTAGGTATCTTTTTAGTTGTTTTATTATTTTCTTTAATTATTTCATCCATTAGGACAATAAACAGCAGCGGACTCATAACACCACCCTGTCTCAATCCTTCTATTGTGCTAAATTCTTCCGATATTTCATTTGCGGCTCGCACGTAGTTCCTTGTGTTGGCGTAGATACTTTGTATTGCTCGTATGAGATCTTCCTCGTTTTTTCTGTCTCGTAAAATTTTCCAAATTGTGTCTCTAGGTACTCTATCGAACGCCTTCACCAAGTCAACAAAACACATGCAGACGAACGATCTTCCGTGGGCCAACTCTTTTTCTGTAATTTGTCGGATAGTAAAAACATTATCGTTTGTGCCATGCCATTAGAGTATAATAAGCTGCATAAGTTGAAAAGAACAAAAATAAAAATTGCAAAAGAAAGTTGGATTAAAAGACAGTGTGAAGAACTAGAAGATCTTAGTTTGAAACATGATAATAATAGTATGCACCGCAAGATCAAAGAAATAACAGGTGATTAAAGAAAGCAAAGACCGACGACTTTGTTTGATGAGAAAAACCAGCTGGTACTGGAGGAATCTGAGTTAAAAACTACATGGGAAAATAGGTAACAGACTTATTTCAGGACCATAGAAATACACTAAAAGAGCAAGGAGCAAATTATGAAGGGCCTTTTATTTTGAAATCTGAAATGCAACACGCATTGCAAATAGCAAAAGACAGGAAAGCAGTTGGCCCGGATCTATATTACCTATAGCAGCTCTCAAACTGATAAACGATGAAAATATCGTCATAATCGTAAAACTTTTTAATAATATATACAACTCGGGAGATATACCCCAGGACTGACTGGAGTCCACATTTATTGTTTATTTATTTATTTATTTATCAAATACGGGCTACAGCTCTTTTACAATTATTATCACAATTATTATTACAATCATTATCACAATCACTGCTATTATCATCATTATTATCGCAGAGTACTCAAACATTTACATTCTCAATAAAGCATACATGTTTACCGAATACACAAAATAAAAACAAAACAAAAATGCAAATACATTGGACCCATCCTATTGGCTACCATCCAAACGTAACCCTAAAAGCCTCTTATACCCGCGCAATGATGAACTAAACAGGTCGACGTCGACCCCGCTCAAGTGAATATTGCCTAATCTTTGGATTCTATTAATGGGAGCGTTGTAGCTATAGTTGGTCAAAGCCAAGTCGACGAAAAACAAGCCACCAATCCTAACACCACACCGAGGAACCCGAAAATTAATCAGCTGGAGGAGCTCCGAGCAATTATATTTGCTATTCACTATATTAAATAAGCAGGTCAAATCGGCCACAACCCTTCGATCGTGCAGGGTCGACAAACACAATAAATCTCGCACAAACCTTTTTACGCCTACAAGATCGCTCTCCAAATGGAGTCTATATGCAACCAAATATAAAAACTTGCTCTGAATTCTCGCAATAAGATCAGAGTCAACAGCATAGAAAGGAGACCAAATCGGAGAAGAGTACTCCAAAAGGGATCTAACCAGGGTCATGTACAAGATCTTAAGGGTATTAATACCTTTAAAATTTCTAGTATTTCTATTTATGAAACCCAGCATTCTCATTGCTTTGGAAGATATATGTTCCATATGACACCTAAAGGTCAACCTAGCATCAAAAATTATCCCCAAATCACACACTGTGTCAACCGATCGAAGAGCCTCTCCCTCCAACGCGTACCTATAAAAGAAAGGCGACTTGTTCCTACAAAACCTCATGACGCAGCACTTACTAACATTCAGAAAAAGTTGATTATAATTGCACCATACCAAAAGCGCACATAAAGCATTCTGAATCCCAACTGAATCATCGCTTGATCCTACCGCGCAAAATATCTTTAGATCGTCCGCAAAAATTAAATAACGAACACCCAGTCCCAGAGCATTGCCAATGTCGTTAATAAAGAGAGTAAAAAGTAAGGGACCCAAGTGGGACCCCTGAGGCACACCAGAAGACACCTCTATCGGCTGGGACAAATGCATCTTGATCTTAACATACTGGATTCTACTAGATACGTAACTGATAAGCCAACACAACAAAGAACCATGTATACCCAGGGCCTCAAGTTTAGAAGACAGGATAGAAAGATTAATCCTGTCAAATGCTTTACTGAAATCCGTATAAATGGAATCAACCTGATAACCGTCCCCAAAGCACTTAAAGATGTAATCTTCATATATCATTAGATTTGTTAACGGGGATCTTCCCCGTAGAAATCCATGCTGCTCAGGAACAACCAGATCCGTAAGATCAGAAGAGATCGCATCAAGTACCAGGCCCTCAAATATTTTCGGTATAACCGATTGAATTGAAATAGGGCGATAATTCGAAACATCGGACCTATCACCTCTCTTAAAAATTGGCACCACAAACGATTGCTTCCAGACCCTCGGCATAACACCAACTGACAGCGACTTGTTAAACAAAATAAACAATGGGAGACTAAGTGAATGCACACATGATCTTATCACAATTGGATGGACATCATCCGGACCAGGGCCCTTGTTAGTTTTAATATTTTACACTTTTCTCAAAACATCCTCAACAGAAATATGGCAATGGCTCAAATTTGTTGTTTTTTCATATTTAAAATCTCTTGAAAAAACTGTCCCATCCCCGTAAACACCAGAGAAATAACTCGCAAAGAGTTTCAATACTTGATCAGGCGAGTCAGCACTCGAGTCACCCAGAAACATAGAACACGGAATACCTCCAGAAGACCTGTTTGCCCTGATGTAATCCCAGAACCCCCCCACATCAACGGGTATAGAAGCTTCCACCGACGCAATATATGACTCATAGCATCTACGAGCCAGTAACTTGCATTCAGTCCTCAAATCAGAAAACTTCAAATAATCACTGTACAAATTGAATTCTTTAAATAACCTATGAGCCCTTCTTTTTTCCCGAACAAGATTTTTTAATTCAGTGCTATAATATTTTGGAAAACAATTACCTTCAGAAATCACCATTACAGGAATAAACAATTGCATAGCATAATATAAATTATCATAAAAATACCGGACGCCATCTTCTATGTCCAAATCCTGCAACACACACCAATTAAGACCATCCAAATACTCCGCCATTGCAACATAATCTCCTCTCTTAAAGTTGAACAATCTTGTCCCTGCCGCACCGATGCCTTCCCCACTCCATAAAGACAATGAAACCATCAAGACAGGATGATGAACATCAACAGGCAAAACGTTCTCATCACACAGCTTACAGTTGCACCAACAACATCAGTAAGAACAAGATCAAGCACTCTTCCACTGCCATTCCTAACTTCATTCATTTGTTCAAGATTCAAAAACTCCAACAAGTCCACAACACATCTCGACGAATCATCCAGAACGCCCACACCGCAATACCCAGAATTCCAATGTAAGTTCGGCAGATTATAATCTCCACATATCAGAAACTTTGCTGTAGGAAAGAGCAAGCGAATGCGCTCCACCTCGCGACAATGCAATGCATAAATGTCAGAACTCGATGCTGGAGGAACATACACACAACCAAGCACCAACTCAACCTCATCAATCTTCAACAATACAAATTGCTGCTCGACACGATTACAAGTCTCGATAGCACGAGATGAATACCTAGAGTTCACACCAATTAACACACCACCACCCGAAAGTTTATTGCTACTTAAAACAGACCGATCAGCACGGTAAACATTATAACGATCCATGCCCAGTTCAGCATCACAAAAGTCAGAAGACAAAGACGTTTCACTAAAGCACACCACATCAAAATCAACCAGCGACATTTCAGTTCTCAATACATCAAGCTTACTTCTAAGTCTATTAACATTTTGATAATACACTACAAATTCACTCCGTCTTTTATATCGTTTTTTGCCTTCCCCGATTTAACTATCTTAGGCCGCCCGAAATTGTATTTTATGGTTAAAGCACTCTCTCCACCCTCAATTCTTGATTTTAACTGTCCTCTCAACTGGGTTAAGTACTCTCTCTCAGCCATCGTTCGATCGGATCCAACCGACACAGCACCACCCCGAGGCAACTTATGAGATGAAGCGAAAATACGCCTTGCATCGGTCGCACTATCCAAAATTACCTTCAATGGTCGTGGACGGTTTTTGTCTTCTTCTTGTCTTCTTCTTCTTCTTCTTACATGAGGTCTACGACCTGTGTTAACTGGTTTTGTTGGGATTGCGACGTCCAGCTGTCTCTCCATCGCTTTGGAGGTCTTCCTGGTGGTCTGGATCCTCTCGGTTTGTTATCCCTTGCTGCCTTTGCCATTCTGCCGTTGTCCATTCTTGTGATGTGTGCGATCTATTGTCTTCTTCTCTGGCGTCCCCATCTCACTGCATCCTGGATGTTACATTGTTGTCTAATGGTATAGCTGCGAACTCTGTCGTACAGTGTCTTTCCAGTTATTGCTCTTAGTACTTTCAATACGGTTGTTCGTAGAGCTCTTTTTGTTCTTACAGTGTCTGCCCTAGTCTCGATAGTATATTTATGTACATAGTACGATAGTACTTCTTCTCCTTCTTCTTAATCTAGGACTACGTCCTGTACTTCCCAACTATAGTGCCTCTGTTTAAGGCACTGTTGGTTCTATGAGCAGTTTGGTTTTTACATCTCAGGTTGCTTGCTAGGCTTGCCTTTTGATGTGCCTGCACCCTGTTTCTTATTGTTATGATGGCAAATCATTAACACATGGGGACCGCCTGCTTAACGTGCCCTCTGAAACACGCAAGACAGTCAAGAAATTTTTAGACAATACCCGGAGTCGAACCGGGGCGCCTTGCGTTAGCAGTTGATCGCGCTAACGTTCAGACCATGACCGTCTTCTACGATAGTACGATAGTACATTTATTGTAATACCAAAAAAACAACACCCCAAACATTGCAAAGATTACCGCTTGATTAGTCTCATGTCCGACATGTTTAAAACCTTCCTCCGTATAATACATTCAAGAATAAGAACTAAATGCGAGGGGATTTGGACGACACGCAATTTGGCTTTAGGAACGCCTTCGGAACGCGAGAGGGCTTGTTTGGAGTGAACCTCCTTCTACAAAAATGCCGAGACCAGCGAAGAGATGTTTTTGCTTGTTTTATAGACTACGAAAAGGCGTTTGATAGGGTGCAGCATGACATACTGATAAAAAAATTAAAAGACACCGGCTTAGATGGCAAAGATATAAGAATAATACGAAACCTATACTGAAGACAAACAGCAGAGGTTAAGATAGGAGAAATAACAACCAACGAGATCATTATACAAAGAGGATTACGACAAGGGTGCATACTTTCGCCCTTGGTTTTTAATCTGTACTCAGATCAAATCTTTAAAGAAGCCCTGGAAAGTATACCCGAACTAGGCATAAAAATAAATGGAACACCTATCACGACAATCAGGTATGCAGACGACACCGTTATCCTTGCACACATATTGGATGAACTCCAACTACTTATTAATGCAATAAGCGGAACTGGCGAAAGATTAGGGCTAAACATAAACATCGAGAAAACTAAGTTCATGGTAATTAGCCGCCAAAATTATATTAATGCTGCACTATATCTCAATGGACAACAGATTGAACGTGTCACGAATTTCAAGTACCTCGGAAGTATTATAACAGAAGATCTAAACCCTGACAACGAAGTAAAACGAAGAAGTGAACTGACTCGCACTACATTTAATAAGATGAGATCGTTCACAAGAACGATCTTATTGCACAAGCAATGATAGCTTGAATTTAAAATTACGCCAATGGATGAGTAGATGCTACATATGGTCTGTGCTGATGTATGGAACGGAGACGTGGACATTGAAGATTACAGCAATGAATAGGCTTGAGGTGTTCGAGATGTGGTTGCACAGGAGGATGTTGCGTGTTTCATGGGTGCAACATGTAACCAACGAAGAGGTCCTCCGGAGAGCGAAAACTGATAGAGAACTGCTAACAACCATAAAATGTAGAAAAATTTCCTATCTTGGTTATATTCTGAGAAACGTCAAGTACCACCTACTACAACTAATACTAACAGGGAAGATTGAAGGAAAGCGAAGTATCGGAAGAAAACAACAGTCGTGGTTAAGAAATATTAGACAATGGACGGGTATGCGTTCTGTCGAACAGCTGTTTCGCGTGGCACAAGATCGGTGTGCGCTAGCTGAACTAATCGCCAACGTCAGGGAGACCCGGTACGGCACTTGAAAGAAGAAATAACACTAATAGAAGAAAACGATTAAAATTTGCAAAACAGTATAAAAATGCGTCTGGAGAACTTTGGAATCGAATGCTATTTACCGACGAGTCAAAATTTAATATTTTTGTCTCGGATGGTCGACAATTAGTATGGTGAAGAAAAAATACAAAGCAAAATTTTTTTAATATTTTTATTCAACTCCTTCAATACAATAATCTACCACAATGATAACTAGCTTCTTTTAAAGAAAGAAAGAACTGATATGTACGAAGTGTTCCAAGGAACACTGCATATTCTAAATTAACTCTTAAATAACAGTTATGCATGTAGTATATAATATGAATAGTCACTGAATTACAATTAATGAAAACTTAAAGTGATTAAATTCAAAATCAAAATCTGTTCATGTTAGTGGGTCTAAACCTATTTAGTCTGCGCGCTTCATCACCGGATACTATTAAATTATTGGCAAGCACATTAGGGTGCACTGTAAGTTTCTCGCGATAATTCACGATAAACCTCTTGATTTCCTTCCCTAACCGAAGCAATAGGTATATCGCGTTGTAGTACCTTGTTAGATATGTACCATGGCACATCAACGATCGTTCGTAGCACCTTATTTTAAAATTGTTGGAGAATTTCCAGATTGGATTCAGCTGCCGAGCCCCTAAGTTGAATATCGTAGGTCCAGATTGGTTTAATTATTGCCTTATAGACTAGTAGCTTACTATCAAGGGAGAGTTGTTACTTTCGGCTAATGATCCAATACTTTTGGCTGAATTTAATTTCAAGTTGTTTGCGTTTGCGGTGAGGATGTAGTAATGCTGTCCACTACGAACTAACTTGTAACCTTCCTAATGGAAAGATGAAGGTTTATATAGGGCCCTCCTGCAAAAAAAATTCTGAGAAAGTATTATCAAAATTTTGAGTAAATCGATTTTGAAGTTAGCTAATTTTACACGATTCAGTGACGCGCGGGTGGAATCTCACCCATTTTGTTGACAGTCCGTGCGCTGTATATGACCTTAACACTTAGAATATTTTGCATCGGCAGATGCACCTCGACGCTCCTACATGTAACATCGACTACTTTTTGTTTTTAGGCGATTTTTAGGGGGTTTCAGATCCCGGTTGCCTTTATCCCGGTGTTCTTGATCGGTGGCGCCTTCTCGTATGTTTAGCTCCTGCCGCGTTAGCGGCTCCGCGAATGAAAAACCGCCCGGAACTGCGGAGCAGCGTAGGGTAGGTTTTTTGTTGCGCCCAATTCTGGCCAAGCCAACGTTTATTATGTTTATTTAGAGACCTACTTCTTAAGATATTTTTGGTTCTGAAAAGAACCGTTTTTTTTATTCAGTTTGGCGACCGTGGTAGCTATTGCAGTCCGTATGCGGTTCTGATATTGCATATCATGTTAACGAAGCGGTCCTGGACGGTTTTGCCATACAATTGGATCCACATGAATTGGTCCAGGTGTTCAGGTAGCAGAGTAGAGCCCATAACTCCCTGTCGACGGCAGAACATCTTCAGAGTTGACCAATAGCCCTCCACCTGATTTGTGCACACACCGGTAAGTGGGTCCACAAAATACCGGCTATGATTCACAGTTCTGTGGATGTAGGGTGAAGCGCCATCCAGAGTGTTCAGCCCGTAATAACCCCTCCATCCGTCGGTCCAAATCTCGGTGCCAGGTAGTACATATAGCGTAATAAGCGCCTCCAGAGTCGCGGCATCGCGTTTGTCAACGTACTTTACAACGCCCCGCTTCTCTGTACAGCTGTACATGCCCACCACCCACTTCTGGGCACGTACAGGAACCCTGCCGACGTTATACTTGCGGCGGGTAATTACACTCTCATCTATTTGTACTAACTGGCCCGGATCACCGATTAACAGATCTTCAGGGTAATTTTCGAGCTTCCAGGTGCAGACAGTGCGGAAATCCCGGTACAGACTGTAAACAGTCTTCCGGGATATTCCGGCATTGACTGCAGCTGGCCCAGCTGGTATGCCTCTCGCCCAATTCCTCACAAACTTGAATATACGCCGCGGGTGGAGGCGACGGCCTTCAAAAAATGATCCGGCGTTGATAGTGTAGGTTCTTCTGCAACCCGGACACCTGAAGCAATGATGCATCCAGAAGTGTTCAGAGCGTACCACCCGACAAAATCGCCTACATCTATTTTTTACGCAACGCTTTTTTGACTTTACCAACCTCCATGCTTGCAGCATTTCGATGGTTTTACGGTCGCCAAAACTGAATAAAAACGCCACATCGTCGTCATTTTTAAAACAATCTTGTGGAGGCATGGTTACTACGATGTAATATGCACGGGAGACGACTCACAAATGCATAAGATTGCGAGCGTACCGAACTTATATTTATAACCTCGGCAGGGCGTGGCTTAGAGCACGGGCGACTGATGCACGACGACCGCCTTCGACGGCATAATCGATGCTACTTTTGCGTACTTTTCAAATTGATTTTTCTCAAAATTTTATATATACTTTCTCAGGCGAAATTTTTACAGAACACTCTAATAAGGGTCCTTTTTGCTATAAAAAATTTTTTGGGAAATTTGGGGTGGCGAGCAATAGGTAATTCTTCCCGCGTTTGCTAAATATGTGCTTACGCCAGGTAAGTCTTCTGTCAAGGTGAATGTGGAGGTACTTAGTATCCGTCGCTTGTGGTATTATGCAATTATTTAGTTTGATAGGGGGACAAGTATTGCTCCTCATGCACCGATTTAGCTTCGTTAGCTTTAATACGCCAATTTTCAAGCCAGTTCTGGATCGTATTCAGGTTAGTTTGTAGATTTCTGGATGCTATTACCGGATCTTCATGGGATGATAATATGGCAGTATCATCTGCAAATGTGGCTACTGTATTAGAGCTGGATGTTAGTAGGTCGAATGTGTATAGTAGGTGTAGGATGGGATCCAGGCTGCTTGCTTGTGGCACTCCAGACTGGATAGGATGAAGGTCGGTCAGTGCAGATAAATGGTCAACGAAGAAATGTGTATTGGTTAGATAGGATTTAAGGATTAGATAATAGTGGCGTGAAAGATTTTTCTTCAGTTTATAGCACAATTCATCGTTCCACACCCTGTCGAAGGCCTAGCTAACGTCAAGAAAAACCGCTTAACAATAACGTTTTGTTTCAAGATCCCTATTGATTTTTCTGACTTTATCTGTGCACTTGTTCGATGGTTATGGTTCCGTAGTTGTTTCCGAATCTAAACTGATGGTTGGGAATCAGTTTTCTATCTTCTATTATAGGTCACAATCTTTGCAGTAAAAGCTTCTCAAGAACTTTAGCCAGCACAGGTAGCAAGCTTATTGGCTTATATGATTTAACGTCTTCGACTATTTTACCAGGTTTAAGAATCATAACTATTTGAGCGACTTTCCGTTGGTTAGGGAATTGATAGATTCGGATAACAGCATTAAATAGTTAAGTGATAGCTTTTATGTACTTACTGCTTACCTCTTGTAGAATTTTACCGGTGATAAGATCAAAGCCTGGTGCTTTGTTTGGATTTATGTGGTTGTTAATAATTCTTGTAACTTCACCCATTCTGAATTTTTCAATTGGCAAATCCCTTTGGAACGGAGCACCTAGGTATTTTTATATTTCGTTTTCGTTGGCTTTTGTAGGCGAAGGATTTGGTTGGAAATTATTCGTTAAGTGTTTAGCAAAAGCATTTGCTCTTGACATTTATGAGGAGGAATGTGCGGTGAGGGCTGCCCTTAGGATGCGAATATGGGGCATATGGACTCACAGACGGCGAACTGGTGGGTACTGACGGATCCTAGAGGACTGCTCTAAGAATCTGCTGGACTTTGATTCTGAAAGTATTCCGCCTAAATACTTATTTGATAAGAAATTCGATATCCTATTAAACACAATAGAGATCCCTGAGTCGGATATATCTCTGTTTACGGATGGCTCAAAAAATAACGTTGCCTCGGGTGCAGGAATATTCTCTCCTGAACTAGAACTAAACGAAAGCTTATCGATAGGGAAATATGTCTCTGTGTTTCACGCGGAACTCATGGGCATTGTACACTGCGCAAAACTGGTTCTGAAAAAGAATATCCAGTACAAAACGATATAGATATTGACTGACAGTAGGGCGGTTCTTATGGCACCCAACTGTCATATGATCACCTCAAACCTGGTGCTCCAATGCATCCGGACGCTGAACGAAATGCCGACAAACAACAATGTCCTAACACTCATATGGGCCAAAGGGCACCAAGGGAACAAGGGCAATGAACGAGCGGATGCTCTGGAAAAGATGGGATCGGATAAACCACCTTGTGGACCTGAACCATTTGTTACGACGACCATTGGGGTCTACAATACCTTCCTTAAAGAAGAAACCCATAATGGTAGCATAATGGGCCCGACTTGTGGCCTAAGTGCGTAGCCTAAGTGCGTGTGAAGCAATTTACCCTCCACACATAATAATCCAGATAGAAAATAATCCAGATCCAGATGTCCAATATTGAAATGAAGGAGTCTGAAGAAGAAGATTTTACTAAAGCTCCAAAATAGATACCTATATAGGCCTATATCTTTTTTCGATACCGATAGAAAAGTCATTATCTATTCCAGATAGTGTGTAACCTAATTATGGTTGTATATAAATTTCATTTAGTTCTACGTCGGTATCACTAAACTGAGGCAAAAACTTACTTTACATCAACCGTCAATACAAACTTAACTGGCGGACTTAGATCTCATGCGTGACATCTACTCTCGCTATAAATGTCGCTAATTTCTAGCTAATGTATTTGAGCCTTAATGCACATACACCGCTGACATTTGTAAATAACTTTTAGCAACTAATAGTTTGATCACAGCGGTAGTTTGGGTGTTACAAAGCTTGAATTCTGAGTTCACCTTACTGACTAAACAAAATTTCTAAAGCTTGTTCATCTCATGTACGACATTTTGCGAATTCTAACCACTCATTTGGAAGAAAATTTTCTCACCTCTGGATGAATTTCTATTATGCTATGCAGTAAAATTTCAAGATTTTGGAAATACCACAGCGAAGAAAACTGTCTGCTACTTATTTAACGCGGTTTAAAGATTTCATTAGGTTGAACCCGCAAATTATTTGTGGTCGGATTTGTACTGCACGTTAAGTTTAGGTCCTATTATGTATGTATAAGTACTATATCGGCGACTCTACCACTAACTCAGCCACTCGAAAAAATTTTTCGAGTGCTACACACTAAAGAACAGGCTTATATCTGTCTATTAAAACAATAAAAAATGTGAACATAGTCAAAAAAATCAAAATATCGACTTTTGAAAAGTACGGTAAAGTTGCATCTTTTATGCGGCAGACACCGGCCGATGCACATCAGTCGCCCGTGGTCCGTTGAAAATGCGTAAAATTTTTTCGCTCCGATTTGAATTTTTCTTTGAAATTCGGATAGATGGGGGTGTGATTAGTGGATATTAGTAATAAATATAATCAAAAAAATGGAAAATAACCCGTGTATTGCCGAAAAAGTAAAAAAATTAAAATTTTTTTGCCTTCGAATTTTGGGGTGTGCATTCGATAAGGAGGGTAATCCATCGTCAAAACCTACCCTTACGGGGCGCCCCTCCGCTCCGCTCCGGGTTGCACCCCTCCAGGGCGGTTTTGACTCTGGTTACAAGGCTAAACATACGAGAAGGGCCTCCGATCAAGAAAACCGGAATTAAGGCAACCGGGATACGAGAGACCCTCAAAATAGCATAAAAAGTATAGTCGCGGTATGGGGCAGTAAACTATTACGTTTCACCCCCAAAAAATCGCCTAAAACCAAAAATAATCGATGTTACATGTACGACGGTCGAGCTGCAACTGCCGGTGCGAAATATTCTAAGTGTTAGAGTATATCTAAGCGCACGGACTGAGCACAGAATGACTGACGCGCTCTGAATCTCGTTAATCCACCACTGAATTACATGAAAATTAGCTAAGTTCAAAATTTGATATTGGGGTTGTTTTGACCATGTTCACACTTTTTATTGTTTTAATAGACAGGTATAAGCATGTTCTTAAGTGTGTAGCACTCGAAAAATTTTTTCGAGTGGCTGAGTTAGTGGTAGAGTACCCAAATATTTGATTACAGATTGAAAGTATGTACATGTATAACAGTTATAGTTTAACTTAGCAATTTTATTCCTTGCTCTTCCTCTTCGATAACTGCAGAACGGCCTGAAAAAATAACAATTATATTACAATAGTATCATGTATGTTTTAAATATGTAGTACGTTGTTTAATATTTACAAAATTTAACGTGCGCAAATCAATTTATATCTTGATCAAGCTTCTATTACAACATATAGTATAAGTGAATCATAAAGGTATTTTTTAAAAACAAAGGTCATCAATTTTTAAAGTTCAGAATGGGAATTTTAGTATTTTTGGTTCTTCATCATCCAGCAGATATAGGCCATGATGAACAGCAAAGCCAGATACAAGAGCCAAAATCCCCATTTGAAGCGTGAAGTTTCCCGGTTGTCTAACAATTGCACAGGAGCACATACTATCTCCAAGGTGAGTTCGGATTCTGGTAATTTTTCTTCCAAAGCTGAAATTTAAGTAATTTTTCACAAATTGTTCAAAGGTGATAATGTACAGTAAACTAAAATAGTACTTTTTCTTTTGCTACTTACATAAAATGGGAATCTTGGAAGACATTTTGTCAGCAATTCAATCAACGTAATCAAAGACTGGAAACTAGACGCTCAATGCAATTCTATGTTGTACTTTTTTAATGGCCGATTTGGTACTATACGAATATTCACGACACATCGCGATGAACAGATAAAAAGTAAACAATTGAGAAGTATAACTACATACAGGGAATGTCATAAGTATTCGTCACCTAACATATTTTGAATTAAAAACGATGTTGTAGACAGGGAGTCGCCGGCCTTGGAAGCCAAAGCAAACGCAGCGATAGCCACCATAAACACCTGGGCGAGCAGCCGCGGACTTACTCTGGTGCCGGAGAAATCCGAGGCAGTCGTAATCCGCGGCAGAAAAAAAGCCCCCACTATGAGGCTGCTTTTGGGTGGTTCCCCAATTGCAGTCAAAGACTTCGTCACCATACTGGGGGTAAAGATAGACAAGAACCTGAATTTTGCCGATCACATCCGTACGGCGTGCAACAAGGCGACGGCGATAGTTACTTCGTTCGCTAGACTAATGCCCAACATCGGTGGCCCAAAACCGACGAAGCGAAGGATGTTGGGCACCGTCGCACAGTCCGTGATGTTGTACGCCGCTCCCGTTTGGCAAGAGGCAGTCAACGTCCAGCGTAACCGTAAGAGGCTGCAAGCGGTCCAACGCAAGATGGCACTTCGAGTAACTTGCGCTTACAGGACCGTGTCCGGCGAAGCCGTGCGAGTCTTGGCATCCATGCCTCCCATAGAGCTTTTAGCTAGAGAGAGAGCAGACGTACGAGCGGCACCGGACCCCACCATTAAGCAGCGGACGCTCGACGATTGGCAAAGGAGCTGGTCCTCCGGCACGAATGCCGCTTGGACCAGAAAGCTCATTCCGGATCTTCGTCCTTGGGTAGCGAGAAAGCACGGAGAGGTGAACTTTCATATAACTCAAGCTCTCACCGCCCACGGATGCTTCCAGGCATATCTCCACAGGTTCAGGCTGACCGAGTCACCTGCCTGTCGTTACTGCGGGGACGAAGATACGGCGGAACACACTCTTTTCGGATGCCTAAGATGGGAGAGGGAGAGAGTGATGATTTCGCTCCGGATGGGCGACACACTAAGCCCGGACAACATGATTGCTTTCATGCTGTCCGGCGAAGACGAATGGCTGGCTGTAGCGGTCTTCATCAGTCAAGTGATGAAGACCAAGGAGGGGGACGGACGAGCTGAGCAAGCCGAAGCTCGAGTCCTCGCCCTACAGTTAAGTCAATGACAGCCTTTTAAAGTTCCCTTGAGAAGTTCCTGCGAGAAGATGCGCGAGAAGATCCCAAGAGAATTCCCGAAGAATATCGTCATTGATCGGCGGGGTCGGGTCTGGTCGAGTAGTGACGGTCGTTCGACGGGGTAGGTTAGTGTCGGTACGACGATAGCGCGTAGACCCTCTGTGGACACAAACTCTCGTGCTAATCCAGAGGGGGACGATCGCGAAAATAGTGCCGTCAAATATAAAGACGAGTAAACTGGCATTTTGCCAGTGACCACAAGTTTTTCAAGATGACCCGGTCGCATCGCGCTCTGTGATTTAATATGATTTGCAGGGTCGCTTGGGGGCTCGGGGTCTCCGGTATGGATGACGGTCGGCTCGGCCTTGACTTTGTCGCCGGAATTTCCGCCTATTAAGTTAATGACGAGTGGACTTACACCTTATACTGACGACCGCGGACCACTAGGTGACCCGGTGAGACGTGTTGGATCGCGGCGAGCGGTGCGTCCGGTTCAATTGAAAAAGTAGAATCAAGTGATAGTGCCTGACCTCCCGGACACAAACTTTCGTGCTAAACCGGGAGGTCATCGGGAGCCTGCATCATCGATGCAGCATGGAAGATCGCAGACGACAGCGGAAGTAATGCCGAGAAGGTAAAGCCCGCTGTCGTCGGGGAGGGGGTTTTAGTCAGTTAGAATCCGACACTACCATCCCTGATGGGGTGGTGCCTATGAAGGTTTCCCCCTTCCCTGCAGGAAAAAAAAAAGAATTAAAAACGATATAGCTTTTCTATATTATATGTAATTTTCTAAATAAAAAATGCGATATAGACTATAAACATAGCTTTTCATGGTTTAACATTTTATATTTAAAAAAATTCCAACACATTCTTTTAAAAACTAAAATAAGAAAATAATCACGTAATTCACATACAAAAAACAGTTTTGTTTTTCCCCCATGCACTTAACTAACAGATAATCACCTTCCTCAATATTTTCATCTTCAATCCTTGTTTCTATTTGGCTAGCACCTACTTCATCTTCTACCTCATCGCTAGATAAGTCATTTAACGGCACTTTTGTTGCAGGATCTTCATCACTACTACTCTCAAACAATGTTTTTGTAACTTTCTGCTTCTTTGATTTAAATGTTTTTGTTAACTTCTGCTTCTTATTTCCTTTTTTGTCTTTAATCATCCGCATTTCAGGTGTATCAGTTATAATGCGGGATTTTCCTATGATACGTTTTGTTTTCGTTTCTCGTTCACCGGCTTTCGGAAAAGGCTTAATTGTATCAGGTGATGCTCGCACAATATCTAGTGGCACAGAAGAAGTCTCCTCGACACCATCCATATTGCTAGTTGAAGCACCTATTTTTGGAGTCGGCTCATTTTTGACAGGTAAAGGTCTATATGTTACGTTGGATGAAATAAAGTCAACATCGTCGAAAATATTTTCATTTACTGGCACAATTCCAGTGGATTTGAATCCACTTGTAATATTTCTCAAATTGAAAGATAATCCATAAGCTATCCCAGCAAGTTTTGCAACTTCATATATTATAGTGATGGGTTTTCCTGCATTGCCTGGTGAGTTCAACCAATCATTCATAGCTTTAAAATAGAACGTCTTAAATGGTCCAAAAATTGTGCGGTCTAAAGGCTGGAACTTATGAGATGTATGAGGCGGCAGAGTTAGTATTAGAATTCCAGTAGCTTTGGCTCTGCTAGTAACTTGTGGGGAATAGTGGCTTTCGTGGTTATCCAAAATCAAAAGCTGCGGATTTTGACGACTCGCTTGTACATGCATTATAAAATGTTCTACAAATTTCAAAAATATCTCCTCTTTTGGTAAGCCCAGATGGTAAGCCCAGAAACAAAACGTGCTGGAAACTTAGAATTTACATCGGAGGAACAAATCAGTATGGAAAATAGTTATGCTTCTTAATTTAAATCTTTACAAAAAGTTGTTTGTGATATTGAAATTAAATAAGATATATTGTTAAAATATAATATGCAATTTAATAGTTATAAGGGGTGTTAGGGGTGACTACAACATCTCTGAACATCCAATGTCACCCAATAACCAACATCGCCTGCACGTAGTGCACCCTGCTAGATAACTGACGAGGCTCTGGCGATCAAGTAATGGCGGTATAACCACATTTCTACATAAAGGACTAAATCCTTGCAGTTTGGAAACGCAAAGGGAACCTACCCCAACGTATAATACATTCCCATCAGAATCGTTCAAGAATGTTTGCAGGTAAAAATGATCCCCTAATTGGATCTCTTGGGGGATGGCCTTAAAAGAAGCTAATAGTACTCACATAAACAGGAGTATGATCAACATAAGTACGCGGAACGTCAGACGACTTTTAAAGACTGGAAATACAAACATAGTGGAAAGGAAGCTGACAAGATACGGTATGAATATAGCTGGAATATTGGAAGCCAACTGGAAAGGCAGAGAACATTTTGTAATATCGAGTGGAAACTCGATACTTTTCGAAGAAATGAGGACAACGGTAGCAATGGAGTAGCAAGCATGTTGTTGCCGGTAATTACCAAGTTTTTAATGGCGTACAACACAGTCAGTGATGGGATAATCTCCACTAGGTTACTTGCTAATGCGGCCGCTATTCACGTAATTCAAGTATATACACTAACCAGCGGATCTGATGAGGAGAAAATTCAGGAGTGTTATGGAATGCTGAAAACAACAATCCAAAATGTCCCATATTGAGAATTGGCGGTAGTGGTGAGGGACCTTAATGCCAAAGTGGGTGAAACATAACATGGTGACCACTTGAGGAATATGATTGGAAGGTGGAGAATTGGATCTATGAATGAAGGCGAGGCTCAGCTAACTGACTTCTGTGTGAAAAATGGCTTAACCATTGCTAACACTGTATTCCAACAACATATTCGGCGACTCTACATAGGAAAATTTCTTGGAGGCAGATATAAAAATCAAATAAACTACGTATTGATTAGAACTCGATAGATATCTTCAATAAGCAATGTGAAAGCTCTGCCGGGAGTAGAATGCGGAAGCGATCACAGACTACTCATCGCGCATTTCAAAATAAAGCTAAAGGTGGCATGCAAGAGGTTAAAACAGCCAGACTTACGATTCATGACCAAAGCCGATCTCAAGATGTACGGATGCAAAAATAAGAGATGGAAACATGCTATTGACTGAAACCTCTGAAGGTATGTATATAGTAATAACCAAAGAAAATAATCAAAGAGGCTCTACAAAGTATTCCAAAGATCCCACAGGAGACTCTATGACTGGTCGAGGGGAGGCGACAACTGGCAAACATTGGACTGAAAACAGAAGAAGAAGAAACCTTATACAGACACTTCAATAAGCAGGTACAAAGATCCAGTAGGAAGGATAAAAATAACTATCTAAAAGATATCTGTAGAAAAGCGCAAGAAAATGCTGAAAATAACAAACACCAAAGACCTATATAAACTTACAAGACAGATAAACCGTAAGTTCTCACCTGGCACATGGACCGTGCAGAATGCACGGGGCGAAAAGGTAACAGATGTCGAAGTGATTTTGGAGGTATGGAGAATGACTGCCAGAAGCTGCTTTGGGACGGTTAGCCAACTGAGAAAGTCGTTCAAGATCGGAGCGAACCGTCTGCACTAAAAGACGAAGTTAGATATGCCATAGAAAGGTTAAAAACGACAAGTCTCTTGGCATGTATGCTAACCCTGCCAAAGTCATAAAAGCGATGGAGGAGGAAATTCACCTAAAGAAATAGAGGAGCTAATCGGGGAACTGGAAGATGGAAGCAGAGATACAGTTTGGATATAAACTATGCGAAAACAAAATTCATGATTACTGATAGAAAGATTGACAATCGACCTCATGTAGGCAGTACCTCAGGGCGTAGGAAAGAAGGAAGATTGACGCGCTGAAAATGTGGTGCTGGAGGAGAATGCTCCGTATCTCCTGTACGACGACAAGAACTAATGAGATACATGAGCGACATCGACTCTGCCAAGTCGTATACGTATAAAATACAATTTAGCTCAACCGGCCGTGCAGGCCCAAGGCTTCATTCTCTCTCTTACTTACATCTCAACGCTATAAAGAAAAGGCCGTGTTATCCGGTATCTCGTCGTTCGCTCTTACTCATCCACAGAGTTTTTTTATTTTTTAGTATGAAAAAATGGTGTAAGCAGTGGCGTATATAGTACGTACATTGAAGCTAATGAAAATCTGTGATTAATTTTTTATGTAAATTTTAATGTATTAGGGGGTCGTCCATAAATTACGTCACGCTTGTGACGATGTGTGACGATGGAGGGCGGGGGGTTTCAAAAATTGAGACATCACAAAGTATATAGATTAAATATTTTATTATAAGTATTTAAAAAAAAACTATTTTTTGAGTGGCTACGCCACTGAAGCCAGTAGTGCAGCTAGAGGGGGCGGACCGCCTTTCATAGATGTTTCCTCTGGGGTGCTACCTTTAAAGAAAAAAAAATTTGATAAATTTGGGGAAGGTTCAAGAATATGTGACGTAATACTTGGAGGGGGGTCTAGGTTTGTGTGACGAAGTGGGGGGGGGGGGTTAAAAATTGCTTAAAATTGCGTGACGTAATTTATTGACGACCCCTAGGGGGTTTCATATAGGGCGTAAGTCCGAATGATCAAAATATCATTTCGTCCAACATATTTAAAATAGTTGCTGCGAAAGTTTATCTATTTATTAGTCATAATTATTATTTAGTGTAGTTCAATCACCACCTGATCGACAGTTTTACCTTAGACTTGTTCAACTGTTAACGTATAATTTACTCATAGTTCAACTTGCGTTCAAGATGCAACGTCGTTTGGTGTGTACTTCTAGGGATTACGAAAGTGATGATGAAGACATTGATAAAGATGATTATTTTGATCTTCTATCCGATACAGATGACGAATATGAAGAGTACGAACATCAAGGAGCAAGAGAAGAATATTTTGATACCACTTGTGATGATGAATACGAAGGAGAGGATTTTCCTGACATTGCTTTCCTAATTTTCGTCATGCTAATGGCGGTCATTTTGATATTGCTCTTCTCAGTTTGGTGTTTGCCTTAGTAAGTTTTTAATTTGTTTTGTTAAATATGAATGAATACAATTCAATTTTTATAGTGTTATCAGTTTTCTGGTATTTCAATTATTTGTAACCTGAAGAATATTGATAACATGTTAGTCATTTATCTATCAACATTTTATAGTTAAAACATTTTTATATTTGAATTTTGAATTATATTATTGCAAATAATTTAAATCCTTTTTTTTATTTCCAGAACGAATTCTACAATGGAAGTTGTACAGCATATGGATCAATATAGAACAAGATAACAGGATATTTAAAAAGTAATTATTAATTATTTTGGTGTAATATTTTCAAGGGATGAAATAAATAATGTAATTTTCTGAATATATATGTTGTTTTATACCTTTCAAATTTAAAGGCTTTCATATCGATACCTTAAAAGAATACTGTAATAACTCAAAATTCATAGTTTTTAGGTAAATGGCTTGAAAAAAAAACTGGAATAAGCAATTAAAGGTTTATTTGCAACTTTTTAAAATACTAAAATTTTACATTATTATTATATTAAAATTGTGCTGCTTATGACTGAAAGGAAAAATTATCTTTTTTCAAAAATAACACAGCAAAAAACTTGAGTTGTTACGGTATTTCCGTCAAATATGAAGCAATTCATAGTTGTTACCTATTAAACTTATATATTCAATTGTTATTGAACAATAATAAATTAAGTAACTAATAACAATTTAAACAATAATTCAAAACAACAACGGAATTTTATCAGTTAGAAAACATATATTGTATTAAAATTTTAAACAATTAACATGTTATTTGAAGAAATAAAATGGAAATAAATAAATGCACACTAAGTTGAAAATTATTATACTAATTTGAAGAGAATAAATGCCCCAATGTGAAAATGTGCTCAACTACAAATTGAAAAAAAAGTGACTTAACTACTTTTTCCACTAGGCCCTTCAATTGTGTTTCAATATTTTTAAAAGTTGATAAAATAAAGTTTATCTAAATTCTTACTGACAGCGAACTAACCCTCCCCCCCATTTTCGTGGAAAGTGTTGAGGATATAAATCCACATAAAGTATAGAAGTACCGAATGGAGTGGCAAAATAAAACTATCATTAGCAGCTGGTAGGAGAAAGACACTCCTAATGATTCTATAAGAATTAAAATTGAATAAACACACAAACACCTCGTAATTACAAAGATTTTCTATCAATTTAAACGATTTCTTAAGATTTGAAATTACTTTTTTAATAAATTCTCAACAATTTTCAAAGATTTTTAGAAAAGTCCAGTAATTATTGACGAATTCTATAGATTTCCAATAAATTCCTAAAAATTTCTAGTGATTCTAACGGAATTAAAAGTATAAAATTATTTTTTTAATAACTTTCCAACAATTTTCAAAGAATTGCAAAGAATTTCAGAAAAATCCAGTAATTATTGAAGAATTCTATAGATTTCCAATAAATTCCTAAAAATTTCTAGTGATTCTAACGGAATTAAAAGTATAAAATTATTTTTTTAATAAATGTCCAACAATTTTCAAAGAATTCCAAAGATTTTCAGAAAAATCCAGTAATTATTGAAGAATTCTATAGATTTCCAATAAATTCCTAAAAATTTCTAGTGATTCTAACGGAATTAAAAGTATAAAATTATTTTTTTAATAAATTTCCAACAATTTTCAAAGAATTCCAAAGATTTTCAGAAAAATCCAGTAATTATTGAAGAATTCTATAGATTTCCAATAAATTCCTAAAAATTTCTAGTGATTCTAACGGAATTAAAAGTATAAAATTATTTTTTTAATAAATTTCCAACAATTTTCAAAGAATTCCAAAGATTTTCAGAAAAATCCAGTAATTGTTGAAGAATTCTATAGATTTCCAATAAATTCCTAAACATTTCTAGTGATTCTAACGGAATTAAAAGTATAAAATTATTTTTTTAATAAATTTCCAACAATTTTCAAAGAATTCCTAAGATTTTCAGAAAAATCCAGTAATTATTGAAGAATTCTATAGATTTCCAATAAATTCCTAAAAATTTCTAGTGATTCTAACGGAATTAAAAGTATAAAATTATTTTTTTAATAAATTTCCAACAATTTTCAAAGAATTCCTAAGATTTTCAGAAAAATCCAGTAATTATTGAAGAATTCTATAGATTTCCAATAAATTCCTAAAAATTTCTAGTGATTCTAACGGAATTAAAAGTATAAAATTATTTTTTTAATAAATGTCCAACAATTTTCAAAGAATTCCAAAGATTTTCAGAAAAATCCAGTAATTATTGAAGAATTCTATAGATTTCCAATAAATTCCTAAAAATTTCTGGTGATTCTAACGGAATTAAAAGTATAAAATTATTTTTTTAATAAATTTCCAACAATTTTCAAAGAATTCCAAAGATTTTCAGAAAAATCCAGTAATTATTGAAGAATTCTATAGATTTCCAATAAATTCCTAAAAATTTCTAGTGATTCTAACGGAATTAAAAGTATAAAATTATTTTTTTAATAAATTTCCAACAATTTTCAAAGAATTCCAAAGATTTTCATAAAAATCCAGTAATTGTTGAAGAATTCTATAGATTTCCAATAAATTCCTAAAAATTTCTAGTGATTCTAACGGAATTAAAAGTATAAAATTATTTTTTTAATAAATTTCCAACAATTTTCAAAGAATTCCTAAGATTTTCAGAAAAATCCAGTAATTATTGAAGAATTCTATAGATTTCCAATAAATTCCTAAAAATTTCTAGTGATTCTAACGGAATTAAAAGTATAAAATTATTTTTTTAATAAATTTCCAACAATTTTCAAAGAATTCCAAAGATTTTCAGAAAAATCCAATAATTATTGAAGACTTCTATAGATTTCCAATAAATTCCTTAAAATTTCTAGTGATTCTAACGGAATTAAAAGTATATAAATACACAAAACTTGGATTATCAATTTTATAAAATTTTCAAGGATTTTCAAAACTTTGCTACGAATTTCAAAGATTTTCCGAAAATTGAAGTGATAGAAATTTTTTTGCTTTATACCAGGATTATATGAACGCGTGGAGGTATTTTTAATGTTATAAATCGTTTTACTTTTTTTGCATTGTACCACGATAATTTCACAATTTCTTCGTTCCCTAATAATCCGGGAGGCAGCGACAGAAAAATTGCACCCATTTCTACAAAGCTAATTTTTGTTTTAATCACTGTTTATACACTGTAAATTAGGAAAGTTACAGTCTACCAATCATTTGCAGTTGCGGACACTAATAGAAAATTTTGAAACCTGTAAATAAATAATAGAAAATGCCTTATTCCAATCCTGAAACTTTTATGGGTGACCAAGGATACGTACAAATACAGGTTAACGATAGTCTACCGCTTCGGAAGTGTTGCCATCATGAGTCTACCACCCCTAAAGATGTCAAAAAATTAATTTGTGCGACTTATTTCTACAAGGCCGAAATTTTTTTCTCAAATACTTTAATTTATAAAGGAACAAAAAAAATAGTCTACCGATCATCTAATGTTGCTAAAGCCTTGGTAGACGCAATTGAATGTACGATCTGCAGAGCGCGACCGCTGCACCGATGCGCTATAAATCGCTCTGAATAAAAAATGTTAAATTGAATTTTACAGAGCTGATTTTTTGTCTACAAGTAGTTTACGTGAATTATTGTTAAATGGACTTTGTCTACTTTCAATACAAGGTGGCTAAGCTTTGGTAAACGTGGCTGAAGTGGTGGCGCGGTAACTGGAATGAAACCAAATATTCCTAATTTAAACACAATCGAAATTCTTACTCCAGAAATATTTAAGGGAAAGATCTCGGGTAGTGGAGTTTGTATTCAAGAAAACTATTTACTTAAATCGACTAGTTTCGACAAGATTTCTTGTCATCTTCAAGACTCTTAAGTGGGATGGTAAGTTTTCAATCGAAGTACCGTAAAAAAGCAGAACACGATATTATAGTATTATTGGTGGAGTCAAATAGTATAACAATTTAACAATTTAAAATTATTTGACATAAAAATTATTAAAATAATTTTTATGTCAAATAATTTTAAATTGTTAAATTGTTATACTATTTGACTCCACCAATAATACTATAATATCGTGTTCTGCTTTTTTACGGTACTTCGATTGAAAACTTACCATCCCACTTAAGAGTCTTGAAGATGACAAGAAATCTTGTCGAAACTAGTCGATTTAAGT
Organism: Podabrus alpinus; assembly: GCA_932274525.1. NCBI lineage: Eukaryota > Metazoa > Arthropoda > Insecta > Coleoptera > Cantharidae > Podabrus > Podabrus alpinus. The sequence continues at coordinate 14,359,396 of OW026455.1, forward strand.
AAATAGTTTTCTTGAATACAAACTCCACTACCCGAGATCTTTCCCTTTCCTAATTTAAATGTTATTGCATCTTCTTGAGATATTTCTACAAGGCTGATTTTTTTTTCTCCAATACTTTGGTTTATAAAGGAACAAACAAAAATAGTCTACCGATTCTCTTTACTTACTATATTAAAACAAAATAATTGGAAGAAATTAGCTTTGTAGGAACAATGACATTCAAAGTGTCGCTGCCTCCCGGACTATAACCACGAACACAAAATCGAATAAGATAAAATGTTGTAAATTTAAATTGAGAATTGAAATTTTTTCTGCCTTCTACCAGGATTATATAAACGGATGGAGGTATTTTAAATGATATAAAGCGTTTTATTATTTTTGCAGTGTATCACGACAATTTCAAAATATCTTCGTTCCCTAACCAGGAACACATAAATCGAATAAGATAAAATGTTGTTAATTTAAATAGGAATTGAAAATTCTTCTGTCTATCAGGATTATATGAACGAATGGAGGTATTTTAAATGTTATAAAACGTTTTATTTTTTTGCATTGTACCACGATAATTTCAAAATTTCTTCGTCCCCTACTAGAAACACATTAATCGAAGAAGATAGAAAGTTGTTAATTTTCGTGTTTTATTTTCAAAATTTTTCTGTCTTCTTTAAACCTTTAACTACGGGAAAACCACTTGACCAATTATAGAGGATGTCTAGCAGCGGCGGTTTGTCAATGGAGGCAAGGGAGGCTTAGCCTCTTCTCAAATTGTTGGACGGACTTGCTATTTATATTTCGTTTTAAATTAGTATTTTTTCCAATTTTTAATTTTTTTTAATTTGTTTAAAACAAAATTTAATTTAATAATAAAATTAGCTTAAGAACTTGACTTCGCCTGAAATAAATTCGAAATAGTACATATCCAGCGGCTAGCCTTTATAGATACGAGATACGTCATAGAGGCTACTGGTTAGTAAGATTCATAATCAACATGAGCGATTAACAGATGAATTGTAATTAATAGGCTTGTAAGATAAGCGCATACTATTCTGTGTTATTTTACTAAATGTACCAAGTTACTAATTTTACATGCATTGAAGGCTGCGCTTATATGGCGTGGGCGTCTTATCAAACGAGACACCTGGCAATCTTTGCATTATTCATGCATATGTTCTAAATATAATCACTTGTATTGTAAACGTATAAAATTGAAGTGCAGTATTTACAGTACAATTAAGAAAACAACAATTAATTGACGTATTTAATTTTATAATCGACAGCGATGATTTTAAAAACGACTCTCAAACTATTAGAGAAGCGGTAGGGTTAAGACAATATTTAAATGAATCAAAATTTTGCTTTTTATTAGAAACTTATAAATTAATTTTTGAACAGACAGACGTAATATTTTCAATTTTACAAAGTAAACTTACCGATATTAATTTCGCCAAATGTCGTTTAACAAAATTAATCTAAACTCTGCACAGATACCGTAGTGATGATTTGTATTTTGACAACATATTTAACAGTTTAGAATTAAATTGCGAACCGGCTCAGAAAAATATAAAAACGACATTTGATTTACCAGATATGCGTCAAAGTTATAAACAAATTTTTGCGGAAATTTTGGATACGGTTATCGTGCAAATTGAAGTTAGATTTGCAGACTTACATAAATTAAAATTTTTTGATCTATTAACATTTGCTAAATTTTCAGATTATAGGAAAAACTTTCCTCAAAATTTATGAGATTTACCTTATTGTCTCGAAATAATGAATTCTACGAGAATATCATCGATCACTACGCGAATACTAAAAATCGCCGTATACCTCTTACGTTTAAAGCTTCATAAATTTCGAATGACTTCAAATAATATTAATCTGTATGTTGTACAGCATTTTTGCCAAAAAACACTCTGCACTCATCAAACAGTTTTTTCCATTGTGCACAATACTGAAGATAGCCAACGAGCTCGAAACACGTGTCTACCGCAGACAATGCGGAAATGAATTATTTTTTGACCTACTGAAAAGTGTTAGTGTGCATATTAGCTTTATTTACACTTTTCTAATAAATTTATACAATTTTGCATATTTGCTTAAATTATTTATATACAGGATGGTTCTAAACTAGAACTCACCCAACCAACAAAAACCTGTTTAATTTCTAAATTAAACATATGTCGATAAACGCTCCCAGGGCGCATTCCATAAAATGCAATGATCTTTCTATGCGTTCCACTACTTCATGCAGTGCGGACTCAGTTGATCTTCCTGGTACGTATGCGTATTGTTTCAGAAATAGCGGCCTGTAGTCGACTGCATTAGATATGCTGCTCGAAATCGAGTTATTCGATATTCGCATGCAAGCAACACTTGTTCGGGTAAGCACTTGTGTGGGTTACCTACCGGATGGTTCTAAAAGAACTGCGGGCGGCCGAGTTTCGAAGGACACGTTAATCCGGCGGTCCCCCTGACTTGATGATGCAAGACCAAATTAGGGTTACAAAATATTCGCCCCCACCCCCATCGACTGTGCAACGCTTTATCGAACCCTCGTCGTAGGCCAGGCTGGATCTAACGTTGGAAATTTTTAAAATGATTTCTTGGATGCTTTATTTAGATTTACGAATATTACCAAATAAACTTTATAGTTTGAATTTTTTATGTAGGTATAATGGAACGGGCCTAGATAGACACATGTGCGCCAAATTATTGTATATAGAGATTAAGTATGTAGAGATTAAGTATGTAGAGATTAAGTATGTAGTGAATAAGGTGATTCTTATAATCATCATTAATTAGTTTATGGTGGTGAGTGTTATCTCGCCACAATGTCCCGTCACAAAAGGAATAAATTCAAACTATGCTAAAATGGAATCCTCGCTTGATCTATCGTCAGATCATTCTCTATTTATAGTTACTCTTACCTCCCAAATATCTTGCTGGCAAAAACCTCCAACTTTGTACAATAAAACAACAAACTGGAATTATTTTAAATCATTGGTAGATGAATATATTAACATACAACTATCGTTAAAAACAGAAGAAGAACTAATAAAAGGGGTCGAACACTTAAATATCATAATCCAGAGCGCTCCACCCCTACTGAAAGAATGACAGAGGAACCAGTACATGACTACCCGACCTTCATAAAAAAATTAGTAGCAGAAAGGAGAAGACTCAGAAGAATATGGCAAAGTACGCGACACCCAGAAAAAAAGACCAAATTAAATAAAAAGACTAGAGCGCTAAAAACCTTACTCCGAAATCAAAAAAACCAAGTTACACAGCAATACTTATCAAACCTTACACCCACTGAAGCTACCGATTTTTCATTATGGAAGGCAACAAAGAACTTAAAGCGAATATGTACACCCATTTCTCCAATACGTAAGACAGATGGTAATTGGGCAACAAATAACCAAGAAAACTCAGACAAGTTTGCATCCCACCTAGCGAATGTTTTCCACAAATTTCCTGTGAAGTAAGAGAGGAAGACGAAATATATCGTTTACTAGAAGCACCACTTCAACAAGAATTCACAATTAAGTCTTTTAAATTAAGTTTTATAAATGGAAAAGTTCTCAAACAGCTGCCATCAAAAGGTATCAAACTCATTACATTTATTATTAATGCTATACTCCGTTTAGAGGTCATACCAATGCAACGGAACACAGCCCAAATTGTCCTAATTCACAAAGTTGGAAAACCACCTGAAGAAGTAACTTCTTATTGACCCATCAGCCTTTTACTAATCATATCCAAGGTTTTTGAAAGACTGCTCCTAAAGCGATGGTATCCTTACTTAATGCAAGAATCCGTAATTCTAAACACCAATTTGGCTTTAGAAAGCATCACGCCACAATCGAGCAAGTGCATCGACTTACACAACTAATAAACCAATACCTGGAAGAGAAACGATAATGTTCAATTGCATATCGGAACGTGACGCAGGCGTTTGATAAAGTGTGGCATACTGGATAACTGTATAAAATTAAAACCAAACTACCGTACTCCTTTTGGAAAATTTTACAATCCTATCTATCGCATAAAATATTTCAGGTCAAGTATCAAGGCGAAGAGTCGAGTTTCTTCCCCATAGATTTGGGTATTCCCCAGGGTCAATATCCGAATTGTTGAACACAATTGTTGGGTCCAATCCTGTATTTACTCTATATACATCAGACTTGCCTACTACATGCAAAACAACATTAGCAACCTTCGCAGACGATACAGCGGTCATTGCATCTCATTGGAAAAACTTACAAAACCATCGCAATAAAATCCAAAACTGGCTAAAAATTTGGCGCATCATAGCGAATGAAAACAAATCAATTCGCGTTACTTATAATACAATGAAAAAGGATACTGTGGTCTTCACGGTTTGTTTATTTTAAAATTTCATAATGTGGAATCAGGGTGTGCATCGCATTTGTTTTTAAAAAGGATATTTTGTGAATAAAGTTACTTAAATTTTGGGGCAGTTGGGACCAAAAGATATTAATTTTGTCCAGATTTATCATGCATGTGTTTTCAAGTTAAAAATATCGTTATTCACAAAATTAACTAAATATAGCCAATGTAAAAATATTCAGTTTCAAGTTTAAATGGCATTTTGGGATTAGCTTACGTTGAAACGCCGCCACTTGACCAGCTGCACCTTCACACATGTGCGGTGAAACAAAGAAACGGCCTTCTGGAAGGGCGTATTACGATGTAATGCTCCATATATTTCTAAACTAAAAATACGGTGTACAGCGCCTAAAAACCCAAAATTTATAGTAGCCGGAGATAATCAAAGAAACTTCGGTCAGTTTTGTAAAACTTAAACATATGGTCAACTAATAAGGAAGTGATTTCTTTGTCGAATAGAGAGGCGATTATGTTTGTCCCCTAAATTAAAAAGTTATATGTAAGGGTAGGAGACCAAAAATTAGGCAGTACAGGTCAAACCAAGACAACGCGGACAAGAAATATTCATGCCACTGTGCTCATTAGGTCGAGTAAATTAGGAAATTTCGGTTAAGTTTGGGAACAAATCGAGTTAGGAAAATTACAGTGTAAATTTGGGTGTGATCAATAATCAATTAAAGAAAGATATTGATTATTTTGGGAAGTTTCGTATTTATATTAAATACCAAATCGAAAACATTCGAGAGTTCACTTGATAAACAACCTATACTTGAATCAAAAGGAACCAAGTAATAAACAATTGGCGATTTACATTAAGCAAACGCCACCATGCGGCAAAATATCAAAATGAGTCGTTACGTATAATTGGTATCAGTTGGTAAAGAATGTTATGTATATAAACAAAACGTTTGCATTTTTTTAGTGTTTATTAAGTAAGTTAACGTTATGTATAAAAAAAAAGCGTGAATAACATTAATTGTTTTGTGTACGGGTGTCACTCTAAGAAAGGACAAGAGGAACGACTTAGTTTTCATCGTTTTCCTGCAGTAAAGGCAGGTTATGTTGCAGTTGAAAACAAATTTGGTTTAAAAGAAAATATCTGCAGAAGAGAAGCTTGGAAGAGCGCTTTATTAATGGGAAAACCTATAAGTTACTTTATGAAAGTGTGTTCTCTGCATTTTCAGCGTGACGATTTTATATTACCAGGTAGGTTTGAAGTTTTGTTATGTAAACACATTCACGAATGAATTTTTTTTTCAGATTTTGCAAGTAAGAAGCCAAGGCTAAAAAACAATGCTGTGCCTTCCCAAAATTTACCACAAAGAAGCATACAGCCTAAAATACCAAAAGGCAGTTTGGAGCGGAGGAGAAGGTTACAAAGAAGGACAAACGAGAGCAGCCAAGAGGATAGTTGCAGTAAGGAAAACAAAAATCCTGAAAGTGAAATTCAAGACACCGCTGCCTGTAATGATTGGGTAGATTGTGAAAATAACGAAAATCCTGATTGTATAAATCAGGAATCATCTACTTGCAGCCCGCAGAAAAGTTCTTCTACTAAAATTCAAAATAGAATCTGATTTAGAAGAAAAGGAAAAAGTAGCTGTTTTGGGTATTTTGAATCTTAAAGATGTTTTTTTGAAACAAAAGCAAGATCAAGTAGTCCAGGTGAAAAGTGGGGACATCGTAGTGCCGTTTATTGATTCAATCGATTCTGAATCAAAACAAAATTCATTAACGGGTTTGACATCTTTTGATATGTTATCGATGTTGACAGATAGCTTAGATGAATATTTTCCTCGAAGAAGAACTGCAAAGTTATCAACCAAAGATCGGATAGTGTTAACTTTCATGAAAATAAAAACTGGTCTTCGTTATGTTGTTTTAGCTGCTTTATTTAATGTAGTAAGCAGCAAAACGTGTAAATTTGTATTTCATGACACAATTTCAAAATAAGCCATTTTATTAAAACCTGCTATTCCTTTCCCCGATTTAGATGAATGTCAGCGGAATTTGCCGAAATGTTTTAAAGATTTTCCAAATGTTCAAGTAGTTTTGGATTGCATAGAATTATCTCTGGAGACACCTTTTAAAAAACCTTTGCCTTTGACTCTTGTTTCAAAAATTGATGATATTTTTAATGTCGCATGTAATTGTTAATTTGTCGACACCTATTTTAAGCGACGAAAGATTTTAAAAATAAATAATTACAAACAAATAACTAGCTGTATTTTTTATTCAAAATTAATTTACAAAAACTCATCTTTTTTACATATAACGTGTATTTAAAACATTGTTTTTAAATTCAATATATTTACACGAATTCAAAAAATTGTCTGCAGCTTCGTCTTTTCCTGTAACAAAAACGAAAGATTACTATAACATAAAAACAAGTAATTATTAAATTTAATAATACAGTCGACTCTCGATAATTTGAATCTCTCGATTATTTGGTAATAATTAATGGTAATTTGAAATTTTTCTCTGGTCCCTTGAGTTTCAATTTATCGAGAGTCGACTGTAATTGTAAAAATTCTTTAAATATTTACTTTTCGATAAAGATTCCAGTTGCATTAAATTGCTCTTCCCCTTAAAACAATCCTCGTCTGATATTGGAGTTGGTGCATATTTTCGATCAGTTGAGCCTTTCTTCCAATAGCACTTTAAATCCGTGGTTGACAATTGCGAAAATTGCAATATGTCACAACTAAACTAATATAATTTGTGTAAGTATTATATAATATATTCTTGGGGTTTGTACTTACCTAGTGCACAACAACAAAACTGCAGCTACATGCTTGCACCGTCCGGACATTCTAGCCTTGCAGCTACATAAACATTTTAAAACGTTAACTTCTTCGTTGATGGTTAAAGTTCCCAGTCACTTCATGTGGTCTTTCTAACAGCGCACTTGTTGGCATGCAAAGTGCAAATATATTTATTTCTTTTTCTGTTTTGCTGGTTATGCCACACCTTACAATATGTTTAGCATTCACGATTGCTTGTCCTTCATGTAGACACCTTGAACTTGGTGTAGCATCTAAATACGTAAATAAATTAAAAATCGAGAGATAAGCCGATCGATCCATGATTTTAATTGTAAATTCAAAACAAATTAAAATTCGATTATTAAAATAATATCTGCTATTTAATGTGTAAAACGAATTCATTTTTAATAGTATCTTTAATACCTACTGCTATTAGGTACCAACAATATAATAATGTGTAAAATGTAAAACCTCTTAGTCACTTATTTTTAAAAACGAACGAATTTCACTGCAGTTTTTACCATAAAATAAGTCACAATCACATTCAAAACAACATCGAGTACGTAATAGTAACGCCATGTTGGTGCGACACGCGCGCCATCAACGGCAAGGTAAATCGCCAATAGAATGGTTCAGTTCGTACATTTAACATAAAGTACATTCATAATTGGGGACTTACCAAAAATAAAAGTGCGACGACAAAGAGGTCATTTTCCACGACAGGGCCAGCTTCAGCATCTATTTCGATTTGGCCGTGATAAAGGCAATTAGGTGTTGTTGTTAGTGATAAAGGCAATTAGGTGTTGTTGTTAGTGATAAGGGCAATCAGGTGTTGTGTGTTAAGTAAATTATAGGGTAAGCTGATAGTTTTTAAGGTATAATTTTGTTCATTTTGTATAATTTGTTTTGTTTTAAGGTATAATTTTGTATGGGGTAGCATTAGGTTAACTTGTAAAGGAAGTTTGGGTTCTTTTTGGTGTATTGATCCAGGACTTTTAGGTCCTGGAAAGTTGTTATTATATTAAATTAAATATTTTTATTCACATTCTTGTGTTTTCTTGTGTCTTGGAAGTTAGTACAAATCTACTGCCTGCGCCTGAGTTAAGATGTTCCATTGTTACCGTAAAAAAAGCTAGCCAGGGGATTTTACAGTAAGTAATGTAAAAATTAATCGGGTGAAAGCAACAACTTATCCAGCGGTACAACTAAACGACCACATGATCCCACAAGCCGAGGTGGCTAAATACCTGGGTATGCACCTGGATAGACGACTAACATGGAATCATCACATTTGGAGTAAGAGAAAACAACTCGGTTATAAATTCAGAAAACTGTTCAGATTAATAGGAAGTAGATCGAAACTAACGCTGGAAAACAAGCTACTAATTTATAAAACTATGCTGAAACCTATTTGGACTTATGGAGTGCAGCTCTGGGGAATAGCAAGTAACTCAAATATTGAAATATTAGAACGCTTTCAATCCAAAACACTGAGAACTATTACTATTACGTATCACACGACATTATTCGAAGAGATTTAAAAATAATCAGTGGCAAAAGTGAAATTGCAAATTACAGCAAGAGATACCAAGAAAGATTGAGTGCTCACCCCAAAAATTTAGCAGCGGGTTTGCTGAATACAAATGAACAAACAAGAAGATTACAACGGTACAATCCGCTCGATCTAATAGAAAGGTTTCAGTCCTAATTCATTTCAGATTGACAACTATTGTATTAATCTAAAATCTAAACCAACTTAAATTCAATATGCTTATGTTCTCCATGTTTTAATGGTATGCTAATCGTTTAGTTTAGAGTGAAAATAAAAAAAGAGTTCACTTTTAATTATTATTTAACGTTAACTTAATGTAATAGATTGTAATTAATAATATTGGAAGATAAAAAAATGGAACAGAAAAACTGCTTGTTTAAATGATAATTCCACTCAGGAACAAAAATTTCAGTAGTAACTAAACTTTTCTCCTCATTAAGATTTCGGCTAAATGTACAAAAAAAACTGTCAGGTTAAGTTCTATAAGCAATGTAGATTTCTAATTTTGAAGTTATACACGTTAATAAATTTAAAAATGTAATCTGTAAACATCATACTGGAGGACCGCAAAATAGCCAGGTGGAAAAAATTAGGTTATTTTTAATAATTTTTCTACTACAGGGTTATACCGAACCACTGCACAGGAGGCTTAACATTACATTGGTTGTTATAAAAAACATTAAAATAGATTAATTTACAATTCAAAAATTTAAATTAATTGGCGGTAGCTATGCAAAAATGAACCAACGCAAATGCATGGGTTGGTTCCATTTTGTATACCTTCGTCAAATTATGAATATTAAGATATTAAAATTATATCCTTATAAGTTTATATATGAAAACACAGTTACATACATATATTGAAATTCATTTCAAAACAATGAACTTTTAAAAATATAATTTTATTAGTACAGAAAACTTTAACATAATTATTATATGTTGTTCTGCTGCATACCAAGTAGTTTAGGTTGGTGTCAAGATCTCATCCTCCGGAGTAGTAATTTCACAGAAGTTCATAATCTTTGAGTACTTGTTGAAAATCTAAAATGAAAACATATGGAAAATAGGCCAGGCTCATAGATTTAAATTCAGAAATAATTGCAGGAAATCAATATGATAGTTTTATTTCTATGCAGTGGTTTGGAAATAAATAGAAACAAAACAAAAATAATGATTATAGATAGGGCAAACAATAACATGCCACAAATACAAAGAGTGGCAAATCTTGAGGTGGTCAACAGTTTCCAATATCTAGGACCAAGGATAGACAACACGGGTGGATGCGAACACGAAATAAGAAGACGATTGGTGATAGCCAGAACAGCTATGACGAAACTCAAAAAAATATGGACAGATAGATCCATAACAGTTAACACCAAGCTAAAACTAGTGCGATCCTTGATCTTTCCCATAGCAATATACGCATCAGAAACATGGACAATTAAAGCTGCTGACGAAAGAAGGATAACCGCTTTTGAAATGTGGTGCTATAGAAGATTGCTCCGCATAGTTTGGACAGCGCGACGCACCAATGTATCAATAATAGAAGAGTTGAAGATCACCACTAGGCTACCCCAGGTAATCAACCAACAGTACCTAACATATCTTGGACATATTGCGAGAAAGACCGACGCCATGGAAAAGACAATTTATTTTGGAAGGCAAAATAGAAGGACGCCGACCAAGGGGCAGATCACCAACACGCTGGATCGACCGCACAAGGAACTTAACCCATTAGTTCCCAAGGGTCGAAAATAAAACTAATTTTATGTTTTTACTGCATTTTATTACTTACCATACCGGGTGACCGGCCGAAAACTGAACATAGGGAAATAACATGGGAAATTGATTTTTTCTAAATTCCTGCTTCCCATTATAACTGATATGAATAAAAAAAATACCAAATTAAAGAAATTTTTTTTCCGCGCCTAAAGATACCAAACACTTAATATTTTGTTTTTTAACTATTGTTAAAAAGTCGATAGTAAAATTAAGAAATAGCGCTTCTTAAAAAAATATTAGCGGGCTGGGTCGTTGCATTACGTCTAATGTGCCGCATTGCTATTGTTTTTAAACTTTTTAAATTTGTTTTTATTTTAAAAATAATAAGAACGCAATTTGAATATTATTTTATTATAACAAGTTGACCAATATTAAAAGTTAAAAGTAGTTTTATTTAGTCAACAAAACCCAAGAATAAGAAAAATATCAATTATTTGATATTTTGGATTATTAAATACTGAACGAAAGTAACCAAATAATAATAATATTATAACAAGTATTCGAATAACCCTCCATTCTGCACTAAACAGTAACCCAATCTATTATAAAATGATTCTCTTACATTTGCTAGCTGTCTAGCAGTAATTTGATTGCATTCTGCAAAGATCGCGTTCCTCAAAGAATCAATATTTGGGTGACGAGTTTTATAAATTTTGCTTTTAATATGACCCCACAAAAAGAAGTCACACGGTGCCAGATCAGGAGATCGGGCTGGCCAGTTTATAGCACCACCACGACCAATCCATCGATTTGGATATGCTTGGTTTAAATAATCTCTAACGTTTACCCCAAAATGTGCTGGACAACCGTCTTGCTGAAACCAGACCTCATGGTGTTCAGAAGCTATTTCGTCTAACGCAGGACCAATATTATTTATAAGAAGATCTCAATACATATCTGAATTTAAATTTCCAAGTATTCCAAATGGACCAAGAACACGGTTATTATAAATGCCAGCCCAAATATTAATTTTTTGAGGATATTGTGAGCCGGTCATTAAATTTAGTCTCGGATTTTGTATAGTCCAATAGCGATGGTTTTGTACATTTGGCTCATTGTTTAATGTAAATGTACATTCGTCTGTAAAACATATTTGTTTTAGAAAGTTTCGGTTTCTGTTAGCACGTTCTTGCATTTTCTCACAAAATACAAGCCTGGATTCTTCGTCAAACAAAAATATTTCCTGATGACATTGATATTTAAAGGGATGGTACTTGTGCTTTTTTAAAATTGTTCGAACATTTTCTCTACCAACATTACACTCAGCTGCAATGGATCTAATGCTTGCATTTGGATTCGCAGAAATTAAACCTAATATAGTTTCTTCCAATTCATGGTTGTTTCTCTGATATCCTGTCTGTGTAACTAAAAGTTACTGTCAAAGTAACTTTTGTTTGTAATATTTGGCTTTCATACAATAGCAATGCGGCACATTAGACGTAATGCAAAGACCCAGCCTGCTAATATTTTTTTAAGAAGCGCTATTTCTTAATTTTACTATCGATTTTTTAACAATAATTAAAAAACAAAATATTAAGAGTTTGGTATCTTTAGGCGCGGAAAAAAAATCTCTTTAATTTGGTATTTTTTTTATTCATATCAGTTATAATGGGAAGCAGGAATTTAGAAAAAATCAATTTCCCATGTTATTTCCCTATGTTCAGTTTTCGGCCGGTCACCCGGTATATTCAATAAGAAATTTATAAAGTTAAAAAAAATTATACCTTTGTAGTATTTTTACAAAATAATGTTGCATAAAAATATTTATTATTGGTAGACCACGCATTTGTCAACCCGAATTTCAAAATTACCTAGAGATTCTGAAAATTGACGGTTTATATAAATAGTATAATAAAAAAAAATTTTCTGTAAATTCAGAAGTTTTTGAATAAATCGACGTTGAAGTTCGAAAAATTATGTGAGTGACGCGCATACGGAATCTCATGTAACCTGTATGAAATTTCATAAATTAAATTTTGTGATTATATCGACATAGTATTTCATAAAAAACATGATTAATGTTCTGTTGAGAATAAATTGTAGCAGCTGAAAAGTAATTTCGTTCAATAACATAATAAAAAATTAATTATTTTTAAATGTTGCGTTTACGCAACGTTGGGGATTAATGGGTTATTAATAGTATGCGGACTACATGAATCAGTTACAACGGCACAAGACAGAGAGGCCTGGCGACAGATAGTCAGACAAACTCTACGCTGGCTATGTTTACACCGTAAACTGCTTGGTTCGGTCCGATCGGACTAAGCGGGAGGGGATAGTTCGATGCGACAAAATATAATTCGCAAGTGGTTCGCAAGTGTTTACACCGTACACTAGAACCGAGGACCAAAATGTGTCATATAACCTAAAAAAAATAGTTGTTTGACACTTTACATAATTTTTAAATAATTTAATTTAAACTATAAATTAAATATGTCAAATTTTATAACCTATAAAAATTAAAAATGTGTGTCATTCGGAATTAAAAATACTCGAGTGATGTCGAAAGTAGTCGAACACGTCGAACCATTGGTCGTTTTTAGTTCAGTACTCATATTTTAGAGGACTGAACTAAAGCAGGACCAACTTAGTTCGATGTGTTTACACCACGCGGACTAAAAATATACTTCGGAAATATAGTTCGGTACGGCTTTAGTTCGCGTACCAAGTGTACGGTGTAAACTAGGCCATTGATACCACCACACCCTGACGAAGGGTTATGGACTGAAGAGAGGGAGAGAGGTTAAATACTAAGTTTTCCTATTCGATGAAGTCTGCGTTCGACGCCACATTGTAGAAAACTTGTTGAAATTAGAGTTTTCTGAAATATATCGGTAAGGTTCGTTTTCCGTGAAAATGAGTTATAATCAATATTATTCGTGATAAAATTTTCTACAAAAAGGTTCTAAGCATATTTTTTGGTAAAATAAACATTTTCAGACTCATAATCACGAGAAACACAGCTACACTTTCGATGTTATATTAAATTATTTTTCCGCACCTTCTTGTGACAGAGTACTGCTGTGCGTTTGTTTGACACCAGTTTTGCGTCATTGCTGGTAAAATTTAAGAAAATAAGGTTCGTTGTAGGGCTGTATCTTGAAATTTATATTGAGGCTACAAAATTATTCCTGATTTTCTATTCCGAATTTTACATAATTCAATTTTTATAACACCTATTTTGGACTTGGACAACTTTCAACAAATTTTCCTCTGATCCGGCCCGAGTCCGTTTCTGATGCTAAAATAATGGGTTTATGGATTTCTTAGTTATCTGTATTTCTGGTTTGTTTAATAAAATCAACGTTTAATGAGATATTCGCAATAGCTCTTATTTCGGAATCTTGTGGTGTCGAGGACAGACCTCTTAGGATAGAGAAAATTTAGTATGTTGACCACTGAATGGAAATAAAGCGATTAAGATGATTTTAAAATGTCATGAAATTATTTCTGAATTGGGGTTTTTACCCCACTGAAAACTGGCAATTTAGCGCGCAAAAATTGTAGTCAAAAAAATTCCTTTGTTGTTTTTCTTGAGCCGTAAAAATAAACATACATTTTTAAGCTTGCCATAACGGAAAAATAACCACAAACTAATACAATACAACTTACAATTACAATGACAATAACGTCAAAAAGAGCGCCCAATCCGCATACAGAGGCAATAATTAGCTCTGGTATCATATTGTAGTTAGAGTATGGGTTGTCATCAGGAGACTTTTCCAATGCAGATGAGAATCCACTGAAACAGAACAAAGACTTAAATACCAAAAAATAATCGAGAATGAATACTTACATGCTAATGCTAATGAAAGAGAAGAACAGTTGTATAAGGAAGGAGGCCAAAAAGGCTTTAAAATAATATTTTGACTTCAGTCTGAAAGTTTTGTAGGCACATTGTAAGCACACTAAGTAAGAATAGATCATATATATCAAGCCATAGGCAACAGTCCTTACAATTGAAACTGTAGTTTGCACTGCAATGATAGCAAACATGACGTTTCCCATGTTGATGATATTGTGAACTAAAATAAGAGTCATGATTTAGTTTGGAGTTAAACAACTCAGCCTATAAAAACGATATAAATAAAATATCAACAGAAAATCTTTCTGTTAGAAGAAAACTTACGAATACAATGAAAGCACAAGTTGAGGACAAGTTTTTGAAACTCTGCAGGAATGTCTTGTTTAATGTTCATTTTGAATTTGCACAGCTTTAAGATGGTAACATAATACGCACAACCGTTGTTAGCTGCTGGTTCCACAATTTTCACGTTATTTGAATCAGTTTCTCCGATTGTCTCAAAATTTCCCTGCAATAAATTAAATATTTTGTTACGTTTTTATACAAATTAAAAATGAAGTTATAGTACTAATATATTGTTTCGGTTATATTAAATTAGATTTCGTTCGATGTATTGCATATATGTATTGTATACACTGTACTTTGTAACTTGTGGCATCTTAGAATATGTGGTATAATTTCAGTATTGATTTGAATATTTTTAATTTTTAAATATGTTTTGAAATTATTTTCCAGAAAAGTTCCGATTTTTAAAAAACTTTTGGCATTTTCCAGCTTTATTATAAACGAGACTCTGTTTTCATTTGCCATTCTATGAGTATAATGGTAGTAATCCGAAAAAGGACACCACTGTTCGGTATAATATTATGTGATACCTAATAATTTGACCAAGCCATTTATCAGCATAACGAATGTTTGAACCATTAGCAATAAAATACCAAACATTATTAATATGATGCAGGTGTTGCTAGATCAGGTGGTCGAATTCCAATAGAATAAATTTAATCATGATTACTCAGAAATGATAGGACACATTCATAGCGTCAATCGAAATTTTGCATTTCTCGATAATATTTATACTATAGCTTATCATGATTCACAGAATACAATGCGACTTAAAATCAAAATATAAGCATACCATCTTATACTATGTTATATATTATGTATATATCTTCTACCGCAAATATTCAAGACAAATTTTGAAAATAAGCCCTTATCGAGATTGGTGTGATCGCTGGTTGAGTTACAGCGCGGAAATTCAGAGTTCAAGTTGGCGACTTCACGAAATTGGTTTTAGTTTGGTTTATTATTACCAAACTTATTATTATTTATTACTTATTATTAGTTATTATTATTAGTTATTATTATTTGGTTTATTATTATACCAAAGGGGCATATCCTAAACAACAAATTAATAAGCCAAAGCAGAAGTATTCCGACAAGCTAAGAACAAGATCCGTAAGTGAGAATGATACAGCTGATATGAATGAACAAAGCAAAGAAATGCCAGAGAGTAGTATAACAAAGGAGAAAGAGGAAAGGCAAAAAGAGATAACAAATAAGGACATGATTAAACAAACAGAGGACAATCTAGACACAGATGATGGTTTCAAGGTTGTAACGTATAATAAAAGAAATAAATTACGACGGTCAATTGTAATAGCTACAGGTCAAGAATCAAAAGAGTTCAAGTTGTGTGCTGTACCTAAAAGAGCAAGTTTCTTTATATCGCGAATATCGCCACAATACTCAGCAGGTGATATAAAAGAACATGTAGAAAGTTTTGGCATTGAAGGTTGTGAATGCGAGTCTCTCAAGCCCAAATTTGATACATACGCATCATTTCGAGTAAACGTCCCGGTCATTTACAGCGACATAATAACAAATGCTAATAATTGGCCTCAAGGAACTTTTATAAATAATTTCTTCACAAGTAGATTGAAGACAACAAGAAATTCTCCACCTTTTTTAGGGCCAACGAACGCAAAGGAAACATGATCACGGGCGGTATAAGAAAGCATGTAGTTGAGACTGTAAATAGTAAAAACAAACAAAGTGAAAATAATAATAGTGAACTAAATGTGAACATAGATGTAAATAGTTTTGTAAATAAGATTAGTCAGATACACCAAAATGTGCGTTCGCTAGGAAATTCAATTGATAAAATACAATTTATGCTCAAACAACATCCTGAATGTAAGTTCCTGTGTATATCGGAACATTGGAAAACAGCAGAGCAATTAGAACAATTACCAATCAAAAACTTTAAACTAGTGTCTAAATTTTGTCGGGAAAAAGGAAAACACGGAGGAGTCGTAGTAGTCGTGAAAGGAAACGTTGGAATTATATCAAGAAACAGGAAAAACTTAAATGAAATATCGATGACTGGTGTATTTGAAGTAGCAGCGGCTGAATGCACGGTAAATCATTACAATTTTTTGATTGTATCATTATACAGGCCACCAGAAGGAGACATTCAGGTATTTATTGGAAAATTAGAACAATTACTCTCCATTATTATCGAGGAACATAAAACAATCATAATCGCGGGTGATTTCAACATAGAAATGAAGCGCGATAATAAAAACAAATGTGAATTATTTTCATTGTTAAATTCTTATAATTTGTATGCATGTATATCTGAAAATACTAGAATAACAGGTAAAGAGGGTGATAGTGAGAGCTGTATAGATAATATTTTTATAAACGTTAAACACGGGTGGGAAAGTAATATACACGTAACACACATATCGGATCATACCGCACAGGAAGTCAGTATGCAAGTAGAAGACCAGAAACAAAATTCAAACGAACACCGTAGATTTTTCACCGAAACGGCTAAAAAAAGTTTTTTACAAAGATTACGCGAACAAGATTGGAAACTAATCAATGAAGCAAGAAGGTGTGAAGTAGATAAGCAGTGGGAAATTTTTATATCAACTTTTATTAACATCTTTAATGAAAGTTTTCCACGGAAATTAGTAGTAACTAATAAAAAGGGAGGATCAGACTATAATGATGAAGAATTAAGTAAATGCAAAGATAGATTGGATTTGCTATTTGTATTAAGCAGAAATAATCAAACCTATGAAAAATTATATAAAGAAACAAAAAGAGAATAAAATATGATAAACTTTTAATCGAATGTAGATCCCGAAATTATGAAACGAGGATAAGAACATCAGATAATAAGTCAAAATCCATGTGGTCAATCTGCAGAGAAATAACTGGCAAGTCTGCAGGAGATGGAGAATGCCAGATAAAAGGAAAACCTTTAGATATAGCGGAAAACTACAATATATTTTCAGTAAACATGATTACAGACTTGTTGAATAAAATCGATAATTCGTCTTCGGGGTCAACAGTGAATAATTTAACTGAAAATAATAGGTCAATGTTTTTAAAACCAACCACTCCAGATGAAGCGGTCAAACATACAAGGAGTTTAAAGAATAAATTCAGCAGCGGGGACGATGACATTCCAACTGCAATTATTAGAATTTGCATCGAAGAGATCAAGAATGTTATTGCATATATAATCAACAATTCTTTCAAATATGGAATATTTAATATTTCCACAACAATTGAAACTTGCAGTAATTAAACCATTATTTAAAACAGGAAATCGCGAAAATTTGGAAAACTACAGACCTATTAGTTTGTTACCCAGTTTCTCAAAGGTGTTTGAATCGATAATGTGCAAGAGGTTGGCGGTTTTTTTTAATGTTGTTTGTTCGTTGTTGAAGTGTTGAAATGTTGTTGAAGTGTTGTTCCGTATGAATGTTCTGTGCTCGGTAAGCATCAACATGGTTATCTAAGAGGCAGATCCACCGATACGGCAATTTATGAATTTACAAAAACAGTCTTGAAATTCCTAGAAAGTAATGAATTGGCAGTTGGAATATTTTTAGACTTGTCAAAAGCATATGATTGCTTAGATAGGAACAATCTTATATTAAAATTGGAAAAATACGGTATTAGAGGAAATGCCCTTCAGTGGCTAAGTTCCTTCCTGTCTGATAGGAGGCAAAGG
Organism: Podabrus alpinus; assembly: GCA_932274525.1. Lineage (NCBI taxonomy): Eukaryota > Metazoa > Arthropoda > Insecta > Coleoptera > Cantharidae > Podabrus > Podabrus alpinus. The sequence continues at coordinate 14,377,746 of OW026455.1, forward strand.
GTGGAAATAACTAAAAACAAGATAACAGCGAAATCTGCAATTGTAGAAAATAAAGTAGGAGCGCCACAAGGAAGCATAATTAGTCCTATACTGTTCCTTATATATGTCAACGACCTTCAGGAAATTGTAAGTGAAGCAAGTAATATATCCCTAACAAGTTATGTAGACGATACCAACTTCTTGATTGGAGGTAAAACATCGCAAAATCTCATAGATGATAGCAATAATTTAATTATGAAAGCAAAGACATGGTTCGACAGAAATAATTTAATTGTTAACGAAACTAAAACTAAAGTGGTAGTATTTAATACAACAAAAAACACCAAAGAAAACCCGGAAAGCATCAATTTTAATAATAATATTGTTCATACGGTGAAAGATACCAAGTTTATGGCCTAGTCATTGATGAAGGGCTAAAATGCTCTACACACATTGATCTAGCATGTAAGAAATTAAATCAAATTTGCTACGGCATAAGAATATCGAGTAAATATTTAGACATCAAGGTGCTGAAAATTCTACATTATGCAAACTTTGAAAGCATAATGAGATACGGGATTATTTTCTGGGGAAACAGCTCACAGGGCGAAAGAATTTTTGTTAATTCAAAAACGAGTGATAAGAATTGTTTTTAATATGAATTACATGGAATCTTGTAGAAGCATTTTTAGGGCTAATAATTTACTGACTTTCGTTGCGGTTTATTTGCACGAGTGCTTGATGTTCTTGTTTAAAAATAAAGAAAAATTTATTGATAAAGGAAAAAACTTGGGATATAATGAAAAAACTTTAGACATTTATTATCCGATTCATAGGCTTAGCTTAACCGAGAAAAACCCATGGTACATGTGCATTACAATTTTCAATGCGTTACCCAGTGAGCTGAAGAAAATCGATAAAAAAAGTTCCTTTAATAAGAAGGTTAAGGCGTTTCTTCTGGATCTAGAACCATACAATTTAAAAGAATATTTTGAAAGGAAAATTTGATGCTATCAGAGCCTATCAATTTGTAAATTGCTTTTATGTTTTTATGAATTTATGCTTGTGAATTTTTAAAATGCAAGTAAATAGCTGTAACTACTGGAAGCAAAGTATTTTTGCAGTAAATATATATTTTTTTTATATTGACACAGTTTCATTCCATTTTTTTATGTTGCCATAGTGAGAAGGTAATCACAGGAATGGACACGAGAGGAACATTAGCGACTAGGGAGGGTCAGCTGATGGCCTACGCGGACGATATTCTTATCATGACGAGATCGTTAAAAAAATTGGTGGACCTGTTCGAAGATTTGGAAAAAAGAGCAAAACAACTAGGATTGCTGGTGAACCACAACAAAACCAAGTACATTAAATGCAATAAAAACGAAACGCATACCAGAAAACCTCTACGAATTCACGACAAAGAAATAGAGGAAATAGAGAGCTGTAGTTGCCTGGGAGTGCATGTAGATAGAAACGGTGGTAGGCAACAGGAAATAAAAAAGAGGATACAAACAGGAAACAGAGCTTTCTATGCAAACAAGGTACTCCTGAAAGATAGCAATCTGAAGAAATTCACTAAATTGAAAATTTATAAAACACTAATACGACCGGTAGTGATGTACGCGGCGGAGACACTGTGTATGACAAAGGCGGAAGCGGAGCAAATGAGAGTGTTCGAAAGGAAAGTGATGAGAACCATCTTAGGACCCAAAATGGCAGAAAATGGAGAATTGAGAGAACGAATGAACAACGAAATAAACGAGGAATTGGAAGGAGAAGATATAGTAAGGTATGCGAAGTCGCAGAGAATTAGATGGCTGGGCCATATAATGAGAAGCAGCGACAGCTCTCTCGCAAAATAAGTAACGCTATGGAGGCCTGGAGAAGACAGATCAAGAGGCAGGCCCAGAATACGATGGTGGGACCAGGTAACGGACGATCTGAACAAGATGGGCGAAGGAGACTGGATGACGAAAGTACAGGATCGGCAGAGATGGAGAAGTGTAGTTATGGGGGCTACCACCCATAAGCGCCTATAAGTTTATGAGTTATTCGAGAATGTGAGTAGGACACTAAAGCAATGTAGTTGAAATGTATTAAAATATGTATATGGGGCCTAATCCTCCTCTAGAAAGGGATATGTAAAATCCCTGAAATGGGATAGCAAAATATTATTATTATTATTATTAATATTATTATTTTCCAGTGAGTATCATCACGCTGCGGATAAGTTAAGTTGTAAAGTAAATGAGCAAAATTCGGATGGATCAATCGTAGAAAATAGATCGTATCAAATAATAATACGTTTTATTTGTATATCCGTTTCCATGTAGTACTTGATTATTAAAAAATCTTTGAGGATAGCGATAAAACTAACTGAAAACTGTTGAAAAAATAATTTTAATTTAATGTTTAATGAGCTAGTTAATCTTTAAATTTTATTTTAATAGTTAAAGTGCGTGCTTTCCCAGGGCACGTAAAGCCGTCGGTCCCCCTGTGTTAATTATTTGCCATCTTAATAATTAAAAATAGGGCCAGGCACATCGAAATTGCCTTTCGATGTGCAAGCTACCTTGAGATGTAAAATAACCAAAAATGGTCAGAGAAATAATTAAAAACATTAGTAAAAAACAGGTCCTGGACCTATATTCAGTCCAACTATGTATCCAAAATGTTAAATATAACGTGCGCGTTACGTCAATTTTATCCAACTTGTTATGTTATTTATTAAATTCTTACTACGGATCTGATAACTAAACGTCTAACGTTATCGATAAAAGGTAAAACATTACAATCATTTAATAAATAACATAACAAATTGGATAACCTTGACTTAACGGGCACGTTATATTTAACATTTTGGATACATAGTTGGACTGATTAGGATGAAGAAAAAATTTTAAAAAAATTTTAAAATGAAATTCGTAGAAACCCTAAAAAATTTAAACTAACGTGCAACTTGAATTTATTAAACTCAAATTGTTGGACACAAATAGAAATTATTATTGTGTAAGATATGCTTATACTTAAATTTTTGAACATTTCTCCAAAAAATAAAAACTATAATTGTAAATTTTTACAGAAATATAAAATGTTACACAGATTCATTTCATATTTAAAAAAAGGAAGTTTAATAAATGTCCATTGATCTGCTATGAAGGATTGAAAAGTTAAAAAAATATATAAAAACTTACAGTAAAACAAAAATAGCCAAATTATTATTAATAAAATAGTTTTTTTCCTTACCAATCCATCTTCGGGCGAAGTTTCTTCTGGAATATTACACATTTCGATGTCATCCATCGTGAATTTGCTTAAATTCAAAAAATATCAGTGAACCGTACAAAACAAACACTTAAATCAAAAACCAATAAAATTCTTAATTATTGATATTTTAAGTTTCAATACCAAAACGGAACAGTAAAGATCTGTTATCGACGACGTTCGAATGAATATGAAGGAAAGAGTTTTTCACGATACGACAGCAGTTAGTCATTAAATTTACATGCAGGTGTGCATGGTAGATTAAGCTTTCAGGTATTCTTGAATTTACTAGCAGGAATGGTTACGAGGACACTTGAAATATGTCACAGCTAAAAAATTACAAACTGCTGGAAAGCGCTCGGTGTACCCGGGAATATTTACCCCCTTATATTAAATTTCCCTTGGGATATTTTACCCGCGGTAAAATTTCGCTAGTATTATTTTACCCCCCAGTAAAAATTCCCTAATGAATATTTACCCCCCGTGATAAATATTAAGGGGGTAAAATTTCCCTAGGGAATTTTTACCAGGGGGAAAATTATTCAAAATATCGTCAGTGAATTTTTAACCCTTTGAAATTAAATAGCTGTTATATAAAAATTTTTATTGCTATTTTGTATCAAATTTGATAATATTTCACTATGTAAGATGTTAAAATATCCGCCGTGGGTTTTTGACAAAATTTGATAGTTAAATAGTTATACATGAAGAGGTCTCAAAGTGCGAAAATGGCGAAATTATTTTATAAGGGAAAATTTATTCAAAAATTACTAGAATTTAATAATTTTTTGTCTACGAGGTTTTTTTTACTGAAACTACAGTTTCATAATGGTTAGAATTTTTGTGTTTCAAATATATTGCCGAGCTTTTGTAATTTGCTTAATCGGAAAGCTGCATTGCGCTAGGAAATCTTAGCCATGCAGAAGGATTCTTTGAAATTTGAGTGTAGGAATATATATCGGCGACTATGAGTGCTGCAGTGAAAAATAATTCTACTTCCGTTGCCCACACTGCATTTGTATCCATTTGCGTGTTTTCCACATAGTTTGTTGCACCATAAAACCGATCAACCTCTTTTATTTTGATTTTCATGTAATCTGTTACAATCTTCCTCACTTGTCCATGCTCATTTTCACTTCCGGTAATGCATAAAGATATGCACCTAAAAAAACAATTGCCGTCTGCCTTGACGTCTACAACAGTGTGTGGTGGATGAAGCAACGAATTCCTCGTTGATATAAAATTGGAATTAATGTGGAACTCAAGTCCAAACTTCTCACAAAGTCGCTTTTGCCATTTTTGATTTACAGGACAAAAGCGGAATTTTAATTTTGTTGGAGTGGAATCGATTACTTCGAGAGAAAATGCATCTTCTTCGATAGTAGTAGTATTATCTTGGTCTACGCTACAATAAATATTACCCAATTCATTACTTTCCCGTGAACTAGACATTTTCTTCTGATGTGTATGATACATTTTTTGTTCTTACTGGATACCTGTTTTTATTATATATAGTATCAGTAGATAGGTTGGTAATAAAAGTTGTAGAGCTGGAAGTTGGACAGACCTAGATGATGGTATAAAATAATTACAGATTAGGAGAATTTGAGCAGCAATCAAGCGAAAGCAATACTGCGGAAGGCGACTCGGGTGTACTTAAAGTGCAAAATAATTTTTTTACCAAATAACTTGCTTGAAATTGCATAAACGTTTGACATAGTGCAATTTTATCGATATTCAGACATAAAGAGCAATAAAACACTTATTTAACAATAAAATTCCTTCATGAAGCAGGTAAAATTAGTGAACTTTTATTAAATTTTAACCCCCGGTAAAATATCACTAGATATATTGCCATGTAATCCTGTTTAATTGTAAACTGTAATAAACAAAATTACAATGACACTCATTGAGATGCGCCAGCTAGCAGATGAGATCTTTCAGGGTCAAAAGTGCGTTCCTATGCTCAATTGCAACACTCATATGTCTACTTACTTTAAATCTTTCTTGTAAAGATTAATTGATAAAAAGAAAATACCCAAAATTGTATCTGTTTTCTTTCCTGATCCTATACTGCGTAAAATTGAAATCAAAACTCATTCATCGCTACCAATGAAAAATAATTACATTTATTAAACATAAATAAATGGAAACAAATGTTGATTTTACTTATAATAAACAAATTAAATTGTACAAAATTGTTCTTATTACTACCCCAAAGTTTTCTTTGCGCAACCGAATTTATTGTAACCGACTCGTCTATACGCGAATAAAATGAAAACGCACAAAAATAACTCTTACCAGAGAATTTTACGTCCTTTTCGCACTTTTCTCTCTCTCGTATTGTTGCACGCAGAGTGTTGGTTGGTGTTGATGTCGCCGTGGATGAAACCAGCTCCCGAATTCGATTGGAACGGATCAACCAAGAAAAACCATTGAATAATTTCTCTTCTTGAATTAGACAACTAATCATAGGTGAGTATTTTGAATCTTTTCTAGCATAAATTAATTATTTTCTTAATTTTCTTCCAAAATTGTATCCATCAATTCCCAGTGGTTCCAAAATTTTATACACCAGTTAACTTTTTATTCCAATTCTCAATTAGGAAATAATAACGACCATCGACTTGTTTAAATTAATTATTTCAAAAATTTCTCTCTAATCAAATCTTCAATTCCTTTTAACCAATTCACTAATTATACTAATAATATTAATAATCAACTCAATTATGTCACGTGAACGTTCTTCAAAGATTTCAAATATGTCGTCCCTATTTCCTGGACGAAGCGAGACTCCAAAAATCCGTCTTTCCTATCTCGTGGACGGAACCAGACTGTCCTCCTTTTCAAAATTTTCACCAACGTTATCACTCGCGCATGCATTTCGCGAACCGCCACTGATTTCAAATTTTGAATCCTATATTTACAACTAGAATAAATAATTTAATTTGTTACCAAATTTTATACATCCTAATAACCAAAATTTGTCTCTTACAATTTTTTTTATTTTTCAGGGTTTTGGTAGCGAATACATCTCTAGTTTTCTGAGGCAAAGCAGCGTTAAATTTCCAGATCAGGGAAAATTCAGATACAACTATTTAACTGACAATTTTAGTCTGACCCAATGAAAGTACTTTATAAGCGTTGCAATCTCTGAACAAATGGCCCAAAAATCATCCCCTATATGAGCAAACCATGACAATATTTATCTCCGGTAAGTATTCACTAGGGAAAATTAATTAAATTTTATTTAATTTTTAGCCCCCCCCCCCCCCCCCCGGTAAACATTCACTAGCGATATTTTACCCCCTTTTATATTTTACTGAGGGGTAAAATATCACTAGTGAATCTTTACCCCCGGTAAATATTCACTAGGGAATATGTACCGGGGGGTAAAATTTCACGGGGGTAAATATTCCCGGTTACACCGGTTCAAATAAGCTAAGTACCAAAATTTAAAATTTTAAGTTTTTGATGCAAATTGATTCCAAATGCCACACAGTTTTAAAATGCCAAGTGCCATAAAGTTAAAATATAGGACGAAAAATTTCCCAAAGAGGCCGTAGATGTAAGTACCATGGTTCATTGAAGCTGAAATAAGCCGTAAGTTTAATTATCCACATGTGGAAATTACGTATGGTTTTCTGTAAACGCTTTTTTAAAGGTGTATGTTTAACTAAACTATGGAAAATCAACAACAAAAGAAGGGAATGAAGCAGTAACAGATTAAAAGACGTTAAAAATTGTTGGATTACATTAAAAAACAAATTTAAAAAATGTAACGTCTGAGGCGCAGCCTAAAGAAAAGGTTAAACAAATTATAATATTGTGTAAATACTACATTCATTTCTACAAAAATTTATTTTTATTTTATGTCATGCAAAAGCTAATTCTTGTGTAAAATCACAACTCTCAACCAGCTCTAAAGTAAAACCAAACTGGAATGCTATCATCGTAAGGCTAAATTAAATGTGCTGTACATTTTATGAGAAAATGTATACATTTCAAACTCTTAGTTTTTCACTTAGAATTAATAGTTATAGAGTTTTCTTCAATGAACATTCATAAGAGCAGTGTATCCCTTAGAACAGGCAATTCTAATACCGGTTGAACCCGTTTGCCTTTTCCTGAGGTCTTTACTCTTGCCGGATCTTTATTTTGCAGTTCCTGGCGCGTTTCTACAATGTTCCTAATATCTATTAGAGGGAGGGTTATTATTATTATTAATGCCAACAATGTAATCCTTCATCATTCGGGTGCAACGGGTAATTCAGGACAATTACCTGATTTCAGGTTAACTTACATATTGCTCTGCCTGGCTGGAGATGTGATACCCCTTTAAAAGAAACTCATGACCCTATAGTCTAGGCCAATCTCGGGGTTAATAATTAGTGGTGACCTTGTGTAGCTCCCCGGCAACCCGTTGTAGCTCCAAAATTTCTACCGATGTTTCAACCAACAATCGTACTGCTTCATGGCAGAACTTGTTAGGGAAGTCAGCATTATTTAGATTGTGGAGCGGACATCCCGTTCCTGCAAAATGTCCTTCAACAATCTGCTTGCTACCAGAGTAAGCTCCTGCCAAATGGGGTAAGAGGCCCTATCAGGAGATAACAAACTATAGTAATTTAGTTCAGAATTAATAGGTTCTTGTACCACAAGCCTACCAAAAATAGGATACCAATAAGGTTGTGATGGCCACATGGGAACTACTAAAATGCCCTCAGCATTATCTGCAATTATTTCTTGAATTACTCTAAGAATGATCGAAACAGGTGGAAAAAAATTTACAATGTAATTAGTGTAATTTAAATAAATAATTTATTATTAATTCACAATAGTTACAAAATACAAAATTTTATTGCATGAGTTTTATAACATACATACAACCGTATTTTATGTACATTGGATATTAAAATGTCTAGCATATTACATTATACATTACACCACATAATATATTATGTACTTACTCCATACTATACAACTACACAGAGAGTCCGGAGGAAACTGCTGAAATACTGCTAAAAACACACTTTCCGGAAAATAAAACTGTCACAGACTATATAATATGTGGACTGAATGTACAGCTCGGACACTGATTGAGGCAGACTGGGAAAATGAAAAAGGGATCGTTGACCCGATCAAAACCACCAAATCACCGAGACCGGATGGTGTTTCCTACCCTACTACAGTGGGGACTGGATAGTCTACTCCACGCTTTTGTAAGGGGTTTATGACGTGCATTGCGCATGGTTATACGCCTAAAGAATAGCGAAAAAGTCAAAATCGTATTTATAAAACTAAGCCAGGTAAGGGCTTATGTGATTACTCTCTGGTTTAATCTTTCAGGTCAATAAGTCTTATGCCTTTCTTATTGAGGATGTTAGAAAGATTTTGCGACACAGAAATTCGAGTTGTGGCACTTATCTATTAGCCGTTACACTCCATACAACACGCATACATTCCAGGGAGATCTACCAAGTTCGCACTTCATAAAGTGGCACTTCATTTTAAGGAATGCACACTGGGAGTGCTTATAGATATAGAAGGGGCATTTGATAAAGCTACCTTTGGAAGTATTAACCCCTCACTGTACTCACATCATGTCCCTCATGCCATTGTCCAATGGATCACTTCAACCAAAAGGAGGAGAGTGGTTTAGTTTAATGTGTAAGATGCGACAATAAAGGGAGTTGTTACTAAAGGCTTCCTTCAGGGAGGGGTTCGCTCTCCGCCCCTATTCTAAAACTCCTAATTGAAAATAGGAACCACACCATTGGATATGCAGATGACATCGTCATACTAGTAAATGGGAAATTCGAGAGAATTTATACCAAGTTTAAATTTATAAAAAAAATCTTTGGACAGATTTCTCTTTCGCCTTAGCTTCTAAGATCTAATTAATGCTTTACTTTAAATTTAATTAAGGCTTCTGTCCTTTACTACGACGACAATATAAAGCGCCATGTTAGCGACTTCCAAGCCTCGAATTGTGCAAAAATTTTGAAATCGTCTGTAAGCTAGAATAAAGGTGAATTATAGTTGTGTTAGTGTAGTTCACATAAACAACATCCACTTGTTGCAACCGGTTGCAAGTTCTTATCCGGAAACATAACCTAACTTCTGGGATGCTATCGTTTATTCAACGTTCTCCTGATTGATCGTAAGCCAAATATGTATACTCTACCTCCGCAGAATCAAACAAATGGGCAGTCATACGTAGAGCCTGGTGCACAATTGCAATATGTTTATCAACCGGTGCAAGTAACAACTCCAATGGTTCACTCGACGGGCCCCCCAACTGGTCCACAGATACAGCCGATGCCACCGCTGCTGCAATCGGACCCAAGCCAACCAGTCGTTGCTCAAAACTACCAACAGGTAATACCAAACAGTTATCAGCCTTACCTTGTAGATCAATCTCAATTACAATGGAAAACCGTACAAAATAGGAAAAGACTGAGAAGTCCTGAAACATACCAAACGCGGAAGCAAACTAAACTCACAAACTCCTGGCTGCAGCAGCCTATAGCAACCGAAAATAGATTCTTAAAATTACCAATTGAAGAATCCACCTCGAAGAATGAAGAAGGTAAAAATGACACTGATGGAAATGAACCAGAGGTTGTTCATAAACCACCACCTATTTATGTCTGTCATGTGGATAACATTAACCCATTGCACAAACTAATCGATGAGCATGCTAAAAATGAATATAATATAAAGGCAATTGGAAATGGTGAAGTTAAGGTGCAACTAAGCAACCCTGAACATTACGGAGTTAAAATAAAAGCACTGGACGTGGAAAAAACACAATATTATACCTACAAATCCAAACAGGAACGAAGTTTTAGAGTCGTATTGAAAAATATCCATCACTCCACCGACATAAACGAAATTAAGAGCGAAATAGAAAATAAAAGTCATCAAGTGAGTAACATCTGGAATATACGTAATAGTAATAAACAACCATTAATACCAATGTTTTACGTGGACCTAAAATCAAATCAAAACAACATCAAAATTTATAAAATTAATTCAATCAAGAACTCTTCCCAATAAACATTTTAGCCTGCGAATAGCCTGACAATAGCCTGACAGTGACAACTCGGGCAGGTACCTATCCCTGCGGCAGGCTCATATCGACCCTGACACCGGTACGAAATAGCTAAAGTGGCGCAAAAATTAGCCTGCGTCATACTTGATCGCCGGCAAAAAATAGCCTGCATTAGCTAACCGCAGGCTGAGAATTGTGACTAACCGCAGGCTTGCGGTTAGCTAACCGCAAGCTATTTTTTTGCCGGCGATCAAGTATGATACAGGCTATTTCTTGCGCCACTTATAGCTATTTCGTACCTGTGTCCGGGTGGATATGAGTCTACCGCAGGCTGAGAATTGTGACTAACCGCAGGCTTACGGTTAGCTAACCGCAAGCTATTTTTTTGTTCATTCATTTGAACAAAATTCAATTGAATTTCGTTTAATGAATTTTTAAATTTATTAATCAATTTTGAAAATCAAAATAAAAAAATTAATTTTTTTGAATTATCCATTTATTTTTTATTTCTTTCAGGTGTTTTCTTTTCTAATTATTTACAACTTTTCTAATTGTTTTATTGACTTCCATACACATAATTTTTTATTTTACCCATTTCTCATATTTGTAGAACTTGTTGGTGGTGATTACTCTTCATGATTCGTCTTTACTTTGTTTCTTGGAGTCTGCAATTAAATTTTGAAAATTTGAAATAAAATCTTACCTTGTGCCAGGATCGAACCAGTGACCTTTCCCTTCATTGTCCGTAAGCGTTAACCTCTCTGCCACAGAGCTGTTGTTATTTTAGTTGTGAAATTGCTTTATGACTACAAAAATTTAATTTATAAGAAAAAAGAGGACTAAACGGATTTAATTTCCTAATTACATTTGCGGCGGATTATCAGATAATTGTAATACCAAACAAAAATGAAATTTGTATATAAAAGATTTCGACAGTTAGTCAACTTGAATAAATATATATACTGGTATTAAAAAATCCAAATGGTTGTTCATAAAAAATTTGTAGTTTTATATATTTTTTCACTATTACACCTACTTATTATTTGTCACAATTATTAATTAATTTGAATAATAATTAATTTATTTAAATACTTTTAAACACAAATAAGCATATAATTATTTATAATAACATGTAACCAATGAGAAACAATAGTTTTGCTAACGGTGAATTTTTCTTAATTCTGATTGGTTAAAACTGTTTTAAAAGACGGAATTAAAATTCATTGCTATTTAATTATTTATTTTTATAATATATTATATTTTAATGTTAAATATTTTTCACATTTCAATATTAGTTTTCTTTTCTACAGTATTTTTGTTTTCGAAATACCACGTGGTTGTTCATAAAAATTTGTATTTTTATATCTTATTTCACTATTACACCTTCTTATTATTTTTCATAATTAATTAATTTTAATTTTAACAATAATTAATTTAATTTAAATACTTTTAATCACAAATAAGCGTAATATATATTTATAATAACATGTAACCAATGAGTAACAAGCGTTATGTTAACGGTGAAATTTTTCTTAATTCTGATTGGTTAAAACTGCTAAAAATCGGAATTAAAATTCATTGCTATTTAATTATTTATTTTTGTAATATATACTTTAATGTTAAATATTTTTCACATTTCAATATTAATGAAACATCACATTATATATTTTATTATGTACTTATTAAACCTGTCTTAGTATTAACTTAAGTATATACCTATAGAGGCCTCTGTTAATTAGCTAAAAGAAAACATAAAATATTTAAAATACACGTTTCCATTCGCTAGTTAACTCAAGGGCTCTTTAAATACGTTGATAATATCGGGCGTAAGAGATTAAAAACTACCCCCCCCCAAATTATAAATATGACCGCTCCTTCTGACTCCAATAATATCTCATATAATAATTATTGTAATATAAAATGCGTATAATAATTCGTATAATCAATGAGAAACAAGAGTTTATTTGCTAGCGGTGAAATTTTTCTTCGTTCTGATTGGTTAAAACTATTTACCACGTGGGTGTCTATAAAAAATTTGTATTTTTATATCTTATTTCACTATTACACCTTCTTATTATTTTTCATAATTAATTAATTTTAATTTTAACAATAATTAATTTAATTTAAATACTTTTAATCACAAATAAGCGTAATATATATTTATAATAACATGTAACCAATGAGTAACAAGCGTTATGTTAACGGTGAAATTTTTCTTAATTCTGATTGGTTAAAACTGTTAAAAATCGGAATTAAAATTCATTGCTATTTAATTATTTATTTTTGTAATATATACTTTAATGTTAAATATTTTTCACATTTCAATATTAATGAAACATCACATTATATATTTTATTATGTACTTATTAAACCTGTCATAGTATTACCTTAAGTATATATAGAGGCCTCTGTTAATTAGCTAAAAGAAAACATAAAATATTTAAAATACACGTTTCCATTCGCTATAGTTAACTCAACGGCTCTTTAAATACGTTGATAATATCGGGCGTAAGAGATTAAAAACTACCCCCCCCCCCCAAATTATAAATATGGCCGCTCCTTCTGACTCCAATAATATCTCATATAATAATTATTGTAATATAAAATGCGTATAATAATTCGTATAATCAATGAGAAACAAGAGTTTATTTGCTAGCGGTGAAATTTTTCTTCGTTCTGATTGGTTAAAACTATTTACCACGTGGGTGTCTATAAAAAATTTGTATTTTTATATCTTATTTCACTATTACACCTTCTTATTATTTTTCATAATTAATTAATTTTAATTTTAACAATAATTAATTTAATTTAAATACTTTTAATCACAAATAAGCGTAATATATATTTATAATAACATGTAACCAATGAGTAACAAGCGTTATGTTAATATAAATAAGCTAACGGCAGAGGCCGACGCAGGTTAAATTATTAGCTAATAGCAGGCACAAATAAATAACCTAACGGCAGAGCTGACGCAGGCTTCATTATTAGCCAATAGCAGGCACAGATAAATAAGCTAACGGCAGGGCCTGACGCAGGCTAAATTATTAGCTAATCGCAGGCACAGATAAATAACCTAACCGCAGGGCCTGACGCAGGCTAAATTATTAGCTAATCGCAGGCACAGATAAATAACCAAACCGCAGGGCCTGACGCAGGCTAAATTATTAGCTAATCGCAGGCACAGATAAATAACCAAACCGCAGGGCCTGACGCAGGCTAAATTATTAGCTAATCGCAGGCACAGATAAATAACCTAACCGCAGGGCCTGACGCAGGCTAAATTATTAGCTAATCGCAGGCACAGAAAAATAACCTAACCGCAGGCCTGACGCAGGCTAAATTATCAACGAATTGCAGGAACAGATAAATTTATCTAAACGGCAGGCCTGACGCAGGCCTGCGTCAGGTACAGGCTATTTACAGGCTATTTGCAGACTAAAAATGTTTATTGGGTTTTGTAAAATTTGAACCACCCCACCTAATACGTATAATCCCACAATGCGTACGATGCCAAAAACTTATGGTAATACAAAAAATTTCTGCAAAAGATCTCCAAAATGCGTGAAATGTACTAGATCCCACGAAACCAGCGCATGTTCACGTAACGAAAAAGACGCACATGTCAGATGTGTAAACTGTAATGGAGATCATCCTGCCAATTACCGTGGCTGCGTGGTTCACAAACAACTGCAACAACGTTTATAGCCTGCCCTTAGACAGAAAATTATGGTGCAGCCCACAAATCCAAACATACCACCTAATCAAACCTGCAATACACCATTAAATACAACACAACCAGATATGTCTTATGTTCAAGCGGTCATAGGTAACAACAACAATATCACACCTGCAATCCCAAATACTACTGCACAACAAACTCAAGTAGCTGGATCACAAGCAGGCAATATGGAGGAACTCATACAGATGATGAAACAACTAATGGGGCAAATGAGCACTATGCTCAACCTGCTAACAACGGTAGTCAATAAATTGGTTTAATGACTATACAGTACAAAATTTTTGAAAAACTTTTCTTGAAAAAAAAAATCTTGAAAAACATACAGTTTAGCCAACCGAGAGAAATCGTATGTTTTCTCATATGAGAAGTCCTGTGTGAAAACATAGAGATGTAAACAGGCTTTTAGTGACAGTTAGAGTAGGCCACAGTTTTTTCCAGCATGATTTCAATGTGTATGACTTCAGTTCGTGTAACGATTCTTTTATGTTACCAATGCACTTTGCTATGTCAAAATTTTTACCAGCATTTGATCCGCGAATAACGAAATTTTCAACCGCGAATACAAGAAGTGGTTGCATTTTTTAAATCCGCGAATACTGAAAACGCGAATAACGAAACCGTGAATAAGGAGCTTTCACTGTACTCACATAAACAGGAGTATGATCAACATAAGTACGCGGAACGTCAGAGGACTTTTAAAGACTGGAAATACAAACATAGTGGAAAGGAAGCTGACAAGATACGGTATGAATATAGCTGGAATATTGGAAGCCAACTGGAAAGGCAGAGAACATTTTGTAATATCGATTGGAAACTCGATACTTTTCGAAGAAATGAGGACAACGGTAACAATGGAGTAGCAAGCATGTTGTTGCCGGTAATTGCCAAGTTTTTAATGGCGTACAACACAGTCAGTGATGGGATAATCTCCACTAGGTTACTTGCTAATGCGGCCGCTATTCACGTAATTCAAGTATATACACTAACCAGCGGATCTGATGAGGAGAAAATTCAGGAGTGTTATGGAATGCTGAAAACAACAATCCAAAATGTCCCATATTGAGAATTGGCGGTAGTGGTGAGGGACCTTAATGTCAAAGTGGGTGAAACATAACATGGCGACCACTTGAGGAATATGATTGGAAGGTGGAGAATTGGATCGAGGAATCAAGGCGAGGCTCAGCTGACTTCTGTGTGAAAAATGGCTTAACCATTGCTAACACTGTATTCCAACAACATATTCGGCGACTCTACATATGGAAATTTCTTGGAGGCAGATATAAAAATCAAATAAACTACGTATTGATTAGAACTCGATAGATATCTTCAATAAGCAATGTGAAAGCTCTGCCGGGAGTAGAATGCGGAAGCGATCACATAACTGATTTAAAAAAACGCCGCTTGATACCGCCTGATGTTAGGTTACAGCTAAAAATCCATCTCTAATATTAGTGCTGGCGAAAGTATATATTTTTATAATAATTATAATAATATATAATGCAATGACCGCTTTAGGTATCAAGTTCTAATGTGAACGGTCGCCACCTATTAAGCTTATCAATGGGCTAGGAATGATTGTCTAATATGTGCTATCAAACTATGTAAACAAATTTCAAATCTTAAGTTACCATAAAACATTGTATTTAACTTAAATCGCTTTATTTTTGTTTTGTTTCACAGACGTCATCTTAATAATTATTTAAATAAAATGAATGCGGTAATCACATTTGCTGCAAATGACATTTGAAATTTCGTAGGCAAAAATTACCCGTGAACACCGGATCCTCAATCCGTTTATCATGCCTGAACGAGTTTCGTACTTGATGAAATATTTTCATTTGTGCTTGTTCTCCTTCTCTATCTTTTAGCTTTAACAACACAAATATCACACCTATAGCACCTGTAAAATACACAACTTAAGAATCAACCCTTCCAGTGGAATTACAAAAACACACCTAGAAGAAAAGCCCCCAAATATAAATGGGTCAGAATGTAGGAAAGTTCAATACCACTAAAATAATCATAGGAATCGCCCTTTACACAAGATTGGTTTAAGAATTAATTTGCAGCTAGTATCCACCTCACCTGTTGAAAAAACATAAGTTTGAATCATAAGCACGCTGTATGATTCTAATGAATTCGTTTATTTGGACGCTGTTGATTTATCCTGTGCTCTTGGTTTAAGTACCGCAGATTGCACGTGATATAGAGAGCAATGGAAAGATTGATGCTGTGTGGAACAGTTGAAGTGGAGTAGGGTTGGTCAAATGGCGAAACTGAACTACAACAGCTAGACACTAAAAATGATAGAATAGAAGCCCAGAAGAGGTGATATTCGTGGTACCAAGACTATAAAATTCAACCAAAAAAGAGCTACAACTATGTTTTTTTGGAAATTATTGGTATTCTCTTGATTTAAAACCAAGAGAGTAATTGGAAACAATTCTTCAATGCTAAAAGGTCTATGACATTTAATACTATTCAAGGAAAAATAACTTAATTAAGTACGCAAATGGTTTTCTTCGTAGGCATATCGCAATGAAAACAATTACAATTTCAGAAGGAATATTGATGTTTAAAAAAATAAACATAAGCATTCGTCAATCTATCAGCAAATTGCAAGTATGATATCAGTAGATTCAAATTACCAATAAATAAAATTATTCCCCCGTCGCAAACATTCCATACAAACAAACGTGGGGGGTGGTTTCATTTACCTGTCAATTAAGTTACTTCACTTCTACCAGTCTTCTGAAAAAATTGCAGTGTAACGACACAATGACTTCCGAAGTGCATCAAAAGTTTATCAAACAATTATTTGAGAGTCAGAAAATTGAAGACAAAGAAGATCTTCTCAACGGATTTGTTATGAACGGGCACCGCATTCCCCAAGAAATACTTTTGGAAATTTTTAGTCATTTGGAACCAAAAGTTTTATTGAAGTGTAGTGAAGTGTGTCACAATTGGAATAAAACTGTAAAGGCGCCAATTACTTGGAAAGGGAAGTACGCGGCAAAATACGACAAGACTCCAAAGAATTGGCCCTGGTTTGTTCTTTACTTAATGGTAACGACAGATTATTTCGATCGAAACTTGGTACTTAATGGTTGTGGGGAAGAAGGTACACGACACTGGGCAACTTGTCCCTATTGTGGAAACGACAATCGTTCATGCTTAAGAAGCTGTGGATTTTTGACCCTGGATACTCTCCATACCGTTACTAAGTTTGAAGAACAACACGAATTATACAATACGCACAGCTGTTTTCAAGCGGTCAAAGTACCATGCTCCAAATATCAATTCATTGATTTTTCAAAACATAAACTCATCCATGCTCTCATAAATGCATATAAGCCAACAATTTATATATCGGAATGGCGTTATAGTAGTTTTCCGCAATCACCCACTACATACACCCTGGAAATTTATCTATATTAAAAAGGTAAAATCCTCAAGGAAAAGCATCAGCATCAACATGACATATTTCGATACAACGATATTCTATGGAGAAAGGTAATTATAAATATTTTTCCTGAAAATATGAAATTTTTGTAAACCATCACATTTAGGAAGAAATGAGCATCGACAACTATCAAGAGGTAGATTACATTGTTTACAAACATTCCGTCACTCCAGCTTTTAGATATCATCCATTTCAAACAATAAACTTGGTTAGCCTAACTGAGGCGTCAGCCAAAATTTTACCAGATTCCATCCCAGAAATGCAGGAAACCGATTTGCATTAACATTAATATCTGGCTTTATGTATATAAATTTATTCTATTTCAAATTTCAAATTTACAATGTAATTTGTTTGATTATTTCTTAATTGTGTGTAATTTAGTGGTGTAATCTATTTTATTTACTTCATTTCTTTCAATAAAATATAATATATTGCTATAGTAATTATTATCCACTACCTATGTGTCTGTAACCAGTGGCGGTGGTGCGTTTTTACAGAGGGTGGGCAGACATGGGCAAAACAACGGTGAGTGAAGCACATAACAAAAATTGTTTACAGGACGATATCTAAAATTGAATTTTTATTACAAGATGGACTATAGGGTGGTGGAACAATTTTGAAAATGGCTTACCGCCCACCTCCCGTAACTGCGTATTATAGGAAGTTTGCAATAAATTGAATAAATGAAAAAGTAAAAATACGGAGCAGCGACGACTTACAATGGTCCAAGAAGGTTGCTAGCGGTTTGCACTTGGATGGGTGACCGTGTGGTAACTGATTTGAAAGAACGCCGCTTGATACCGCCTGACGTTAGAGTACAGCTAAAAATTCATCTCTAATTTTATTACCGGCGAAAGTAGTATATATTTCTATAATAATTATCATATAAATATACAAGGACCGCTTTAGGTATCAAGTTCTAATGTGAACGGTCGCCACCTATTAAGCTTATCAGTGCGCTAGGATTTTGTCTAATATGTGCTATCAAACTATTTAAACAAATTTCAAATTAAGTTTCCATAAAACATTTTATTTATTTTAAACGGCTTTGTTTTGGTTTTGAAATTTTGAAGAAAATTGAATTAAAGTGTGCGGAAAATCAACAGTGATAAAATTTAACATCATAATTATTATTTTCTATTATTTATTTCTTTCATATGTAGTAAACAAATTGTAAACGATTAATCCTAAACATAAAAGCAAAAAAAGCTAATGAAATCTTAAAAATTCTTGAAGTGATGTTTAAAAGTTGGCCCATCAACTGAGATTCTGTTAATTTCAACACAAGCAGATTCTATGGATGTTGTCATTTGTGGTGGACCACAACTAATTACACCAACAGTTCGGGCCTATACAAGAAATTCGTCAAAATAAATAAATTTATTTTTATTTTACCTTACGTCATGATGCAAAGTTAGCAGACTCTTGAAAAAGCTTTTGAATTTTGGTCTTCCAAAATGAGTTACCGCTTGCAAATTGGTAAATAACGATTTGTCTGATATTTTTTAATAGTGTCTTTCGCAAATATAGGTACAGCAAAATTATTCTCAAATCAAATATTTTGCAAAATTGAGTGATAAAAATGTTACTGCTGACAATTTTATTTTCATCTAATTTTTCCAATTCTCGTAAAATATCAACAGGCCATTCAAATTGTTTTTGTGTCCTTGAAACCCATATAAAGTAAACCTAAATAAATAAAAGATTATGTTTTTAATAACAATTCCGACCTTTCAAAGTAATTATTCACCTTCTTGCACTGTGCCTTATGTTTGATATTTGCGCGGAACACAATGTCTTTCAAAATACTAGCAAAAGGTGTAACTCCAATTCCACCCCCAACCAGAACAGCAACATCAAATCGGTACCAATCTTGATGACCTTCACCGTACGCTCCATCCAAATGAATCTGAACAATAAAAGTTATGCAATGAAATTAGCAAAATAGAACCATACCTTAGGTAGTGGTTGATCGGAAACTTTGGAGTTATCATAGAGCAGTCGAATATTTCGCGTCCATGGCCCAACAGAACGAATGTGTAATGTTAAGTTAGCTTCATTGGGACTTGATGTTAAGGTGAACGGATGAAATTCGTTAGCGTTTAGACCTAAACAAGCTATCCGAACCCATTGACCAGATTTATATTCAAAATTTTCGGGTCGCTTAAATTCCAACATCGTGACATCTAAA
The DNA here is from genome assembly GCA_932274525.1 of Podabrus alpinus. Lineage (NCBI taxonomy): Eukaryota > Metazoa > Arthropoda > Insecta > Coleoptera > Cantharidae > Podabrus > Podabrus alpinus. Next base: position 14,397,448 of record OW026455.1, read on the forward strand.
GAAAAAATACCGTGCAAAATTACTATCGAAAAAAGTTAGGGTAATACTTACTTGAGGGCAAGATTTCGGCTTTGATTACAGGTATTTCGACTTTTTTTCAACTGACACTCATGACCATATCTAAAGTGATCAGAATTACGGGTCCCAAAAAGAAGTAATAAAGAAAGGGTTCAAACATTCCCAAAATGTTTGAAAGTAAATTTCACCTGAATAAGTCTTCCAGAGCCATGCAAAATCATAAAAATAAAAAATATAGGATAGAGGCTATGAGTATACCAAAACCAATTATACAAGCGTTTTCGCACAAATGTTTGGGCAAAAAGATAAATGGGAATTAAGAGAAGTGTTAGTATTATTCCAGTAATACCAGTCATAGTTTTCCAACTCCAATAGTGATATTTAGGCAGTACATGGGTGCTAAAAAATTCGATTATTAAACATTGCAATGCAAAAATTTTGTCACTTACGCATGGAAGTAATTTCTAAACAAACACGTTAAATCGTCAGCAGTTTGGGTTGAAATATGGTAAAAATTAAAACTGTGTCCAATTATGTGCATTACTAACAATATGAACGATAAAATTTATTTCTCCCTTTGGGAGGCAATTATTTTCATCTTACTTGTAAAAAACAATGCCCAACAAGCAATATATTTATGTCGTATTTCGATAAAAAAATCGAATGGAAAATATGGTCCAATTGTAGTATCGCGCAAAAATGTGATTGTGTTTCTGCACATTGTGACCAAAAGAGACGAGTATGTAAACATCATTGCTGAGGCTGTACCTCTGGTAACTGTTACACCATATCCAGCAATTTGCCTTAATCCTGAATGTTCGCGTTCCACGCTGTAGTCTAAAATTTATGATTTATAGAAAACAACAAAGGGAAAAAGGATTCCACGTACAATCAGCCCTTTCTGCAAAAATTGCCCAAAGGACCAAGGTGTACAAACTTAGCCAAAACAATTCCTTAGAATTTTCTTCGCAATACTTCAAAATTTTTAAGTATGTAGTTGGTTTAGTGTGAAGTGTGGTAACAGTTATGGAATCTTCTACAGCTTTTTTGCTGGAATGTGTGAAAGATTTGGTTGCGGCCGTTCCTTGCAGTCTCGCTTTAATATCGACAGGATTGCTGAAAAAGTTTTGTTAAGTAAGGAAGTATGTTTTAATTACAGTTGAAGTACTCATAAATGCTTTCGATTGTATCACGTGCGCTGTCAAAAAATAAATTTTGTTGACCCTCCATACCTTTGAAGCCAAGGTTTGCATGGTTAAGCTTCACAATATTATCCCCAATGATTCGCTTAAAGTCTTCAAATGTTAGACTTGTCTAAAACAAAAGTGTGATCAACTTCAGAAATTTAGTTTACCTTGTGGTGCAATCCAGCTGATTCTAACATATTTTTGACCGTTTTCTGTAATTCTTCTGGTTCAATTTTGCCTTCCACAGATTCCAAAAATGACCTAATATGTTTGATAAACTAGCAGTTAGTAAAAACAATATTTTCCTTTATTACGTAAATGGGAAACTACCATATAGGTACCTAAGTTAACTTACTTAATCATGTTCACAAATTCTTGTAATGTTAAACTTTGGACGCCATTAATGTCGTACATATCAAATAACAATTTAGCCTTTTGAGTTTCATCTCCTTCCGCAAAAATAATGAGCAAATCTACAAACTCTCTAAACGAAACAAACCCATTTTTGTCTTTGTCTATTAACTGAAACATCCTCAGAACAAATTCAGCTTCAGGACGCATACTTAACGCATCGGCAAATTCAGATAACGTCAATTCGGTGTTGATTACAGTTTTTGCCATTTTTGCATCAACTTTTAAGATCTCATCTCTTGAATGTTGGATTTTAAATGCCTTCCAATTAAATTAAATTGGATTCCAAAGTAAAAGGAGAAAATCATTAAATCATTACCTGTGATTGTTTGGAAATTATGATTGGGTCAATGACGCAGATGCAAGCCTTGGAGATCCTGACAGCTGATTGCATACGAGAACTTCGGATTTCCCTAAGACGCGACGATTGGAAGTGTTATAATTTTTCTGTACCGGTAAGACTGAGAATATTGGAAGCCAACTGGAAAGGCAGAGAACATTTTGTAATATCGATTGGAAACTCGATACTTTTCGAAGAAATGAGGACAACGGTAGCAATGGAGTAGCAAGCATGTTGTTGCCGGTAATTGCCAAGTTTTTAATAGCGTACAACACAGTCAGTGATGGGATAATCTCCACTAGGTTACTTGCTAATGCGGCCGCTATTCACGTAATTCAAGTATATACACTAACCAGCGGATCTGATGAGGAGAAAATTCAGGAGTGTTATGGAATGCAGAAAACAACAATCCAAAATGTCCCATATTGAGAATTGGCGGTAGTGGTGAGGGACCTTAATGCCAAAGTGGGTGAAACAAAACATGGCGACCACTTGAGGAATATGATTAGAAGGTGGAGAATTGAATCGAGGAATCAAGGCGAGGCTCATCAGCTAACTGACTTCTGTGTAAAAAATGGCTTAACCATTGCTAACACTGTATTCCAACAACATATTCGGCGACTCTACATAGGGAAATTTCTTGGAGGCAGATATAAAAATCAAATAAACTACGTATTGATTAGAACTCGACAGATATCTTCAATAAGCAATGTGAAAGCTCTGCCGGGAGTAGAATGCGGAAGCGATCACAGACTACTCACCGCGCATTTCAAAATAAAGCTAAAGGTGCCATGCAAGAGGTTAAAACAGCCAGACTTACGATTCATGACCAAAGCCGATCCCAAGATGTTCGGATGCAAAAATAAGAGATGGAAACATGCTATTGACTGAAACCTCCGAAGGTATGTATATAGCAATAACCAAAGAAAATAATCAAAGGTGCTCTACAAAGAATTCCAAAGATCCCACAGGAGACTTTATGACTGGTCGAGGGGAGGCGACAACTGGCAAACATTGGACTGAAAACAGAAGAAGAAGAAACCTTATAGACACTTCAATAAGCAGGTACAAAGATCCAGTAGGAAGGATGAAAATAACTATCTAAAAGATATCTGTAGAGAAGCGCAAGAAAATGCTGAAAATAACAAACACCAAAGACCTATATAAACTTACAAGACAGATAAACCGTAAGTTCTCACCTGGCACATGGACCGTGCAGAATGCACGGGGCGAAAAGGTAACAGATGTCGAAGAGATTTTGGAGGTATGGAGAATGACTGCCAGAAGCTGCTTTGGGACGGTTAGCCAACTGAGAAAGTCGTTCAAGATCGGAGCGAACCGTCTGCACTAAAAGACGAAGTTAGATATGCCATAAAAAGGTTAAAAACAACAAGTCTATTGGCATGTATGCTAACCCTGCCAAAGTCATAAAAGCGATGGAGGAGGAAATTCACCTAAAGAAATAGAGGAGCTAATCGGGGAAGTGGAAGATGGAAGCAGAGACTACAGTTAGGATATAAACTATGCGAAAACAAAATTCATGATTACTGATAGAAAGATTGACAATCGACCTCATGTAGGCAGTACCTCAGGGCGTAGGAAAGAAGGAAGATTGACGCGCTGGAAATGTGGTGCTGGAGGAGAATGCTCCGTATCTCCTGTACGCAGGGGTGGGCAAAATACAAGTCAAATGTATTTGAAATACAAAATACAAAATACATTTGCAATTTGTATTTGAAATACAAAATACATTTATGTGATGTATTTGAAATACAAAATACAGTATTTCAAATACAAGATACAGTATTTGAAATACAAAATACATTTATTCATGCCCTGTATTCATGTTATATTGTTTATATACAGTAGTGTAAAAAAATTGGTAACATTGTGTAACTAAAATTAAAAAAGATAACCCTAAATCCTTTGATTATAGGATTGTAGTTACGTTTTGTAACTACAGGGTCTACCAATAAGAAGTTTGTTTTTAAATTTTAAAAGAAACCCTGTATTTTGTATTTTAAAAATGTATTTTGTATTTATGTATTTGAAATACATTATCAAAATACAAAATACAAATAAAAATGTATTTGAAATACAAAATACAAAATACATTTGCAATATGTATTTGAAATACAAAATACAAAATGTATTTCAAATACGTATTTCAAAATACATGTATTTCATTGTGCCCACCCCTGCCTGTACGACGACAAGAACTAATGAGATACATGAGCGACATCGACTCTGCCAAGTCGTATATAAAATACAATTTAGCTCAACCGGCCGTGCAGGCCCAAGGCTTCATTCTCTCTCTCTTACTTATATCTCAACTCTATAAAGAAAAGGCCGTGTTATCCGGTATCTCGTCGTTCGCTCTTACTCATCCACAGCGTTTTTTTTTATTTTTAGTATGAAAAAATGGTGTAAGCAGTGGCGTATATAGTGCGTACATTGAAGCTAATGAAAATCTGTGATTAATTTTTTATGTAAATTTTAATGTATTAGGGGGTCGTCCATAAATTACGTCACGCTCCTAGGGGGGGGTCTGACCCTTGTGACGATATGTGACGATGGAGGGCGGGGGGTTTCAAAAATTGAGACATCACAAAATATATAGATTAAATATTTTATTATAAGTATGTTAGAAGCAATGAAAATCCTACTAAAGCCGACCCTGATCAGTATCTGGAGACACTGATCAACAAGATGGAAATTATACAAGAACCGATCCTGGCCAATATCACGACGTTTGAAATAAACAAATTATCAAATGTGTAAAACTTACTTTTATCTAATTTATCAAGTTGGTAGCCTGCTCCAACTTGATGACCCAAAAGTAAAGAGTAAGTTCATTAAGTTTGTCAGAGAGATAGAGTGAACGTAATAAAAGTGATATTCGGTATCGGTGAGTTGTGTTTAATTTTATTTAATTTTATCGCAAATTTAAAGCTCGCGCTAACAAGTATTTAAAAAAAAACTATTTTTTGAGTGGCTACGCTACTGAAGCCAGTGGTGCAGCTAGGGGGGGGGTGGACCGCCCTTCATAGATGTTTCCTCTGGGGTGCTACAACTAAAGAAAAAAGAAATTTGAAAAATTTGGGGGGGGGGTCAAGAATATGTGACGTAATACTTGGAGGGGGGTCTAGGTTTGTGTGACGAAGTGTGACGATGGGGGGGAGGGGGTTAAAAATTGCTTAAAATTGCTTGACGTAATTTATGGACGACCCCTAGGGGGTTTCATATAGGGCGTAAGTGCGAATGATCAAAATATAATTTCATCCAATCATATTTAAAATAGTTGCTGCGATAAGTTTATCTATTTATTAATCATAATTATTATTTAGTGTAGTTCATCACCACCTGATCGACAGTTTTACCTTAGACTTGTTCAACTGTTAACGTATAATTTACTCATAGTTCAACTTGCGTTCAAGATGCAACGTCGTTTCGTGTGTAATTCTAGTGGAAGTTTCAGTTACATACCATTTCGGGATTACGAAAGTGATGATGAAGACATTTATAACGATGATTATTTTGATCCTCCATCCGATACAGATGACGAATATGAAGAGTACGAACATCAAGGAGCAAGAGAAGAATATTTTGATACCACTTATGATGATGAATACGAAGGAGAGGATTTTCCTGACATTGCTTTCCTAATTTTCTTCATGCTAATGACGGTCATTTTGATGTTGCTCTTCTCAATTTGGTGTTTGACTTAGTAAGTTTTTAATTTGTTTTGTTAATTATGAATGAATACAATTCAATTTTTATAGTGTTATCAGTTTTCTGGTATTTCAATTATTTGTAACCTGAAGAATATTGATAACATGTTAGTCATTTATCTATCAACATTTTATAGTTAAAACATTTTTATATCTGAATTTTGAATTATATTATTGAAAATAATTTAAATCCTTTTTTTTATTTCCAGAACGACTTCTACAATGGAAGTTGTACAGCATATGGATCAATATAGAACAATATAATAATATTTTAATAATATTTTTGTGTAATATAAGGGATGAAATAAATAATGTAATTTTCTGAATATATGTTGTTTTTTACCTTTCAAATTTAAAGGCTTTTATATCGATACCTTAAAATAATACTGTAATAACTCAAAATTCATAGTTTTGAGGTAGATGGCTTGAAAAAAAAACATTAATTGGAATAAGCAATTAAAGGTTTATTTTCAACTTTTTAAAATACTAAAATTTTACATTATTATTATATTAAAATTGTACTGCTTATGACTGAAAGGAAAAATTATCTTTTTTCAAAAATAACACAACAATAAACTTGAGTTGGTACGGTATTTCCGTCAAATATGAAGCAATTCATAGTTGTTACCTATTAAACTTATATATTCAATTGTTATTGAACAATAATAAATTAAGTAACTAATAACAATTTAAACAATAATTCAAAACAACAACGGAATTTTATCAGTTAGAAAACATAGTATATTGTATTAAAATTTTAGAAAATTAACATGTTATTTGAAGAAATAAAACGGAAATAAATAAATGCACACTAAGTTGAAAATAATAAGTAATAATTCGTCGCCTCAGAACCAGAGTATTCTATCTCCATTTTTTTGATAAATTGAGTTATTTGTGCCATTTTATTCTATGTTCATTTCTCTACAGTATAATGCAATAAAAATTGCCAAAATGTGTATTATTACCGTTAATTCAAAGAAGCAATTTTATTCTATATCCATTAAGTGGCCGTCCATTAATTACGTAAGGATGATTGTTGTAATTTTTGACCCCCTTCCCCCGCCACGTAAGGGTACGTAAGATTGTGGCAACCCCCCCCCCCCACATCTTACGTACGGATTATTTAAAAGAAAATTAATTTTGACCCCCCTATCCACCCCTTATATTTATAAAATATGAATAATAATAATATAATATAATAATAATATAATAAATAAAATGGTTAGAGCAAAATCCCTCATTCTATATTTTCCACCACATTGTATGTGAGTTTTAAAATAAATAATAATAATAATAATTTAAATTAAATTTTTATTTACATAGATGAAAAACCGTTCGTAAAGATCGCCAAAGTTTGATGCCATTTTCTAAAATTCACACTATTATGCCACTATGTTTAATGATTTTTAAGTACTATATATTTCAATATATGGTACAGTCGACTCTCGATAATTTGAACACTCGTTAATTTGAATCTCTCGATAATTTGAATTTTTTCCCGGTCACTTGAAAAATACTCGATAAATTGAATAAAATCAATATTAAATTTTTTTAGAATTTTTAAATGAAATTAGAAATTTTTTCAGAGAAATTTTTCTCTGGTCCCTTGAGTTTCAATTTATCGAGAGTCGACTGTATTTCCATTATACCTGGATATAATTACCAACATAAAAAGAAAAAATTATATTTGATTTTTAAATTTAATTAAAAAAAATATTTTAAGAAACTTACGTAAGGAATACGTCGGACCCCTCCCCCCCCTACGTAAGGGTCCGTAAGATATCCAATACCCCCCTCCCCCCCAAAAACCCTTACGTAATTATTAATGGATGACCCCTAACCATGCTAATATTTAGAACCAGAGTATTCTATGTCCAAGCGACCAATTAGCTTACAGTAAGTGCTTGGACATAGAATAACCTGATCCCAACGTTATCACTGCATAATGATAATTATGCAGAAAAGCAAATATATTTATATTACTGGCGCCATTCTCTTTACGTTCAAGAATAGGTTGGTGCTTGTGCCCATTTGCTGTGATGTGATATTTTTGATTTCGTAGAATTCAAAAATATGTCAAAATAATATACCTTATATGTAATTAACTTGATATAACAAATAAATAGATATAAAAATAAATAAAATAAAGGGATATAACTTGTAGAGTTAGAGAATTAATAGTCTATAGAGCATTTTATGTTCTTCAACTTTGCTTAATGGTAATTTTTCGTAAAAGTAAAAATACGTGAGCTATAGGCGAAACACCGCACTTAGGGGACTAAAATCATCATTTGGGGGAAACGCCGGCTTGGGATTTTTATAAGACATTTTGAGGGTTTATTAGAACACTTCAATATACATCTTTGCCAAATTTCGGCTTGCCCGGACCTTCTGTAAGCTCAAACCAAAATTTTGGTTTCGTTACTTGGAAGATACTATAACTTGGGCAAATTTTGAAAAAATCTATTTTTCTCTTCATTTTCCAACCTTGGCCACAATTTCAATTAATTTATTATTAAAAGCATTTTCCGTGCCTGAAAACATTTCTCTCCCTGCAACGTATCAATATTGTGCCATTTTAAGGGTGGGTCGTGCTTTTGGTCAATAATTTAAGTATCAGTGTGCCATGGAAAAATATGAAAAAAACTATTGTATAGAGAATTTTATGCTCTTCAATTATGGTCTGATCATAATTTTCCATACAAGCATAAATAAGCGAGTTATCGGCAAAAAATCGCGTTGTGGGAACTAAAGCCCCCGATTGTGGGGGACGCCGACGTGGGATTTTATGGGATTTTTGGGAGGTTCATTAGAACACTCCAATGTACATCTCTGCCAAAATTCATCTTGCCCGGATTTTTTGCAAATGAAAAAAATTCCTTGCCTGGACTATGATGCTAGTTTTGTTTCGTTTTGTTTTGTTAATTTCGTTTTGTTAACATAATAGGTGTTTTTTGTATTTAAACATGTAGTTAATATGCAAATAAAATTAAATAATATCGAAAAATATTTTATTTAAAAACTATACAATAGTTATAAACCAAAATGTTGGACATAGAATAAAATGACTTCAGAAAAATTTGTTATCGCGTGCAAATTTATTCTATCTCCGTTTTTCTTTTTTTTTTAATTTGATTTAATTTAAATTTTATAATTAAAATTTGTAAACTAACCACGAAAACCGACTTGTGGGGTTATCTGTTATTAACTTTTTCAATTGAAATTATGTCAAAATATCCTAATGAAGAGTGAGGCAATAGAGAAACTTTAAACAGCTGTACTGTGAAATTTATAAAAATGGAAATAGAATACTCTGATTCTGAGGCGACGAATTATTCGCTGTCAATTTCGGTATTAGTGGAAGCAGAAAACTGTAAGTTTTTGTAAAACTTCCAGTGTGTGGATATTATGGCATTGTCTTTGCATAATTCCATAAGATCTGCATTTTTGCTGTCGAGATTGGTCGTGGTTGCGTATACGCAGCTTTCAATTTTTGAACATTTTCATTTTCAGATCCACAAGTTTTAAGTTCTGTTTCACATTTATTCTTTTATAAGTTTGTTCCTCATACGATGTTTCATAGAACATTATGAAGGGGTTTGGTTTTACCATTCGAACGCACTGAATTTCATTTCAGTTAACTTTGTTTTTATCTTCATCCACATTATTATTATTTCCAATTTGAGTAGATAATTTTTTTAAATCAACTATATCTCTTATATCAACTTCAGTTGCTTTATAGCCCATGCCTTGTTTTTAGCACCTCTTAAAACTATCGTCCATTGCGAGGGAACATAAATGGGCCCACTTTTTAATATCCTTTTTTTTTAATTTCTCTATCTTACCATGCATGCTATAGCCTTCATTTTGTGAGTACCCCACAATCAAAAATTTATGGGTAATTGAAGTAGGTAATATTTGAGATATTCAAGACACAATACAAATACATTGCAAATATAAATTTGTTTTTATTTTACCCCACGCAATTATCCGAATAAAACACTAAGTTGCCTTGCTTGCTCGATTACAGAAAATTATAAAGAAAATTATAAGTTTGTGGTCACTCATAATTACACAAGTATCTAGTAACTGTAACATATTATGTCAATATGTTGACAAGGTCAAAGCGCATGTCGAGCTTGGAGGCAACGCACAGCGATGCAATAAGCGGCAGTCGCTCTTAGACAACGTAAGTAAGAAGCACTCGCGCTCGTAACTAAAAGCTGATATTAGACAATAAAAGGTTAATACCATTAACATAGTTTTATTGAATATCAAACATATTACAGTAACAAGTAAAATTTTGCAAATAATTACTATTGTGAGTTATGAATTATTGTGAGTTCAATACTGTAACAAGTAGAGTTGTTACAGTTTAAAAGGAAACGCTGTGAACGTTCACTGAAATCGTCAAAGGAAGAATGTAACAAACATAAATAACTTGTTACGATCTTCCACAGAATATTGACACGAAATAAATTAAATTAATACGGCAATATTCCATGATATAAAACTATTTATTTTCTATAACATGGTGTACATAACTCCAAATCGTCATTTTTTGAGTTATTACACTATTCTTTTGAGGTATCGATATTATGTTTGTCGGCGAAACGACACAATAAGATATTTGTTGGATCATGAGATAGTATAGGTTTCGGACATTACTTTTTGAAAGAAACTTTCCTCTATTATCCCTTAAAAAAAGAAAACTCAGGCAGAAAATTACGGCAATAAAGTTTTATAGTGTTTTTAGGTAAACATTGCAACGAAAGCATTTAATAATAGGCGATTACCGTACTCAGAACGAAACGATACAAAAAGTCGTGAAAAAGCAATACTATTCCATTAGCGCCAGAGAGAAACATCCAAACTTAGAGAATAAATTACAAGCTACATAATATATAAGATTGGTCCTGCGACTATTCGCCCATGCCAATTGCCCACCGACCAAAACAATATAAATAACCTCTATCGGTGAATGTCTTCTGATAATCAAATATAGAAGTTCTGGAAAATTTAAACTTACAAGTCTACCAACCTCAAGTATTTCCTTAACTCTCCAGTACTAACATATTTTTATATAGCACGAGTACTAGAGCTTGTGCCATGTAAAAGTAGAACCGTCAATTATAATAGTTGGTAACATTATTTTTAAAAAGTTAGGAAAGACAGAACATTGTATTTCTATGAGTGCATATGAGAGAGTTGCATTGCCGCTTAATAAACAGTGGTTCAAGGTATGCAAAGAAACGCCCATAAAGTCGACCGGTGCAATAGTCGCGAATATGAAGTGCAAAGATGTTTAAACTTCATATATTTTATGGTCAATCATTTTTAAAAAGATAACAAATTGGAAATGTAATTTGAAAATTTTATTTTATTTTTAATCTCAATTTAGTCTTTCCGCGTATAAAACTTGTTTGATTATTATAATTGTTTATTTAGATGATTTTATAATTTTAATCTACGCTGTCAGAACTAATCATTAATTCACTATCAGAAGGATAATATAATAATATTTAATAAGAAAACTAAGAAACGATTTAACTAACAAACAATTCGTAACAAGTTGCAAGAGAGCAAAGGTGCGACACTTAGTCTTTTTTGATTAGTTCGCGATATCTTGGAGGTAGGACCTACAATCATAGACGATTCTACTTTTACGTGGCACAAGCTCTAACGTCGGTCTGTGGGACCCATTCTAGTTTTTAATTTCTTTTGCTGTGGTTTGCAACGTACTAAACTAGTTGATTTGAAGGTACTGACAACCCCCATCCCTTAGCTGTTATTGTTTGAAATTTTCAGTTAAAAATAGAAGTCGTCGGTCTGTGAGACCGACTGTTAGTACTGGAGGTTAAGGAGGAGGGGATTTACAAAATAAGAAAATTGAAGGGGCCTAGTGGAAAAAGTAGTTAAGTCACTTTTTTTTCAATTTGTTGATTTTTATACTAATTTGTAGAGAATAAATGCCGCAATGTGAAAATGTGCTCAACTACAAATTGAAAAAAAAGTGACTTAACTACTTTATCCACTAGGCCCTTCAATTGTGTTTCAATATTTTTAAAAGTTGATAAAATAAAGTTTATCTAAATTCTTAATGACAGCGAACTAACCCCCCCCCATATTTGTGGAAAGTGTTGAGGATATAAATCCACTTAAAAGTATAGAAGTACCGAATGGAGTGGCAAAATAAAACTATCAATAGCAGCTGGTAGGAGGAAGACCCTCCTAATGATTCTATAAGAATTAAAATTGAATAAACACACAAACACCTCGTAATTACAAAGATTTTCTACCAATTTAAACGATTTCTTAAGATTTGAAATTACTTTTTTAATAAATTTTCAACAATTTTCAAAGATTTTTAGAAAAGTCCAGTAATTATTGAAGAACTCTATAGATTTCCAATAAATTCCTAAAAATTTCTAGTGATTCTAAAGTAATTAAAAGTATAAAATTATTTTTTTAATAAATTTCGAACAATTTTCAAAGAATTGCAAAGATTTTCAGAAAAATCCAGTAATTATTCAAGAATTCTATAGATTTCCAAATAATTCCTAAAAATTTCTAGTGATTCTAAGGGAATTAAAAGTATAAAATTATTTTTTTAATAAATTTCCAACAATTTTCAAAGAATGGCAAAGATTTTCAGAAAAATCCAGTAATTATTGAAGAATTCTATAGATTTCCAATAAATTCCTAAAAATTTCTAGTGATTCTAACGGAATTAAAAGTATAAAATAATTTTTTTTATAAATTTCAAACAATTTTCAAAGAATTCTAAAGATTTTCAGAAAAATCCAGTAATTATTGAAGAATTCTATAGATTTCATAAATTCCTAAAAATTTCTAGTGATTCTAACGGAATTAAAAGTATAAAATTATTTTTTTAAAAAATTTCCAACAATTTTCAAAGAATTGCAAAGATTTTCAGAAAAATTCAGTAATTATTGAAGAATTATTTAGATTTCCAATAACTTCCTAAAAATTTCTAGTGATTCTAAGGGAATTAAAAGTATAAAATTATTTTTTTAATAAATTTCCAACAAAGTTCAAAGAATTGCAAAGATTTTCAGAAAAATTCAGTAATTATTGAAGAATTCTATAGATTTTCAATAAATTCCTAACAATTTCTAGTGATTCTAACGGAATTAAAAGTATAAAATTATTTTTTTTAAAAATTTCCAACAATTTTCAAAGAATTCCAAAGATTTTCAGAAACATCCAGTAATTATTGAAGAATTCTATAGATTTCCAATAAATTCCTAAAAATTTCTAGTGATTCTAATGGAATTAAAAGTATAAAATTATTTTTTTAATACATTTCCAACAATTTTCAAAGAATGGCAAAGATTTTCAGAAAAATCCAGTAATTATTGAAGAATTCTATAGATTTCCAATAAATTCCTAAAATTTCTAGTGATTCTAACGGAATTAAAAGTATAAAATTATTTTTTTAATAAATTTCCAACAATTTTCAAAGAATTGCAAAAATTTGAGAGAAATTCAGTAATTATTGAAGAATTCTATAGATTTCCAATTGATTCCTAAAAATTTCTAGTGATTCTAAGGGAATTATAAATATATATACAATAGCACTACAGGCCTAGCAGGCCCAGGGCTTGATTCACCACCTAGCTCCATTTCTTCCTGTCTTTTGCTCTTTCTTCCCAATCTCTCACGTTTATCTCGGATAAGTCTTCCTGTACCTCATTGCTCCATCTTGTTCTCGGTCTTCCTCTTTTCCTTACACCACCGAAATTCGATTTCCACACACTATTTGGAGTTCTTCCGTCACGCATTCTTATTACATGGCCCAGCCATCCAATCCTCCGCGCCTTTACTATGTTTACGATATTTGGTTCGCCATACAATTCGTTCAGTTAATTGTTTGTTCTTCTAATCCATCTGTCGGCCATCCGTTTTCCACCAAAAATCCTTCTCAGGATCTTTCTCGCCCATACCTCCAACATCACTTGTTCTTGATTCCTCAGCGTCCACACCTCGCTACCGTAAATCACTGTTGGTCTTATTACGGTCTTATATAACCTCAGCTTTAATGACCTAGAAAAAATTTTACCATTTAGCACCGACTTGATCGCAAAAGCACTTCTCGTTCCCGCCGCCAATCTTGCCTTCACCTCAATCTCGTTTCCTGGCTTTCTTGAGATGACCGTCCCCAAATACGTGAAAAACTTCACTTCCTCAAAGGTTAATACTTTGTCTTCGTTCATTTTGATACTCAGTGTCCTATTTTTCTCAAAAGGCCTCTCTTCCCATATCATGTACTTGGTCTTGTGCTCATTAACCTTAAGACCTATTTCACCTGCTACACTTAACAGTCTTTTTATATTATCTTGCAGTTCATTCTTTGTTCTTGTCAAGATCGTCAGGTCGTCTGCAAAAGCCAAGCACTGGTGTTTCCGCTGGTAGATTGTTCCAGTTCTATTAATCTAAGGGAATTAAAAGTATAAAATTTTTTTTTAAATAAATTTCCAACAAAGTTCAAAGAATTCCAAAGATTTTCAGAAAAATCCAGTAATTATTGAAGAATTATAATAGATTTCCAATTAATTCCTAAAAATTTCTAGTGATTCTAAGGAATTAAAAGTATAAAATTATTTTTTTAATAAATTTCCAACAAAGTTCAAAGAATTGCAAAGTTTTTTAGAAAAATTCAGTAATTATTGAAGAATTCTATAGATTTCCAATAAATTCCTAAAAATTTCTAGTGATTCTAAGGGAATTAAAAGTATAAAATTATTTTTTTAATAAATTTCCAACAAAGATCAAAGAATTGCAAAGATTTTCAGAAAAATCCAGTAATTATTGAAGAATTCTATAGATTGCCAATAAATTCCTAAAAATTTCTAGTGATTCTAAGGGAATTAAAAGTATAAAATTATTTTTTTAATAAATTTCCAACAAAGTTCAAAGAATTGCAAAGATTTTCAGAAAAATCCAGTAATTATTGAAGAATTCTATAGATTTCCAATAAATTCCTAAAAATTTCTAGTGATTCTAACGGAATTAAAAGTATATAAATACACAAAACTTGGATTATCAATTTTATAAAATTTTCAAGGATTTTCAAAACTTTGCTACGAATTTCAAAGATTTTCCGAAAATTGAAGTGATTAAAATTTTTTTGCTTTATACCAGGATTATATGAACGCGTGGAGGTATATTCAATGTTATAAAACGTTTTACTTTTTTTGCATTGTACCACGATAATTTCACAATTTCTTCGTTCCCTAAAGAAAAAAATTTCGGCCTTGTAGAAATAAGTCGCACAAATTAATTTTTTGACATCTTTAGGGGTGGTAGACTCATGATGGCAACACTTCCGAAGCGGTAGACTATCATTAACCTGTATTTGTACGTATCCTTGGTCACCCTAAAAAGTTTCAGGCTTGTAGGAATAAAGGCATTTTCTTTTATTTATTTACAGGTTTCAAAAATTTTTATCATTGCCCGCAACAACACTGTTGCGGTAGACTGCCATTTTCTTTACTTACGATATCAAAACAAAATAATTGGAAGAAATTAGCTTTGTAGGAATAATGACATTGAAAGTGTCGCTGCCTCCCGGACTACAAGGCTTTAGCAACATTAGATGATCGGTAGACTTTTTTTTTTTGTTCCTTTATAAACTAAAGTATTTGAGAAAAAAATTTCGGCCTTGTAGAAATAAGTCGCACAAATTAATTTCTTGACATCTTTAGGGGTGGTAGACTCATCATGGCAACACTTCCGAAGCGGTAGACTATCATTAACCTGTATTTGTACGTATCCTTGGTCACCCTAAAAAGTTTCAGGCTTGTAGGAATAAGGCATTTTCTATTATTTATTTACAGGTTTCAAAATTTTTTATCATTGGCCGCAACAACACTGTTGCGGTAGACTGCCATTTTCTTTACTTACGATATCAAAACAAAATAATTGGAAGAAATTAGCGTTGTAGGAATAATGACATTCAAAGTGTCGCTGCCTCCCGGAGTATAACCACGAACACAAAATCGAATAAGATAAAATGTTGTAAATCTAAATTAAGAATTGAAATTTTTTCTGCCTTCTACCAGGATTATATAAACGGATGGAGGTATTTTAAATGATATAAAGCGTTTTATTATTTTTGCATTGTATCACGACAATTTCAAAATATCTTCGTTCCCTAACCAGGAACACATAAATCGAATAAGATAAAATGTTGTTAATTTAAATTGTGAATTGAAAATTCTTCTGTTTTCTATCAGGATTATATGAACGAATGGAGGTATTTTAAATGTTATAAAACGTTTTATTTTTTTGCATTGTACCACGATAATTTCAAAAAATTTCTTCGTTCCCTACTAGAAACACATTAATCGAAGAAGATAGAAAGTTGTTAATTTACGTGTTTTATTTTCAAAATTTTTCTGTCTTCTTTAAACCTTTAACTACGGGAAAACCACTTGACCAATTATAGAGGATGTCTAGTGTACAAGACCTTACAAAAGAAATTGTATCCTTCGCTGCAGAGTATTAGAAAGGGCACCACAAAATGCAAACATAAATACTTTTTAATCTGGAATCTTATTTGCCCAAATGATAGGAGATAATATTTTATACAAACAGTGCAGCCATCAACAACATTATGTCAATACAATCCCGGTACAACAACAGTCAACGAACAACTTAGAAATTATGCTAACCAAAATGATGGAAACAATGGACAAAATTATGGATCTGCTCACTGCCCTAGTCACAGAAATGTTGTGATGGCAGAATCCAAATTAAAATATTAGTATAGAACGCCAACGGCTTGGCTAATCATGACCAAGAAGTAAAAACTTTACTAATTGAACACAACCTCGACATTATGTTTATTTCAGAAGCCTTGTAAATGAAGCTTAATGTTTTCTACGGCTTCCACAAATATTGGTGGTGCATTGGTGAATGCAGTCGGATTTGGTGCATTCAGTAATCCTTTAGGGTCGATTGCTTAGATAATCTTGCCTGTATTTCTGAACTGTTATTGTTTCTAGGACTCCTTTTGTATTTGGATATGATCTATTTGATAATTCCATTCAGGGTCAAATTTTGGCGTTTCGACCAATCAGCGTGCGTTATTTTACATTGTAGTTAAATGGGTACGACGCATGCACAGTCGAATAATATCCGAAAATAATAAATATTCCAAATACCATACCAGAATATCGAATATTTGTAGTGGGGCGTAAAAGAATTCATACGTAATAAAAAATCTCTTCGAATATTTGTAGTGTGTATTTGTAGACTAACGCACTTCGCAATCGATGCGATGTAGGAAACCGGTTCAACGCATTAGTTCCCACCCGAGTTCACTTAAAGCACTGTACTTCTAATGAATTTTATATTACAAATTTAGTGCGATTAGCTTCCATTTTTTTCGGTACTTACGAAATTTTTTGTTTGATTTTTTTTGCAATGATTGTGATGCGATATGGTCAATTTGTTTCACAATTTTCGACATTAAAAATGGCGTTTGTCACCCCTGAATTTGGGGTGACAAAATGCTATAGGACTGTGTCGGCCCTAGCCGCCGGTGTTTTGGTAAGAATTCACCCACTTGTTTAAAATGTCGAGTTTTGTGACAAATAAAGAGCATTTGCGGACAGTACTATTGTACTTTTTTAATTAGAAGAAAACCGCAGTCAAAGTCATCGAATGCTTGTTGAAACTTACGGCAAACATGCTCCAACACAGAAAACATGTGAACGATGGTTTGCGCGTTTCAAGAGTGGTGATTTTGATGTCAGTGACAAAGAACATGGAAAACCATCTAAAAAATTCGAAGATGTGGAATTGCAAGCGTTATTGGACAAAGACGACTCTCAAATTCAAAACCAACTCGCAGAAAAATTAAATGTGAATCGAGAAGCTATTAACAAACGTTTGAAAGCCATGGGAAGGATTCAAAAGGTTGGAAAATGGGTGCCACTTGAATTGAGTGAAAGACAACAAGAAAACCGAAAAACCACTTACGATATGCTGCTCCAAAGGTACAAAAGAAAGTCGTATTTGGATCGGATTGTAACTGGCGATGAAAAATGGATAATTTTTGAAAATCCTAAGTGCAAAAAATCATGGGTTCCCTAATAGCACAATAACGAATTTTGGACATATCTGGGACGAATACACGTACATACCGTGTACGTACGGGTGCGGAAGTTTAACGTACCTCGTACGTACCCAGTACGTTGATTATGCACACTTCTGTACGTTTATATTCGTTAAAATTTGTACGTACCTCGTACGAACAAGGATGTACCACGTTTGTACATTGTTTATACGAGGTACGTACAAATTTGTACGAATATAATCGTACAGAAGTGTGCATAATCATCGTACTGGGTTCGTACGAGGTACGTTCTATTTGTACGAGGTACGTCCTTGTTCGTACGTGGTACGTTCTATTTGTACGAGGTACGTCCTCGTTCGTACGTGGTACGTTCTATTTGTACGAGGTACGTTCTTATGCGTACGAGGCACGTCCTGTTTCGTACGTGGTACGTTCTATTTGTACGAGGTACGTTCTTATGCGTACGAGGCACGTCCTCGTTCGTACGTGGTACGTTCTATTTGTACGAGGTACGTTCTTATGCGTACGAGGCATGTCCTGTTTCGTACGAGGTACGTCCTCGTTCGTACGTGGTACGTTCTATTTGTACAAGGTACGTTCGTATGCGTACGAGGCACGTCCTGTTTTTCGTACGAGGTACGTCTTCGTTCGTACAATATAATTCGCAAAAAAATTTATTTATAATTTATTTATTTTTAATTTATTTATTTAAACAAATACAAAAAATATTATAATAAAATCCAAGATTACACCTTGTTCTAATTCGGTTCCTTCTTGCCCCTTTCGGTGCATCTGCGGATCCATTTGCTTATTCCCACCTGGACATCTTTCTCAGTCACGTTCGGAAAGGTTTTCATACCAGCATCTAAAATAAAAGTTAACATTTAATTTATATATCAAAATAAAATTGATTACTTACTTGTTAACAACACGTGTAACGTGTAACCCCACTTGTGTGATTAATATTTCTAATCGCCAAGTTAGACGCCGTTTGTGCTCGATGGTAAAGTTTACGGGACAATCTGTATTTTGGCATCGTAGAATTAAAAACCTAAAAAAAAATTTTATAATTTTGAAGAAAATAATATATAACTTACCTTATATAAAATATTATATAACTTAACTGTTAGATAATATTATAATAAATACACTCAATGATAAATACACAAAAAGGTTAGGTTAGGTCATTACAAAGGGTTACAAGAAACTTATTACCAACATAACATGAACAGTTTTATAAACTCCCTGTATAATTTAATTTTTTTCACCAATTAAATCGTTTCATGGACTTGGAAGTTCATACAGGGTGGCTCAAATTCGAATGATTTGATTGGATCAAATTGGATCTTTCAATTTTTGTAACATTTTAAACATACAGGGTTACTTACAAAACTTTTCAAGTGTACATGGTCCACGTCAGGTACATAATTGTACATACGACGTTCGTACTTCAAAGTGCATCCTACGTACGTGCACGTAAGGTACGGAAACAAATGTACATAAGATGGCGAAAAACGTATGAAATAGGTACGTACATAATTGTACATACGACGTTCGTTCTTCAAAGTGCATCCTACGTACGTGCACGTGAGGTACGGAAACGAATGTACATAAGATGGCGAAAAACGTATGAAATAGGTACGTACATAATTGTACATACCACGTTCGTACTTCAAAGTGCATCCTACGTACGTGCACGTGAGGTACGGAAACGAATGTACATAAGATGGCGAAAAACGTATGAAATAGGTACGTACATAATTGTACATACCACGTTCGTACTTCAAAGTGCATCCTACGTACGTGCACGTAAGGTACGGAAACGAATGTACATAAGATGGCGAAAAGCGTATGAAATAGGTACGTACATAATTGTACATACGACGTTCGTACTTCAAAGTGCATCCTACGTACGTGCACGTAAGGTACGGAAACAAATGTACATAAGATGGCGAAAAACGTATGAAATAGGTACGTACATAATTGTACATACGACGTTCGTTCTTCAAAGTGCATCCTACGTACGTGCACGTGAGGTACGGAAACGAATGTACATAAGATGGCGAAAAACGTATGAAATAGGTACGTACATAATTGTACATACCACGTTCGTACTTCAAAGTGCATCCTACGTACGTGCACGTAAGGTACGGAAACGAATGTACGTAAGATGGGCGAAAAACGTACGAAATAGGTACGCACATACACGTACGTACAGGTACGTACTTTAAAATACGTTATACGTACGTTTGAAATTCGTACGTGGACGAATGTACTTAAAATGAACGAAACTTGTACGTACTGAGGACGAAGCGTGCTATTAGGGTTGATTCAGGACAACCATCGGCATCGACAGCAAGACCAAATCCCTTCGGACGGAAGACAATGCTCTGTGTTTCTAGGGGCGGAAGGGCCAGGGGGTCGGCGTGGTATCACAGCTTATTTTGTAAAGGAGGTTAGCATCTTCACTTGTGCCAAATTTCATGCTTTTATCACAAAGTGCAAGGTTGTGTTCCATAACGTCCGGACTATGATCATAAGTTTCTTATATGTGGCCCGCACAACATTTTTAAATTTGTAGCTGGCCCGTTGTAAAAAAGGTGTCTCATCCCTGATCTAAGTAAAAGAACATTCTTAATCTTCATCAATTATCTCCGTTATCCAACTCAATTAATATCAGTGCCTGTGAACGAAACAACACTCCTGACGCCAACGAAAAATATCAATCAAATGAAATTAAGAAAAAACCAAATATGTCCAAGTCCTGAATTCCCCTAAAGATAAAGAATAAAGTTAAAAAAACAAAAATGCAAAACGACTGTGGATGTCGGAGTGCAAGTTGGCAACCCCGATGCCGATTTAGAGAATGGAATACCGTTAAAAAAAGCCAACATTCGCCATTATGTCACCCGAACTCATCGCCCAAGAAAAGAATATGAGAGCAGGTACGAGGGGTCGTTTTTATATTCCCGGACTAGGCATGAAAACAAAAGACTAGAGCAACAACAAAATTTTATTTTTCAATATAGTTCCCCTGTTTTTGAATACAGGTATAACACCGTTTCAATAATATCTTTAATCCAGTATAAAAATATTCATTTGGTTTTTCCGCAAAATGGCCCTCAACAGCTGCTATAAGTTCGTCATTGTCCCTAAATTTGGTCCCCCTTAGTGTTTTTTTGAGATTGAAACGCCTTCCTGGGCGCACAAAACTATACGCAAACACCACCTACCTGTATCCTCTAGTTTTTTTCCGGCGACACTGCGGCTCTAGCTCAACAGAGAGCAATTTAGGCGTGGGTGTGAGATCAGGAGTGAATACCTGATCCCACTCTAAAGACAAACAAAAAAAATTAGGCGCCACACACTTAAAGTCGCACGACGAGATTTTAGCCTGAAAGTGTGAAAGTTTTGGATAAATAAAACCAGGTGATACGGTAGTACGTATAATGGAACACAAAAAAAATTAAACGCAAGTCGCAGTGACACAACGGCAAAAGAAAAAAAGGTCTCAGTCGCAGCTGAATATATATTATCTAAAACCGACGTCAGATCTGATATCGTTTCCTTTACAAAGGTCTTACAAAGGTCTTTAAAAGACCTTTAACGCAAACAGAAAAATAAAGGTTACGATGGTGATAATGCTTCTTAACCGCCCCGGTACACACGCGTACAATAATCGAAACGTTTCCAAAAAAAAGCAAGATACAGTGGTAATTGCTTACCCCAAACTCCAATCGGTAATACGCCACTGGGTTTAATCCGACGTCGCTGTTGTTGTCAATATTGCAGCTGTCAATGATTATTGGATGTTTGAAGAACTCCAGTGAACTCGACTACCAAGTTAGACGGTATAAATCTTCTTATCAACAAATTCAAAAGGCTTATATTTAGTGGTTTTGGCTGGGTCCAAAACGGTTGTTAATTGGATACGAAGTTTACTTAAAATCGACAAGTCCCATAAAATTTATTGTGCAGGTAGTTATAAACAGGTAGAATATCTGGTACCATAAAAATATTTTCGCAATTATAATCCTGCAAAACGCAGCAATCTACACCCGGTCGTCTAACCAAAAACTAATACGACGAGTAATTAAATCTTTTTCGGCTCCAATCAATCCCATAAATCGGTAGAGGAAATCAAGTGTAAAAAATCACTATATTCCAAATAATCAGAAGCCGAAAATGCGTAACATTTAGGCACTCAAAAATTTTCTGTCTACTTATCAAACACAAAAATTCGTTATCTCTTTTCCTATTAAAAATATGTTTCTATCTATTTAACCTTATAAAATTTGGAAATTAAAACTATATACAGAGTGTTGTAAAATCTGACAAATAATAACGAATTATACCGCATAAAACATGGTAGTAGCCGAAATTGTCTCAACGACAATAATCGAAGGCTACAGTTCCCCCCCTTTCTACCAGAAATTTTCCTCGAAAATTGCTCAACTAGCGGTCCTACCAAGCTGCGCTAAACTAAACTATCACGCATATAAAATCAAAGCAACCATGTACGCCTACGCTACTATATATAAAAAAAAATTTAAAACTTAAAATTTAAAACTAACTCATTATTCTAAATCGGGAGGTCGTGATTTTAGATCCTTAATGGACCATGTCCCCCTTCCTGACCCATGTTCGTCAACTAAAACATACGTCCATGGAGATACCTTCTCCTTGACATAAAAAGGACCTATAAATTTAGGAGCCAATTTTTTGGTGAAGTAATCAGGTGCGCTCGACAAAATGTGGTTCTTACGATACACCTCTTGCCCTACTTCAAATTGCTCAGGTCTTTTCCTAAGATTGTAGGCTCTTTTATTTTTTTGAGAAGCTGCCGACAGCTTTTGTTTAACGAAACGAAATAATTCTTTTAAGCTCTGAGCTCTAGAGTCTAAATCGGTAATTTCCTCGTCTTCAAATACGTCTTTGCGCCCAAAATCTTTCCCGGATAAAATCATTGACCTTCCAAAATTCACGAAGTACGGCGTTTGTTGAGTAGCTTCGCTTTTGGAAGTCCGTATCGCACACGAAATCTTGGCTAAATTCTCATCCCAAGCCCTATGATTCTGATTAATGTAAGACGCAATCATGCCCTTAATGGTTCTGTTCATACGCTCAGTAGGGTTACTCTGTGCATGATATAACGGGGTGAATTTAATTTGGACGTCGTAATTTGCTAGTAAAGCCTTGTATTCTTTGCTTATGTATTGCGGCCCATTATCGCTGATGGCAATTTTAGGGACCCCAAACATCAAAAATACGTCATTTTCTAAGCGTTTCACAATATTAGTGGCCAGAGAATTCCTCATCGGGAATAACAATACAAATTTACTAAAATAATCTGTAACCACCAATAAAAATCTGTTTCCGCTTTTCGACTTGGGAAACGGTCCCATAAGATCGGAAGCGATCATCTCCCACGGTTGAGATGGTTGGGGATGTGATAACATATGCCCAGCCGGAGGCTTATTTGGGGCCTTGTGCTGTAGACAAACTCTACATCGTCTAACAAATCTCTCCACGTCGCTTCTCATCTTTGGCCAAAAATATTTTTGCTTAATACGAGCGTAGGTTTTATAAACACCCGTATGACCTGACGTGGGATCGTCGTGTGCTTTTGCCACGAGCGCTGGTCGTTCCGCCTTGTTTACCACTTCTTTCCAACATTCCCAGTTTTTACTTAAATTTGGAAAGCTAGGAGGCAAATATTTAAATAGAGTACCACCCTCTACTCTCCATTGGGGAAATTTCAAAGGTTTCCGTCTTACTTTTTCCAACATGGCCCTATACCACCTATCCACATGACTCTCAACTGGTGCTTCGTCCACCAGATCAATGACCGGAACACTACGACTTAAGGTATCCGGAACTATATGCTCTTTACCCTTACGATGAACAATCTGAACGTCGTATTGTTGCATCTTTACTGACCACCGGGCCAATCTACCGTTGACGTCTCGTAAGTTTTGAAGCCAGACCAGTGAGTGATGATCCGTGATCACCTTAACGTTAGGGACCCCCTCGATATACTGTCGAAATTTTTCAAGGCCGAAGAGAACTGCTAGGCATTCTCTCTCCGTCGTACTATAATTCCTCTCTTGCTTAGTAAGAGAGCGACTAACATATGAAATTACTTTTTCCCCGTCAGCATGCGGCTGGCTCAAAACGGCGGCAATGCCCCAACCTGATGCGTCTGTCTGCACTTCAAAAGGCAGAGTATAGTCGGGACAGCTTAAAACCGGCGCTGTGACTAACTTTTCTTTAATGGTTTGGAAAGCCTTTTCGCAATTGTCGGTCCACACGAATTTCTTATTGCTTTTCTTAAGTAAAGCAGTAATAGGTGCTACGAGTGTAGAAAATTCGGGAACGAAACGTCTATACCAACTAAATGTCCCCACTATGGCTCGGACACTACTAACGTTTTTAGGCGCAGGGAGCTCTAACATTGCCTTGACTTTATCTGGGTCTACGTGAAGACCATACTTATCTACTACGTATCCCAAATATTTCAGTTGAGGGCGACAGTACTGACATTTTTCCTTCTTTACCGTTATATTAGCGTCTCTTAATCTCTTAAATACTTCGTCAAGTATTTGTAAGTGTTTCTCAAACGTGTTAGTAACTATAACGATATCATCTAAATAACAAAATACATGGGGTAACAAATCGTATCCCAAAACTCGATCCATCAAACGCTGCCAAGTTGCTGGGCTCGTTGACAGACCAAACGGCAAACGACAAAACTCCCACAAGCCACGCCCAGGGACTACAAAAGCTGAGTATTTACGCGAAGCTTCCGCTAAAGGGACTTGATAAAAAGCCGACTTCACATCAAGTGACGATAAATACCGCGCGTCTTTCAACTGATCGAGGGTGTTGGTAATATAAGGCAGAGGATAACTGTCCTTTTCGGTAACCGCGTTAAGCTTCCGATAATCGACACAAAACCTGTATTCTCCGTCCTTCTTTTTCACCAAAATAACCGGAGATGCCCAAGCGCTATCGCTTTTCCGAACGATCCCCTTGGAAATCATCTCATCTAGATGTTTATTAATATGTTTCTGAACGACAGGCGATACCGGGTAATATCGTTGCTTAATTGGTTCTGACGTCGTTTTAATGACGTGTTCCACGACATTAGTGCAACCTAACTCGTCACCCATGAGGTGATAATTCCTCTCAACCAGCTGATCTAATTGTTGTTTTTGCTCAACCGTTAAATTATCCGAATTTTGCATATAGTCACCAACGTCCATACATCCTAATTGGTCATTCGCAAAGACCCAACTGTCGCTACGAAGATCAGGGACAATTCCCATCGTCTTCCAAAAATTTACCCCTAATATTAAGAGATGTGGCAACTCGGGTACCACTACTACAGACACTAACTTTGTGCGATCCGCAACCTTCATAGGAAGCGTGCACCTACCTATGCTATTCACTACTTGACCATTTGCTACGGTACATACGGTAGCGTCGTGCTCCAATGTCACCCCAAACCGTGTCAAAAATTTTTGGCCCATAGTTCCCATAATGGTGTAACTTGCGCCTGAATCTAACAAACCTTGAAGCTTGTATCCAAAAATATCTACAGTTAAGTAGGGACGCTGATCGTCCTTGGCGTGCTCTAATATATAATCAAGCACGTGACTAATAGGATTATTGTTGGCCGATCTAGTATATGGAGTCCGTCTAGTTCGACCTACTAGACGCGACTCGAGCCGTTTCCCGAACGCTTAAATCCTCTCCTAACATTCTGGTTCTTACTCTGCGAATTAATTCCCTGATTATTACAATTAGGACAGTTCCGGGTAATAACACCTGCTTTATTGCATTTGAAGCAGCGAACACCCCTAGTTCCTGCTCTACAACCCCTAGCACGATGTCCTAACTCCCCGCAATTCCAACACTGGGAACTTGCTTCGTCCACACTACTTATCCCCACTCTACTTTTAGACCGCGCCGCGCCTGCAAACGCAAGATCGCCCTCCATACAGTCGTCTTTATGAGGCGGGGGAAGAAAACTATTCGCAACATGTATTTTTGCATCAATCTTTCTACAAAGTTCCACCAATTGTTGTGTGGAAGTGATATCGACGAATGTTAGATACGGTTGATAATGTGGCGCGATATTCAACCCCAAAATCTCGAGCTTAGACGACTCAGGAATGCTTACCTGAAGCCGTGAAAAAAGGTTTGTCATAACCGCGACGTACATACCAATACTTTCACCCTTACCCTGTGTGCGCTTCTTTATCTCCTCAAAGAGCTTACGATCGTAATCTGGCGGTAGGTACTCTTCGCGTAATGCAGCAACTAAACCGTCCCAATCGTGAACTCTTCTTTTCACAGTTCTGAACCATACCCTAGCGTCTTCTGTGAAAAGCTCCGCAGCCGAGTTAAACAATTCTACCCGCGATATGCCCCTAGGTACGCGCATTTCTTCAATACGCTCTAAAAAAGCATTGAGTGGTTCCCCGGAACGCTTTCCTGAGAACTTTACTCCCCAATCTCGCACGGGCAAAGGTTTTTGATAACGATGCCTAACCTTTAACTCAATCTCGGAATCTGTCGAAGATTCGTCGAGTTCAGATACGTCCGTTGTATTATCACGCAAGGATTGTCTAAGAACACTCAAGTCGAAAAGACTCTCGCGAGGTTTTTTCGCTTTCTTTCCTTTCGAATGAAAATCATCGACAAGGATCAAAATTTCGGTGTTCAAGGACGCTTTCGCCTTAGTTTCGTCCTCCGTGGTCGGAACCGATCGTCCTAACCTTCCGATTGAATGAGCTAGCTTTGACGAGATCTTTTTATAAACACCGTCGCGTTCCACGCCGTCATACTCGTTAACTAACGCCCCGATCTCCGTCACGCTACGTTGTACTGCCGCGAGATCTTCCGCAAAAGTATATGGGTAAGGTGGCGTCGAATCGTCCAAACTCTGACTTTTGATCGCCAGGGCCGACTTTAACAATTTGCGAATAACATCTACACCTTTAGCGCTACAATCTACAGCCGTTCGAACCGTAACTTCGTAAATAAGCTCATCTTTTGACAATCTGTAAATGTCCAACTTAATAGCCTCAGCCATCGCAACTAAATCAAAATGTTGCACCGAACAAAAAAAATTATATATCTAAACCTTCTACAAAACAGCAAAAGTGACGTCTCTACCAGTACCGTAACGATAAACACGCAATATGTGCAAAAAAATTGAATACTACTAATTCTTCCGCGTATGTACTTTGAGCCACTAGAAGAAGTACCACAAAATAAAATCTCTACTTTGCTACTGAGTTATCCGTGTGTCTACTGCGTTTGCATATACTAAGAACTAAGGCCTGGCACCGATTTTACAAAAAAAATTGGTGACCCCGCAGAACCTCTAATCTGAAATGGCCCCACGTTGGGCGCCAAATTTGAAACGCCTTCCTGGGCGCACAAAACTATACGCAAACACCACCTACCTGTATCCTCTAGTTTTTTTCCGGCGACACTGCGGCTCTAGCTCAACAGAGAGCAATTTAGGCGTGGGTGTGAGATCAGGAGTGAATACCTGATCCCACTCTAAAGACAAACAAAAAAAATTAGGCGCCACACACTTAAAGTCGCACGACGAGATTTTAGCCTGAAAGTGTGAAAGTTTTGGATAAATAAAACCAGGTGATACGGTAGTACGTATAATGGAACACAAAAAAAATTAAACGCAAGTCGCAGTGACACAACGGCAAAAGAAAAAAAGGTCTCAGTCGCAGCTGAATATATATTATCTAAAACCGACGTCAGATCTGATATCGTTTCCTTTACAAAGGTCTTACAAAGGTCTTTAAAAGACCTTTAACGCAAACAGAAAAATAAAGGTTACGATGGTGATAATGCTTCTTAACCGCCCCGGTACACACGCGTACAATAATCGAAACGTTTCCAAAAAAAAGCAAGATACAGTGGTAATTGCTTACCCCAAACTCCAATCGGTAATACGCCACTGGGTTTAATCCGACGTCGCTGTTGTTGTCAATATTGCAGCTGTCAATGATTATTGGATGTTTGAAGAACTCCAGTGAACTCGACTACCAAGTTAGACGGTATAAATCTTCTTATCAACAAATTCAAAAGGCTTATATTTAGTGGTTTTGGCTGGGTCCAAAACGGTTGTTAATTGGATACGAAGTTTACGTAAAATCGACAAGTCCCATAAAATTTATTGTGCAGGTAGTTATAAACAGGTAGAATATCTGGTACCATAAAAATATTTTCGCAATTATAATCCTGCAAAACGCAGCAATCTACACCCGGTCGTCTAACCAAAAACTAATACGACGAGTAATTAAATCTTTTTCGGCTCCAATCAATCCCATAAATCGGTAGAGGAAATCAAGTGTAAAAAATCACTATATTCCAAATAATCAGAAGCCGAAAATGCGTAACATTTAGGCACTCAAAAATTTTCTGTCTACTTATCAAACACAAAAATTCGTTATCTCTTTTCCTATTAAAAATATGTTTCTATCTATTTAACCTTATAAAATTTGGAAATTAAAACTATATACAGAGTGTTGTAAAATCTGACAAATAATAACGAATTATACCGCATAAAACATGGTAGTAGCCGAAATTGTCTCAACGACAATAATCGAAGGCTACAAGATTCGGGAACAAAAAATAGTCACTGGGTGCTAGATCTGGACTATAAGGCGCATGTTCAATTTCTTAGAAGCCACAATCAGCTACAGCAGCTTTTGAAAGTCTGGACTTGTGCACTGGTGCATTGTCGTGGAGCAACAAGACACCTTGCGTCAGTTTTCCGCGTCTCGTCACTTTAATAGCATCTCTAAGGCGATGCATCAGGTTTGCATAATACTCTCCCGTTACCGTACTACCCTTATTCATATAATCAATCAGCAAAATTCCCTGAGAGTCCCAAAAAATTGTTGCCATTATTTTTCCTGCAGAAGGGGTGACTTTAAACTTCTTGAGATGGCTGAAGCCCTTAACATGCCACTGCATCGACTCTCGTTTCGATTCAGGATCATAATGATGAACCCAGGTTTCATCTCCAGTGACAAGTCGATTGATAATTAAATCTGGTTCATCTCCACAGCGCGCCAAGAATTGTTCACAGGTATTCGATTTTATTCATTTCGATACATATTGCGGTGTACCAAAACCACGTCAATAGAAATGATCACGTTTTGAGTCAATGTTTTTAATTTATTAACAAAGGTAGCACGAGACTTGTTTGTTCAAACGAAAGGGTTTTATCCGACACCAAAGAATTGTTTTAACGTCATAAATTTAATGAAGATAAGGTCACGGAATGAGAAAACAATGTAAATCCAAATGCAACGTTTAATTCAGTTTTTAAAATAAAGGTTTGTTAAAATTGTAAATTAATTTAAGTAGTGATATATAAAAATGTAATTTGAAATCAAAAACAATTTGTTAAAAGTATTAGTTATAAAAATGTGTTGAAACGTAGAACTTTTAAAATAACAAAATTTACGTGTCAAAGTGCGCCGTAAACTCAATGTACCACGAATGCGAAAAACATATTCTTCAAAAGGTTTACTGGAAGACCACAGGAGATGTTACTACTTCAAAATAAATCTGAAACATAAAAATTTCATTAAAATTTTACAAATCATTTTGAGCTAAGTACGGACCTGGAAATTTTACGTCAAAATAAATCGATTTTATTTTCGATAAATGGAAAATCAGAAGTGCCTTGAAAATACCAGTAACTAGGGTAAAAACAATGGATTGTTGAAGGAGGTTGATTGCTTAATAAAAGTAAATGTGTGGCAAATTTTTGTGTCCAGCTAAAAGGTGAAAAATATAATAAAATTTGATTAAGAAAGTGATTAAAAAGTTAGTAATTGAGAGAATACTATACTTACGTATTTCAAAAAGTGAAAATCTGTGCAAAATTGAGAAGATTCGCTATTATTTCGAACGAAAACTTTGGTCACGATACAAAAACTACCACGAGGGAATTCAATCCAGTTAGATCACGCACCCTTGAAGGCCATCGAACGAATACCACCGTATAACTTCATGGTATATGAACCCAACGAAAAGAATTACACCAAATAAAGGTACCGTTACATTAAAAATTATTAAAAACATAAATTTTGTGCAAATTAACGATTAACTTTACACGTGCGGGAAAACGTTAGTTTTATTATAGAATTAAGATTTTGTAATTAGAAATAAGAATTTTATTAACTTTAAATATTTACATTTGGAAATTAATAATAATAATAAAAAACGATTTGCTATAAGACGGAGCATCATTTATGTATTATCATTCCAAAAGCCACTAGATTGCATTTCAGATTTAAGATTTGGCTAAGGAAGGAACTCAGCCTGGGAAAAGGTAAGTCTGTGCTATCCGAAATAGTCAAGCCGAGGTATCAATTTACTTTATTTATATTTGTCGAGAATAATTTGCTCATATTTCTATTGACGAGGTACTTTTACGTACACTCGTACAAGTCATTAACAGTTCAGAGTGCAAGCCTAACAAAGCTCCGAGGCTACACAGCATTTTTTGGCTAGCCCAACGTGAGGCTACGTCAGCACATAGCACTTTTTGGCGCAACAACGTGAGGCTCGAGTCACCTCGAATAACCTCGTACCACGAGTAAAATTAGGTTAATATAATTAAATTAATAGATAGGTTAATTACAACGAGAAAATTCATTAAAATTAGTCATAACGTTGATATTAAAACTAACAATTTTCTTAAAACTAAAATTAAAAATATTCTTATTACTAAAATTAAAATTACGTCATAATTCACTTAATAACTATTTCCTTAAAATTAAATTGAACAAAAATTTAAAACATAAATCAAAAATGGCAGAAAAATCTGAAAGGACAATAAGGTATGAAAAGAAAAATCCGGAAGTAGAGGAAGAAGAAACGTCAGAAGAAGGTGTGTCGATAACCGAGGAAGGTATAAGAGGTGAAATGTTAATCCAGTTAGATGTTGACGAGACACCGAAGGTCGTAATAACAGAAGAGCAGCAACGATGGGATATAATGATGGAGTACATGAAAGATGCTCAAATGAAAGCAGCAGAAGACAGAAAGAAGGCAGACTTAATTTTAAAAAGTACAGAGGACTCCAGAAAGGAGTTGAAAGAAACCAAAAATGAATTGAACGATAAAATAGAAGTAGTTATTAAAAATACAGAAGACACGAAGAGGGAACTCAGGGAGAATTTACAAAAATGTAAAGAGGAAATTGAAACTAAATTTGCTCAGGCAATAAACGACACAAATTCAAGTGTACAAAAGGTAAAAGAAAATGTGTATGAATTAAGTGAAGAGGTAGCAGAAATTAAAAGTCAAATAGTGCCGAAAATTGATATTAATAATAAAATGATACAAACACAACAAATTTTGGAAGAACAAATTGTGAAGTCAAAAACGGATATGAGTCAAGAGGTGTGTAAATTAGAAAATCGGGTAGACCTGAAATTAAATGATCAGGGCGAAAAACTAAAATTACTCGAAGAAAACGTAAAAATAAAAGGTGAAAGCACGAACGGTTCTATAACTTTATCGGCTCTACAAGACATCACGTGGCCGACAAACAACGGGCAAGCAATAAAGTTCTACGAAAAAGGGGACTTTAACCCTAAACAATTTATCAAATACGCGAACCGCAGCACAAGTCACATCCGCGATGTGAACAAATTTAAAAATTGCATCTGCTCAATGATGGGTGGCAATGCTAAAAAATGGTTCGGGTGTGTGCAAGATAAATTTGAAGATTTTGTCGGTTTCGAAAGACTATTTCTAGATCGTTACTGGGACAAGCAAGCTCAGGGGCGAATACGCAACGAGTTAATGAACGGTAGATTTAAAGGGTACGGTCGCCGCAATGATTACGCGGAGAACATCATTAACGAGGTAACGCAACTTGAACCGGAAGTCTCCGAGGAAGAAATCGTTGAACACTTATCTAATCATTTCTGCCAAGATATAATTAATCGGGTAGCTCTGGAAAATATAAACACGATATCCGAATTATCGAAATTGTTAAGGAGAACAGATGCGGTTAACATGGACGAAAGAGCCAATAGGTCAAGCTACAATAACGCGACTAGAACTTTTAACAATTATTCAGGGGGGCAACGCGAATCGAATAACCAGCGCACTTATCACAATAATGGGAACGACAATCGCAATAATCAGGACAATAGATACAACCGCTACGAACGATCTGGAAATTATAACCAGAACAATAATAATTACGGTAGAAATGAAAATAATTTTGAAAATCGTAGGGGTGGTTATAATAATTTTAATACTAACAATCGGGATAGTCAGGACGATCGTAACGCAGGGTACAACCCAAATCGAAATAATTTTGGTAGAGGTAACTATTACGGAAATAATAGAAATTATAATCAGGGTTATCGTGGACGTTTTCAGAGAGGAGGTAGATTTGAGTCAAATTGGCGTAGTTATGACAATCGCACAAACGACCAAAACAATCAACAAGGGGGCGACGAACGTTTCCCAAACCGAACGTCAGTCAATACAGGAAACAGACCGATTAATAGTGTTACGATAAATAGGACACCTGCTGTGGAAGAAGCATCTTCTCCACAGGATTTTCAATAAACGGCGTGCCAATGAATATGCAGATAAGCTCTTATCAGCATCCCAAAGAGTTTATCAGTATCGAAAATACGGGGGGATTAAATAATGAAAATAAATTTGATTTGTTGCCATACATTATGGTAAATATTAATAACGTTCAGGTAAATTGTTTAATAGATACAGGGGCAGAAATTTCATTAATAAATCAGGGGGTAATTTCGAAAAATCAAGAAAATTTTAAAAATACAATTTTAAAAACAAAGATAGTAAATTTGGTAACGCCAAACCAGAAAAAGTTCTCGTCTGCAAACGAAAGCGTACTCGCGACAATTAAAATAGGGGATGTAAAGTTACGATTGGGCCGAAGAGAGCACAATGAATGCCAAAAACTTCAACTTCCCTACGAAGGACCTTTCATTATAGATGAGAAAGTAGGCGAATGTACTTACCAAATACGACATCCCGATTCGGATATAATAAGAGGTCGGTTCCACATCGACATGATTTATCGCTGGGACGATGGGACCATTATGGTGGACAACGCACCACAGCGAAACTTAAGTCACTAAATGTTTACAACTTCATAATTGACCGCTGATAAAAATAGCAGGAGGTATTATGGTTAATAAAACCATAGCGAAACTTAAAAAGAAAAAACAAATAAAATTTTAACAACTTCTAAATAAACCGCTAGAGAAATAGTAAGAATTAAAGACAATTGTAAATATAATTTTAAGGCATGAATAAGACAAGTACCGAATATGACAATTACAATATGATGTGAACATGATATAGCAATGTAAATTTGATTGAAGCTATTAGAACATGAAGACTTTAGAAGAATTTGACCAAGATAAGATTATTAAAGATGATACGTTTTATGACAGTCAAAAATTTATAAAGGAAAAGGTTATTAAGAATTTATTTAATTAAAAGAATTTTCAATTTAAAAATAATTTAATAAAATAATTTCATTGATTAAAAGGAAAAAGTTTGAAATTTAGAATTTGGGTGAAACATAAACTTAGGTAAATAATTATGAATTTAATTTGAACAGATCGGGAAGTTTTCAATAAAATTGGTATTCAATTGAATACAATAAGAGATACAAGGGGGGAAAATTAGATAAATAATGGTTAACTCAAACGGAGTAACTAGATAAATAATGTGGAATTTAATGAAATAATTATGAGATTATATGAAGTTATATGAATTGAAATGGGACCGAGAATAGGTTACCAAAATAATAATGGGGAATTATATAGGAAAATATTGATTAAAGTAAGATAAAGAATACCAAATAATAATATGAAGCTAGGAATTAAAGTTTAATGATTGAAAATTATAAAAACTAAAGGTAGAAATCACCCAAATATAAATAAATAGGTCAAAGATTGGAAAATTAATAAAAATAAAGAATCAAGTTTTAAGAACAGCAAAGTACAAAGTTAATGAAAATTTTAGAATTTAAATAATATAAAATCATAATAGAAACCTTGGTCAAATTTATTCGTCAAAATAAATAGGTTAGTTTGAATTTTTATATAATTAGTTAGTTGTGTTAACATGATTAGTTAGGGAGTTTTCAAATACTTTTATAAGTTAGATAGTTAATTTTGAATATGGTTAGTTAGTTTATTGAATTCATTTAGTTGATTTTTTTTTTACATTTGATATAATTTAATGATTTAATTTTGAATATTAGTGATAATCATTACTAAACGTTACATTAAAAATTTAGTTTGTTGTGTTCATGAGTTAATGCACGTGTGTGTTAATTAAGAAATTTATCACAAAAATTAGGTATTTTCGGATAAATTTTAATTAACAGGAGGTAAATGCGGTGTACCAAAACCACGTCAATAGAAATGATCACGTTTTGAGTCAATGTTTTTAATTTATTAACAAAGGTAGCACGAGACTTGTTTGTTCAAACGAAAGGGTTTTATCCGACACCAAAGAATTGTTTTAACGTCATAAATTTAATGAAGATAAGGTCACGGAATGAGAAAACAATGTAAATCCAAATGCAACGTTTAATTCAGTTTTTAAAATAAAGGTTTGTTAAAATTGTAAATTAATTTAAGTAGTGATATATAAAAATGTAATTTGAAATCAAAAACAATTTGTTAAAAGTATTAGTTATAAAAATGTGTTGAAACGTAGAACTTTTAAAATAACAAAATTTACGTGTCAAAGTGCGCCGTAAACTCAATGTACCACGAATGCGAAAAACATATTCTTCAAAAGGTTTACTGGAAGACCACAGGAGATGTTACTACTTCAAAATAAATCTGAAACATAAAAATTTCATTAAAATTTTACAAATCATTTTGAGCTAAGTACGGACCTGGAAATTTTACGTCAAAATAAATCGATTTTATTTTCGATAAATGGAAAATCAGAAGTGCCTTGAAAATACCAGTAACTAGGGTAAAAACAATGGATTGTTGAAGGAGGTTGATTGCTTAATAAAAGTAAATGGGTGGCAAATTTTTGTGTCCAGCTAAAAGGTGAAAAATATAATAAAATTTGATTAAGAAAGTGATTAAAAAGTTAGTAATTGAGAGAATACTATACTTACGTATTTCAAAAAGTGAAAATCTGTGCAAAATTGAGAAGATTCGCTATTATTTCGAACGAAAACTTTGGTCACGATACAAAAACTACCACGAGGGAATTCAATCCAGTTAGATCACGCACCCTTGAAGGCCATCGAACGAATACCACCGTATAACTTCATGGTATATGAACCCAACGAAAAGAATTACACCAAATAAAGGTACCGTTACATTAAAAATTATTAAAAACATAAATTTTGTGCAAATTAACGATTAACTTTACACGTGCGGGAAAACGTTAGTTTTATTATAGAATTAAGATTTTGTAATTAGAAATAAGAATTTTATTAACTTTAAATATTTACATTTGGAAATTAATAATAATAATAAAAAACGATTTGCTATAAGACGGAGCATCATTTATGTATTATCATTCCAAAAGCCACTAGATTGCATTTCAGATTTAAGATTTGGCTAAGGAAGGAACTCAGCCTGGGAAAAGGTAAGTCTGTGCTATCCGAAATAGTCAAGCCGAGGTATCAATTTACTTTATTTATATTTGTCGAGAATAATTTGATCATATTTCTATTGACGAGGTACTTTTACGTACACTCGTACAAGTCATTAACAGTTCAGAGTGCAAGCCTAACAAAGCTCCGAGGCTACACAGCATTTTTTGGCTAGCCCAACGTGAGGCTACGTCAGCACATAGCAATATACAACGCGCGACGACACAAACTGACAGATAATAAAATTAATAATGATGCAATTGTTTTGTAAATTGCCACACAGGTTACCAAGGTATATGTGATTAAAAAACAGCATATTGAAAAATTGCATCATAATTCAAAACAGCCCAGTCCGGGAATATAAAGACGACCCCTCGTATTTAATGAAATTTTTATTTTAGTAACTTAAATCACTTAAATAAATTTAAAAATGTTTTAGTGATATCGGCTCAAGATATTTACAAATTAAGAGTGCCAAAACCCAAAAATAAAATTGAACGTATTTGCAGCGAATGTTTGCTTTACACCATAAATGAACCTCGTTACAGAAGGCCACTTGTGGTACTTGATTTGGATACACTCAAATTGATCTTCCATGTAATTGTGCCATCGAATAAACAGACTATTTTGGAATTATTTGAAAAAGTGTTTACCCAATTTGATATCGCCGTGTGGTCGTCATACAAGATTGATTATTTGATTCCTCAACTTGAAAGATTCAAGTTGTTCAAGAAGCAAAACAAATTTAGAATTAATTTTGTATTGGATTGTACATCAATGATCACCACAATACTCCAAGGTGAATTTATCAAAATTACAAATGCATTTACTAATTCTTTTTTATTATAGATGAAGGGCATGGAAGTAATTTGGAATCTCTATTAGCAATTATCTAAAATACATTATTTATGACCTTAACAAAGTTCCCAAAAGAAATAACAGACAGGATAAATTGGTGGACCACACTGCTCTGACAGTTGTAATGAAATATTTGGCCGACGTTAACTATTCAAAGCGGTCTCTTTTGTAGAATGTAACCAAATCTTATGTAAACCTTTAACAAACCAAACTAAATTTTTTATAAATAAAACCTTCAATCATGTATAGGAGATAGGACTCGCCCATTCAACAAGCAAGTAATTTTGAAGCACAGATGTATTGGGGTTGGGGGTTTCTTTTCCTTTTACATAGGAAAAGCGAGTTATCGGCAAAACATCGCGTTGGGGGAGCTAAAACCCCCGATTATGGGGGACGCCGGCATGGGATTTTATGGGACTTTTGGGGGATTCATTAGAACACTCCAATGTACATCTCTGCCAAAATTCAGCTTGCCCGGATTTTTTGCGAGCCAATTTTTCGGCTTTGTTGCCTGGACTAAAATGTAAATGATAATAAATGATAACCGTGGACACCAATTAGTCAAATAACCTACAAAATATTATGCAAATGTAAGATTACATTACGAATCAGTCATTACTTCAATAAAGCCGTGTACGCAGTATGTACACAAAATCAATTTTGTTTAAAAATTAATAAAATATTATAAGTGTTAATTTGTATTATTATTTCCTTACTTTTGTATGTTTGAAATTTTGTTTAAAAATCTATAAACTAATTATTATGTATACGCGAGTTTCGAACTTATTAGTTCTCATCAGTACAATATACAAATGGATTGTACGAGTGCATTAGTAGTTGATGGCAGGTAGCCGGTAGCCGGCGGTAGATGTCAGGTATTGTACTGATGAGAACTAATAAGTTCGAAACTCGAGTATACATTTCAAATTGGGTTGTACGATATTTTTTTGTATTTTTAAATACTAACTGGCTAGAGCCGAGAACTTTTTTACTCATACTATCATTGGAGGCCTTTCCCGAGAACCGTGCGATGGCGTTGCTGAGACTTGCAATTTTGTAAGAATTCGCTTGCATTGCTTGTTGATGGCAGGTAGCCGCTAATGCACTCGTACAATCCATTTGTATATTGTACTGATGAAAACTACTAAGTTCGAAACTCGAGTATACATTTCAAATTGGGTTGTACGATATTTTTTTGTATTTTTAAATACTAACTGGCTAGAGCCGAGAAATTTTTTACTCATAATTATTATGTGATGTCCTAATTTTTTTTTTTTTTGATTTTTATTTTATTTTCCTAAAAGTTAATTAAATTTTATATTTTTATAAAACAACTGCATGTTTG
Organism: Podabrus alpinus; assembly: GCA_932274525.1. Lineage (NCBI taxonomy): Eukaryota > Metazoa > Arthropoda > Insecta > Coleoptera > Cantharidae > Podabrus > Podabrus alpinus. The sequence goes on from OW026455.1 coordinate 14,435,139, forward strand.
TAACTTCAATCTAAATATTTGGAAATATAATGTTGACCCCTAATACGAGGGTCAAGCTGAATTTCTTCTTCTTCTTCTCATCAGGGATTAGGCCTTTAGGTCTGTTCGCCATAACCTTATAGAACTTGATTTGAGTTTCTTTCCTAGTTTTGTTTCGGAATGTTCTTCTTATCGTACCACAGACCCGTTGAAATCTGTGCGTTTTAACTTTTATATCGTTATTATGCTCATAGCTGACATCGCATCCTAAATAGTTGAAGTGACTCACTTGTTCTAACGGTTGTTCATTTATATATATTTTTGTTCTGGTTGCTTCCTTTCCTAGAAATGCCATTTTTTTTGTTTTGTGAAGTGAGATATCAAGGTCATACTCTTGTCCTATCCTGAAGAGTTGGTGGCAAGCTCGTTGGAGGTCGTCTTCATTATCTTGTATAATTGCAAGATCGTCAGCATATAACAGACATTTAAGGAACTGCTCTCTGGTAATTTGTATACCTTTCGGGCCAACGTTTTTCCATCTTCGTAGGGCATCGTCAATGTAAATATTAAAAAGTGTGGGCGAAATACTACACCCTTGTCTCACTCCTTTGTTTGTTATAAAAGGTTCGCTACAGCGGCTTTGAAGACCAATTGCTACCTGGGTATTATTGTATAAAGACTTTATACAGTCGATTAGATGTTTAGGGTATCCACGGTGTTCCGTGAATATTATCTGAATTTATTGAGAATAAAAAACACGGTTAATATTTTCTAGGATTTTATTTTAAATATGCTCAAAGTAATTCCCTCCAACAATGATACACTTGACCATTCTTTCTTTCCATTGCTTAAAAGCTCCCAACCAATCTTCTTTCGGAACACCTTCAAATAAATAAGTATGAACTGCGGTATCAATCTCTTCTTCAGACGAAAACCTTCTGCCCCGCAAATTTTTTTTAAGCCCAGAAAATAGCCAAAAGTCGCACATTGCTAAATCAGGTGAGTACGGCGGATGTTCTATGACTTTTATATTTTTTTCAGCCAAAAACTGGCGAGTTATAGCTGCCGAATGGGATGATGCATTATCATGGTGGAGCATAATTCCCTTGGCTGGAACTCTACTGAACACATCAGGTAAACATTTTTCAGTGTACCATTTAGCTGTAACTGTCTTTTGTCCATCTAGCTTAATGGCATTTACTAGGCCCGTACTTCTGAAGAATACCGCATACATAACTTTTTTCATAGCTCGCTGTTTCTTGATCATTGTTGGAGTTTCCTCATCTTCGTGAATCCATACACGACTCTCTTGACGAGTAGGTATGTCGAAAAAGGAAATATAAGTTTCGTCACCTGTCACGATTTTGGAATAAATTTGGTGTCCGCCATTATTTAACAAATTTAGAGTTTCATGGCAAATTCTTACACGCTCTGCTTTTTGGAAATCAGAAAGGTGATGCGGCAAAAAACGACGGACCACTTTTTTTAAATGCAGGTGATCGTGTATGATTGTTTTAACAGCTGAGAATCCAATCTTGAGTTGATGCTCTATTACCCCATAAGTGGATTTATTGTCCTCTTTAATTATTTTTTTAACAGCAGCAATGTTTTTGTCTGTAACAGCGGTAGAAGGACGTCCTGCTCCTTTTTGATGCTGAACGGAATTCCTTTCGCGTTCAAATTCCTTATACCATCGGTAAATTGTAGCCAAGGAAGGTGCTTGTTCACTAAAAGTTGAATCTAAACTCTCTTTGCACTCGTAAGCGCTTAAATCATTTTTAAAATCATAATAAATCATGATTCGAAAAAGCTCTCTTGTTAATTCCATGTTTTCACTTGCAATGTCACTTTAAAAAATTAGTAACTTGAGTTATAACGAACGTATTTTCAACTTCTAAACTTCAAATGACAGATAAAGAGTTTCTCTAAATAATACCGTATGTTTTATTTTTAACAACTTAGGCCCGCTTTTACAATAGTCGGTTAAATCTCAGTTACTTTACACTGGTGATAAATCTAACATGATGTCCAATGAGAAGACGTCAAACCTCAAATTAAACACCAGTGTAAACTAACTGAGCCTTAACCGACTATTGTAAAAGCGGGCCTTACTAGATCTATTTTATTCTCAATAAATTCAGCTTGACCCTCGTAGTATGCAACCTGTGTTGCACCTAAAAAGGAAAACAAACTGTTATATACCTGACCATGAATGCTTCACAACAAATGCGTCTATGACCTATCTAGTAAATACATGATCGAAGAATAAAACCACAAAGCGTTGACATAACCTATATATATGAGTCGCTTATTTCCAAAACCGGCTAAATCCATATTAACATTTTTTTCAGGAGATCAGAAAAACTGCCATATAAAAAGTATACACCAGTTTAAAATTTAATTTCATTTTGGTATCATAACTTTGTTTTTTAGAACGGAAATGGGGGCATAATATGGATTTTATAGCCCGAGGGCCTATGAAGTTGCTAAGCAATGACAATTTGTTTCTGTATGTAGCAAGGATTTAGTCGGTTTTGAAACTCATTTGATGAATGAGTTAATCGGTTCTGGAAGTAAATAAAATGTTTGGTTTATAATTTGGAGGCTTTTAATTCATTTTAGACCTGAAATTTTTTTGCAGTCGTAAGGTATTGATATGCTACACAAGATGGCATCAATAACTCATTTAGTGAAAAATATGGATTTAGCCGGTTATACATATATAAAAGAGAAGATCTGCGTGCGTGCGTGTTTGCGTGTTCGCTATACGTTCCTAGACCCTTGGACCAATCTCGACCAAATTTTGCACAGTTATTTTGTAGGTCCAGGCGCAACTATTCGTGCATAAATGGAGAATAAATTCCCGCGGGGAGCAAAGTTATTCGCTTTTTTCGATAAATCAAATCACAAGTCTTGCAAACAAAAAATTTAATTTGTCAAAAATTGAAATATTCTGACGTACTGTCGGTGATTCAAAATGCTGTCAACAGATGGCGGGATGATAAGCGTTTTTCGATATTTTTCCTAAAAATCAAATTGCAAGTCTTCCAAACAAAAAATTTTTGTCATATATATATTTCGGGCTACTTAGTACATTAAACTTGCATTACTATACATTGAATACTGCACTATACAATTAAAATTGTTTACCCGATCCCCAATCTCCACCTCTCTCTATCGGTTGCATCTTGTTCCTCCAAGTTCCTCACTGCCATAGCTTTCTTTATCCCATCGTTCCACGATCTTCTCGGTCTTCCACGCTTTCTTCTTCCTGGGGGTACCCACTTAAGTAACCTCTTTGGCCATCTGTTGTCCTCCATCCTTAGTAGATGTCCAAACCACCGCAGACCACGTTTTTCAATTCTCTGGGTTACTTCTTCATTTGCGTTCATTATCGTTCTTATATGGTCATTTCTTATGTGTTGTAAGCGAGATACCCCGGCACTTATACGCAGGTAGTCCATTTCGACCGCCTTTAGTCGTCTTTGCATGTACGCATTTGGACACCAAACCTCACAACCATAACACAGAACCGACTCAACCATAACCATTCCGACCCTTTTTTTTTTGTTGAAATATTTTTGTCCCACCATAATAATTTCAGCATTCTTATGATTTTTTTGGTTTGTTGAATACGAGTTCGAATTTCCTCAGTCCCCAGACCCTCCCCATTAACAGTAGCCCCCAGATACTTCAACCGTTCCACCTGCTCAACCTGCACCCCATCATCGATTAGGATCTCAAACTTAGCGTCGGTTTTAACTGCGAGGTATTCTGTTTTTTTAAGACTAACTTGGAGTCCCCATTTTTTATACTCGGTGTATAGCCTCTTTATCATGAACTCGAGATCGAATGAGTTCTGTGCTACCACCACCTGATCGTCAGCAAAACTCAATGTAAATAGATGTTCATCATTGATTGGAATACCCATCCCCTAGCAGTTTCTTTTCCAGTTCTGTAGGGCACCTTCAATGTACAGGTTGAACAATAATGGGGATAGGCTACACCCCTGTCTGAGGCCCTTATTAATTTTTATTTGGTTAGATAGTACTTGGACAATTTTCACGTTTGAAGTGTTCTCATTGTATAATTCTCTTATGAGCTTAATTAATGCTGGGCTTATGTTCATGTTGTGCAGAACCTGCCAAAGTTTACATCTGGGTACCGGGTCCTAGGCTTTTTCTAAGTCTATAAAGGCCAGGTGGACTTCTTGGCCCATCGAAATTCTTTATTCCATCACTTGTTGGAGGGTAAAAAGGTTATCCACACATGATCTTCCAGGGTTAAAGCCACTTTGATCTTCTCCAATTTTTCCTTTTACTTCTTCTCTTAACCTGCACTGTAAGATTTTGCTAAATATTCTACTCAAGGTACTAGTGATACTCAACCCCCGATAGTTTCTCGGGTCTCTCTTGTCGCCTTTTTAAAAATTGAGACGATGTAAGACGTTTTACATTCCGTCGGTACTTTATAGCTTTTCCAGCAGTTCTCCATGAATTGTGCAATTCTCTCCCATAACCCTATTCTTCCATTCTTAATTAGCTCAATATGTACTCCACCCGGCCCTGCAGATCTGCCATTTTTCATTGCCATTATATTTAATTTAACCTCATCTGCGGTTATTTTGTCGGTATGTTTTTCTGTGGGGTGGTCATTCTCTCCTCTTGAAGGTTGTGAATTCTCCGAAAATTGCGATCTGCTCTCTATCAAAAGTTCTTTATAATGCTTTTCCCATTTTTCCATGTCAATACCTACGCTAACAGTATTCATATTATTTACTTTCAATCTCTTTATACACCCCCATACCTCCGTCGATCTCGAACCCCCTATTAGGCTATCTATTTGAAGACATCTTTGTTGCCAATAATTGTTTTTTCTTTTTTAATTTCTCTTCTAAGTTCACTGTTCTTTGTTCTGTATGCTTCTCTGTTTTGTATTGTTTTGCAGCCTAACCATTTATTGTATAAATTTGCTTTTTCTTGAATTAATGTTTCTACATCTTCCGTGAGCCAAGGTGGTTTCTTCCTCTATCTGGTAGATAGAGGAAGAATCGCATACTCCCAGAGCTTGTGTTGCCGCTTCTTGTAATGCACTTTTTATGTTTGAGTACTCTATTTCGATGTTATTACTTTTGCTTCTCTTTTTCAGTTCTTCTCGCAATCTATTTTGATATAGATTTTTAACACTATCTTGATATAGTAAGTGTAATTTAAATTTTTTGTAAGTAATAGTTCCCATAACTTAATAGTTTTATTTCAAAAAGGTACACTGGAATAAATTGAGGTTAGAATAAGGTCATCTTAACAATACATACCACTATCAGAAAGTCACAACCGTTTGGGTTCGAACAAGGGCGTCTCTTACAAGTTACAACTCCGAAATTTGGCGGGAATGATAGTTTGAATTAGGAATGTTGGCGGAAAATTTAAAATAAGGTAAACGATAAAAGATGAATAATTAGAAATCTAAGGGAACATGGACTAATTATTTATAAATAGTGTAATGGTTTTTGAATTAATTCAAAAATACTTTTAACGCGTTTTTCCTAATTAAATTATGAATTTTTGAATTTACTCAAATACTGTAAAAAGAATCAAAAAGCATTGTTATATTTAAAATTGATTATTGTATCTTCCTACAACTTTATAATTATTAATCCTTTAATTGTTTGCCTTATTTTGAGTTTTTATAAGTTTTTTTTAATTTCGCGCAAATACTTGGAAATGCGACTAATTTTGCTGAAATCCCTTAGCTATTTGTTATTGAAAGACAGTTTTCGACATCAGGTTCTGCCCAGAACAGGAAAACGTTTGAGCCACAATTGATATTAGCAAAATTAAACTAGATATAATTCGGGGTAAAAACTAAACCACGAAATAATGTTCTCTCACTGCTATAATTTTTGAGATACAGTCCTTTTTCGATTTTTACTTCCTTGTTCACCTTGGGCTTGTTCGAACTTTCCGGTTTTTTTATTATTTGCCGGTCATGACCTTCTTGACCAGCGTTGGTATGGTTTGCCAGCCGTACTCGTCCTGAAGCATGATGGCAGACAGGTTGTCGGGTGTGAGATTTTCCCCAATTACGAGGGAGGCGGTCACGCGTTCTCGCTCCCATCTCCAGCAGTGAATGATAGTGTGCTCCGCGTCATCATCCGCTTTGCAGTAAAAACAGGTGGGGGTGGTCTTCTGTATATATTTTGCTATCTGTCTATTTAGATAGACGTTGAAGCAGCCGTGGCCAGTGACTGCTTGCGTGAGATGGAAATCCATCTCACCATGTGATCTGAAGACCCATTTTCGGATGTTGGGCGCCGTTGCGGGATGACTGCCATCTCTCGTGCACCCCACGTCCGCTTGGCCCTCACCTCGTTACATTAAGGTACGAATTAAGGCTCTCCTAAACGTGAAATTATTTTGCGGAATCTGAATTGTCAATGTTATTGAAGAGGTATAAAGCTCCTATACGATTAAACCGGATTAAATATTACATATAACATAACATTGACAAATATTCACTCTAAATTCTATAGGTCCATGTGCTTATGAGACATAATTTTTTCTCGAATTTCGATAAACCTAAGATAAACAAAATGGTGCAATTATTTTACTGCATTTTGCTTGTAAGGAGCTATCATTGGGTAAAAAAATGGGGGCAAGCTGGAATAAATTTTATTTGCACCTTCTAGCGGCCCCGAAGAAACCATACGAAGAATGATATTTTTACTAATATTCGTGAATATCTCGGTTTCAGTGTAATTTACAGCAAAATGTTAAGTTATTGAAAATAAAGCACAGTAGATTGTCTATAGAAAAGGACTTTAAAGTTTTTCTTTAGAAAGTAGACTTTCTAAGTGGCCAATTTGATTTCGAGTCTTGCTCGAAGAAATGCTGTCGTGAAAACGATATTGTTCTTAATAGTAGTACCTTCTTTCCTGTTATTGAGTGCAAACCTATTGGAAATACATATTATGATATTATAATTTTGAGAAAGTACTAACAATAGGCAGACCCGTTGTATGTGATGGGTCGGAATGTCTTGATCCCTCTATGTGTCGCGGCCTGCTCTTCTGTTCATAGTCACTCGTTACCTCTCTTTTGCAGGTACAATGAGGATGATCCTGGTTGATATAAATATTAATCGGTTGAAATGGTTTAAAAACTTGCATTATACATATTTTTAGACATGCGGCATATCCATTAATGGCATTAACGAATAAAGGATTTTAAAGATATATATACTACGAGTTTTGATGGCTGTAACTCCATAACCGCGCGATTAACAAGAAAAAATTATTTGATCTTTTCTTTAGAAAATTTAGTGTAATTTATTTTCAATAACTAGGTCGGGTGCAATAAGTAGCCCTGGCCAAAAAAAATTTTCGTGTGCTACACACTAAAGAACATGGTTATATTAGTCTATAGAAAAATTATTTTTCGAGAAATCCTTAAAAACAACCCCAATTTCGAATTTTTAGAGTACGTAAATTGAATTGAAGTATGAAAATTGAAAACCGGCGAATAGGCCACGCCCCCATGCATTTTCACGAATATTGGGGTAATTTCCGAACTTTTTGGATATGTTTCGGTCCGAATGTGCCTCTGACGCCGTCGCGGAGGTGAACATAAAAATAAATCCGAAAAAAGTGCGAAAATCGGAAACATTCATACCAGGGGCTACAAGTCGCGTAGCGTCAGGTCGCATACTGGCACAGGAGTCCCCTGTCGGAACGAGTGAAATTTTTTCGCTCGGATTTGATTTTTTCTTTGAAATTCGGATAGGTGGGGGTGTGATTAGTAGCTTTAGTAAAAAATATTAGCAAAAAAATCGTAAATTACCCGTGTATTAACGAAAAAGTGAAAAAATTAAATTTTTTTTTCGATTTTTGAGGTGTGTATTAAATGTTTGGTGTGGATTCGAGACTCGTCCGGCTGTGGACATCGAAAAACCAATGCCTGCGCTCCTCCGGAGCTCCGGCCGGTTTTTCATCGCCTGGTCGCTACGCGGCAAAAGCTAAACATACTTGAAGGCGCCATGCATCAAGAAAACCGGGATAAAAAAATCGGAATCATAGAAAACCTGCATTTAGCATTTAAAAGTATAGTTGTGGTATGGGGCAGTAAACTTTTACGTTTCACCCCCAAAATATCGAATAAAACAAAAAATAATGACAAAATAGTAACCTTTCGTGCATGTTACTTTTACGAGAGGTGTCGTGCATCTGCCGGAGCGAAAATTTCTGAGTGTTAGGGTAATATCTTTCTGCACGGACTGTCAACAAAATGGGTGAGATTCCACAAATCGCACTCCCGCGCCTCACTGAATAGTGTGAAATTAGCTAAGTTCAAATTTGATTTATTCAAAAGTTTGGGCCCCTTTCTTGCAAAATATTTTTACAATTTACTATATAAACCATATTCTAACCCATAGTCAATAGGAAATTTTGATTTGAGTGGGGCTACTTATTGCACCCTAACCCAATAACTATATATTTTGCTCTAAAGTGCACTCAAACCGAGATATTCACGAATATCCGTAAAAATGTCATTCCTCGCGTGGTTTTTCTTCTGGAGTGGTTAAATCCTGTGTCGTTAAGGGGTGCAAATTTAGAATATGATTTTAAGGGTACTAATAAAGAGAATAAAATTTATACCAGCTTGCTAGCGTTTTATTTACGCAATAGTCCTTTTTGAATGCGTTGTTGACTGGCCTACTGGGGGTGGGAAGAGGTGCGAATCTAAGTCAGAAGTTGGTCTGCAATATCTACGTTTAAAAAAACTAATAATTTTTTGAAGGGCTGTACAATATGTACAGGTCTGCTTTGGGGAAAATAGAAAATTACGGATATATTCATTTGGTATAGGTTAAATTTAAACCAAGTGTGAGAAACACCAAAAAGGATCATGAAAGAACGTTGGTTGATGATCCCTATATCTTTTTTATTTTCGACAATTTACACAGTTTACGGTTTTGATTTCTTGTACACGTTGCGTGTTGAAAATGTATAAAAAATTCTACTCTGATATTCCATGATACCCGTGAATTTAGGCACCAGAAGTTAACACGATAACCGCTTGGTCATTTCTTCCCCAAAAAAAGGGTTGCTTCAAAATAAAAAGCTAACATCCAATTTTTATAGCAAAGTGCCCAGGGAGTACTTCCAAGTATTCCAGCTCTTCGAAAAATTGTTATAAGAAAAATAAATGAAATAAATGCGGCGCCTTCAAAACCGGTAAATTTAGAAAATTTTATTATCCCAGAATGCTACCAAATTTACGAACGTCAGCCCGATGTAGTTGAAAATATTTTATTGACTGACAGCGGACCTAACTCTCACCGAACTATTATTTTTGGCAGAAAACAAAACGTAAATAATGTTCGTCTTAGGGTTTCCAAACAATGGTACGGTGATGGGACATTTAAACCAACGCCATCATTATTTGCACAAATATATACGCTACTAGCCGAGGCACATGGTGGAGTGTATCCTATTTTTTACGCTCTCTTGTCAAATAAATTACAAACCACCTACACAAGAATGTTTTGAATGATACAAGATGTAGAACCAGGCGTCAAGATGTACCAAATGGGGGTTTGCGGCGAGTTGGCCCGCGGCGAGATGTGCTCGCGGCGAGTTGGCAGCGAGTTGTACTAGACCCTTCTTAAGGTATCTAAAAACGAGTTTTTGTTAAACTTTACTTATTTCTAAAATTTGGTTATTCGGCACACAAAAATCCAAATTTTACTGATCAAAATATTTGGAAAAAAATTATTTCGGTTTTGCATTCAATTTAATATTAAAAACAATTTCGCACAGAAAGTACGGACGTTGCTTATACCTATATATTTTTAACAAAAAGTGGGAGGGTTGAATTAGTACATCGGTAATTTCTAAATCCATTACACTTCGGTGCTTATATGTATGTACTTGACGGTTAATTGAAACAGTTGATTTTTTAAAAAGAGCTAAAATGCCGTTAATTCCATTTTACGATACTTTGAGTAAGTAGATCTAATTATTATGTTGATTTTTAATAATAACATGCAATGATTTTTACTTTTAGGCAGTCTTCGAAATTGTGGAAGTAACTCAATTAATGGCATCAAATTAAATGATTTCGAGCGGTTTCAAGTTTTTTCATATGCCGCTTTTTCTTTTATAAATATTGTCACCGTGATTTTTACTTGCATGTTCATGTTAATAATCCGGTAAGTTTCGAAAAAAACATTTTTTTCTCTAACTGCATTTTATTTTTAGATATACCGATACTGTGCCTATGCGTATGATAAATATGACTAACCATTGCGATGCTGAGGAATATAACGTGACACTGATTGATCCACCAAGTACATTTTTCATGTACTTTTCGATTATATTGCTTTTCTCAATTGCTTTTATTACAACCCTATGCAAAAATTTAGTTTTGACACCAATCAAAGCCAATGCTGGGAAGAGAATTGCAGGAGAATTGTGTAAGTTTCATACTTTTTTTTTGATTTTCTTAATTATTTTTCCTTGTAGTCATTAATTTTACAAGTCATTAACACGTAAATGAAGGTGACTAACAATAAGTTTTAATCAGTTGCTTTGAATAACATTTTAGCTATGTTAGTTTATTATTGTTTTACTCATTGATTATCAACATTTCTGATAAAATGAAAAGCTTGACGTAGATACATAATTCAATTACGATAGCGAAATACGTTTTCATTAAAAGTTATTAACTTTTTGTAGTATTCAAATATGCATTCTACTATTACAATACCAAGAAAGTTATATTATCAACTTGGAAATTTGTGATTTTTGTTACAGTAAGCATTGCAGTTCATTTTTTTCTGTTCTGCATCATGATGGAATTAATAAAGCTGATCACTGGAATACCTTCTCCTTATTTCTTCAGCAATCAAGAGCTTAAACATTATTACTGTTCCGATGAATTCACCATGATCATACAACCGTACGAAACCATTAAGGATATGGATAAATATTTACGAAGATCTTTTCCGTCATACCGAGCAGCTATTTTAAGTTTCTGCACAACATTTTTGTACTTATACGTTGAACATTTTGATATTGCTAATGGACTTCATACTACTCAACAAGTGATCTTGCTTTTCTTTGGTGGAATATCAATGCACCTTTTGTTAAACCACATTGAGCGTGGTGAAAACCATGTGAATGATGTGGTAGCTGGAATAATTATTGGATTCTTTTATGGGATGCTAACTGTAAGATAACTTTCATAATTTTTAACCATTTTATATTTTTCCTATTTTTTTCGCAGATTCGCAACTTATTCGGTTCTGTGCTTTACCAGCGCACGCACAAATGGATCATTGAAGAACAGAAGTATCTTGATAAAGCAACGGAAAATGATAGCCAATCTTCTGAATTAATTACCTTAAACAACGGCCGGACTGTATCCGGTTCGAGCAACAATCGATCTCGCAGTAACGCCGAATCAGTAAATTTAAACGAAATCGTGGTAACCCCTACTTTGCATACTCCAGGGGAAAGTGGGCACTTAAGGTCTTCCTCAGAACCTTACGACGCTTCAACTTCTGCCGTTTAAAACTGTAGATTGTCTTCCTTTTTTTTATCATTCTAGTTCAAACTTAATGCATTTTTCTGACATTGTAATTTTATATATAACTTCAACTTTCACAAAATTGTAGAAAGGCAAGTTGCATAATAAAAAATTTTGAATTCTATTGAACATTTTGTTAATCTGGTGTCAATACCTTCCATATCATGCAGTACGAAGGTCTATGACCTGCATGGTAAACACTTCACGTGAGTTCAATGAGATTGTGAATATAGGCAACACAGATAGCACATAAGTAGCACTAAAAAATTAAATGGGCGACAAGGAAGAAATAATACAAGAGCAACGAAAAAATAAAACACACCAGAGAGCAGGCAGGGTAGGTAATTTAGACATATACATTAAAATAATGCGCTCTTGGGAAGAGGTTGTCGTTTGGATTCTCAGAGAGCCAAGAATAGACGTTAATATACGTCTACTGGCAACTACAAAGAGGCGCATACTCTGATTTTTTGGGCAAGTCATCAGGCGCGACGGAATCAAGAAGAATTAGAGCTAAGAGAATATTTAGATAATAATAATTTATTGTAGGCCAGGCAAGGAGTACTTTTAGTTTGCGAAAAATTCGGACAAACAGAAATGTGGCAGACGTGTTGTGTAATTGAGCTCCGAATGAATGTGGTTGTGCGGGTGCAATATTCGAAATGAAATAATTAATAAACTCAAATTAATTTTATAGAAACAATTTATTTATTGATCCCAAAGAAAAAATAATATATAGGTGTGCAAATGGTTGAGCGGGTAGCGTTTCTGTTCAGTTCTGTTAGCTTCTCATGCCAAAATTTAGGGGTTCAACTCCCGTAAGGTGTTCTCTATTGAAGGATTTTTCGCCCATCAAATATCTATTTGCTGGCCTCAGGTAACATTATATATGGCTAAAAGCTTCCCTGTTCGGAGTGGACGGTATAAAAATCGTCTACTCCCGTGGTAGGTTAATCTGCACTCCAGGGCGGCCTTTAGGCCGCACAACCGTTCTAGATGGGTAGCTGTTGTCGGACTGGAGGCACATCTCCAGCTGAGAGAGCTCAGAACCACCTACCGTGTAGTAAATAAGGCAACGGTAGAAGCAGAACCAACGAAAATCGACGCACTCCTTAAGAGTAGGCTACGACGAGTCGGTACGGTCAGTGATTGCAAAATACACGAGAAACAGTTTTTTCTTAGCTTCTGTAAAAAATGCTAGCACAGGGGCCACACGCCAACAGGTTGTGGTGGCGAATACGAGACCCATGTCGATGGTCACCAAATCGCAGAGTGTACAGCGGTAGCAGGATGCACCATATGTGGGAAGAGACACAGGACAACAGCGTGCCCCACCCACTGGAACTCCACAAAGAGGGACAAGAAATCGAATGCTATACGTGCAAAACACCGGGCCATCGAGCAAAGTGGTGTCCAAAGAGATAAGAGTCTCCCCGAAGAAATTCGGGCCCGACAGAGCACCCAGCGTCGCTCAGCGTTATGAGGTGCTGCAAATAAATCTTCACAGGGCGGCAAAGGCTCAGGACCTGATCGTACAAACACTGCTCAAAAGGAAAATAGATGTGACAATAAATAGCGAACCATATCGCCTGCAGCAAAGTAATTGGTGGAGAAACGAAACGGGCCAGGCCGACATATGGATGTCAAGCCTTACCGCGGTTGAAGACAGTGATGGAGGAGAAGGATTTGTATGGGTGAAAGAAGATGGCATGTACTACTACAGCATTTACTTCTCTCCAAATGAAAGCGACAAAGATTATGATAAAAAAATTATCAGAAAACCAATGCGAAGTATGCAGAGACAAAGAGGTGAAGTTGTCGTGGCGGGTAACTTTAACGCCAAAGACTGTCAGTGGGGGGCTACAAGAAAAGATGGTAGAGGTCGCATACTTTCGGAGACCATTGTGTTCACGGGGCTATACGTATGCAACAGAGGCAGCGTGACGACATTTGTTAGGAAAGCCACCGAAAACAGAGCCGCCTCGGAGTCCGTGATAGACGTCACACTGGCCACGCCGGGTACTCCCCAATAAACATTTTAGCCTGCGAATAGCCTGTAAAGTACCTGACAGGCTATTTACAGGCTATTCGCAGGCTAAAATGTTTATTGGGTCATATAGTAGAGTGGTAGACTGCAGGGTTCTAGAAGACCTAGAGAGCCTCAGCGACCACAGGTATATTTAATACGCAGTGGCACACTACCAAACACCAACGGCGAGGATAAGAAAAGAATGGGTCGTGAAGAAGATCAATCACAAAAAGCTCTTGGAAAAGCTAAGTGAGGTCATCCCACCCAAGAGCTCCATTGAGCTCGCTGAGATGCTCGAAAAGATATGTGACGATTGTATGTCCAGAAAAAACCCTACAGCAAAAGTCAAGATGTACCGGTGGAATGAAGAAGAGGCCAGGTGCATAAGAAGATGTGTGGAGGAGTCACGAGTGCTGGAAAGGGCCTACAGAATAGGACAGTTTCCGATCAACTGCGAGCTGAGAAATGCCAGAACAGAGCATCGCCTGGCGATAGAGAAGAGCAAACGAAAGTGCTGGCTGGAGGTCCTTCGAGAGGTTGATACAGACGTGAGGGGGCTGGGGTATAGGCTGGTCACTAAACGACCAGAAAATAGCGAAATTCCGGGGTTAACACCAATGTGAATTTAAAAAATCATCAGTTCACTTTTCCCGATCCACCCAAGAGCACCCTACAGCAGAACCTCCGTACCCCAGGAGAACGTCGAGTTGTTCCAAATGGAGGAAATCGCAACAGCGGCGGAGAGCATGTCAGCGGGGAAGTTGCCCGGTTCCGATGGAGTTCCGATAGGGCTAATCAAAATAATAATAGACGAACGCCCAGAGATGGTTCTGGACGTCATTAACGACTGCCTGAGAAACGAATCGTCGAGCAATAATATGGTCTCATCAGCAAAAATCAAATAAGATGGAAAGAAACGTAGAAAAATGTTAACGATACCGTCCCAAACCAATGAGCAAAAAACAAAAGGAAATACAAACGAAAAATCGAAACAAACCAGAGGAAATGCATCAGAGGAAGAATCGAGTGAAATCAAAAATATGGAAACAAACAATCCTGAGACAGACAAAGAAGAATGGCCCCACGAGTGGCCCAAAGTATGGTCCACACTAGAAGATGAAGAAAGCAATAGCTCGGACAACGAAAAGCAAGAAAAAATACGAAAGGAAGCAAAAAGGAAACCAAAAAAAACCAAAGGAAGCGGGCCAGATTGTCGAAGCAAGAAATAGAAAAACATGAAAAACAAGAGACAGAAACGCTAAGTGAAAACAGTAACGAAACAAAAGGAAAGGATTATGAAACTGAAAAGACACAAAGTGAAAGCAATTTGGAAATATCCACAAAGCTGACTGAAACATTGTCCATAGTCCAACAAGCGATACAAGAAAATAAAGAAATACATGGAACAGAAGAAACAGAAACACCAAGTGAAAGCGATTTGGAAACAACAGAATGGGTGAAAGAAATACTTTCCAACGTATCGAACGCCGCGCATAAAATAATGGAATTCATCATCTTAAGCAAAGAAGAACTCGATGACAGGGAGAATGCACAAGAAAACTTACAAAATATAAAGCAAAGCACCTGGAAACTTGTACTATTCATACTGACGGGCAATAACAACAAACGAGGGACGGGTGAGCCTTCAGCCACCCCTCCCCCATCCAAAGTAAATACAGTAGATACCCTGATAAAGTAAATACCCTGCCACTCCCAACCCCCCGAACCTCCTCAAGGTCCGGGAACTCAGAGAAACAGATTCTTCCCCTCAGGAAGAACCCACAAAGCAAAACCCACCTAGGGAAAATTTGGCAGATCCCAACCCCCCGAACCTCCTCAAGGTCCGGGAACTCAGAGAAACAGATTCTTCCCCTCAGGAAGAACCCACAAAGCAAAACCCACCTAGGGAAAATTTGGCAGATTCCAACCCCCCGAACCTCCTCAAGGTCCGGGAACTCAGAGAAACAGATTCTTCCCCTCAGGAAGAACCCAGAAAGCAAAACCCACCTAGGGAAAATTTGGCAGATTCCAACCCCCCGAACCTCCTCAAGGTCCGGGAACCCAAGGACACGGATTCTTCCCCTAAGGAAGAATCCACGAAGCACAACCCACCCAGGAACTACCTGGCAGCAATGAAGAGGGCTGCCATCAGCAACCCCCGGAGCACACATAAGAAATATAAAGTAATTGTCTGCCCTGGAGAGGGTAGCTCTTCCCAGTCAGCAGAAAACACAAAGACCGCCCTGACTAGCATCAGAGCGGAAGATCTTGGCATAAAAGCGGATAGGCTCTATCTGACTAAAAACAAAAGTGTTGTGGTGGAATCCTCCCACCCTTCGGTCAAGAAACTAGTAGGCAGCACTCTACTAGCGGAGAACCAATTGATGGCCCGGGAGCCTTCAGCTACTTGGCCATCAATTGCTATCCAAATGGTGGACAAATCCGTCTCTAAGGAACAAATTACAATGGAAATAGAAAGGAGCTTTCCCGAGGTGGTCAAAATGGCCGGGATTTCGTGGCTCCAAAGAGCCAATCCCGTACATACCAGAGGAAGAACTCACAACAAATGGATCCTGGAGGTTCACCCCCTGGTCCATGAAGCAACAATAAAGGAGGGTAAATTCAGAGTGGCTTGGAAAAGCTACCGGGTGCGGAATCACATCGGAATTGTCCGATGTTTTAAATGCCAACGTTTTGGCCACACAGCCAAATTCTGCAAAGGGAATGAAACATGCGCCTTTTGCACCTCAACAGAACACGCTTCACGTGACTGTGTAGTGCAAAAGGAACTTGCTAAGCATGTATGCGTCAACTGTGTCAGAGCAAAGCACAGTGACAACAAGCACTCCACAGGATCAATCTTGTGTAAAGTGTATAAGGCCCGTCTTGTGGCCCTTGCACAATCCGTAGCAACCTCTATTAACAACGTAAGAAATAACCGTGAGAAAAAAAGTGACGAAGAACGGATGGTTTAAAAAACCGTGAAATATCAAAACTATGGGATAATCAAATAATCAAGCGTGGAAAAAATGGAAAACCATAAAGATAAGAAACCAAAACCTACCCGACCACAAGGAAGAAAAACCAAGGACTTATAAACGAAAAAGCGAAATAAAAACACCTAGGAAAGGTTAAAAGTGGACACAATCCCTGAAATACCTATGGTTTTAAATCCATATTAAAAAAATTACCAAAAAAATAATATTGGCCACCCTGTATACAAGTCTAGAAATTGATAAAAAATTGTTGAAAAAATGAACTCCCCGCCAATTTGCGGGGTCTATTTTTGATGAGGTTGGCAACAACCTCAAAATGTTTTTTATTGTTATAAATAAATTAACTTCAATTGCCTGAGAAACGGCGACTTCCCGGGCAGATGGATAATCTTGCGTCGTATAGGCCCAATGTCGGCAAATTACTCGAACGAATGCTGATAAAAAGGTTGAATAAAGAATTGGAGAAGACCGGCGGAGTTGCCGAAGAACAGTTTGGCTTCAGGGGGGCTGGTTCACAGTGGACGCTCTCAGTGCGCAAAGTATTTTCCTCTCCCCCAGCGCGTAAAAAAAGTTGGGAAGCTATATTACAAAAAATTCTTTTTTATATTCAGAATTAAAAATTTTTATATGAATTATATTTTCATTTGCTTTGCTCATTTTCCCAAAAGATCGTTTTGGTAACAAAAACTAAACCAATAAGAGATGCGTTATGAACAAAAATTCAATTCTTGACTACCTAGGTTGTATAACCTAAAGACTGCCTGAGAGACCCTCAAGTGACAAAGTCGCGACAAATTTTGACGAGTTGGATCCACGTTAAATTGTAGATCCTCTCTGTAAATGTCGTTATACATTTTTAACATGCAACGAGTGCAGGCAAGGAATCGAATAATGTCGCAAAACGTTAAAAATTAAACATTTAATAATTATACTTGCTTATTTTAGTTGCTAAATAAAGTTATTGAAAATTACAGAGTTTCAGTAATAAATATTGCGTTCTTGTAAATAATAAGACCGAAGCCATCTACGAATTTCATGTCTGTGAAAGTTTCTAGCTTCTATAACAGAAGTTGGATCTTGAGGATTGCTGCTCCTCAAATCTAAATGGTGAGCACCATCAGGAATAATAATTGCTAAAACGGTCCTTGATATATTGTATAAAACTCCACCACCAGACCATGGATCTAATAATCCATTACTAAAAACAATATTTGATGCGGCATGTATATTTTTTCCGCCATATTCTAAAACGGGTAAATCTTCGCGAGAACTACTTATTTTCCAAGCTTTGTGACATTCTTCTGAATACTTGGTAAAATTCCAAATTTGATTTTCAAACATAGTACTTTCAGTTGAACACATTGGCATGATCATTTCCGTACATGCCTGAAACAGTAAAAAAACAATAACATAAATTTTAATTTATCATGAAAATATACCTGAAAACCCCATCCTAGTTCTCCAACTGATTGGCTTGTTGAATCCAATGCAATGCATTTAACAGTGCCAGTGTAATTTGCATAAACATTTAAGGCTTCTCCTAGTTGTTCCAAAAATTGATCAGGTGTAGAAGGAATATCATGTAATTTATAACAAAAAGCTGCTACTGGATAAGCCGGGAGTGGGGCTAAAAAGTCAGCCGGATATGGATAATTCGTCATTGCTAAATTGCTGTAAACTTCTGACAACCAGCTTATAAGATTTTCGACATTGTCTTGATTTTCTACTGGTTTGCATAATTTCCACTTATTTGCCAACCATTTTTTACCATCACTTGTTGCTAGTTTATTTCTATAAGAATCGTTTCCCATGAAAGTTAATCTTCCACTTTTATAATAATTAGCTTACCTTATTATTGGCCAAGATTTTTTTATAGTCGTCGCACAACCTTCTTGCGTGACAGCGTAAATTGATGTAAGTATTTTGTTGTAAATGTTGCAAGGCACTAAACCCTTAAACTGCCAAATTGGTGCAGAAGCCGCAATGGCTCCTATTACACTGGCGGGGTACTTCATACGCAGCCAAGCAGATAACATTCCACCATATGATCCTCCGAAAGCAACAACAGGATTTTTAGTGTAAGTTTCACTGTTCTGATTTTTATGTACCAAATAATCAATCAGAAACACATAATCAGCTAAAGCTTGAGTTGATGTTAAATACCCCAAATGTTCAGGATTACTGTAAGATTCGTTTCCAAAGGGCAAAGTTTTTCCATAATACCTGCCAAAAAATTATATGAAAAATTTGATTCTTGGTAAAATGTAATAGTTTAATAGAGGTTACCTGTGTTCTGCAAATACCAACAAAGCGTTAAATTCTGGTGCAATTTCCCACATAAATCCGGTATTTTGGGCAAACGTTTCGATATCTCCTTCATTCCCAGTATAAAAGAAAATTGGTCCATCGGTATTCCAATAAGAATCATTTATCAAGTATCGAAGTTGAAAAGATTGATTGTTTGTGAATCTGGAAGATATTAAATTATTAATGGTACTGTTAAAAATGGTTTTCTTACGAAAAATGATCCAATGGTACGGTTAACGTTTTTATTTCATATTTATATTTTTGAAAACTATCTTGTATTTGTAAAACAAAGAACAGACTTATTAAAATTATATGTTTCGGCAACGACTTCATTTTCACAAATGCTTCTTATCACTGACCTGTTGAACTCCGATTAGCGATTAAGAATTTATTGTTTACATAATTGTTTACGGTTCTAAGTTCAAGAATATAAAACAATAATAGCCCAGGCAAGAAACATTTTTAGTTTGACAATCTTAAATTTGTTACCATGTATAGAGTGTCTTAATGTACTCCCCAAAAGCCCCTTAAACTCCTATGCTGACGTCTCCGCCCAATTGGAGGTTTTAGCCCCCCTATAATACAATTGTTTATTTTCACTTTTACGAAAAATTATCGTCAGACTAAAATTAAAGCCCATAAGTTCTTTACGACATAATTATGTTTTTTCAAAATTTTTGTATATCATACTATTTCTGATAGAATTTACCAAAAGCACCACCTCGGTTTATCGAAACTCATTTAAAAAAAAAATTTCATTAAAGTATAAAATTATATACTCGTAGTATAATCCAAGTGGAACCGCTCACACCTGGACTTATCACCACAAAAGGAGGAGAATTGTTTTCAGCATTTGGTATTAACAACATTCAAACTTTATCAACTGGATAACCAACATATTGGCCTATCGACCTCAATAAAATACCAGATGTGATTGACTATTATGCAATGAAATGCATATTGTTATGTAATTGTTTATAGTACCCTTGTTTGGTTGTTCTTAGCAACATGTGCCAGCTGGGCATTTCCGCTTTATTTCATGAGATCGCTACTTATCTAAATAGAACTTGCTCTTACAGATGTATGCATCTTGTCCAAATAAAGCACCCTACGAATCTGCAAGCCACCAGTTGTGATCGTATGGTTCCACCTCTGTTAAGATTAACATATAAGGGGGCTGAAAGGCTCAATTCATTCAGTTGTTCTTTATGTCATCAGACTTGTAACTTCTCGCGTTTTTAATATTATTTTAATAAATAAATTTTTAAAAACAAAGTTTAATTTTATTTAAACATAAGTAGCCCTGCGAACAGGATATTCAAGCGTCTCTACCGAAGTGTCGTTGATTTATTAAAATCTTAATTGAATATCAAGAAACCTACAATTAATTGGTGCAAGATCTACTACGAAGAAGAAGATCCGCTACCTGGAAACTTCATCTACAACAGACGCACGGAAACTTCATCAACCACTCACGTGACATCATCAGGAATGCTGCTGATCACATTAGTATTGTAAGTAATCCATTTTCCATTTTCCAATTTTGTTACAAAATACATGTAAAAAAAATAAATAAATAAATAACTTTATGAACGAGATTCGCGATAGATCTCCATTAAGACGCGTTACAGATTCAAATAATTCTGACTTACGTAATATTAATTTTCGTAATTTAATTAACAGCACGATGGCTAATCCCACAGTAAGTGAAATAAATATTGCTAAAGAAATAGTTCCGAAATATGACGGCGGTAATCGAAATTTATCGTATTTTATTTTACAATGCGATAAATTTTGTGCGATGTTTAGAAATAATGCAGCAGGTCAGGAAAACTGTTTGGCAAAAGTTTTACTTTTTGAAATTTGCTGCTCTAGACTTGAAGGTGAAACAAGAGATGTTTTAGTAACTTCAAATTGTACGACCTTAAGTCAAGTGAAGAAGCCTTGCTAAACCGTTTTGGGGACCCGCGAAACGAAACCTTACTGAGTTAACCACCTGCTTTCAAGCCCAAAATGAAACTTACGAAAATTATTACGAAGATATAAAATTTAAATTGCAACAGCTATTAGAGCACATTGCAGTAAGGGAACAGAGCGAAGAAATTAAAAACTTTAAACGTACCATGTACGGTCAAAACGCATTAAATACTTTCAAAGCCGGTTTGTTGGAACCTTATCGAAATCATGTTGGCAGTCAAACGGTCGAATCCATCGAGGATTGTCTGTTGCTTTTAAGGAATTTCGATAATCATAGGCAACAAACGGAATTTTTAAATTTTATAAGAAATAAAACGCCCGCGAAGCAAAATTCTATACCGAATAGAAATTTTAATAAAGACGCGTCAAAAATTAACGCAAGTAACAATTACTCTAATAATAGAAATCAACCCTCTAATTTTAATCAAAACTTCAATAGGGGAAACTTTCAAGCTACAGGTCAAAATTCAAAATTCAATACAAATTTTAATAATACAAGACCGTATTTTAACTATAATAACCCCAAGAAATAATAATTTTAACTTCAATAATAATCAACAATATCAACGCGGTTCATCTCAAGTCATACCCGCGCAAAGTACACCAAACTATACCCAAATTTATAATAGAAAACCAGAAACAGAACCTACCCCAATGTCGATCTCAACAAGAAACACGTTCAATCGATCGAACAATTTCAAATCATTCAATCGTTCTAGCAATAATCATTTTAATAATAGAGTTCCTAGCAACTTTATTTCCGAAGAATTGTTTAATGTGGAAGAAATGGAATATCCACAATATGATAATAATCATCAAGTGGAATCGCCACAACAAAACTACGAAGCAAACTAGGAAGTTGAAGATTTTCCTGTAGATAGAGACCTCGGGACAAACGTTGACTTAAATTGCATTAGTAATGTACCCAAGCTACCATTCTTAGTTATCCCTAGTTTAAATTTAAAATTCTTAATTGACAGTGGAGCCTCAAACTCGATAATAAATCCAGGTGCAGCTCAAAAATACTTAGTAATCACGTGTTTTACAAACAGTTTACGGTTAAAGGTTTAAACAACGCAATAACCAACAACGAAAATATAACATATCCCATGCTTGAGGAATACGGAATAAACAATAACATAAAATTTCACGTAGTAAAATGGCACGACAGATTTGACGGTTTAATAGCGAGCGAAGACTTTATAAAAATTGGCGCGAAACTAAATTATAAGGATCAAACATTACAAATAGGAAATATTAAAATACCATTTTTCATGGAATTAAACCCGCAAAATTGTGTACCGTTTAAACAAACGGCCAACAACTTCGTAAAAGTACCAGCAAATATCGAAGAAGGGCAGGTAATTGTCCCAGAAATAAACATTTGTAATAAATATCACATCCCAGAATTGGGTGCGCGAGCAACGGATTCTGCAACATACCAGTTGAAGAAAATCGAAAAATAGAAGTAAACCTTCTGCAACAAATGGACGTAGATCCGATGATAAATGTGAATGAATGGAAACCAATTTCCCACAAGGCACAATTGGTTATAACAGATGCATTATCAAGAGTAGAATTAAACGCAAATGAAGTAACAGGACAAGTAGAAGACGATTTGGATCGTTTGTCCGTGCTACCAAACGCCGACGAAGATTTATCAGAACTTGAAGATGAATTGGAGGACATATCTAAGGAAAACGAAAACGACGATAGCGAAAATACTCGGCATACGTCAGTAGAAAATCCAATATTTACTATGCCGATATCAGAAAAACCATTAAATCACTTCACCTACCGAGTTATTTTACAATCCGGAGACGAATATAAAATGAACGTTTCGAAACCCTTCGGAAAATGTAATTATAACGTTATAATTAGAAGAGGAAGTGAAATGGAAAATTTTACAAAGCTATTAAAGGATATCGTAGATCCGAAAAACATTTATGGGGTATTTTTCAGAGAGAGGGAATTAGAATCTAAATTTGTAAAAATAATGCAACACCTGTTTAACAGTAACGTAAAATTCATTAAAAGCAATACACTCGCGAAAGATCTAGAAAATTCAAACGAACAATATAATGCAATTTCAGACTACCATTCCCAAAATCACAACGGAATTACGGAAACGTAGAATCGCCTGAAATCAAGATATTATTGGCCCGACATGAAAACTAAAATTAACAAACTTATTAACGAATGCGAAATTTGCCAAATCAATAAATACGAAAGAAACCCTTATAAAATCCTCTTTTCGGGACCATTACTAGCTAAACGGCAATTGGACGTTATACTATACATATTGATACGTTTAGTTTCGAAAGTAATAAATTTCTAACCATAATAGACCTCTTTTCGCGATATACCCAGGCATACTTCGTAACTGACCTATCCGGGACTACCATATTAAGTAAATTAAGGCATTACTTTTCCCATCACAATAATTATCCAAAGAAAATAGTATGAGACGAAGGAAAAGAATTTAAAAATAAAACCTTCCAAGATTCAATTTTCAAAATTGAACTTCATTTTACCACAAATTACAACAGTAGTTCCAATTCTCCGATAGAGAGAGTGCACTCTACGATTTTAGAAAAGTTAAGAATAATTAAAAGTCAAAATAAAGGGGAAAGTCTTCCAAATCTAATGATAGGAGCGGTTCTAGTTTACAATCAATCGATTCACTCCGCGACAGGTTACACCCCTTTCACATTATTATATGGCCCGCATGAAGATCTAAATGCACATGAAATAGATTTAGACAAGAATATCTACGAAATATACAATGAAAATAGAAAAAAATAACTACTCCCATTTTATGAACAACTATACCAAAAACAGCTAAAAAGAGGTACGCAAATCTTAGAACGCAGAAACAAAGGAAAAGAATCGACAATTGACATCACTGGAACCTACTATGTATTTTACACGTCAAAGAACCGCTATCAACGGGAACAAGGTAGAAGGAATTCGGGAGAATTCAAAAAGAAAAACTAATATTAATGCCAGGAAAGTAAAACGCATTAAAAAGAAAATCCTTCCGTTTCAGGATAATGGGGCTGATCCCCCGGAACCAGGCCCTTCAAATCGAGAAGATTAACACCAATGGCTATTTTCCAGAAGAATTGGGTCCTACCAAACTCTTAAGTCACTACCACAATTCCTACTTTTTTATTAATATAAGCGAAATAGAGATAAGTTATTATAGGCTAGAATATAGTGCAACTTTGGTAGAGGAGAAAAACCTGAACTTCCACACTCAACGGCTTGTAGAATTACTAAAAGAAAATTGTAGATTAATAAAAGACCAATTGCAAAAATTTAGGTATAAAAGTAAACGCGGACTTATAAATGGATTGGGATCTGTAATCAAACTCATTACTGGGAATCCCGACAATGCGGACCTAGAAAAAATTAATGAGAACTTGGAATTACTCCACGGTAACCAAAACAGCATCATTAAGCAAATTAACAAGTATACATCGTTTGCCAATCATATAACTAACAGGTACTCAAAATATCTAGAAACCATTCAGGTTAATATCAATTCAACAATTATTAGTGCAATGAATAACGTTAGCAGTTCCTTTGATGCTGAATTAATAATTCAATATTATAACTTTGTCGGTATTCGATTATTAAACGTACTCCAGACTATAGGGATCTGAGATTAAGATCGCAGCGCCGCTGGGTAAAAATGTGAACTAAGTTAAAACACATTCTTGTGACAGCGCTGCTTGTGTTCTGTTGTATTTTACGAGTTTTTCATTCCTTTTTCCAAGTGAACTTGTTATTTTGTTTAAGACAAATTACGGTTAATGTTGTTTAGTAGTTCATCTTCCTGCAGTTAAATAATATATACGGTTAGATGAGTTTTAGATCGCTTATTTTCGACGTGGGGTTTTATGTTTAATTTTTAAAATTTGCAGATATGTCAGAATCTTACGAATTAAGATTAAGTCTTCTTGACTATCTCAAATATTTAGAGGGGTCTGAAACATCTAGATGTGTTTATGAAGGCGAAGCAGTTTTAAACGCAGGGCACGTTGTTCTATGTGGTAAAACATTAATAGAAGCGAAGTAGAAGAAAATAAATATTGTAACATTGTGCATCCAATCTTCTGCAATAAATTTACTCTCAATTTATTTACCACGAGGGTCTTGTGTTTTTCAGCCGTGGGGAATAAATGAAAACTTAACTCCGGATTTTTCTTTGTCCAAGATGAACATTGAGGCACTGAACAATATTGATTAGCGCTCATATCGAAGTATATTATTAGAAAATTTTGTTAATCGTCGAAAACTTTTAAAATTACCACTACAACATACGCAAAATTGCGCAAAATAAACGATACTACTCATTTAACTAAGTTCGCCAAAATTCCGCTAGGTGCCGTGTTGCTTGTCACTAGTCCCTATTGAAAGAACAGTTTCGTTAGCAACGTTAGAATTAATTGAAATTATCAACCACTTCAAATTAATATATAAAGAGTCGGAGCTAATTGAACTAGATAATATTCACGTATTCAAAATTTTAGAATTTTCAAAATTTCAAATTGTAGCCACAAAAGATACCATAACATGTATTTTGTATACACCAATCCTAGATCCCTACCTATTTCAATACACAAAAATCTATCCTATACCTGACTTCCAAAACAATGTGATGATTCCACCATACAAGTATCACCTGCAAGAAGAGAACTATGGACCGACGAAAGGTGCAAAACGATCGGGAAACAAACGGTATGCGTAGAAAAACCGCGAATGCATAAGTGCGCGATTAACAACTTAAAAACTGTACGTTCGCTACGGTTAATAACAATAATTATAAACTTTATACACAGCTCGGGAACGGAAAAATTCTGGTATCCAGCAGAATCGCCTCGCGATTAACGGAAGAGTGTAATGATAAAGTGAATAATTTTGAATTTGTGCACAGTGCTTTAATTTCGTCAGCTAACAGGTACTAAGTCATCATAGATGAACTAACGTTCGGCAATGCTGATAGCAAGTTCACGTTTAAAAATCCATCGACGCTTATTGCCTACAAAACAGACTTGAAAATAAATCTACAATTAAAACACCTTGAGGACTTCGACGACTTAAAGGAAGAAACAAAGGGTTTAAAAACTTTAATGTGGTACCCCGCGTGGTACAAGTCACGCATATTTCTGCTACCTTAGTATTTGTAATTTTTGTAATAATTAGCATAGGATGTTTTATATTTAGGAATAAAATAAAGAAATTTGTTGGTAACTATAAAGCACGAACAGGAGAAGTTCCAATTGAACAAGCAACGAAGGAGGACATTTTATCTTAATTAATCGAGGACGATTAAGTAACCAAAGGGGGAAGGTGTTATGTAATTGTTTATAGTACCCTTGTTTGGTTGTTCTTAGCAACATGTGGCAGCTGGGCATTTCCGCTTTATTTCATGAGATCGCTACTTATCTAAATAGAACTTGCTCTTATATATGTATGCATCTTGTCCAAATAAAGCACCCTACGAATCTGCAAGCCACCAGTTGTGACCGTATGGTTCCACCTCTGTTAAGATTAACATATAAGGGGGCTGAAAGGCTCAATTCATTCAGTTGTTCTTTATGTCATCAGACTTGTAACTTCTCGCGTTTTTAATATTATTTTAATAAATAAATTTTTAAAAACAAAGTTTAAAAACATAAATCGATACAAGTTTGAGTCTTCCCTGGACCTGCACAAGAGAATTCAAACCCCGAACAAAAACCATAAAAAATTAAAATGGAAAATTAATAAACAAAATCCAAGGAATAGCAGATGTATGGAGAAATTACTGTCAAAATTAATACAATGAGACCCAGGCAGGGACGAACAAATGCATCTCCATGACAGAATGGGAATCGAATATCCTTAAATAAGAGATAGAACAAGCTGTAAAATTGCTCCAAAGACTGAAAGGCACCAGGGACCGACGAAATCATGGGAAAGGTTCTGAAAGCTATGGCAACAATGGGAATGGATATAATGTATGTATTTGCTGTGCACTAAAGTTTGGAACACTGGCATATGGCCAGATGAGTTTTCAAGTTTAAAATATTTATTGATAAGTAAGTTTCTTACATACATTTTGTTGTATTTTATACAATTATGGATATAGGGAACTTTTAAGCCCTTTCTACCACATTTAATTAAGTAGTGTTGGCATGAAAAGTGAGATGGAGGTTTGTTTGTTTCAGGAAAACATTAAAAACCTGAATATGGCCAGATGACTGGATTACTCTGATTTTAGAAAAGGGCTTACCAGCATAATGCACAAATTATAGAACTGAACTAAACTGAACTAAACTGAACTAAACTGAACTAAACTGAACTAAACTGAACTAAACTGAACTAAACTGAACTAAACTGAACTAAACTGAACTAAACTGAACTAAACTGAACTAAACTGAACTAAACTGAACTAAACTGAACTAAACTGAACTAAACTGAACTAAACTGAACTAAACTGAACTAAACTGAACTAAACTGAACTAAACTGAACTAAACTGAACTAAACTGAACTAAACTGAACTAAACTGAACTAAACTGAACTAAACTGAACTAAACTGAACTAAACTGAACTAAACTGAACTAAACTGAACTAAACTGAACTAAACTGAACTAAACTGAACTAAACTTAACTAAACTGAACTAAACTGAACTAAACTAAACTGAACTAAACTTAACTAAACTTAACTAAACTGAACTAAACTGAACTTAACTGTGATTTCACAAATAACCGAAGAGCAGGAATGCTATGCCCTGGGAAAAGGCACCAGAGGGCAAATACTGAACGTGAGACAGTTGATTGAAAAGGTTAGAGAGTTTAACGTGCCTATGGTCCTCTACTTTGTGGATTTCTCAAAAGTTTTTGACAAGATGAAGTAGAGAAAACTGTGAAATATATTACATGAAATAGGCGCACCTATAAACAACTTGTGGGGGCTGATAAAATCACTTTATAAAGGAAACACACCAAAGGGTAAGGTTGGTAACACATACTCTGACATACTTCAATCCAAGCCGGACTTTATGTCAAACATTATTTAATATCATGAGCAAAGTTCTCGAGGCATGGAGTGTAGAATATCAGTAGCGGGAAAGAAAATCAGTAATTGCTGACGACACTCTGATAATTGCTGAAAGCATCGAACAGATTACTAGAGATAATTTCCAAGCTCAAGAACCCTACAATGATACAAAATCTTTCCTTACTGCTCTAATGAGAAGCAGCTTGGAGAAGATAAAGTCCACGCAGGAGGTAAGAACCTTCTGCTTTTAAATGCGTGGAGCCCTGGTGTTAGGTCAACTAGCTCTTTGATGGAAACGTCGGTATGCGAGGGCCATGGGTCGTGTAAAAACGCCTCGGATAAACTCAAGGAAGCAGCTTTGCAAACACACACAAAATAAACTTAACAATAAAATAAAAATAAACATAAAAATAAACAATACGGTGGTCATTGCTTAAAGGCTTAATGATAAAGTCGATGCTTATGGTGTTAGTATGGCACCAGTGGAACGTAACACAGTAGTCCACTACAGTAGCCGACCAGAACGGCACAGTAGCGACCACATTGACACTCAGAATCACCACCCACACAATCAATCGACGGAACACTCGAATGGTCATATAACAATCCCATAATGGTAACCACATGGAGCTTCCGACGACCAAACCAAGCGGCAGCGAACCCCGGTGCAATGTCGCACCCTGTATATATGTAGGTCGCACATCGCAGCCTTAATAAAAATAATATTAAACCAAAAATTAAACAAAAAATAAGTCGAACATAAAATTTCAAGTCGAAGCTTGAACTTAGGACGACCACTCTGGAGTCCGATCGCCGATGCATTATACTAGCGTCGCTCGATGTTGTAACGTGGAAATAAAACCCAGTCGAAGTACACATTATAAAACATTTTATTAAATCAAATAATTATTAATTAAATAATTATACCAAAAATCAATATTCAAACTTAAATTCATTTCCACGTTTAGCGAACGTAAAAGAGATTAGATATTCCAATCACTACGATACAGGTATACAAAAATGCACCGCAATCATAATCTCGTATAACATTCTTTACTAAAAAATGAACGACGAACAAAAAACCAGAATGTTACACATAAATAAAAAATAAAACACATTAAAAAGGCCAAGGGAAAAAATACGCCATCGAGCTTCTGTTGTTAAAATATTGGCCAATCGATCGACAGGTACTGTGAAGTAATAGCAAATAAAACATGTTACTCACCGATGCTACCGGATAAAAATCCTTCCCAGACATTATGGGCCAGGGTGGTCGGACAAGGACACATGGCACGGCCAAAAAAAAACCACAATCCTCCAATCGCGAATCAAATCCCCTACTGGGATGGAAAAACAACATATTCCATATAATATCCGGATTGTCGGACTGCAATCCCCACAAACGTAACCATACTCCGCAAAATCGAAAACCAACCCCGAAAAATCACTTCACAGCCCACCAGACGTGACCTTCTCGTCCGCCATTTTTCCCCAAGTCCCTCTCAGCGCGCAGCTCGACCTGCGTTCCGGAAAACAGATAATCAAAAATATTCAAGTCTCCACCAATTTGATGTAGATGGCAGCGACCAACAAATTACTGTACAAGGTTGAGCATAACGGATGTAAAGTCCAAAATCCGTTATAACAATCGACGCAGACGGCTCAAATTCGTATATGTATGTATTTCGCCCTCTTGGCTCCTCCTTGTCCAGATTAGCGTTCTCGAGCTTTGCTCAATGCAGAGACTAATGTAGATCAGTGAATATGTTAATAAATCGTGGGCTACATGAAATAATCCGCCTAGCGTCTGACTGAGACGCCTGGCGAAACACTATAAATGGCATCATTGTATGACTAATGATCTAATTAATAAATTTAACAACATATTGAAATATTTGCAAATTATCACCAGAATATTACTTTGAATTTCGAAATATACGTCCAAACACTAATTGCCAATTAATAATTAACTATTATTTTACTGATTGCAGTTACAGAAATTCTAACGGGAAATATACCCGATCCCCTCCACCACGGTAACCGCTATCAAAGAAAATTCTATATTATTATACATCCTCTTTGCTGCTATTCAAATATTCTATTTTCTATCTATTTTGCCGGCTCTGGTAACAGAGACACTCTCTAAATTATGTTTAGTATGACAGATTTCCAACCTTACTTATAAACGTAATATGGAAAAAAATCAAAATTCTAAATTGGTTGTTGTGGAAATTTCACTATGCGATCATAATTATTGCAAAAGAACTTATTCATCAACTTATACCTGTGGTATTTCTAATCGAAGTATTTCTTCAAATGCAATGTTACAACCTGAAAAATTACACAAGAAGCAATCCTTCGTATGCCAGTTGTGTGAAAAGGCATTCTCGTATAAGAGCAGCTTGTGGCAACATATCATGATACATTCAGGTATTTCATTTATGCTGTTTTAAAACGAGTGTGCATATTTTAATTTATAGGCAAGAAACGGTTCCAATGTTCGTTGTGCAACAAAACGTTTTTTCAGAAAACTAATCTCGATAAGCATCGTTTAATTCATGATAACATAAGATTATTTACTTGTGAATTATGTTATAAATCCTTTACACAAGAAGCGCATCTTAATAAACACATGGTTTTTCATTCTGGTAGGTAAACATTTTTAAATGCACCAGAAATTTTACTTCGTTTGAATTTTAGGCCTTCAATCATATGGTTGTTCTAAGTGTAAGAAGAAATTTTCGCAAAAGGCTAATTTAATTAAGCATGAACAAACTCACAACGGTGTAAGGAACTACGTTTGTTTGATTTGTTATAAAGCATTTTCGCAGTCGAATAATTTAAAGCGACATGAAGCATTACATTTTGGAGAGAAGTCCTATATTTGTGTGCATTGTGGGAAGTCTTATGTTCAAAAAGTTAGTTTGATAAAACATGAAAGTCAGTGCAGTTTGGCCAATTTGGTTTTGAATGCTGAGAAGGTTAACGAAGGATGAAGTAGCTGTTGCAATTTATTGGAAACTACTTGTTTTTAAGGTAAATTTTCTTATAATCTAAGCTGCGTAAGCTGGAACTTGTATACCCTTGAAATTTTGAGTGGTTCGGAATTATGTGCTGTAACTCAAAACTTTTATAAAATGAAAGGCAGTTTACAGGTGGTTCCAGCTTAGGTAGGTTCACTGTAATATTTCTGAAAGGATTTATTCAGTTAACAAACGACTGTCTTCACTTCTTATTTCTTATACAATTCGGCTAGTCATTTTATGAAATGTGGGTCATCTGGGGTAAATATGCAACAAAATATAAAACTTTCAATTTTTAAGGCACTTAGAAATACAAATTAAATATTCTAATTTTACTATCCCATGCAGTTTTTCGTGATCTTGACAATTATGCATAAATATTTGTATAATTACATGTCAATTGAAGAAAAAGAAATAAAAACTGTGTTTCACTTTTAACCTTGATTTTGGGAAAAAGTGAAACAGACATGGGAAAATTTACAAATACAATAAAAAAAACTAATTAACAAAAAACTAACTAAAAGGACATCATCATCTGCTGTCTATTTGTTATGTGAAAAATTAATATTAAACTGATGCTGCAATTTATTTTGTAGATATAAACAAAGTTATACTAATAAAACTGAAATTTATTTTGCACATTTTTACACCGTTTGTGAAAACACTTCGTAGACAGTGCAAATTTGGGAACTAATATTTCAGATTTTTGTATCTATTTAATTAAACTATCAATGAAATAATGACATTCACAATTTTTTGATAAATTAATTTGTTAATTAATTACATGCTTGTTTCACTTTTACCCTAATTTTTGTGTGCTTCATATTTACCCCAGATGACCCTAGTTAAAATAATTCCGAATAATTCATATAAATATGGGATTTGGTATAATATACAGGGTATTTATTAAACAAACGGAAAAAATTCAAGGGGCTATTCGCTGGATTATTCTAAGAATATTTTGTACTTTGATGATTTTTGAAAAGTCACTTTGTTTCGAAGATACAAGATGATAAAAATTTTTTGGCAAAACCGATTTTGATATTTTTAAAATTATTAATAACACAAGTGCAGACATCGAAAAGAAAATTCATCAAGTCATTAGTTTACACTACTCCAGTGGAAAATGTAGAAGTTTTGAGAAATCGAATAATTGCTGGGTGTAACTCAATAAGAAACAACCCTGGTGTTTTTGAAAGAGTTCAGCAGTCAACGAGGAGAAGATTGGATTCTTGCATCTAAGCTTGAGGTAGTCATTTTGAACAGTTATTGTAGATTAAGAAGCTTTACATGCAATTTTTGTTAATAAAATGTTTTTGCCGAAAATTTTTTTCGCCATCTTCAAAACAAAGCGGCTTTTCAAAAATCATCAAAGTACAAAATATTTTTAGAATAATACAGGGAATAACCCCTTGAATTTTTACCGTTTGTTTAACAAACACCCTGTATAGGGTGAGGCAGACAGCTCGTATCAGGCATTTTTTCAAAAACGGTTAGTCATAGAGGGTTGGGAAACAATTTTCATCATGAAAGCCTACATGAAGAATTGAATGGTGATACTGGCATTCCCGGAAATGTTGGCATCCTGAAAAGTTTTCTTCAAAATGTCAAAAACTCCAGATTTTCAAATAGCATGGGGGTCGAAAATGGTATCGTTGAAAAGGTCTTTCAAAATCAAGCAAGTTCTTATTTTATTTTCTTATCTTAAAAACCCAAAAAACTGAACAAGAGTACGTCAAAGCGGTTCTTTTTATGGACTTCTTAGATATTTTGACACAATTTGTTACTACTTTTAAAATTTAACATAAACAAAATAGCTTAGAATTCGCTCTCTAGTGATTACCTTGGTTGTACAGCTTGAAGGCCGCACTGAGGGGGTGAATCATCAGCTTAACAGATTAATTAAGCGTTGCAGAAATAACTGATTAGCATTACAGATAAATTTAGCCTATAATAATACCTGTACGTCTAATACATGATTGCCTTAGTTGTGTAGACTGAACGCCGCATTAATTCATAATTGGCAAGATTTTGAGTCCTGAAGGCTGCAGCAAGGAAAATTTAGGCTATTGGGAACTGAATTTAACGTTGGGGACGCTGCAAATGTAACAAATATGGCGGTTTAAATCAGTTTACGTAAGGAAAATAAGTTCACAATAAGAACAAGTTGCTGTGAAAGAGTTCAAATCATACCATAATCACTTTAAATATCACTTTTATCACACAAAACTACGATAAAAATATGCACAAGTTAATAGCGCTTTTAATTTTGTTACAACACGTTTCGCTTCCACGACACCTTCTCAACAGATATAAAAGAAAGGTGACTAGCTCAAAGTCGCGAAGGGGTGGGTGGTGAAAAAGAGTCGAAGGGTCGTGTGACGGAACGTCGCGAGTCATGTGTCTCCAATCGACGACCGGGCAATCCTCGATCGCGATTCTAAAAATGGTCAAAATCGGTGTGAATAATTTACACGGGGGGGGAGGTAAGTCTAAATCGGTGGGGATAATATACACGAGGGAGTTTAAATGGCGCCACGCGTACGAAGACCTGAATCTCTTTGAAGGGGACTGATTATCACACCTTCTAAGCTGGTACGCGACAACTTGATGATCTTACTGCGAATTCTCACTCCGGAAAAGCCTCTTCCAATTACCTTACCTTTACAGGAGGCGAACTTTCCTTTGGTGAAAATAGCTAAACAAACACTGACACAATAATAATAAAACACACAGTGGGGAAATAACAAAAATGTAATGAATAAAATAATATCGGTAGGGGGGAGTTGACAAAATATATAAAAGATACTATCAAATTTACATGTATCACCATATGAAAATAAATATGTACAATTGACGGTACCTTTTAATGTAGTTACCATCACAAAAGTAATATTCGTAAAGTGAATACTGATACAAAAACTAGGGTTACAAACTCGTAGTGCAAGAACAAGAAAGTTCATACGTGAAAGGGGTGTGTATTGAATACTACACTCCACAAAAATGGTTACTCAAGTGCAACACATACAACGTCTAAAAATATGACTCACAAAGTTAATTATGAAAATTAATCAATACAATTGATTACCAAAATTCCCAACAACGGGGAAAACAAACTTTAGCTGCAATGCTAAACCTAAAATATTACGTTAAATTGCTGTTGAAGATATAAACGCCCGAATGGCGTAGTAAAAATTTCGTTATTAACAGACACTAACATTAGTCAACAAACAAAAGATGTACAAAAGGTTGCGATCGTCTTCACGGGTTTTGAAATGAAAATTCATAAACCTAACCTGTGGCCAGGGCGACCACTTAACATCACAAATCTTAAAATATATAAAGGTTTCTTACTTAATGTGGTTGTTGGTGTTCGACCTTCAGATAAGGTCGCTGGATGGTCCTCCGGGAGTGAGAATCGTCCTCGTAATGCGGAATGGAGCTGAATACAATGCCGTAACCCATACCAGGAAGTCGGTGCGATAACCAGCATCCAAAACCTCTTCAAATCGAAAGGTTGTGGTGGAGGGAATGACAGGGGGGTTTATTCACTCCGTTACCCGATACACAAGGGACTCCGTTCGAAATAAATCACTAAAATAATTATCCGCGACGCTGCAATTATTTAGAGTCGGCACTGCATGAAGACGATAACGTAAATGTGATTACCGATAAAAAAAACTACTGGAATGCGAAAATGTGTTCGCGATGCAACACCTGTTTTTAAGATTGACTGTTAAACCGCAACGTGATCAAATGTGCAATCTTCCCAAGGAAGTTCATTAATTCTATAAATAATTTGAAGTGCCCGTGACATCAACAACTTGACTTAAGGTTCACTACCGTATTTGAAATAAACACAGAATCCGGAATGTAAGTTCGATCAAGATGTAAATAATACGTAATAAAAATAGTTCGGTAATTGATTCGAAAGCACTCGATATTGATTAAAGATGTAAATAATACGTAAAAAAAATAGTTCGGTAATTGATTCGAAAGCACTCGGTAATGATTAAAGGTGTAAATAATACGTAATAAAAATAGTTCGGTAATTGATTCGAAAGCACTCGATATTGATTAAAGGTGTAAATAATACGTAATAAAAGTAGTTCGGTAATTGATTCGAAAGCACTCGATATTGATTAAAGATGTAAATAATACGTAATAAAAATAGTTCGGTAATTTTACCTATGTATGAAGACACAATGTTTAAACACAATTGAATGTTATTGATTTAAAGGAAATCTCGATAAATTTCGAGATGCCAAAATTCACTTCCGCTTGATAACGATAACACTTAGTGCAAAAATATACGTGAGAACGGTACTAGGATCTTGAAGGATCTATCTGATCTATCCCAAAAATGCCCACGGGAGCGTCTTTTATATGATTTCTCATTCCAAAATTTCGTCGTGGGGAGAATTCTTCCCACTACATGATTGATTTAGGTCCTTTTAATTGGACCTCATTAGTTGAAAAGTAGGGACATCAAATTGGGTGCATCCTGATTGGATGTTCAATGAAGTGTGAAAACAACACTTTTGTCTCTATTTATGCCGAATGTATCGAGGGCATTTCAACACACGTGCATTGAAATAACAATTTTTTGCTCCTGTCTGGAATCGAAAAAGGTTCAGTCTTTTAACTTTTTGTGCGGTTTTTATTCGACTTATAAGATTGCGAAATCCGTATACCTTCCATGTAAACTGGTAAAACATTTGTTTGCCTGTCGGCACATGTTGAAGATAATAACACACAATGCATTCATTCTCACGGTTTGAATACCACACGTGTTTGTTTTTGTATTGACACCAGGCACGAGTTTATGGATCTCAATAAAAGTGTCCATAAGTCCTATTTAAAGTTATAGTAAAGTATCTACGCGAATTGACGTGCGGTTTGAACTGCTATGGAACGATGACTTTCCTGCTGATGATGGAAACAAACGATATATGCTACGTCAACTTGTGTGAATATCTTTCATTCACCGCTGGGTTCGATATACGTATATAAGAATAATTTAAGAATACTTTCTTTCTTGCAAAATTATTTCAATTACTATTCGATTGTAAAACATACATTCGTCTGTCGATTTATGTTTCAATCTTTTGGTTTTATACTCCGACCTAAAAATATCTTTTCGACGAATAATTTGACTTAGAAAAATTTATCGTAACGATGCGAAATTTTAGTCATAAGTTTAACAGATTATAATAACAAAATTTAAAGATGCGCTCGACGCGCGCAATCAGGTAACAATTTATCATATATTACAGTTCTATAAACTGTCACATGGTGGCGTTTTCTTATTTAGAGTTGACAATTATAAATTATTTAGCGTACAGTCACAGATAAATTAAAGATATTATATAATATTTTAAAACTGTACATGTTATCGAATATTGTTTCAAACAAAAAATGTTGGCCATAAACTTGTGTACATTTTTTGTTCTGATCATTTTTATGATAAAGCTTACCGCTAAGAAGAAATTCGTGTTGGCTTCACTTTGGAAGCCAATTTTTACATCATTTTGGATTTACAAATCAGGATATCGTCGTTGCGCCTTCAAAATGCGACATGTGCACATTTGAAGAAAATTGCGTTAAGTACAGATTTCGACTGAGGATTTCAAGCCACACATTTCCCTACAAGCAATGTTATTAAATTTATCAATTAGGCCGTATAAATCGTAAAATTAAATTCGTGGTGTCTGTCCTTCAAACCGAAACAAAACAGAAAATTGTTCCTTCTCCTGGAACAATTTATTAAAATGCATATGTCGCGTTTTGAAGCAGCAACGACGATATTAAACATCTATCGTAAACCTACCCTAACAGGGCATTTTTCAAAACATAGCCACCCACACAAGCTCTCAGCTTTCCATTATTTGGTGAATCGCTTTAACCAATTCAGACAGATTAAACGAAATCAACATCACAAAACAGCTGGCCCAGTCCAACCGAGTCCTCGAAATCCAGCGAAGTTTATTAGATACAGTGCGGAGACTGCAATTATGCCTACATAGGAGAGACAGAACGCCAATTACAAATACGCTTCAATGAGCACGAAAGAACTTCCCAAGAGGCAAAGCACATCAAATTGGGAAATCATGCCATCAACAGAACAAGAACTTGTATCTTACATCCAGAAAACAAATATCTAAGACCTATTTTATGGAAATACTACGATGAGGGGTTAATCACAGAGGAAGTCTATACAAGTCTTGTGGCATCAAACTCCTGAAAGTTTCATGTTTCCAAAGTAATTAAAGATCATATAAATCAATCCATAATAAATCAATTGAATGGTCAACAAACAATCAATGCAATTGAAACAATCAATAAAAATAAATACTAGATCGATTCTTCCTGCTTATGACTGCAATTTTTACATTATTCAAAATTTTAATAAGATCAAAATAAATTAATTAAACCAGGATGTAAAAATCTAGGAAGTTGCTTCCAGTCGTAGAATCTGTGAATCACACAACACCGATGCAGTCTCCTTACTCCTGCTTTGATTTGATTTTCAATCAAATTATTATTGGTTAACCCTTTCACCGATTTTACCAAAATTTGGGGTCCAAAATATTTATGCTTATCTAAAGGCATTAAAAATGTTGGGTCAAGGGGTTATTTTATTCTTAGATTTTGGTAAGTTTATGGATTTATTTAGAATCAAGAAAAATAAATTTATGATTTCGAAATTTTAATAATAAATATAATAATCATTATTTAAAAATTTTTAAAAGGGAAAATAAATTGATAAATCTTTAATTACAAGGACCATTGTGATATTCTTCGAAGCAACCAAAAACGCAGAGAGGAACTAAACATTTAGAACAAGCAGACTTAACATCACTCCTAGATGAGTATATTTTGCATATAACACATTGCTTTCGCTTATCTATCTTTATAGGAAAGTGCGTTATAGTTTTATCTTCATCATCATCGGTTTGAGTTTGCAGTGTAGTAGGAATATTAACACTCGTATTTCTGGAATCATCCTTCCATTTTTCCCCTATTCTATCCCCTCCCAATACGTAAATTATTTTAATCAAATATTTTAAATAGGTTTTTTTCTGCAAGACTGAACTAAATAATTTCCGATATAAAACATAACTATTGTAAAATGCTATGTTTAGTACATGAAAACAGAATTTTGAAGTCCATTTTTTTGATCTACTAATCGCGTAATATTTAGTCATCTGATCCATTAGTCGACACAAATTTATGTGATTGTTATTGACACATTTTTTGCATTTCTGTCTTCATTTTTTACCCACAAATTTGTGGGGTTCTGAAAATATTTTCTTCATTTTTTACCCACAAATTTGTAGGTTTCTGAAAATATTTTCTTCATTTTTTACCCACAAATTTGTGGGTTTTTGAAAATATTTTCTTCATTTTTTACCCACAAATTTGTGGCTAAACCGGTGAAAGGGTTAAACCAAAAATTTTGGATCAGATTACATCGAAATCGAAAATTTATTGAAATGCAATTTTAGCAGAAATTTGCAGTGAGTTCCATTTGACTATAAAAACTTGTGGAGGTTTTGAAGAAAGGGTAGCAGCTTTTAAAAATTTGTGAGGCTTGAAAAATATGTGGCAGTCTTCAAACATTTGTGGCAGCCTTGAAAAAATTTGTGGCAGCCTTGAAATATTTGTGTCTTGAAAAATGTATGGCAGTCTTTGAAAATTTGTGGCAGTCTTGAAAAATGTTTGGCAATCTTTAAAAAAGTCTTTACATTTGGCAGTCTGGTGTACATGAATTTTGCCTGTGATTAACCCCTCGTACTACGACATTGAAAAAGCTTCCAACAACAACGTTAAATTGTTAAACAAGAATGACTTAGTTTTACACCGCTGCATGATATTTTTAAACTTCATATTTTCTTTGCATTAGAGCATTCCTGTGGAGACAGCTGTCATTATTAACAACAATATTATACACCACGAGTTTGCCAAATGTAGTCAACGTAATCTGCAGGCAACAGCTGTACGGATAGAGACCTGACACAGTGATTTGGTTCTAGCAGCAGTATACTATCCATCCAATATAAGTATTAAGAAAGAGCATTTAGTATCCTGTTTTGAGACTCTTGGTCACAGATTTGTGGCTGGGGGTGATTTTAATTCAAAGTAACTCCCCTGGGGGTCTCTAAATTGGTCACTCGACGTGGCAGACAACTTTACCGGGCAATATCAATGAACAATCTCCAGAAATTATCCTTCGGGCATCCCACTTATTGGCCAACAGACCAACACAAAATACTGGATGTTATAGACTTCTGCAAAGGGATTGCACGTAACTACCTGAGTATTGAAAACTCGCTGGACCTCTCATCAGATCAGTTACTACAAATGATTTATTTACTAATCTAAATCATTTTTGAAAAATGAAAAATTTTTGAAAAATGATTTAGATACCACAATTCTAAATTTTCGCTACCAGATGGAGCTCCCAACCATTAAAGATTGTGGAAGTGGTGTCAGTTATTCAAACCAATCTTGGCACAAAAAAAGCTCCAGACTATTACATATTGTTCAATTTGGAACAGATTGTATTCATGGATGTGAAATTAAAAAAAATAATTAAGTCATTAAAATCTATGTATTTTTGTACTTGCACTTGAAGATGTGTGCTCGGTAAAGCTTTAATGTTAGAATTTTAGTTTTACTCAAGAATCCCACGCGAAGAAGTACAAAACAAATAATAATTAATTATAATTGACTTCTCTTGACGATTATTACATTGTTTATTAATGCTAAAAACTGTGATTTCTGGCTTAATGACAAGTTGTATCGAAAAAATTATAAGAACGAAAAATGTTGACAATATTATGGAAAATACTTTTTGTTTGTAACATTTTTTGATATTTATAATTTTCGAGATAAGTATTAAAACCGCGATTTTGGCCGTAGCACAACTTTATTTTTCGGGAACCAGGGTGGCCACTTGCCATAAATTCATAAAAAATCATAAATTTTGAAAATTGCCATAAAAATCATAAATTTTACGACTTTGCCATAAAATATCATAAATTTTAGTTAAAATTAAAAATTTAAAATACTTACATTATTTTTAGTAACCGAACCCAAGCTCATCCCATGATCAAATTTGGTAAAAATTATATCTTATATATAAAAATTTATGTGATTGTTATTGACAAATTTTTTGCATTTCTTTCTTCATTTTTTACCCAGAAATCTGTGGGGTTCTGAAAATATTTTCTTCATTTTTTACCCACAAATTTGTGGGTAAACCTGTGAAAGGGTTAAGTATTCATAATTATTATTTTATTTAGGGCCGCGATTATAAAGGACAAATATTTGTCCTAAAAGTTGTAAGATTCCTCAAAAATTGCTTTACTACAACACGGTTTTGCTATAAATATAAATTTTTAAACAACAAAACACGTGTTTGCAGGGCCGGGCCGGCCTGAAACTATTGAATATTTTTTAAAATAAAATGTTTTTATTTTTAATAATTTTTAATAGGGAAAATTATATTTTTATTATTTATGAAATGATCTATTTGTTATGTCCCAATTTATACCCAGGCAATTTTTAATTGATTCAGTTGGCAAATTGAGGATTGCTCCCCCCTGAAAAAAGTTGGTTGAGCACGTCCCTGACTACGAGTATTACTACAATAGTCAGGGTAATCACGAAACTGGTTTCTTTTTAGTTTGAAATATGCACACATTTTTTTGTAAATTGTCTGGATGGGGCGAGGTATAAAGGGAGTTCCCCCATCGGGGTGCGGCCATAAATTTGCCATAAATTTTTGTATCGAGTGCCATAAATTTACCTTAAATTTTTGTATCGAGTGCCATAAATTTGCCATAAATTTTTGCTTTGAGTGCCATAAATCATAAATAAATGTTACTTATTGCTAGTGGCCGCCCTGGGGAACTTTTAATGTCAGTTGGGTGACGAAATACTATAATATAAACTAAATGCGAAATTTGATACCCAGAATCTTGCTGAAAACCTTCCTGCAACAAACTAAAACTGAAAACTAATCTTTTCTTTTTAATTTGCAGAAATAAACCAACAGAAGAAATGCAAGTGCTACTGGTTTCGAGTAATAATTCAGTAAGATGGAAGTTTGAAGATCTAAATGGTAACTCACTTAAACAGAATTGTCAACTCATACATGTACTTTAATCGTAGTAATAAAAAGAAATACACTGAACATTTTTGAATGAGTTGAAATTTAATAAACCAAGAAATCTTTTTCAGAACAACGTAACAAGAAATTAACAATAAAATTAAATAGTAACACAATAAGTACACAGCATTTTCCAAACTTTTTTAGGCAAAACCAAACCATTTAGTATAGCAACTATTGGTAAAAGATATATAAATTCAAATTCCCTCGCTACGACACAACTGATAGACCTTCCACTTTTTGCGTCGTTCACATTTAGGCTT
Source organism: Podabrus alpinus (assembly GCA_932274525.1). NCBI lineage: Eukaryota > Metazoa > Arthropoda > Insecta > Coleoptera > Cantharidae > Podabrus > Podabrus alpinus. Next base: position 14,476,530 of record OW026455.1, read on the forward strand.
TATATAAACTTGCCAAATTAACTCCCAAGATAATGTATTCTTGGGAATGTAGGTTCCACGAGCAATAACAGGGATAGCACAAGTTTCGCTAAAAAATGAGGGTTGCTCGAAGCGGTTTCTTATGCTTATTTTCATGTTTTCATAGGTTTTCATGTTTTCATAGGTGTTCATTTTTACAGCCATTAAATGAAGTGCTTCATGGACAGTCTTTGAGTTCTTATAAAAAACGTAGGCGTAGTGTTTTTCCTTATTTTGAATACATTTCACTCCTATCAAATTTTTAAAAGGTTCAAATTCAAGACGTACTTGAATTTCTGTAATGTTCGGTCCGATATTATCTATAAAGAGATAACTGAGTAAAGGTTTTCCCTGTATATCTTCATAATGTCTCAAGCTGCCTGATGTGGTTGGCTTTGCATCAGCTCTCATTACGTGCATTACTCCACTTCCAGAATTAGAACTTAAATGCATCTCTTCAACCGCAGTTTTTGCAGCCTTTGCTTCTTCAAAGTTAACAAAACCAAATCGTTTCGAAGTTCCATCATTATTTTTCATAACTATGCAACTATTAATCGCACCAAATCGAATAAACATCTTGTGCAAATCGAAGTTATTGGTGTCGCTGCTTAAATATTTTATATATATATTAGTAAATGGGACATCATCGGGAGCCTTCACATGTTCAACCGTGATTATATTGTTGTTTACTTCAACTCCATTGAAATCCTTCATCATCTCTGCTCTTTTACATCCATTTTTATAGTGTATATAAGCACTTCCTAATGAATTTCCTTCTGAATCCCGATCTACTGTGCAATATAATATTTTGCCATAACTGTTAAATAAAGCTTCGACTCCTTCATCATCGATTTCTTTATATAGATTATCAACAAAAAAGCTTTCAACACGATACGTTGTTATATCTTGTTCCCCGGCCCAACACAACAACATCGGTTCACCCAGCATTAAGTTGTTATTTAACTTTTCGAATGCTCGTTGGGCATCACTGCTATGATAATATGTAACGTGAGCCACTCCATTACACGTCTGATTAATTAAATCTTCACTCATACGTAACGATAAAATGGGTCCAATTAGGGAAAATCTTTCGAACAGCATAGTTTCTGTTACATCGCAACCCAATTCGGTAACTCGAATAGCCCGCAGAGGCAATAATTCATCACCGGAATCAAACGTTTCCATTTTTACCTTGAAAAAATATCGTATTGCAATAATTCAGCGAGTACAAAATTTTATCGAAAGAAAACGTTTTAAGTAAGTACATTCAAATTAAATAATACGATAGATACACGTTTTTTATGATGAGATCAATCAGGTATAAATTTGAACTTTTTTATGAACAATTTAATCCGCGAAAATTATAGACAAACAACACTAGAACACGTTTTTAATCCCATTAAAGGGAATGTTACTTTTATTTTAAAACTTATGATTAAATAATGTTTCCAATAAATAAAAATTAATGTTTTTTGACTTGACGATTTTTCGTTTATTTGGATCATCGATTATTGTGATCAAAAACCCCGAGTTCCGACGTGATCACATTTAGCGGCGTCTACTTCATTAAATTTAAATGTATTTAGTAGCTTACCTTATTATAAATTACTTTTAACACCGAAATATCAAGTTAAAATGGAGTAACCAATATTAATTTGATTGTTACGTCAAGACGTAGGAAATTTATCGGCAAAACTAACCTATGTTTTTATACTTTTGTTTTACGCTATCTTGATTAGTTGAGTAAAATATCATAGATATTAAATAATTACGTCTTTTTGAAAAAAATATTTTTTAGTAAAACTAAATGCGATTTAAATATTCTTGTTAAGTACATCAAATATATTAATAATTCGAAATATATGACTTTTTTCTATTGTGGGGGACTTCGTAATTAACGGTTAATTAATAAATTTACAATGTTTGTTTAATGTCGCATAACTTTTTATTAAGTAAGCTATTTTCTTCATTTTGCTTTTATTTTGTAAGTAATAGATTTAGCTTTAATAATTTTATATAAATTATTATTGGTAAAAAAGAACATTTTGTTAGTGAAAATGAACTTGAAACGGAAAATTCCAGATATTTCATTACAAAATTTAATGTATTACAACAAATAACTCTGTTATTATCAGGAATAAAGAAATAATATTCAATTATAAAATATTCCTTGTTTCATTCTGAGTGGAGTGGTAATATTATTTGTGACGAATGTATAAAAAGATAGCTTTAGTGCACAATTTAATACGTTGCGATAACTCGTTCAATTACGAACCTGCTTCCAAAATTTAGAGATACATTTCAAGTAAATCGATTTCTTTCCAGTTTTTATTGATTTATTGTTTATCAATGTTATAAAATGATGAAAAACTAGCAGTTTCTAAAAATTAATGTCTATGGTGCAATTAAAATTTGAATATTTTGGTTTCGGAATTTATTAAAAAATATTGTTAATGCTAGAAATAATCATCATCATCATTACTTCCTGGATTAGGCTAAAGCCTGTTCCGGCGTCCATCGCTTCCTCGGTCGCCCGACGTCTCTTTTCCCCTTAGGGTGGTATCCCAGTATTTGTTTTGCTGGTCTACAATTGTCCATTCTATTCAAATGCTCGCACCATCGTTGTCGGTATGTGATAATAGACTCCATCAGAGGTTTAATGTTAAGCTCGTGTCGAATTTCTTCGTTTCGAATTCTGTCCATTCTGGTGCAGCCTTTTGTAGCTCTCAGAAATTGCATCTCAGCAGCCTAAATTCTGCTTTGGTCTCTTTTTCCAATGACCCATGCTTCACACCCGTAGGTCAATGTTGGTATTGCTGCAGTTTTGTAAAATTTCAGTCGGGTATCCTTAATAGTTTTATTTTTTAAATATTTGTGGATTGTGCCGCATATAGCTCTGAATCTATTAAGTTTATTTTGTAGATCGTTGTTTTTCTCATAGGTGACATCACAGCCGAGGAAATTAAAATGTCGAACCTGCTCAGCGATGCTATTGTCTATGACAATCTTTGTCCTTATTGGGTCTTTTCCGGCGAAGGCCGTCTTTTTTGTCGATATTTTAAAATTATAGTCGGAACATAGGAGATGTAGCTTGTGTACCGCTGTTTGGAGATCATCTTCCGTTTCTTGTAGTACTACTTGATCGTCAGCATAAAGCACTGTGGATATTTCTCTGTTGTTATTTATCTGGATGCCGTTTTTGTGTTCAGTTTTCCACCGTCGTATCATATCGTCCAAGTATATGTTGAAAAGAGTTGGGGACAGACCACATCCTTGTCTAACACCCTGGTTAGTTGATATTTCTTCAGTAAGTCCCTCCTCAAGTTGGAGTATTACCGATGTTCCATTGTATAAGGCTTTAATGCTATTTATAAGATGTTGTGGGTACCCTCTTCTTGTCATAATGTTCCAAAGCTTTTGTCTGTTTACTTTGTCGAAGGCTTTCTCAAAGTCCACAAAGGCTAAGTGTGTCTCTCTATTGTATTCTCGATGCTTTTCAATTATTTGTTGGAGTATAAAAATATTATCTATACATGAATGTCCAGTTCTAAAGCCTGACTGTTCTTCCAATATTGTCGCCTCCATTAATGGTTTGAGTCTGTTATTTATAATTGAAGAGTAGATCTTATAACCCGAGTTTACAATGCTTATGCCTCTATAATTTTCGCAGTTAGTTCTGTTACCCTTCTTGAACAGGGAAATTACCTTTGTTTTCAGCCATTCTCTCGGAATTGCAGCCTTTCTCCAACACATATTCATAAAATGTAGTAGTCGTAATGTCAAGAGGGGACCCGCATATTTAAACAATTCTGAATTTAAGCCATCCAAGCCTGTTGCTTTACGGTTCTTCAGTTTTTTGAGCACTTTTTCTAGTTCATTATAATCGATGGAATTTACCTTGTCATTGTAGGGGAATCTTTCTTCTGCATTTTGTGCATGTGAATTCTGCCACAGACATTTGTAGTGTTCAATCCACTCTTCTTTATTTATGCAGTTAAGCCTTGCATTGTCTCGCTCGTTTTTATTTAACATTTTCATGACTTTATATGCGAATTCATTTCTTCCATATAGATCACTTTCAACCTTACTGATAAAGCTGTCCCACGATTTTTGATGTGCTTCTCTGCATAAGTCTTTAGCTTGGTTTCTAATAGTTTTGTACCTTGCCTTATTTTGTTCTGACGGATTAGAGAGCATTATCTTATATCTTTCATTTTTCTCTTTTACGGCTTCTGCAATTTCTGTATTCCATACTTTCATGCTGTATTTTCGTTTCTTATTCACTTTTGTGCCAAGAGCCTCCATTGCTGCCTGTCTTACTATATTTTTTATATTGCTCCATTAGCATTCAATGTCGTCGCTTGTGATGAATTTTTGTATAAGTTCTTGTATTCTATTCTGATATAGGTTTTGTATGCTCCAATCTTGTAACAGATTCACCCTAAAAGGAGTTGGCCCCAGCTGTTTTTCTTTTTTAGTTGTTATTTTCTTCCATTTTCTGTATAAGATTATGTTTGAGATAACTAGGTAGTGGTCTGAATATATATCATAACCTCTATATACGTGTGGGTCTCTAACTTGTGTTGCCATTTTTCTGTTAACTATTACATAATCGATTATTGATCTAGAACCGCTGGCTGCCTAGGTGAACTTGTTTATGTCTTTCTTGCTGAAGAAGGAGTTTGTCACTTTTAGATCGTTGAAAGTAGCAAATGATCTAAGTCGTTCGCCGTTGCTGTTCAGAACGTCCTCTCCAAATGTTCCAACCACATTGGGTATAGGGAAGTTTCCGATTCCAGCATTAAAATCGTCCGCTAAAATTACTTCTTTAGTCTCATACTTAGTAACAATTTGTTGTAGCTGTTCGTAAAACTCTTCTGTTTCTTCCTTCTTCCCCTCTTCCGGGTCATACACTCCTATAACTGCAAGAGTTCCTCTGTCATGTTGAAAACATGTTATTATTCGTTCATTCACAAATTCATAGCTTTTTATTCTTTCTTTCCATTTCTTATCTATCATTACGGCAACCCCCTTACTCGCTCTTTGTCCTGTATTTACACCAGCGGATATCATTGTGTATTCTCCTATATCCTTCGTTCCTTGTAGTTTTTTTTCACTGATAACCGCTATATTAATTTTTCTTTCCTTCAGATGCATGACCAGTTCTTCCTCTTTGTTACGAATTCCTCTAACATTCCATGCAGCAACAATCAATTCATCCGCAATACCTAGTCGTTTATCCTTGTTCATAGCATAAGTCAGATTTCCATTAGAGTCAGTCCGGGTTCCGAGGCAACTATTTCGTCTGCGAGTATTAATTAGATTTTACGTGGGTGGGCTACCAACCCTCCGCACAACCCCCTTTCGGAGGGCCATTTCTTCCGCTCTCGTCAGCCCTGACCCTGCCTTCCACCGGGGTTGGTTACCCGATCTCCAACAGGGTTGTTCAGGTTACCGGGGTTTGACCACTTGGAGGTGAGAGTCGGAATTGAGCAGGAGAGGCTTTGTGAAGCTATCTGGATACTGCTTTATATTTTACGCTTCTCTGCACCTTAGAACCCCGCTAGAAATAATATTTATTATAATGTTTATATTACAAAAATGTGGCCTTCGTAATTAACAGTTAAACGGAGAAATACTGAAAAACTTACCAATAATGATGTGCATCAGGTTAATCACGATGATCTTCAATGCTATGCTTAGACTTGGATAATTTCCAATACAATGGAAAGTCGTGCAGAACCTGGTAAAGATCTATGAAAAGTAACATCGTACCGTCCTGTCAGTCTCTTGCCCATCCTCTCTAACGTCTTCGAGAAACTTATCTGGAAAAACTAAAACCTCTTACTGAATAACGAAAATAGATCCCAAGCCACCAATTCGGATTTCGTCAACAGCACGCGACAGTGGAACAGGTTCATCGAGTTGCAAGAAAAATCAAGAACAACTTGGAATGCAAGCAATATAAGATGTGTTAAAATGCATGAGGGGAGTTCACATGCAGGATAAAACCAAGAAAATTGTAATTACCGTTGACAACTCAGGATGGTACGCAGGATTTCTCTGTAGTTTTTGCATTCCATTACATCACCCTTTTTATGTATCGCTACTACCTTTCCAATCTGCCACTCTTCAGGCATTTCCTTTTTGTTCCAAATTCTCTTAATTAGATTATATATTGCCCTGTACCGTTCTTCTCCTTCACCCCTTATTATCTCTCCATACACTTCGTCCTTGCCAGGCACTTCTCCATTCTCTAGTCTTTTTTTCATTTTCAGTACTTTCGGATAATGATGGTTCCGTTACTAGTGGCGTGTTACTAAAACATACGAGGGAAAGATGGGAAACAGGAAACTCCTGTCTCAAATTCACAATCTGAATAACAAAAATCTACAAATCCCGAAGCAGTGCTTCCAAACAGAAGTCAGCCTGAAGGGCTTGTAGGACGTGAAGGGTAAAAAAAAAGAATTTAACAATAACGTCACTAAAAGTGGCGTCACAAAACGGTTCTCTGGATGGACTGTTGACCGTAGCTGAACTCGAATGCACGATAATGTGGAAATACGCCCAATAGCGTAATAATAAAAAAAACATTGGACGCAAATGGACAGTGGCCCGGGAGACAAACATACAGCTCTGTACTTACCAGCAGCTTCAAACTAATGGTGTGCGAATTAAAAGGATATCTTACATATGCAGGTCAGCGTATCCTGCAGAATCACGAGGGCGCTCCGAATGACTCGGCCTGGGTTGCTTTTGCCGCTATATCCAAGCTTGACGTAAAGGCTAAAAAATACAAAACTGCATAGATTATCCACACAAGCCAACTCCCCCGCGTCTCTGTTCCATTAAAATGAAATCGCTACCCCAATTATCGTGTTCCCAATTTATCCACGTCAACTCGTCGAGTGGTGACAAAGAAATTCCTAGGATTCTTCCTTTCTTCCTCAGTGCCTCTACGGTCTACGCGATACAAATTGCCCCCGGGTACTCCAGTTGATTTCCAGATTATATGGGCACCCGAAATAGTATCTTAAACAATGTTCTCCCCGCGACTATAAATTGCCTTGCTGGAACCAAATTTCGTCTGCCACACAAAAGAAATATTGGTGTTCTAATCGTTATTTTCGATTCAGAATTCCAAATTTTAACCTCGCAATGCCGGTAGTAATTAAAAACCTAACTAATCATTATTAATTGGTGCTATTACTAATAGCCGTTAAACAAAATTATTCTCAGCGTATTCGTCAAAATCGATCATTTTTGTCTCTATTATCACCGCTTATCCTTTTAGTTTTTGATAACTCCTAAAGTTATCGCGCGGAACTGACATCACAAGACAGTGCGTCGTAATAAACGTTCATTTTGAACTTTACAATGTATAGCTTTGTCAAATTATTTTTCCTGCTCTCATTTTCTATTTCGTCTATCCTATCTGTAATGCGGGCGATATTTACTTTAGCAAATTTCGTTGATCCAAAAATTTGTATTATTATTGCTCCAGAAAATAATGACCCCCAGTATCAAAACTAACTAGCGTAGCACATGAAGCTATGCTCGATTTACTTTTGTCGAGACATAATAAAATTCGATGCCAATATTTAAATAAATTTAATAATCACAATGAAAAATAATATAATATAGGCATGCAGTTTAGTGGATGACGATAATTAGTGTTTCTATAAAAAGAATAAGAAAATGTATTAAAGCAAACGGTACTGTCTCTGTACAACTTAATTATACTCTAAATCTAAATTTATACAAAAATATTATTTCTTAAAAAAGCATAAATTTAATTAGTGCTAAAATAATTATGAACTCCAGTGGGTTCAACTAGAATGACATCATAGGAACATAAAAAATAAATATCGAACAACTATTAAAATTAATTATTCTTTTAAAACTGGACTGCGTTATGCATAACTTCACCAAGCGCCAAATGTGAGTTTTTGAGAAAATGCTATTAATTTTATAACCTTATAAATCAGCTTATCGTTGATTAGAGGTGATTTTCCGCATATTAGTCAAAAACAGTGTCAATAACAAACTATTATATCTAAGAACTAAAACAAAAAATGAAGAACTTTTGATTTTAAAGTGAAAAATGGCGCTTAGGAATTTTGCATAAGTTGACTATGAACCAAAACTGTCGCTTAGTCAATTCATGCAAAATTAATATATTAGATTCACCAATATTGGTTAATATTTTTATCAATAAATGAGTGAAATATTTATTGAAAATTAAAAAAATTAATACTGATACAGTAAAATATTATTTTGATTTAAAGCAATCTTCTTCAATATCAAAATCAACTTCTCCATTAAACCCTTCTATCTCTGCGATATTGAGGTCACCCAATAAATTTTCATAAAAATGTTTAGCATCATTTGGAATCAAATTCAATAGGAATTTCAAGTCGGCAAGTTTTTTTTCTGGAATGGGCTTACCATTTGGCCAAAGATTTTTAAATAACTCGCTAAAATTTTTCTTGGCTTGTCTTCTTGACGGCCTTCCACGTTTCTTCTCTATATCGATTTCTTGAGCTTCATCCCAAAAATGACATTTAATAAAATGTTTGTGAGGATTTTCTTTTCGACTTTCGATTTTTTAAACTTAAGCCAATTTATTTTATTATTATCGATGTCTACTTTTCGTTTGTCAATATATTTTTCTGAATCCGCTGTACTAAAAAAATCCTCTTTTGCCATCTTATGAACAATGAGCGAGTCCTTTCTTCTGCAGGATTTCATTACGTTCATGTAATCTTCTGGAGTGTATAATCTTTGCTGTAACTTCAAGGCACATTCAATGTCACCAAAATTGGTGTCATTGGGAAGAAAGCTATGCCTAGAAGTCAAAAATCGCTGGGTGATCTTTTCCAGAAGTTTTTTCTAACGTGGAATTTTGGAAGGTTTTTGAAATGTAGATTATGTATGGGATTTCGATGATGTTTGCTTGCACGGCTCTCTTCGTTTGTAATGTTGGCAAATTGTTGTTCTAAAGTCCTGATGAAGCCGTGAGTGGCGGTGAAACGTCGACAATAGGTTAAACAATTTTTTTTGCCTGTCCTATAACCCATTACAACTATTATTTAATTAGCCCATACTTAAAAATATTTTTGAGCCGGGCATGTATAATGCACAGCATGGAAATGTATTAGCGAATTTGAGAAAGCAATGCCATTGGGTGCTCCTTGAACATGTTATGAATAAGACAAATCATTTTATGAATATTGTGTAATAACAGATTGTAAATAATAATCGGGGACAAAAAATCAAACGACTTGATTTCATTTCAATTTCATTATAATTTAATTACATGTGAATGAGTTACGCTCATAGAAAGGATCGAATTTTCGTAAAAAAACATACTAATTGTTACAATTACATAACAAAATTTTTCAGTTTTCCACTAACCCACAAGCAAACTAAAGCCACTAGAAAAAAGTACTTTAAACATAACGGGAATCGCCTGCGGAATTTCTGTTTTAAATCTTCTTATAAATATTTTTCTCTTATTACAGATTTGTTAAACGTATATTTTTGAAGCGCTCATGATTATAACTTTGAAATAAAATTGAAATTATTATCTGCACTTATCATATTGAGCATATTTATTACAATATCAACGATTTTTCGAATTAATGTGATCGTTTTAATGTAAATGTCTATGGTAAATTACGTTAATAATTAATAAAACCAGCATTTCTGGTTATTAAAGAAAGAAAAAATTAATAATTTGTTATACGTTAGTTTAATAAATTTCGTTTTTTAATATGGACAATATTGAGCTCAAAGAAACTGGATCCAAACCATTTGTTGAAGGTGTACGGACAACAGAGATAGGCAAAGAAGACAATGAAAATAATTTAGACGCAGTTTCAAATGTAGAAGAAATACAAAAAAATATTCAAGATGACGAAAGAGAATTTATTCAATTGAAAGCATATGGAATTGATAAAAGTGATAGCAGTAAGAGAAAATTTGAAAAGTATGTTTTGTATTAAATTTATTGATAATTAAAATTTTTTTAGTTTATAAAGAGAAACTGCCACCAAAAACAAAAACTTCCAATCCAGAAAGATGTAGCATTCCTGTAGATTTACCAAAATCATCACATTCATCAAGAAGTACATTAAATGAAGATCATGATGAATCATTTAGTTCATTAAGTAATGAATCTGCATATTTCTTTCCTTTGCATACATCGCCAAGTAATTTTAATTGGAATGGGGTAATGCGCGAAGTAACAGCAGTACGTCGTCGTCGGTTTTTACCAAACAGGAATAGTTGTTTAAATAAATTTTGGTCGTTTATTACATTTATGAGTTTCATCTTGTTCACAACGTTTGTTGTTTCGGGTTACATATTTCTAGCATATTTGAGACTTAAATGACAAAAAATTAGTGCATTATAACAAATTTTACCACGTGAATGTTTTATACTTAAGATATTGTAGATATTAATTAAAGTAATTAATAAAGTAGTTTTTAATTGATCCGATTATTTATATAAATATAAAATTCTTCTTCTTTTTCTAAAGGTGCCATATCCGTTAACGAACGTTGGTTATCATTACTTTACTAACCGCTATTCTAAAAAGTAATGTTGATATGAGGTCATTCCGAAAGTTCCGAACCAATACCACGGTTCTTCAACCACGATGTTCTCCGTCTTCCAGGTCCATGCGCTCCATTAATCTTCCCCTGTAGGATGAGATGCAGAATATTGTACTTCCCTAGATGTCTCATAATATGTCCAAAATACTCCAACTTTCTCACTTTCACAGATTTTATTATTTTCGTCTCTTCCTCTTCTTTTTTCTGCGGGTACTATCTGTAGTCTTCCATTCTTTGGAGCTGACCGTACCACGTCGATCGTTTTTTATTTATGGTGTCTATTATTGTTCCATTGACACCCATTCTGTACCGTATTTCCAGGTATATGGTGTGCTTCAGCTTAGAGCATCTCCACCCAACAAACATTTTAGCTGTAAATCGATTATTAACGAGCTGATAGTTAGCTTTTGCTGTTAAATAGCCATTTTACAGCTAATTTATAGCTAAAATGTTTGTTGGGCAGTAGTCCATTTTCAGAGCTTTTAGATGACCCATATTTCTTTTGGTTAATTCCCACACTTCTATTCCATACGTGCCAGCGGCGGCTCGTGACTTTTGCATTTGAGGAGGCTAATTTTACAGCTTAACTACCTTATAAAATAAAACTTACAAAACAATTTAATAAAATATTATTTAATCTGCGGTAGACACGTGTTTCGAGCCCGTTGGCTATCTTCAGTACTGTGTACAATGGAAAAAATTGTTCGATGAGTGCAGAGTGTTTTTTGGAAAAAATGCTGTACAATATAAAGATTAATATTATTTTAAGTCATTCGAAATTTATGAAGCTTTAAACGTAAGAGGTATACGGCGATTTTTAGTATTCGCGAAGTGATCGATGATATTCTCGTAGAATTCATTATTTCGAGACAATAAGGTAACGAATTCCTTTTCAATAGACATTACCGCGACGTTACTTAACCGATTTTGGTTCATCGTATTACGAGTGTAAGTTTTAATACGTTTTAGTGTGGAAAAACTTCTTTCAACCAAAGCCGATGTTACCGGTATGGTGACGACCACACATAAAAGTTTATAAAATTCAGGCATACAACTGTGTAAATCATTTTTGAAAGTAAAATCTAATATCTCTGATGGAGTCCTACATTGTCCAAACATTTCGGGGTCATTATATGCTACCGATAATTCATTTTTGAGTTGGATTTGATCAAAAAATGGATACTGCTCTAATAGACTATCTAATAAATTTTGAGGAAAGTTTTTCCTATAATCCGAAAATTTAGCAAATGTTAATAGATCAAAAAATTTTAATTTATGTAAGTCTGCAAATCTAACTTCAATTTGCACGATAGAATTGGTTTTCAATTTAGAAAACCAATAAAATCAACAAGATCGAAGAGGATGTTCGAAGTCGAGCATCATTCCACCAACTATGGCATATTCAGCCCAGTGACCAGGATGTCAAGATTTGCCAATTGCTTAAACGAGAACGATGTGGTGAATTTTCTCAGCCAACCGTTGGCCAAATTTAAGATAATTCTCAATGATTTGGATATCACTGGGACTGGTGTTTATAATTTGTAGGGTCATCTCCTGACCCAATTTGTTGTGCATAATTTGTTGTAAAAAGGCTTTGTCCGTTAATAAATGTTAAATAAATAAATAAATAAATAACCGTATCCAAAATTTCCGCAAAAATTTGTTTATAACTTTGACGCATATCTGGTAAATCAAATGTCATTTTTCGTTTTTTCTGAGCCGGCTCGCATTTAATTCTAAACTGTTAAATATGTTGTCAAAATACAAATCATCACTACGGTATCTGTGCAGAGTTTCGATTAATTTTGTTAAACGACATTTGGCGAAATTAATATCGGTTAGTTTACTTTGTAAAATTGAAAATACTACGTCTGTCTGTTCAAAAATTAATTTAAAAGTTTCTAATAATAAGCAAAATTTTGATTCATTTAAATATTGTCTTAAACCTACCGCTTCTCTAATAGTTTGAGAGTCGTTTTTAAAATCATCGCTGTCGATTATAAAATTAAATACGTCAATTAATTGTTGTTTTCTTAATTGCACTGTAAATACTGCTCGCGAGGTAAAATTCCAACGTGTAGCAACGTTTGTCGGTAATTTACTGCCACAAATTTCATTTAAAACATTCGTCCGTTTGGTCGATTTTGAAAAAAATGTGGAAAATCCGTTCAATTTGAAAAAAAATTCGGGAATCTTTATTCGAATTACATGCCTTACTCAAAACTAAATTTAACGCGTGAGCATAGCAGTGCGTAAAAAGTGCTTGATGTGCAATCGATTTAATTTTTCTTTGTAAACCGTTTAAATGACTTGCCATAACTGCTGCGCCATCATATGTTTGAGCTATTAATTTATTTTTAAAATCATATTTGTCGCAACGAGAGATTAAAAAATTAAACAAATCTTCCGCGGTCCGACCTGAAGAAACATCATAGAAACCTAAAAATCTTTCTACGACTTGACCGTTTGTAACGTACCGAGCTACAATTGAAAGTTGCGAAACGCAAGAAATGTCCGTCGTTTCATCTACTTGCCACGAGAAAAGTTGAGAATTTTTTATTTCTGCATCTATGTGTTCATTTAAAATAAATGACACGCAATCTATCAAGTCATTTTGAATTGTTTTTGACGTCCCGGAAAAAATATTACCACTTACAAATTTATTAAAATTTTGATCATATTTACTAAATAGCGCAATTAATTCTTTATAATTTCCCCGATTAACCGATGTTGCTGTTTCATCATGACCACGGAAAGCCAAATCTTGGGATGCCAAAAATATTGTCAAGTCAATTAATCTTTTTAAATTATTTCGATTTTCCCTAACCTGATCATTATATAATGAAATCGAATTTAGACGTTCGCTGTTTAATGCAGTTGCTATATTTTCTTTTCCAAATAATTTAATTTTACACGACGAAGAAATATGTTCTTTTGATTTTGTATGACGTTCAATACAACGAGATAAATTTTTCATATCGGAAAACCCGATTTTTGACCAAACTGAATTATCCGCTGAAAAAAGTAAACACGGCCAACAATACAACTTTTCTTGTTTAACAGAACCTGTTAACCAAGTACATTTATTGTACCATTCAGTGTTAAAACCCCGATTTTGCCTTTTATCCGTGTATTTAAGTGTAATAGAATTTGGACGGGGTTTCATTACAATATTTGCAATATAAACTTTGTTATCATAGCTTAATGAACTAAAATTATTATGTACTAGCCAATGTACAATATCATCGCATTGTTTGATTTCGCATAATCTATCCATAATAATAACTAATTAAAAATAATAACCAATTTAAAAATAGTCTCAATAATAAAATTTAAAAAAAAACCTGTATTTTGGTCACAAACTTGAAAAATGTAGCACACTTTTAGAAGTTCACATACAAGTGATTTATATTTAGAACATATGCATGATAATGCGAAGGTTTGCAGGTGCATTTGATAATACACCCACGCATAATGAGGGCAGCCTCCAAAGCATGAAAAATAATTATATTCATGCATGTAGTAAAATAACACATAATAGTATGCGCTTATGTTACAAGCTTATTACTTACAATTCATCTATTAGTCGCTCATTTTAATCATAGATCTTACTAAGCAGTAGCCTCTATGACGTAGGTATCTCGAACGTAAAAGATTTATAAGAAAGAGTAAAGATTTATACCGTATTCTGGGTTGCCTAACTCTGTGCTAATCAAGTAATAATATAAAGAAAGGCTAGCCTCTGGATATGTAGGTACTATTTCGAATTTATTTCAAGCGTAAGCCAAGTTCTTAAGCTAATTTCATTATTAAATTAAATTTTGTTTTAAACAAATTCAAAAAAAATTAAAAATTGGAAAAAATACTAATTTAAAACGAAATATAAATAGCAAGTCCGTCCAACAATTTGAGAGGAGGCTAAGCCTCCCTTGCCTCCATTGACAAACCGCCGCTGATACGTGCATATCGTCGGCATACAACTAAAACCCGTTAATTGACATTTTTTGTGAAATTGAGTTATAAATACCATTAAATGTATTTTTGCATGATCTATCATCTGGTATAATCCGCTAATTTCTATACAAAATATTTCATAAAATAATACTGAAAAGTATATTTGGCTAAGTAACAAAAGTATGAATTCATTTCAAGAAAAAACAATTTAGGGATGTTAATCAAACTATTCCACAATTTTTCGCATATTCTTGACAATAAAAATCCGTTTCAAAAAATAAGCTTATAGTTTCCACTAAAAACAAAAAAAAACTGTTTTTCACTCCAGTCCCTATTTGTGAAAAATTTGATTTTTTTTTATTCAATACATTGTGCTACTTGTTCTGAACATTGTGCCAGAGTTTCAATTTAAAATTGTGGACAGATTTCTGGAAAAAATGATTTTTGAAAAATTTTATTTTTTTAAATTAAATACATTGTGCTGCTTTTGTGTTATCATTGATTTGTGATTGTGGTTGATTTGTGCTATCAAACTTTTGTGGAGTGTAGTGAACAGGAATGCCAGAAAAGTTGATCAAACTTCGGCAAAACATTTATGGAACATTTTACAAACAGAATAGCACAGAACCTTGCCAAAAACTTTAACATAATTCTCTACATAAATTGACTTACAATATTGTTGACGTTTTTGGAGTATTTCAGCAATTGGAATTCCTCTTTAGAATTGATAATTTTTCCATTTTGGCATATAAGTATTCTTTATCTGATGTTTCCAAACATTGTGCATTGAGAAATGCATATTTCTGCTCATTATAAAGGAGGTATTGGGATTGAGGAATTATGATTTCAAATACATTTTCGTTTAGGATTGGTAGGGGATATAAATGATAATAATCGTAACCTTTGTTTTCCACAATTGGGATTTCTAAAATAAAAATGATTCGATTTCCTTTACAGGAAACAATATAAGGGTATTCACACTCTCTAGTATTTGCCCTTGTATTTATACACCCTTGTATTTTATAGCTTGTAAATACAACAGGGGATTCACACTCTTTTGCAAATTTAACACTGTTGTAAATACAACATTTGTGAACACACCCTGTATATAGGTCTTTCATAGGTCTTTCATACATATAAAATGCCAGTTCGCTGCTGCTCCAGTGCCAGCGTATCATTTTTTTGGTTCGTATCAACGGATAATCGGATCAACGGATACACTGTGCGCTATGTAGGTACGTGGTGTGAGAGTTACCTTCATTGAAAATAACTTCACAACTTCAGAAACTTCTAAAGCGAAAATGTCCGAAATGGAGGATATTCAAGTAGTTACTCTTTGTTCCCCACATGTTCCTGCTGCTGCTCGAAAATGTGTTAAAATAAAATCTGATGAGGAAGTAGTCGCCCAGTAGGAAACAGTAAAACGACGGAAGGCGGAGTGAGAAAAGACCCGTCGTAAAAATATGAGTGATGTCCAAAAAGAATGTTGTCGGAATCGTAATCGTGTGGAAAATATGACTCCTGGGCAAATTGAACAAAATCGCAAACGAAAGCAAATTGCCAACATGACGTCAGAACAAATTACTCAACATCGCGAAAGAAATCAAATTTCCAACATGACCCCTTCGCAAATATTACATCGTTCACGTAGTCATGCAATTCTCCGACAAAATCCACGAAGTAAAAACGCAGCTGTTCTTGAAGTAGGTAACGTTGTAGAACCAAATGTCGACGTTCATAACTGTGGTTTTATGGACAATATTTGCGAATTAACGATAGGGAAAACTATCCGATGGAATTCTTGAATAAACAAACGCCCTCAGGGATGCCAGTACACAGAATGCACTTGAAGGTTGGAAGTGTGATTATGTTGCTCAGGAATTTGAATACTAAACGTGGTCTTTGTAATGGGACGCGCTTAACTGTTCAATCGTTAAAGCCCAATCTAATCGTCGCTGAAGTCTTGACAGGAACTGCTAAAAAGGAAACTGTTTTTATTCCGCGCATAGATTTAAGTAGTCCCAACAAGTGCAGACTTGCCATTTGTTTTAAGACGGCGACAGTTTCCAATTAAACTTGCCTTTTCCATGACGATCAACAAGGCTCAGGGACAGACGTTAGAAAAAGTAGGAATATATTATATGCCTGAACCGGTGTTTAGCCACGGTCATCTCTATGTAGCAATGTCAAGAGTACGGAGATCTGAAGATCTGAAGATAAAAATAGTTGATGGAAAAGAACAAGGGAAATTGATTGAAGGTTCACAGGCTGTGTGCACGAAAAATATTGTGTACAAGGAAGTACTAACGCAGTAGGCAGTGCTTAAGATTTTATTTGCTACAATAATTGTTTCTTAATTAACAAATAAAAAAAATTAAAATTAACGTTTCAACGCGAGGATGAACAATTAAAATTGGCAATATTAGGAAACAATGTTGTTTTTATTTAGATCATTAAAATAGAGACCCACCGGCACCGTCTAGCTGCCCGTCCGTGGACGGGCTTTCCAGCTAGTATTATCATAAAACCCGTGATAAAACCTATATAAGCTTAAACTTGCTTTCATCAGCTGTCAACACATTATTTGTAACAACGCTAATATTAGTAACCTTAAGTAAATTATTTTAAAATGCCACGAAATTCAGATAAAGAAAAATTAATTGATGCCATCTACAAGCAAGCTACAGTAGATTTAATCACTGCGAATTCAAGTGAGTATATTTTGTTTATTCTAAATTGTTTAAAAAATAAAAACTTAAATTTTCAGGTGAAGATGAAGAGATGGATACAATTGAGAATTTTAATATCAAAATCATTATGTTATTTACTCATCGTAGAGGTGTCCAGTTAAATGTACCTAAAAGCAGTGACTGGGCTAATCGAGTTCTTTTGGATTTTGACGAAGGAAGATACCGTCAAATGTTACGTATGAATAAAAGCGAATTTGACTATATTTTATCTTTAATAAAAGATGCATGACCCAATTTTTATTAGAAATTCTATACCTCAACTTCCGGTAAAATTGCAACTACAGAGTACTACGTTATTTCGGTTGGGTTCATATGGCGAAGGAAGTTCTATAAGCAAAATAGCAACGATGTTTGGTGTTGGAGATGGCGGAACCATTCAAAAAATAACCAAACGAGTTTTTCAAGCTATTGTGAAATTAAAAGCAAGTTTTATTAGCTGGCCAACAGAAGCTGAAAGACTACAAATAGTCGGAAAAACCATGAATGAACTTCCTGGATGTATGGGTTATGTTGATGGAACCGAATTCAAGCTAGTAGAAACACCCGTAAAACATCATGAAATATTTTTCTCGCGACAAAGACAGTATTCCATAAAAATGCAAGTAGTTTGTGATTATAATTTAAGAATTCGACAAGCAACTGTTGGATACCAAGGAAGTGTTCATGATGCAAAAATATTTTCTGAATCTCCAATTGCATGTGCACCTCAAAATTACTTTTCTAATTTACAATGAATTGCTGGTGATTCTGCATATCCTCTTCGACAATATATTATTACACCGTTTCGTAGTAATAGTAACGAATTAACAAAAGAATCTAGGGATAGGTTTAATACAGGGTACGTGTAGAAAATTGTTTAGGGAAATTACGAGTAAAAGAAAAATTTTCAAGTTTAAAAGAATTAAAATTTAGTTTACATGATGACCAAAATTACAAAGACTGCTGCGAATAGATTTTGGTATGTTGTATTTTACATAATGCATTAATGGATTTCAACAGTTATGAAAATGATTCAACAGTATACCTAATTTAAGAAATTTGTATTTAAATTAACAATTAAATTGCTTCATTGCCAGCCTTTATTTTAACTCTAGTTCCTTCAATGCGATCCTTTCTTTCATTTGTAATTCGAGTAATTTTATTTTTTCTTGACTTTCCATTTCTTTTTGTTTCAATTCTATAGCTCTTTTAAAAGTTTTACTTCTTCAAATTGATGTGTTTCTTCTTTTATTTTTATTTCTTTCCCTCTAATCAACAATTCTCTTTCTTTAATATCAATTTCTTTGTACATTATTTCTACATCTACATCCAATTTTTGTTTTTTTATTGTCACAATATCTGAATGTACTTTTAAAATATCGGCAACTGCTGTACGAGAATATATTCCTTTGTTATTTTTTTTCCAGAGCTTGTCGTTGGAATATCATCATTAATATTAGATCCAGGTATAAGGATTTCAGATAAATCTTCAGGTTCATTGGGTGAAATAATGGACGATGTAAAAGAAACATCTGGTAAATCTAAATTTTCAGTGTCAACAGTAATTGGTTTAAAAACCATTTCTCGGTAGCCAAAAATGTCGTCTAAATCATAATAATTTGGACACTTTTTAAGCAATAATTCCGTAATTGATTTGTCTTCTTCTAGTACACCTGTACTTGTTGACTTTTTCCAAGTTTTTGTTTTAATATACGATTTTTTTAAATTCCGTACTTTGAATCTTATAAGATTCGACATTATTTATTGGACAGTCTTGAATAAATTTCTTGTAAAAAATTTGGGTACCTAGTTGGTTTCTCAATCGGCCTATTCTCATTTAAAAAGTTTATGAGCAGATTGACTT
Organism: Podabrus alpinus; assembly: GCA_932274525.1. Lineage (NCBI taxonomy): Eukaryota > Metazoa > Arthropoda > Insecta > Coleoptera > Cantharidae > Podabrus > Podabrus alpinus. The sequence goes on from OW026455.1 coordinate 14,495,714, forward strand.
CCAACTCATTCTATTTTTTATTCGGCCCCTTTCTTAGGCGTTTTGCTTTCACTTTTGCTCTTTTATCGGCGACCATATTTTTATCAATTTCAAATTTAATTTACTTAAATGCACTAACGTATGTTCTTATTGCTTTATCATATTTTTCCGAATCGTTTTGATCTAAATTTTCTGTAATTGCTTTAATTATAGAGCCTAATCCGTCTATTAAACCTCTTTTAGTTCTTTTGTTGTTTAAAGGATTACGTTGTTGAATTTGCATTGTAATTTTGTTTTCTAACATGCCGATTAAATTGTAAGAATAAATTGTTTAACTCTTGTCGATAACTCAATGTGAGATTTGTGTGGTTGCTTTCGAAAGAGTTTTTTATATAGTTAATTTTCATTTGAAGTGAATTGAATTATTGCAGTGTATCGGTAATGTTGATTATCTGAATGAATGACCATGTATCTATTTTATTTTGAGCTTTTCCTTTCCTTAAGGGTAAAAGTCCAGGGTTTCCAGTCATTTTGTGGAAATGGTAATACTGAATAGGGTGATTCATATCAAAGAACTTAAGAAACCTCCTGTTTCTTAAGTTCTTTGATATGAATTGTTTCGTTTTTGTTTTGGTCATTAGTAATTTGAACTTTATTTCTATCTAAAATTTTGGTGATTTTATAAGGACCTGTAAATTTATTTTCGTTCTTATTTCGTGTTTTTGAATTTTGTTAGAAAACTGTTTGATTTAATTTGAACTTGTCATTTGAATCTCCGTAGACATTGTGCTTTGAAACTATTTTATCTTTTTGATTGTTTAGTTTTTCGTTTAGGTCTTGACAGACATGTTTTAATTTGTCTTTATGGTTTTCTGCATATTCCGTGTAAAATAACGTTGAGTTAAAATTTTCGTTTGGGTTTCTAGAATCTGTATGTCCGAAGGTTAGTTCGAATGGTGTATAATTAATTGGTAGCACTATGTATTGAATTATTGTAACCGATGATGGCATAATCCATCAGATCTTTTTCATTAGGGTGTAATTCTTTTAAGTAAATACTAGTTGTAATGGGTATATGGACAGGCAAAAGGGTTTTTATAGGGATATGAGATTAAGATCGCAGCGCCGCTGGGTAAAAATGTGAACTACGCTAAAACACATTCGTGTTTTAACAGCTATATTCTTTGTTAACAGCCGCGCTTATGTTCCGTTGTATTTTACGTGTTTTTCATTCCCTTTTCCAAGTGAACTTGTTATTTTGTTAAATTACGGTTAGTGTTGTTTAGTAGTTCATCTTCCTGCAGTTAAATAATATATATGGTTAGGTGAGTTTTAGTTTTAGATTAATTTTTGAGGTTAATTTTTAAAATTTGCAGATATGTCGGAATCTTACGAATTAAGATTAAGTCTTCTTGACTATCTCAAATATTTAGAGGGGTCTGAAACATCTAGATGTGTTTATGAAGGCGAATCAGTTTTAAACGCAGGGCATGTTGTTTTATGTGGTAAAACATTGTGCATCCAATCTTCTGCAACAAATGCTGATCCCCATAAAATTAATGGAGTTTTAGATGTAGAAGATAGTAAAGTCACAATAGAGTCGATGGTTTGCTTATGCAAAGCAGGCAACAGTGGAAGGTGTAAACACATATCAGCTGTTCTACTTAAGTGAAATAGGTGTGTAACATTCCATAAATTTTGTTCAAAGTTTATGTAGTTTTTCGTTTTAGGAACGATTTATTAAAAATGGAGGTGATTTCATCTACCGATGTAAAATGTGTATGATGGTCTACCCACAAAGCTACGACCCAAGAAATGTACAAGCATGTAGCAGTACCGGAAATGCCTTGTTTAAAGGAAACAAAATTTAACTTATGAATTAATTTAATTTGATCTTACAGTTTATATTATTATAATGTCACGCTTAAGGGTGGTTTCCTTAAGTCATGGAGTATTGGGGTGGTGTAGCTCTAGGGATCACTTTAAGTTGGAGCGGCGTAACGAATAATAAATTCAAGTTCGTAACAAATTAATTAGTATATTAAAAATAAAATAACATATTTACAGATACCTTAAGATTATCATTAGGACAGTGAGGAGTTTGTACATTGCCGCAGGTCGGTTTTGCATGTTGAGTTCCCTTGATCGGATTTGGACCCTTGGATTTGATATGCACTCACGACGCGGGTGACACAACCGTTTGACTACCGTAGTCACTGGTTAACTGCCTGTCCCATTACGTGTTACCCTATTTAACACCTTAATTAGTACTCCCCTCGCAGCCAATGTACATTTCCCAGCTTTTTCACAAGCTTGCATTTCCCATCACCTTGTTACTAACAGGGCATGAAGGTTCAAACACCTGTTAATAAACTGCAATAATGCGAATCCCACACTATGTAGACGCTCTCGCATCGTAATATAATTTTCTTATTCAGCGGTAAGATATTTCTTTTGATTTTGCGAGGTTGTCACGTTTTTCTAATAATTAATTATGAAATTTGATTTTTGAATTTTCAATATGTGACATAACCGCCCTTGCATAGAAAGGCTGTCCCAAGCCGTTTTTGAATGATGCCTGCCTTGGTGTGGGTGTGAGAAATGCAAGATTATTGAAACATAAAATCTAAGAGTAGTATTCATTATAGTATGATTACAAAAAAAAATTTTTTTTTATATAAGTAAAACAATTGAAACAATATGTAATAGAATATACACAGACTATAAAATAGATTAATTATTTATATCCACTGACAAATTTGTCATATTATAAGTTTGGAGATACCTCAAATTTCCGATAATAATTGTACGTCAATATGAAATTGACATCAAGTACACATTGAAAATGCAAATCATTCTTAATTTTTTTTGTAATGGTTTAAATGTATGTCTATGACTTAATTTTGTAGGGTCGGCTTATAACCCTATCTTGCTTTTACACTATTGCTTTGTAGTTAACTTAACTACCACTGGGGTAAATACCCGCCTTATTTTAAATACTTAAGATAGGGAAGACTTTTTTAAGCAAGTGCTGCCGTACTTAAAACCCTTTTGTCTTAAATTGTAGTTTATGCTTCTTAATTGTAACTTGAATGTATTGTAATAAGAAGTCGTTTTTTTTTGTTTTTTTTGACCATTTGTATGTATAGATTATTTACGATTTTCAATGTGTTTTAAATAAAAAAAAATTTTCTCGATCTACTGTTTGACTATACTTATTGGAAATTCGAGTATACCCAAGAAAAATAAAATTACATGAAAAAATATTTCCTATTTCTAAAAAAAAATTTCTTAACTAAAAAAACAAATTTACATGATTTAAATATTATGGCTGGTTGTTGTGTTACCAACAAGGTTTGCCAATTATTTCTTAGACAAGTCTATTAATTTTATCATTTATATATTATTTGGCCATTGACAATCCTACCGGCTTCAATTTATTTTAAATGTTGAAATAATTCTTCTATTTATTTTGACCTGCAACCCCTGTTTAAATTAAAGTTTTGGTCACTCATCCAAAAGTTAGTGGAAGCTGTTAATTATTTTACTTGGCCAAGTTAATTTCAACACAAACCTTTTAGATAAATGCTCGCTACTTTAATTTTTTAACATATAAAATGGAGGCCCCCCTGAGTTGCAATTATTGACCATTTATTATACATTATTGATTTGGTCACCAATTAATTTTTCAATATTTTCGTTTAATCATTACATATTTTAATTATTTTGCATTACCATTCTCATCTACATACATATTGATTTTGAGGCACTTCAATTTATTTACTCTGCTTTTGCACAACACTATTTTTATTCATTTAATTCTTCGTTTCCAAGGCACTATCTTTTAATCGTTCAGTTTTTTGTAATAACACTTTACCCGTTATGATTTGTAGAGTTTACATCTTCATCGTTGGCACTTAATATTAGCCGTACACTTACATATTGACCGTTTTGTAATTTCCGGAGATCACCGTTATTTTTAACTTCCAACACGAAGTTTTCTCTATTATGTCTCACCACGTAGTTAATAGGCGTATTCGCGTTATTAGTTTTTTTACACTTAAATATTGTCCACAAAATTACTATGAATACCAGGATCGCACAAACTATTGTTGTTACCATTATTACATCATGGCTGGTTGTTGATGCGTCATCGGTTGCTGTTTGGGCTGATCCTATGGGTAGGTTTGCTACCATCGCTACGGGTCTTAGCCTTTGTTGGTAGACTAAATATACCACCAATGCAGATAAGATTATATTCCAAATTAAGTAGGTCGTGTGACTGAAAAATCCATATTTTTCAGCGAAACTGACGGTTTTGAATTGGTTTTGTTTGATCCATTCTATTATTGTTTCCATTGCCTCCGGAGTGTTTGTTAAATTTATATGAGGAAGTTGTAATGTCCAATTGTAATTAAGGATTTCGGATAAATTGTTGTAGGTTGGTGGAATTTCTGCAGCAGGTTTTAGGATAAATGACTTTAGAGAGGACCATGTGGCTGGAATTATATGAGTGATTTCTATTTCTGAAGGGTGATCATCTTTACAAGGATATTTAGTAGGAATTAAAATTTCATTTGAGAGGATTAATTTGCAGGAACAAGGTAATTGTAGGCGTATGGATCCTAGGATTTTGGTTTTCGTTGATACTAGCCGTCGAGAATAATTAGTACATTCTATAGTGGACTCTTCCTTTGGATGTGTAATTTGATAAGTAACTTCTGAAATTTGTGTAATTAACATAGCCGTTGACGAATGGCAAGTCATAGGACAGTAATGTTTTAAATTTTCAATTGTGTCGCCTTGGAACATTTTTATTGCACATAATGGACCATTTAGCTCGTTGGATGATAATTGTGGAACGTAGCAAAACTTATCTTCATAGACTCTGCATTGGTGTAGATCCATTCCGGTTACCGTTCTGATTTTTGAATTGGCTTTGATTGTATTTGGAACTGCTATGTAAAGTGTTTTGTGATCTAACGCGCAAGTTTGGTTATACCATGCGAAGGAGGTTGTCAGCAATTCGTATAATTTCCATCCTTGGTTTTTAGTAACTATTGGTATCCTGACGTGGATATGTATTTTGGATTCCGTAAAGCTGCAGTCACAGATTGGTAGTTGGTAGTAGCGTGAGACTTCATTCGTTGGGATAGCTAGGCCCTGGTCTGCAGTCTGTAGTTCCTTTTCCAACTTAACCAAATCTCGTTGTAGCGTTGTAGTTTCCAAAACATTAGATGGAATTTGATGTTGTCGACACGACGATATAATTAAGTTAACCCTCATTAATCTTGTAACTTGTACTATCCTTTTTAAATTTTCGAAAGAATTGGTAAATAACGACGTGATTAGGGTTTTAGTTGCTTCACCGTCCTGTCGATTTGTGGCTATAAACGACTCCATTAATTTGACTTTTTGTTCCACGTTGTGGAATGTGGTGGATACTTCGTCTTCGTATTGTTTAAATGATGCGGAATCCTTGCCTATTCCTTGAATGGTTGCTGTTAGACCTTCGGTTAATTTTTTCAAATGTTCCTTCATATCCTTTTCAGTAGTGGTTAACCCATTTAATTTATGCATTGTAGCGACCCCACAACACCAAGATAAGGCGTCGCCCAAGAAATCCAGTGCTCGGTTTTTACGCGAATTTAGGTTGTATTTTGTTTTAAACGTTTTTTGTTGTTGTTTACCCAAATTGTTTTGCGTATTTCGCTGTAATATGCGTAGTTCTTGATCGTAAGCGGTACCCAGACCTCTAATGGCGGTCTCCAAGATGCAAACCAAATCCGTTGAGGTTTTGTTGGTACAACGGTCCTTTTTATTTGTTGTAGGGTCTCTGAGTTGGTAGTTTGGCTCTTGAATCCATTCCATTTCGTATAGAATTGGGATGGTTGCCTCGTATGCCACTACTTGTGGTAATAACTTCCATGCCGCTCCCGTTGAAATTTGAACGGATGGTTGGGTTTGCGTTGTTATTTTGGAAGAACTGGAAATACAATTAACATGCACCACATTTATACGTACGCCGCTCGGTGAGCAAAAAAAAAATTTTTACGTTAGAGAGTTACGTGAATAAAAAAAAATTTAAAAAATAATAAAAACGATGATCTCGGTTATAATTATATTGGGAAATTGTATCGATAGCGGTGTAACACAACATAAACAGCAATTCACTAATCAATCGATCGGCAATTAATCGAAGATGAATCTCAAAAATAAATCAAGTGGGCTAATTCAGAGCGAACAGACACGCAGGTTTCTATTGGACATCGATATGATCGGTCCACGAAGCAATCAGCGGATTGACATCTCATCAATTAATCTTGTCCAATCGAAGCCGATGGCTGCCTTTCTAAACCGGCCTGATCAACTCATTCTCTTCAACTCATCACTGAATAAAATTTTATTTCATATGATCAGTGTGTTGGCTTTATAAAACGATTTGTTAATTGTTTGTATTTATTATAAATGCATTAATTGAAATTATTAAAATATTTGGTATTTTATTATTATACCTTGTGATTCATACTTATGTCGATACATCGACTCAATATTTAATTCATTATATTATTAATATTACATTAGAGATTATTTATTGATTATCCGTTATATCTTGCTAAACAGATTGGGTTACGTTTGTGATTAAATTAAAATTTTACAGGGGAAATGAACCGCTTTACCACTCCTACCTATTCCTGATACTCCTTAGTATCAAGGAAAATGTTTAAAGTCCATTGGACTAACAAGATTTAGCTCTGTCAGGCTTAATTAAAGCAATGCGAACTTCTTACTCATTTAGGTCAATGGGTGAAGCCCACGCCTAAGCTTGACGACATAAGTGAGGGAATCTCACTCACCCCGGGGATCCCGCTTTTCCAACATATTTTATATTTAATATTTGGGACACCGTACGAATATTTTATATTTTACGTAGTCAGTGCCTACCTTTATTTCCAAATTCTTTAATCTTACTAGAGATGATTGAAATCTACCACCAAAGGGACCCCGGTCTAGGGTGATAGTGTTTACAAAGTAAACGTATCTCAATCACTCATCTTCGTCACAGAGTTTATTGATTCTAATTTATAATTACCCTTAATTTAATATTGATATTTTATATATTTCTTATTTATTTTATTATTGATTATATTGATTAATATTTATAATTCTTCTAACATTGTTATATTATATATATTATTATTTTTGTTTATTATAATATTTAATATTATTTATACGGATACTGGATTTTGCCCATGGCCGACATAACAGAACTATATCAAATAGGGTTTATCGCCTAAATAGTCAAGGTTTTTTATGTCGCCTATAAGGCGGAAAAAAGTAACGAATGTATACCGTCCCCTAGGCAGTAATAGTCTAGGAGACGGGGTAATTGGGGTATTGGAGTAGGATTGAAAAGTGAGCGGGAGGGATATGAACGTCGGACCCAATACGTTTTATTACGCCAACATGTCCAATGTTGTTGTCTCGAATTAACATGGGTGTGGCGCACCCAATTCGAGATTCTAATATGGAAACGTTGAGGTTTTAAACATTTTGGGAGCGATTGTCATCTTTTTGGGTATATAGTTGGGACTGGAACACATGTAGAGCATTGACAGCAAAAATGGACATTCTAATCTTCATCGCTAAAACAAACGTCCAAAACAATGATAAGACATGGCCTATAGGCGAACGTGTCTACAAATGGAAAGCGAAACAACACTAAAGCTAATTTAATCTTGGTTGATCTAATCAATCTAACGATACCGCGGTGATGTTATCACCTCTTGATTACTATTAATCCTCAGGAAGGTGGGAAAGAGGTATAGTAGACCTTTTAACGACATATCCAGGTCGAACCCTTAAGGTGGGTATTTAGTTGGGGCTGGAACACATGTAGCGCACAGCCAATAATTCAAATATCAAAGAATAATACTCGAGTAATGGAAGATTGGGATGATGAACCACAAATTACCTCAGATTATATGATGGAGGCAATAATTTTGCGAAAGAAGGTGGGAAAAAGGTGTAGATCTTATAACGACATACCCGTTGTTTTAACGTTGATACATACTACATACAAGTTAAACTACATACATACTTTAACGTTTAAAACATACAAGTTTTAACGTTGATAGGTTTTATTGAAATTTTTGATGGCAGTTAATTTATCTTTGTCCGGCGCGATCCCGTTTTGGTTAACAATGTGTCCTAGTACCTCAATTTCATTTTTCGCATAAAAACATTTACTCGGATTTAAAGTTAGTCCGGCATCCCTTAAACGTTCAAAAACTTTACGAAGTCTAATCATATGTTCTTCAAATGTGTCCGAAAAAACCAGGATGTCGTCTAAATAAATCATGACCTCGTTCCATTTCATCCCCTCAAACACCCGATCGGCTAAATTTTGAAAGGTACCAGGTGCCCCGATTAACCCAAAAGGCATTACGTTAAATTCATATAGTCCGAAATTTGGCGCCACGAATGCAGTACCTATATTCTTTACAGTTTTCCTCGATTCCGATTTGCCAGTATCCGCTAAATAAATCTAATGATGTGAAAAATTTTGCTCCGTGTAAATAAGTTAAAATGTCATCTATATTTGGGAGTGGGTAATTTGATTTTTTGGAAACGTTATTTAATTTTCTATAATCGACACAAAATCTTTTAGTTTTGTCCTTTTTTGTGGTTAAAACAATCGGATATCCCCAAGCTGACTGACTTGGTTGGATCACCTTAGCATCTAACATTTCTTGAATTTGACTTTCTATTAATTTCCTTTCACTAAGTGATACCCGGTACGGTTTAGATTTAAGGGGCGGTGAACCTTGAACGTCGATTTTATGGGTGACTAATGTTGTAAATCCCATTTCTGATGTAGTTTTAGCAAAAATATTTTTAAATTCTTCTAATAACGATTGTAAATTTTGTTTTTGACTTTCTGTTAATTTGTTATTTATTTCATGGTCGTTAAGCGAAACTGTTGCATTTTGACGTGTAAGTGGGTCATTTGATTCGAGCGTTAGGAAACACTTCTCCGCGTCGTCAGGATTTATATACCCTAATGTGGTTCCTTTAAAAAGTTGTTATGGAACATTTGACTTTGAAATGATTGTTACCATGAAGGAGTTGTCTTTTAATCTTTGCAAATAAGATGTTAGCGCTAATTTGTGTCGTGTTAGGAATTCGACGTTATCTATAAATTTGAAATTTTCCGGGACCAAGTTTTCACCAACTGAATTTAAAAATATTTTAGTTGGTACGTAGGGTTTTAGGCGGTAGTCTTCTATTAATTGGATTTTTAAATGATTAGGAGTTTCTATATTTATATTCTGACATAATTCAACAACAAATAAGTTGTTGATATGTTGATTTTATAGTAGTACTCTTATAAAACAATGTATTTTAGGTAATTTTTGTTAAATAAAAATTATTGTAAAAAAGTTAGTTTAACAACAATTCATGATTAAAATTAGAATTTAACTTCGTACAAAACATGCGATCTAGCAAAGATACAATTATGAATGTTGCGCTAAAAGCAAGACTTTTTATTGTACTTTGGGACGATATAATTTTTATTTTGATAAAAATTATAATTTCCTTATAAAACAAAGTTTAATTTGCTTTAAAAACCGCAGCGTTTTGAGTAAGTATTTAGTAACAAATTAAACTTTGTTTTATAAAGAAATTATAATTTTTATCAAAATAAAAATTATATCGTCCCAAAGTACAATAAAAAGTCTTGCTTTTAGCGCAACATTCATAATTGTATCTTTGCTAGATCGCATGTTTTGTACGAAGTTAAATTCTAACTTTAATCATGAATTGTGGTTAAACTAACTTTTTTACAATAATTTTTAATTAACAAAAATTACCTAAAATATATTGTTTTATAAGAGTACTACTATAAAATCAACATATCAACAATTTAACATATAATTTTTGATTTCTACCGAACAGCCTTAATAAAGTTTTATTACTTAGTGGGGTAATTAATTCGTGTCTTGAACTTACTGGGTTTTGAGAATTTTCTTCCGCGTTTGTTGTAAGATTAACCTGTGGCCTCACTACATTTCCTCCACGATAAAAAGATTGTTTTACCATATGGTGTTTACCCCGGAACGTAATGGTTTCTGCCGCATAGTCGATTAAAGCGTGGTTTTCTTTTAAAAATTCGTTTCCCAATAACAATGGAATAGGTAATTTATTTACGACTAACGCGGAAGTGTGAAAAATTTTTCCTCTTATCGCTACCTCTACGTTGGTTACGCCAATCACAGGAACCAGGTTACTTCCCGCAGTTTTTAGAACAGTTTGGACATGATTATTTAAAATGTGATTTGCAAAATTTTGGGAAATAATGTTTTTATTAGAACCGGTATCGATGACAATTTGTGTAGATTGATTATTTACTAAGGCATTTATGGTCAGAATATCGTTATTTCCACCCGTTTTCGTTAATTGAAAGACAACGGGGTAACGGGCCTGCTGCGTTGTCTCTCTTCGTTTTTTGGGTAAGAGGGTGCCCGACGGTTGTAACCCCTGTAATTGTTGTTAATTGCGCGCCCTGAGTTAAATCTGACGTTATTTTGATTTTTGTTATTATTGTTGGCTTGATTAGTATTATATTGATTCCTATTATTATTAGATGTAAAATTTCCTCTGTTAGAATATTCGTATCGTCCTCTATTATTTGAAAAAGAAGTTCTGTTAAAATTTTGGTTTTTTGTATTATTGAAACTTGGGTTACCCCGCGCGTTTTGATTAAAATTTCGATTATTATAGTTAAATGCGCGGCCGTTATTATTGTAGTAACTTTGAAGATGCATTTGTCCGTTCGGGCTGGGCCCGTATCTGCTATCCTGATTGCTGTTGGGTGCATTAAACCAACAATCTTCTATCATATGGCCTGGTTTTTTACAATTGTAGCAAAAATAATTATTAGCTCTATTTGGGTTAGTAATTCCGTACTGCGAGGTGTTGAAAATTGGGTTTGAATTTGCCCGCGCGATTTGTGCGATAGGCTGAGATTGATTATTGTTTGGATTAATATTTAGGAATGAAGTCATTTTAAGAAGTTCTTCACCCTGTAATCTATCTTCAAAATCACTGATATTGTTAACTATGACTTCAAGCTCGTCTTTTGTCATATCTGGTTTTTTCAAAGTATAATAAATTGGCAAAAATTTAGTTTGTAGCCCGCGTTCGAAATAATCCCTGAAGTCTTCAATTTTTAAAGTCGGATCGTAGTCGTTAGCTAGTGTTATTAAATCATAAAAATATTTTTTTATACCTTCAGCTGGGTCCTGTTTTCGATTAATTAATTTAGTTTTCGCGATCCGAACGGTTGATTCACCCGCAAATTTTTTGTGAAGTCATTTTTAATTTCTCGCCATGTTTTATTATTATTTAATTCGTTTTCCCTGTAATTGGTATACCAAATATACGCGGCCCCTTACAAGAATGTACCGAAATAATTTATTTTGTGGGCTGTCGTCCACCCATTACAATTTGAAATTTCGTCATATTCGTTTATGAATGTAAGCGCATTAGCGATGGACGGGTTAAATTGGCTGGGGGAAACGAATTTTGGTAAGCGAGGTGTATTTTCCATCAAAGTGGCATTAGCCATGGTGCAATTTAAATTTTCCATATTTTTATTCTTTGAGTTTACGGGTGTTACCTTAATGAGATTAAAATCACTTGATAATCTGGTTTGCAAGTTTTCTTTCTTTGTTGTACCGGTATGATTAAAATCTAATTGAGCTGATATTGTTTCTTTATTTTAATTTATAGAGGGTTTTTCTATATTTATTAGGTTGTCGAACGCGATATTTGCTAAATCTGGATGCCAATTTTGTGGAATTTTTGGCAAATTGTGTTTTTTTCGAATGGAGGTTCTTGCGAGCTTGCTATTTCTAATAAAAGGGGTAGTAATGTCACTACTGTCTTCCGAACTGTCGTTCCTTTCGTCTTCCTTAATGGGATCTAGGTTACTTAATAGATTATTTTCGTCGACCGTTGGCTTTGTGTTAATGTTTAATTTTTCTATTTCCGTCGCCAATGCGTCCGTAATATCTAAAGTTTCATTTGTTTCCGTTACAAGAACCTGATACCTTGTTTGGGGTCGCGATTTACTGGTTTGTTTTTGACATTTATTTGAATATTACACCGTATTACGATCTTAATTTGACATTATTGTCGCATCTCGAAATAATTAACGTATAAGTTTAAAATTCTAGGGCAACAGCGAATTAATTTTATTATGACTAAAAGATTTGTAATATACGCAGTTTTATGATTTAATTCTTTAAGATCACATTCAAGCGCGATATGAATAGCGTAGCGCGCCACGGAACCAATTTAACCTCTTTGAGACAATTATTCAATAAAAATAATTATGTTTCGTAGAAAATTTAATTACATTTTGGCTACTCCTTATTGAAGGACTCTTCAAAAGGTGATAGGGATTTTTAGTCCTTCCCCAGTAGTCAAAACGCAATTTTATAACATAGTCAATTTTCGTATCCGTCTATAAAAATAAATTTATAGCGCATACAAAAAGAAAGACTATACTTTTTACAAAATTATTTTAATTAACAAAAAAAAAAAACTTTAGTTTAACATCATAACCTGGCTAATGTACTTTTTAATTTAATTTAATAGTTTTAAAACCCGATCGAGAGAAAAAAACCGTTTTTATTGAATTTTAACATATTTTAACCAAGTGGTGTAATGCCAAATGCTAATTATAGCGTTGCATGCCTGCAATACGACAACTGATAACCTTTGATAAGCTCCAATGTAATATTTTTCCCTTGGATTTGATATGCACTTACGACGCGGGCGACACAACCGTTTGACTACCGTAGTCACTGGTTAACTGCCTGTCCAATTACGTGTTACCCTATTTAACACCTTAGTACTCCCCTCGCAGCCAATGTACATTTCCCAGCTTTTTCACAAGCTTGCATTTCCCATCACCTTGTTACTAACAGGGCATGAAGGTTCAAACACCTGTTAATAAACTGCAATAATGCGAATCCCACACTATGTAGACGCTCTCGCATCGTAATATAATTTTCTTATTCAGCGGTAAGATATTTCTTTTGATTTTGCGAGGTTGTCACGTTTTTCTAATAATTAATTATGAAATTTGATTTTTGAATTTTCAATATGTGACAATAATTGGGATTTTACATTAACCAAACGCCACCATACGACAGCAATTGTAACTACCCTAACGAGTATACGTCAGTTTCTTTTAACGTGTGTTAATAGTGTTTGAGTTTGATTTTGTGAGATTTTTAATTCAGTGCAGTGTTTAATCTAAAAAACTATTATAATAATAATAGTACTTATTGTTAGTTCAGTGTTTAATCTAAAAAACAATATTATAATAGTAGTTATTTGCAGTGGTAAGTACTACATAACCTATTATGAATAAAGTGCAACCTAATGTAATTATTAATATTTTAGAAATTTTTACTTCGTGTCGAAATGAATCGTCCAGATAAATGTTCGCTTTCATTTAAGGACCTATTTAATTATCTAGAGGCAACACCAACTTCCAGATGTATTACGGAAGGTGAATCTGTTGCTAATGCCAATCACGTGATAACCTGTGGGATTTTGGAGAAAACAACAAATATGTTAAATATATTTGCACTTTGTTTGCAAACAACTGCTTTAACTCAGAAGCCGCACGAAATTCGAGGAGTTCTCAACATTCACTTGCTGCTGTCCTAATTGTGTGTTCAAGGTAAAAACTTTTTGTGCACTTGTTACTTGTTAACAGGCAAAACATCTGATTTTTAGAAAAAATATATTCGATTTTCCAATGTTGTCATCGACCGATATGAAATGTTATTGGAATAAAGGTACGGCAGTGGAAAAATATGCTCCGCAACGTTTGTACGACCACAAGTGCTTGGAGCCTAAGCAAATTACAAAACCGTTGAAACCAGTAATTGAACGTGACAACGATTACGTTTTATCTGTCCTAACCAATGACATATTTGATTCTAGTCTTGCAAAACATATGTAAGTACAATAATTTATTAACAACAGTAATGCTTTTATGAAGTCGATGTTGGTTTAGCTGACTTAGTGGAATGGAAATTCATTATCTCTTGTAATGTTTACTAATATTGTCTTTTTTCACAGTTTTTTTTTCAATAGATTTTAGTAAATAATTTAATATATTTGTGTTCTTACAGAGCGTGTCGTACAGAAGCAGTTGTTCACAATGACAAAGAACAAGAATCAAATTTGCAAGATGTCGATCCCGAATTATTAGACATTATATTAAGTAATGCTGAAGAAAATAATTTGGAATATGGGTCTTCCATTGCATTTGCAAATGAATGCTGTAAAAGAAAATATGAGGAAATTTCTACTGTTGATATATTCCAAGTTGCTGCAACTACTAAGAGCAATATCAAAGATTGGCATAAGCAACGACAGTATCAAATAACAGGATCCCGATGTTATCCCATATATACATATAAATTGAATAACTGGGAAATGAAAGCTAAGAAATATTTCTGGCCTAAAAGTTTTCATAATAAGTATGTAGACCATGGTTTACAATATGAAAGTGCTGCAAGAAATGCTTACAAAATAATGAATAACTGTGAAGTTTTTGAAACGGGACTTGTAATCTGCAAAAAACATCCATGGCTTGCATATACTCCCGATGGAATTATATTTAAAGATAAAAGGCCAATAAAACTTCTGGAAATAAAATGTCCTTATGAAGGTAACTACTAACTATATAATTTTTATTAGTTTCCTCTTTAATTTATGTATATTTACAGGCAAAGAAAACCCAGCAGTACAGATAGTGGAGTCCTGCAAATTTTTACATTTTCAAAACAATGTTCCAATTTTAAAAAAGAATCATACGTATTATGCACAAGTGCAGTTAGGCATGGCTATTTTAAATTTAAAGGAATGCGATTTCGTTATCTATTCATCATTTGCTAACGATTTCGTAAATATTTGTGTACAAAGAGACGAATCTTTAATACAAGATTTAATTTGCAAATTAAAAACTAATTATTTTGCACACATGTTACACGTTTTGTGTATGAATAAAGTTAATGGCACCCTTGGTTAGGACAAAATGTTTAGTAAAATCTGGGTATTGTAAGATTGGGTCATTTGTCAAAATTGGTTTGCAGGTTTCGAAGCATTCTAAATATTGTTCGTCATGTATTATTTTTTGCGTCCTTTTTTAAACATTTTGTCATGGGTTTTGTGATTTTAGCAAAATTTTGAATAAACCGTCTATAATAACCGAGTAAACCTAAAAAGCTTTTTATTTCTGTTCGCGTTTTGGGAATGGGAAATTTTTTTATAATTGAAATTTTACTTGGGTTTGGTTTTACTCCAATGGGCTTATAATATGACTTAAATACTGGATTTCTTTATGAAGGAATTCGGACTTTTCTAAATGTATTTTAAAATTCTAAGTCGATCAAAGATATTTTTTAAACATTCTAAGTGTTCTTGCAGAGAACTACTAAAAATTATAATGTCATCTAAGTATACAAGACAGGATTCGTGTTGGAGGCCCCGTAAAACGTCATCCATTACTCTCTGGAAAGTGGAGGGGGAATTTTTAAGACCATACGGCATTCTTCTGAATTGGTAGTGTCCTCCTTCTGTAGAGAATGTTTTTTTCTCTATATCATCGGGGCTTACTTCGATTTGGTCAAAATTTATATTTGGCAAGGGATATTTGTCGTCTACTGTGTGTTCGTTAAGTTTCCTATAATCAATTACAATTCTCCACTTTTTTTGCCTGCCCAAGTAACATTTTTCCCTGTGAAATTAAAATTTCTCTGGTAGGTCCCTGGCAAATACCTGGTAGGTAACTAAAACAGGGTTTACGGCTTTGCCTGTCTATAGGGATTTGTCAGGTACCTGTTAGCATGTCCTTTGTAGGGCCCTATTAAATGCTTGCGCTAGGGATTTGCCAGGTACCAAATACAGGTTCCTTGTAGGGCCCTGTGAAATGCTTGCGGTAGGGATTTGCCAGGGAGTCATATACAGGTTCCTTGTAGGGCCCTGTGAAATGCTTGCGGTAGGGATTTGCCAGGGAGTCATATACAGGTTCTTTGTAGGGCCCTGTGAAATGCTTTCGGTAGGGATTTGCCAGGTACTCATTTACAGGTTATTTGTAGGGCTCTCTGTAAAATGCCTGTGGCAAGTTGAACAACCAATAATAGAAAACCTTTGATTAGTAGACCAATCAAAGTCGACATCGACGTCAAAGTAAGAAATTCATCGCAAAAACTTTGAAAATATCGCAAAAAA
Source organism: Podabrus alpinus (assembly GCA_932274525.1). NCBI lineage: Eukaryota > Metazoa > Arthropoda > Insecta > Coleoptera > Cantharidae > Podabrus > Podabrus alpinus. The sequence continues at coordinate 14,512,016 of OW026455.1, forward strand.
ATAGTAATTTTGATGTAAAAAAAAAATCGTTCTACAGTATCGTTTGGAATGTAATTCTAGTAGGTTGTAACGAAATGTCGAAGGTATCATTTTTTTTATGCTCCGAGCAACACATGCGTTACACTTTGAAATGCAAACAAGTACCCACGAACGATGTTTTCAGGCAATTATAACAAGTTGCGATGAAAATTCCGACAACATTTTTTTCTCTTTTTTTCACTTTTTTATTTTACGAATACCTGTACAATTACATTTCAAACAATACTGTACAACGATTTTTTTTTTGCATCAAAATTACTAATTTTTTTGACGTATTTTATGATTTCAACCCACGTGTTTGAAAAACATTTTTTTCGCTTTTTTCCATTTTTTATTTCACAAAACACTGTAGAATTACATTCCAAAGGTTACTGTAGAACGATTTTTTTTTTGCATCAAAATTACTCATTTTTTGCCATAATTTCCGATATTTTTGCGATAAATTTTTTAAATTTACGAAAAAAAAAAATTTTTGGCTTCTTTTTTGTAATTCTAGGCTTAGTAAGAAGTAAGCAGACAAAAAATCATTGAAAACACACGAAAATTAAGAAAAATGTCATTCGATTCACCGAGTACAGCCCTCTGCGAGTTTTATTACAAGTTACGATGAAAATTGGAACAGGATTTTTTTCCCTTTTTTTCACTTTTTTATTTTACCAATCCCTGTACAATTTATTACATTTCAAACAATACTGTACAACGATTTTTTTTGCATCAAAATTACTAATTTTGTTGACGTGTTTTATATGATGTCGAACGGTCGAACCCACGTCTTTGAAAAACATTTTTTTTCGCTTTTTTCAATTTTTTATTTCACAAAACACTGTAGAATTACATTCCAAAGGTTACTGTAGAACGATTTTTTTTTTGCATCAAAATTACTCATTTTTTGCCATAATTTCCGATATTTTTGCGATAAATTTTTTAAATTTACGAAAAAAAAAAATTTTTGGCTTCTTTTTTGTAATTCTTGGCTTAGTAAGAAGACAAAAAATCATTGAAAACACACGAAAATTAAGAAAAATGTCATTCGATTCACCGAGTACAGCCCTCCGCGAGTTTAATTTATTACAAGTTACGATGAAAATTGGAACAGCATTTTTTTCGCTTTTTTTCACTTTTTTATTTTACCAATCCCTGTACAATTTATTACATTTCAAACAATACTGTACAACGATTTTTTTTGCATCAAAATTACTAATTTTGTTGACGTGTTTTATATGATGTCAAACCCACGTGTTTGAAAAACATTTTTTTCGCTTTTTTCCATTTTTTATTTCACGAAACACTGTAGAAGTAGATTCGTTACTATAGAAGGATTTTTTTGCATCAAAATTACTCACTCACTCACAAAATTACTCACATTAAATTTTTGTAGTCATAAAGCAATTTTACAACTAAAATAACAACAGCTCGGTGGCACAGAAGTTAACGCTGTCGGACAATCAAGGGAAGGTTACGGGTTCGATCCTCGCCAAGGTAAGATTTTATTTCTAATTTTCAAAATTTAATTCCAGACTCCAAGAAACAAAGAAGACGACAACATCATGAGATATATCACCACCAACAAGTTCTTACTAATGAGAATAAATAATGAGAAATGGGTAAAATAAAAAATTATATGTTGTAGAGTTAAAATTGTTAAAATTAAAAATGTAGCAAAAATTAATTTTTTTATTATAAATAAATTATTAAATAAATAAATTTTATAAACAATAAATTTAATTATAATCAAAATTTTTTTGCACCCTGTTAATCGCATATAATAACTCCCTGGTAGATCCCTATAACAACTCCCTGGTAGATCCCTGCGGTAGGGACTTACCAGGGCCCCTGTGAAAGGTACTTAGTAGATCTCTAGTAGAGGCCCCTAATAGGTGGTCCATTTGCCCCTGGCGCAAGCCCCTACCACAATCCCAACTAGGGTTTTAGACAGGGACAGGGACCTGTGAGATTTGACTGGTAGGGATTTGCCAGGGGCCTACCAGGTTAAAAATGTTGCTTGGGTGAGGCATCTAGTTTCTTTGGGATGATCCATATTGGACTGGACCATGGCGAAACACTATGTTCAATAACTCCTTATTCTAACATTTTTTTCATTTGTGTTTTCACTTCTTGTTTATGGATTTCGGGCAACCTATACGATTTCGTATAAATTGGGGTAATGTCATTTTTTAATTTAATTTTATGATTAATTTCGTTTGTAAAGCATAGGGGAATACCATCACTGTAGAAAATATCGCCGTACTCTAGACAAAGTTTCCTAATTGAATCTTTTTCTTCTTTGTTGCAATGTTCTAATCTGAGATTTTTTAAATTTTGTTTTAATAAAATTTCGTGTTCCGGAATGAATGATTCTTGATCAATGTTAATTTTATTGACAAAATTTATTGGCTCTATTCTGAAAAGTTTAATTTTACTTGTTTTTCTCCATTATTAATCGTTGTTGTGGTGGCAAAATAATTTGAAATATTTACTAACGCTTTTGGTGTTTCTAAACCGTGTTCATATTTAGTATAACTTATGACGCCTATTCCTTCTTTTATTTTTACAGGTAGTTTAACTACTTGTTCTACTCTTGGGGGTATAATTATTGAATAATTTTAATTTTGGAAAGTTAGTTAAAGATTTTTTGTCACTTTCAAAAATCATTGATGTTTCAGAATATGGTGTTGTAAGAGCTTTTTTTTCAATATATTGATATGGTACAGTTGATTTTACATGAATTTTTGTTTTTTTATGAAAAATTTAATTTAATTTGTTTATTTGAAAAAATTGTTTTTGATAAAAATTGTAACTATGTGAAGAAAAATTATTTTGTTAATTGAAGTCCATTACAATAAAAAAAATTTTAAAAATTATGCGCGGATCTAAATTTCGCGCGCAGCAATTGAAAAAGAGGAGAAAGGAATTTTAAGGGGCGGAGTGCAGGCAGTCGAGGTTAGACCACCAAGAGGCGTAGGTCAAAGTTTTACGAGAGTCGATGTGAGACCACCGATAGGGATAGGTCAAAGTTGGATATAAAAGGAGTGTTGATCAACGGTGTTAATTACTTACTAAGTTTGAAATTAGAAGATACGAATGATAAGTGAGGTGGTGAAGATATTTGGAAATTTTGGACAAAAGGGTTCTACTCGTACAACACATGGAAAATTGCAGTTATTCTTGGTTTTAATTCACTTACATGAAAATTGGCATGTTCCACCAATTCACAAAGAAAAAGAAGTCACTTGTGAGTATAGAAACTATAAGAGCTTACAATTCGCGAGTGTTAATTAATAAATAATAAACTACGATAAAAATAGGTTCGCAGCGCGTTTTTCTTAATGAATAAAAACGTACTTTTTAAAGTTTCATTGTAATGGACATTTCTTTTTAATATTTCCAATAGCATATTGCTAATTATTTTAATAAATTATAAATTGGTGTAAAAAAATTGAAGCGTTTGTCTTTTATTAAAAAAAAAGAAAATAAGCAAATAAAAAAAATTACAACGGCGCCCAATTCAATTCAAAAGAAAGAACAAATAAAACACGACAATATATTTGGGTGTTTAATTTTTCGAGTAGATTTTTCGCTAAATTTGAAGAGGTAAAATTTGTGTTTTTGATTAATTTTAAAGTTTTGAAAAATAGGTATTTCAGCTATTTAGTTATATGATTTATCACCTGCAGTTTGGATGTTAAAATTTTTATTAGAAATAAAATTGTTGTAAAATTGATAACCTAATTCGGGGTTTAGTAAATTTTTTGAACTTTCTGTATCTATTAGAATTTTTGCGTTAATTTCGGGTACTTAAATATAGGGTAAGTTTTATTTAAAATTATTTAATTGTACTATGTTGGAAGGGTGTGGTGAATGACTTCGTGAAAATTTATTTCGTTATCGTTGGTATTATTTTATTCTTGGTCTTGGCTTTGTTCTATAATTATATTATCTGTTTGTAAAACTTCGTTGTCAGTATGACATGTGTTACAATCTTCTATCGGGTTATTAAACTCGTTTTGTTCCACATTACTTACATAATTAAAACAATTCTCATATTCGTTCTCGAATTGGTGGTCATTGTTTATATATTGGTTAAAAAGCTTAGCATATGCGCTCACTTGTGTCCATTGGTTCATGAACGCGATTTGTGAATTGAGTTCTTCCAGATCGATTAAAAGTTTGATTTGCATATTAGAAAGGTCCAGATTTTGAGTGTTTTGGTTTTGATTATTAATCGTGTTTTGAAATTATGTTCTTTGATTAATTGTAGAATTGTTTTGAAATGGTACAAATTTGTTAAAGTTTGGGGTGTCCTGAAATTGTGAGGGTTTGTTAAAATTTTCGTTGTTTTGATATTGTAAAGTTTTAAAGAAATTCGTGTTACTTTGAAATTGTATGGGTTTGTTAAAAAAATATGAATTATTTTGGAATGGTGAAGCTTTGTAAAAATTCGGGTTATTTGAAACTGTGCAAGGTTGTTTTGAAATGACGTGGGTTTATTAAAATTAAAGCTAGGTTTAAAACTATTTCGTTTTCCGGGTGGATAGTCTTTGTTCTGGTCTAAACGTGACATTCGACTTTAGGGCGTTATTTTGATTAATTGAATAAAGGAAATTTTCCTCTTGTATAAGTAGACTCATTGCTTCTTCTAAACTATTCGGATTTCTTGGTCTAACATTTGTTTGGATTTGTCCCGTTAATCCCCTGATAAATGTTTTCAGTGCTAAATTATTATAGTTTTTATTCTGAATGATTTTCTCTTCCGGTGTTATTAATGCCGTTTTTAAGTTTGATGTGATCAGAGATCGAACGCCTTGGCAATGCAAGCCAAAATTATATGACGATTCATGTCTATTTGGTTTAAGATCAATCAAATCTTGAACCAAACAATCAATATTTCTTTGATCACCAAAGCTTAATCCCAATGCGTTTTTAATCACGTTCCAACTGTCGAGTTCACTACGGGAACCAATTAGAACGAGGGCTCTGCCTACTAATTTTCCTAATATAGCACGTAATAAAAAGTTATTCAATGCGTTATCGTGACTAGAAAAAGTTTTTATTAAATTTTTTCAATTATCAATAAAAATACTCAGTGTGTGAAGATTTCCTTCGTACTGTGAAATGCTATCTCAATGTAATCTTAATAATTGGTAATTGGTAGTCATAACTGATGGTTCTGATTCTAAGTTTATGTTTCTAAATAATTCTGTTAAGGTTTCTAAATTGACATTCGCCATAAATTTTAATTTCGTTGGCTGAAGGTTACTATTATCTACCTTTTTGGATTAATTGTTAAAATAAGAAATTAAAATGAGACTTACAGTGCTAAAGTCGTTTTCATTTTTCTTATTCTGCGTTTTCTTAGCCTAATGCCGTTATTTGGACGATGTTGTTCCTCCATTGGCTTTTTCTTATTCTAATGCCGTTGTCTGGACGATGCTGTTCCTCCCTTGGCTGCTGTGCTGTTGATGTCAAACTTTGTTCTTCTTGAATTCCCAATTAATCAATGAAACGAAAATTGCTCTTAGAAGGTCAATTTCGGGAATCAATCCTACCGACTGCACCAAAAATTTTAAAAACAAAAAATTTTTACACAGGACTTTTATTAAAAACTGAGAATAACCGTGAATAGTTACTCTTAAAATTATTTAAACAAAAAACATTTAAGAAAAACTTACTACTATTATTTATGCATTCCCTTATCAAGCTTTATGCAATTATCATCCTTCCATACCGGTCTAGCACATCTCGCCACCGCCATTTTGCCGTCTCTAAATCCATTTATTTCGGGTCTGACGTATTTTTAATCTGTCGTGCTTAAAGATGTTTTTTTCATGTTAAACTCAAAAAGTGAGATGGACAAAAAAAGTAACATAAACCCATTTCTAAAATTATTTGAGTTCTAAATGGAACCGATGTTTTTATCAATATGACATGCAAAACAATTATACCGGATATCGCTCGGTGATTTGTACAAGCATGGTGTGGAAGCGATCTTCAGGTGTACTGCTAAACGACGTCCGCATGAATTGATCTAGATGACCAGGAAGCAGGGAAGAATGTAACACACCCAGCCGACGACAATACTGCTTCAATTTGTTTTTATTTAGGTATTTAGATTTAAATAAGTTTTAATCACAAATACTTATAATCGCCAAAAATGTGTATAGAATAGGAACCACACTAAAGAAAAGAAATTAGAAACTATGCTACTCACCGCTGTCAGTCAAACTCTATCCTATATACTTTACTATAATTAACTTATAATTAACATATTAATTAACTATAATTAACCAAACTATATCCAGATAAACATGGCTCTTCTAGAAAGTAGTGGCGCTGATTTATACGTTAAAGTAACAAATTCATACCTGATAATGAAGGTAATGAATAAAATAATGTTTATAGCATAGAAGTCATGTCGAGGACATAAATGATAAACAAACATTTATCCCGCGGCATTACTTTTACGCTACTAAACAATCTTCTCGAGTATGCCATGATAGCGACACCATCTTATTGTTCACCCAACATTAGTAATATTACTAGTAAAATCAAGAATTTTCCCAACGTATTTTTATAAACGAAAATAAAATTAAGTGCAAACAAAATTACATAGTACAAATAAAGTACAAAATGTGCAATAAATACTATTATTAAATGTAATTTTTTATTTTGACATACTTGGAAAGAATTCTATATGAATTATATTCTTCTCCTGTAGCGGATGGTTTTTAATTTCACATAATAGAACTCAAGACGACTCGTGATGTTAATTTAGAAACATTCACGTAGACAGCTTGAGTTTCATTATATAAAAATTACTTCTTCTTAAGCTGCTGTATCCCCTAACGAACGATGTGCAATGTACAACGTTTTTTTCGTGGTGGGTCAGTAGTGCAATGCGGGCGTCGTGTGACGACCTCGCTGTTTTGACCGGTTACAATCGTCCCTTGGTGCTGCTGGTGGCATCTCCTCTGGTGTGGTGACCTAGTGGGTTTAAACGGTTAGCGTGCTGAGGGTATCGCGGGTGGTGCAAACATAAGTTTACACCTTCCACCATTTCGGTCCGAAGTGCTAATAGTCACATTTCCTGGATTGAGTCTGCTATCTATCGCGTTATTTTGGAGTTCCAAATCCAACGTCATGTGTGACGCATTGAATTTGAACTTAGCCAAGTTCGTTGACCTGCCCACCTGTGTGGTTTTGCAATTTGATAATTTCCCGTCAAAGGATCGATTTAGCGCACGTACTGTCCACTGTGTAGAAGAGCGTGGCTTGCTTTGCTTGCTTTAAGGGGGCGTTGTGGGATATTTTGCGAGTGAAACTCGCATTACTCCTTTTATGGGGTATTAAGAAAACATACTTTGTATGCAAGTAAATTATGATAATTTACGGTTTGGACTTCGAGGACGATTACTACCTCGGCCGCTTTGATTTATTTGAAAATTCAGGAGATACAGTAAACCGTGTGGTGGTTTACCAGCAAGTTCAATAGATGTAATAGCTAAGCCCTGCTTTTTCGATAGTAAGGATCGAAAACATAAGTTCAAAGGCTCCAACGCCATAGAGTAATCTCCCTTATTTTTGTCTCCGAATATACCGTCGTGAAGAACAGACGTTGCATCCTCTAACCGCAAGAACCCGGACCAAGTTTATAATTTTTATCTGGATTTGTTGCTTTCTCATCTGGGTTTATCTGTACATAAGGTAAAAGAAAGGAAAAATTTATTAATTCGGTGCGTTAACATCTCTTGATCTTATACAAAAGTCCGTCATGCCAAACTCTGTCAAACGCCTGTGAGATATCCAAGCAGACGGCAGAACAATAGTTTTTTAATTCCAGATCGGTTCTTATCTTGTTCGCTATTCTATGCACTTGTTCGATAGTCGAGTGTCTTTGCCTGAAGCCGAATTGGTGATCTGGCAGGATTCCTTTTTCTTGCAGTATTGGATGGAGCTCTCTTAGTAGAAGTTTTTCGTATACCTTAGACATAAGCGGAAGTAAACTAATAGGTCTGTATGATGAGACATTCTTCCCATCCTTTCCAGGTTATGGAATTATAATCATTTATGAGATCTTCCATTGAAGGGGAAAGTACCCAAATCTTTATACGGCGTTAAATAAAACAGTAAACATTTTGTATCCACAATCCGGTAGTTCCCTTAGCACCCTGCCCGTAATCAGATCGAATCCGGGTGCTTTTGTTGGTGAGATTTCGTGATGGATTAGTCTGTATATTGCCTTTTTTGAATCTTATAATTGGTTGGTCTAATCGACAAGGTGCGTTCAGCAGCCGATAAATTGGTTCTTCATCGCTAATGTCACACTCTCTTGGTAGAGGTGTGAATACCTTTTTGAGGTGTTCAGCAAAAGTATTAGCCTTTTCTTTATCATTTGTCGCCCATTGATCATTTCCTATTTTGATAGGTGGGATATGTGTTTGTGGTATTGTAATTCTTTTGGTAGCCTTCCACAGGGAGTAATCGGAGCTTTGTGTGGGGGAAAGTTCTTGCAGGTAGTTTTGTATTTCCTTGTTCTTTAGTTTGTTTAGAATACTCTTCAGCTCTCTGGCAGCACGATTGTATATAGTTTTGTCTTCGGGGTGTAGCGTTGTTTGCCACTTTTTCCGTAATCTTCGTTTGTTGAGTATAAGTTCCTTGACAAACATAGGACACGCATTTCCGTTGGAGCCCTCTTTCACTTTAGGTATCGAATTCCATGCAGCTTCCTGGATGACTCTCGTGAGATGGTCCACCATATAATCGTTGTCTCTTACCTCCTTTATGGATATTTCCTGATTGAGGGTTTGCGTAATGGAGTATCTAAAATGATCCCAATTAGTTTTATAGTTATTGAGTGTTAGTGGTTTGCTTTTTTTATTAAATTGAGTTGTTATGGTGACTATAATGGGTGTATGACCGAGGATAAATCCAAGGAAGACTTGATGGAAAGCTAGCCCGGGGCGATGCCCCTTGTCACACAGAAGTCAAGGAGATCTGGAATCTTGTTTTGGTCTGTTGGCCAGTAGGTTGGTTGATTGGTCGACAGTTGGTTAATATTTTGAGCTTCCATCGCATGGTACAGCTGTCTGCCTCTTGGGTTTGTAAGTCTGGAGCCCCAGCTCTGATGCTTTGCATTGAAGTCTCCGCCCACGATGAAACGATGACCAAAGGTGTTGAAAAATTCCTCAAAGTTTTCTTTCTGGATGTTTATATTTGGCGGACAATAAACTGCTGAGATTGTAAGGTAGCCATTCCAGTCCTCAACTTGTATGCTGCTTGCTTGCACCACGATAGCTTCTCGAATTCTGCAGTTTGAGAAGTGCCTAGGGGCCTACAAGATTCGTCTGTTGAAAATGACTAATACTGAAAACAACGTTAGTTAAAATAAAAAAATACGGTTCAAAATGTGCAATACAATTATTAAATGTAATTTTTCATTTTAGATTACTTGGAAGCATTTCTATATGCATTACATTTTTCTCGTGTGACGAAAAGCTTATAATTTCTCATGATGACATTCCAACTGGCGTTTTATTTATAAACAATCAATTTTTCACCAATCCGAGTGTCATTATGAAAAAATAAACTGTTTAATATGACCTAATACTGAAAAATACATAAGTTAAAAATCACATACGGTAGAAAATGTTCAATACTATTATTAAATGTAATTTTTCATTTTGGCGTACTTGGAAATAATGCTATATAATTAATCTTCTGGAGTGGAGGTTGCTTAATTACTTCACAGTATAGAACTCAAACCGCCCAATAATATTAATAATCAATATTGACCGACGGGTTTAAGTGACATTCTGTAAAATACGACATATACTGAAAAAAAATCTAATGTTCTAACACGGTAAATTGTAGCACAAAAGTTGCTCAAGACTGAAGGTCTTTAATCTAGTCTGGTATACCGCGCATTAAGACCAATTTGAGTTCTTGATGCTGGTAAAGTAGACATTCAGAAGAAGAAAAAGCAAAACCTACAGCAATTTAAAAAAATATTTTATAGCTCGTGGTATTACAGTTCCTGAATATCGCGATCAATTTGGGACTGCAAGATTGAGGAACTGACATATTTTGGCACCGCTTAAATTAGCGGGGTCACGGCGCTAAAATCGCCATGGCCTCTTATACCTTATGCAATCATCAAGCTGGTAGTTACCTAGCCCAGTGATTAGTGAGTTTTTGGAGGTGGCCAAGCGATCGCAGAACTTACCCCTGAAGTGTGGGATCGAGTTGTCGATTGATTTCTCGCCGATAGCTTCTCGAATTCTGGCATTTAGAGCTGCCTAGGGGCCTATAAGATTTGTCTGTTGAAAATGACTAATCCTGAAAACAACGTTAGTTAAAATTTAAAAATACGGTACAAAATGTGCAATACTACTATTATTACTACTATTATTACTATTATTGTAATTTTTCATTTTGGGTTATTTGGAAGCAATTCTATATAATTAGTCTTCGGTGTGGAGGTTGCTTAATTACATCACAGTATTGCACCCATACCCACAGTGTATATTAATAAACAACATTCTCCTGCAAGTATAGGTTTCATTCTGTAAAATTCGATTAATACTGAAAAAAAATCTAATGTTCTAACACAGGGTAATGTAGCACCAACGTTGCCCAAGACTGAAGGTCTCTGATCTAGTCTGGTATACCGCGCATTAAGGCCAATTTGTGTTCTTAATGCTGGTAAGGCAGACATTCACTGAAGAAACAGCAAAACATACAGAAATCTAAAAAAAATATTTGTATCCGGTGATGTTGCAGCTCCTGGATATCGTGATCAATTTGGGACTGCAAGATTCAGGAACTGACATATTTTGGCACAGCGTAAATTAGCGGGGTCACTGCGCTACAATCGCCGTGGCCTCTTATACCTTATATAATCGTCGAGCTGGTAGTTACATAGTACATAGCCCAGTGATTAGTAAGTTTTCGGAGGTGGCCAAGCGATCGCAGAATTTACCCGTCAAGTGCAGGATTGAGTTGTCGTTTGAGTTCACGACGATAGCTTCTCGAATTGAGTAGTTTGAGAAGTGCCTAGGGGCCTACATAATTCGTCTGTTAAAAATGACTAATACTGAAAACAACGTTAGTTAAAATCAAAAAATACGGGTCAAAATGTGCAATACTATTATTAAATGTAATTTTTCATTTTGGATTACTTGGAAGCAATTCTATATGCATTAAATTCTTCTCGTGTGGCGAAAAGCTTATAATATCTCATAATGACATACCAACTGGTGATTTATTTAGAAACAATCAATTTTTCACCAATCCGAAAGTCATTATGAAAAAACAAACTGTTTAATATGTCGAATACTGAAAAAAAAACATAAGTTAAAAATCACATACGGTAGAAAATGTTCAATACTATTATTAAATGTAATTTGTCATTTTGGCGTACTTGGAAACAATTCTATATAATTAATCTGCTGGTGTGGAGGTTGCTTAATTACTTCACAGTATAGAACTCAAACCGGCCAGTAATATTAATAATCAATATTTCCCGACAGGTTAAAGTGACATTCTGTATAATACGACTAAGACTAAAAAAATATATAATGTTCTAACGCAGTAAATTGTGGCACAAAAGTTGCCCAAGACTGAAGGTCTCTGATCTAGACTGGTATACCGCGCATTAAGACCAATTTGTGTTCTTGATGGTGGTAAGGCAGACATTCTGAGTGAGAAAAAGCAAACCTTACAAAGATCTAACGAAAAGCTTACCCATATCGCACGCTTCGACCCCCAGTGCATACAAATTTCGTTCATTTTATGTACATTCGTCCACGTACCAAACTCGGACGCACATATTACGTATTTTAATGTAAGTACGTACCTTTTACGTAATTGTTATTTACGTATAAAAAATCACAGACGGTACAAAATGAAATTTCCCATAACAACAACCTCAATGTATAGAAAATTTAAAAAAAATGATTCTCACCAATGCAATTGTTATTATAAAAAAATAAACTGTTTAATATGACTAATACTGAAAAATACATAAGTTAACAATCACATAGGGTAGAAAATGTTCAATACTATTATAAAATGTAATTTTTCATTTTGGCGTACTTGGAATCAATTCAATATAATTAATCTTCTGGTGTGGAGGTTGCTTAATTATTCACAGTATAGAACTCAAACCGCCCAATAATATTAATAATCAATATTGCCCGATGGGTTTAAGTCACATTCTGTAAAATACGACTAATACTGAAAAAAATCTAATGTTCTAACACAGTAAATAGTAGCACAAAAGTTGCTCAAGACTGAAGGTCTTTGATCTAGTCGTGTATTATACCGCGCATTAAGACCAATGTAAGTTCTTGATGCTGGTAAGGTAGACATTCAGAAGAAGAAAAAGCAAAACCTACAGCAATTAAAAAAAATATTTTTTTAGCCCGTGGTATTACAATTCCTGAATATCTCGATGAATTTGGGACTGCAAGATTGAGGAACTGACATATTTTGGCACCGCTTAAATTAGCGCGGTCACGCCGCTAAAATCGCCATGGCCTCTTATACCTTATGTAATCATCAAGCTGGTAGTTACCTAGCCCAGTAATTAGTGAGTTTTTGGAGATGGCCAAGCGATCGCAGAACTTACCCCTGAACTGCGGGATCGAGTTGTCGATTGATTTCTCGCCGATAGCATCTCGAATTCTGGCATTTAGAGCTGCCTAGGGGCCTACAAGATTTGTCTGTTGAAAATGACCAGTACTGAAAACAACGTTAGTTAAAATTTAAAAATACGGTACAAAATGTGCAATACTACTATTATTACTATTATTATTACTATTATCGTAATTTTTCATTTTGGGTTATTTGGAAGCAATTCTATATAATTAGTCTTCTGGTGTGGAGGTTGCTTAATTACATCACAGTATTGCACCTATACCCGCAGTCAATATTAATAAACAACATTCTCCTGCAAGTATAGGTGTCATTCTGTAAAATACGACTAATACTGAAAAACAAATCTAATGTTCTGACACAGTAAATTATAGTATCACAAATGTTGCCCAAGACTGAAGGTCTCTGATCTAGTCTGGTATACCGCGCATTAAGGCCTATTTGTGTTCTTAATGCTGGTAAGGCAGACATTCACAAAAAGAAAAAGCAAAACATACAGAAATCTAAAAAAAATATTTGTATTGCCGGTGGTGTTGCAGCTCCTGAATATCGCGATCAATTTGGGACTGCAAGTTTCAGGATCTGACATATTTTGGCAACGGATAAATTAGCGGGGTCACGCCGCTAAAAGCGCCATGACCTCTTATACCTTTTGTAATCGTCGAGCTGGTAGTGACCTAGCCCAGTGATTAGTAAGTTTTCGGAGGTGGCCAAGCGATCGCAGAATTTACACGTCTAGTGCAGGATCGAGTTGTCGAGTGATTTCACGCCGATAGTTTCTCGAATTCTGGCGTTCAAGAGGTGCCTAGGGGACTACAAGGTTCGTCTGTTGAAAATGATTAATACTGAAAACAACGTTAGTTAAAATCAAAAAATACGGTACAAAATGTGCAATACTATTATTAAATGTAATTTCTCATTTTGGCGTACTTGGAAGCAATTCTATATACTAATTAGTCTTCTGGTGTGGAGGTTGCTTAATCACTTCACAGTATAGAACTCTAACCGTTCAGGAATATTAATAATCAATATTTCCCAAAAGGTTAAAATGACATTCTGTGAAATACGACTAATACTGAAAAAAAAATCTAATGGTCAAACACAGTAAATTGTAGCACAAAAGTTGCCCAAGACTGAAGGTCTCTGATCTAGTCTGGTATACCGCGCATTAAGACCAATTTGTGTTCTTGATGCTGGTAAAGTAGACATTCAGAAGAAGAAAAGCAAAACCTACTGAAATCTAAAAAAATATTTGTATAGCCGATAGTATTACAATTCGTGAATATCGCGATCAATTTGGGACTGCAAGATTCAGGAACTGACATATTTTGGCACCGCTTAAATTAGCGTTGTTATGGTGAAGATAATGGGTGTATGATCCGAGGATAAATCCAAGGAAGACTTGATGGATAGGTAACCCGGGGCGATGCCGCTTGTCTCACAGAAGTACAGGAGATCTGGAATCTTGTTTTGGTCTCTTGGCCAGTAAGTTCGTTGATTGGTCGACAATTGATTAATGTTTTGAGCTTCCATCGCATGGTGCAGCTGTCTGCCTCTTGGGTTTGTAAGTCTGGAGCCCCAGCTCAGATGCTTTGCATTTAAGTCTCCGCCCACGATAAAACGATGACCAAAGGTGTTGAAAAATTCCTCAAAGTTTTCTTTCTGGATGTTTATATTTGGCGGACAATAAACTGCTGAGATTGTAAGGTAGCCATTCCAGTCCTCAACTTGTATGCTGGTTGCTTGCACGACGATAGCTTCTCTAATTCTGGGGTTTGAGAAGTGCCTAGGAGCCTACAAGATTCGTCTGTTGCAAATAACTAATACTGAAAACAACGTTAATTAAAATAAAAAAATACGGTTCAAAATGTGCCATACTATTATTAAATGTAATTTTTCATTTTAGATTACTTGGAAGCAATTTTATATGCATTACGTTTTTCTCGTATGACGAAAAGCTTATAATTTCTCATGATGACATTCCAACTGGCGAATTATTTATATACAATCAATTTTTCACCAATCCGAGTGTCATTATGAAAAAATAAACTGTTTAATATGACTAATACTGAAAAATACATAAGTTAACAATCACATAGGGTAGAAAATGTTCAATACTATTATTAAATGTAATTTTTCATTTTGGCGTACTTGGAAACAATTCTATATAATTAATCTTCTGGTGTGGAGGTTGCTTAATTACTTCACAGTATAGAACTCAAACCGTCCAATAATATTAATAATCAATATTGCCCGACGGGTTTAAGTCACATTCTGTAAAATACGACTAATACTGAAAAAAAATCTAATGTTCTAACACAGTAAATTGTAGCACAAAAGTTGCTCAAGACTGAAGGTCTTTGATCTAGTCGTGTATACCGCGCATTAAGACCAATTTAAGTTCTTGATGCTGGTAAGGTAGACATTCAGAAGAAGAAAAAGCAAAACCTACAGAAATTTAAAAAAATATTTTTATAGCCCGTGGTATTACAGTTCCTATATATTACGATCAATTTGGGACTGCAAGATTGAGGAACTGACATATTTTGGCTCCGCTTAAATTAGCGGGATCACGGCGCTATAATCGCCATGGCCTCTTATATCTTATGTAATCTTCAATCTGGTAGTTAACTAGCCCAGTAATTAGTGAGTTTTTGGAGGTGGCCAAGCGATCGCAGAACTTACCCCTGAACTGCGGGATCGAGTTGTCGATTGATTTCTCGCCGATAGCTTCTCGAATTCTGGCATTTAGAGCTGCCTAGGGGCCTACAAGGTTTGTCTGTTGAAAATGATTAATACTGAAAACAACGTTAGTTAAAATCAAAAAATATGGTTCAAAATGTGCAATACTATTATTAAATGTAATTTCTCAATTTGGCGTACTTGGAAGCAATTCTATATACTAATTATTAGTCTTCTGGTGTGGAGGTTGCTTAATCACTTCACAGTATAGCACTCTAACCGGTCGGGAATATTAATAAATAATCAATATTTCCCAAAAGGTTAAAGTGACATTCTGTAAAATACGACTAATACTGAAAAAAAATCTAATGTTCTAACACAGTAAATTGTTGCACAAATGTTGCCCAAGACTGAAGGTCTCTGATCTAGTCTGGTATACCGCGCATTAAGACCAATTTGTGTTCTTGATGCTGGTAAGGTAGACATTCAGAAGAAGAAAAAGCAAAACCTACAGCAATTTAAAAAAATATTTTTATAGCCCGTTGTATTACAGTTCCTGTATATTACGATCAATTTGGGACTGCAAGATTGAGGAACTGTACATTTTGGCTCCGCTTAAATTAGCGGGATCACGGCGCTAAAATCGCCATGGCCTCTTATATCTTATGTAATCTTCAAGCTGGTAGTTAACTAGCCCAGTAATTAGTGAGTTTTTGGAGGTGGCCAAGCGATCGCAGAACTTACCCCTGAACTGCAGGATCGAGTTGTCGATTGATTTCTCGCCGATAGCTTCTCGAATTCTGGCATTTAGAGCTGCCTAGGGGCCAACAAGATTTGTCTGTTGAAAATGACTAATACTGAAAACAACGTCAGTTAAAATTTAAAAATACGGTACAAAATGTGCAATACTACTATTATTACTATTATTGTAATTTTTCTTTTGGGTTACTTGGAAGCAATTCTATATAATTAGTCTTTTGGTGTGGAGGTTGCTTAATTACATCACAGTATTGCACCCATACCTGCAGGCAATATTAATAAACAACATTCTCCTGCAAGTATAGGTTTCATTCTGTAAAATACGACTAATTCTGAAAAAAAATCTAATGTTCTAACACAGTAAATTATTGTATCACAAAAGTTGCCCAAGACTGAAGGTCTTTGATCTAGTCTGGTATACCGCACATTAAGACCAATTTGTGTTCTTAATGCTGTAAAGGCAGACATTAACAAAAAAAATAGCAAAACATAGAGAAATCTAAAAAAATATTTGTATAGCCGGTGGTGTTGCAGCTCCTGAACATCGCGAGCAATTTGGGACAGCAAGTTTCCGGATCTGACGTATTTTGGCACCGGTTAAATTAGCGGGGTCACGCCGCTAAAAGCGCCATGGCCTCTTATACCTTATGTAATCCTGAATATCGCGATCAATTTGGGACTGCAAGTTTCAGGATCTGATATATTTTGGCACCGGTTAAATTAGCGGGGTCACGCCGTTAAAAGCGCCATGGCCTCTTATACCTTATGTAATCGTCGAGCTGGTAGTGACCTAGCCCAGTGATTAGTAAGTTTTCGAAGGTGGCCAAGCGATCGCAGAATTGACACATCTAGTGCAGGATCGAGTTGTCGAATGATTTCACGCCGATAGTTTCTCGAATTCTGGCGTTCGAGAGGTGCCTAGGGGACTACAAGGTTTGTCTGTTGAAAATGATTAATACTGAAAACAACGTTAGTTAAAATCAAAAAATATGGTTCAAAATGTGCAATACTATTATTAAATGTAATTTCTCAATTTGGCGTACTTGGAAGCAATTCTATATACTAATTATTAGTCTTCTGGTGTGGAGGTTGCTTAAACACTTCACAGTATAGCCCTCTAACCGGTCGGGAATATTAATAAATAATCAATATTTCCCAAAAGGTTAAAGTGACATTCTGTAAAATACGACTAATACTGAAAAAAAATCTAATGTTCTAACACAGTAAATTGTTGCACAAATGTTGTCCAAGACTGAAGGTCTCTGATCTAGTCTGGTATACCGCGCATTAAGACCAATTTGAGTTCTTGATGCTGGTAAGGTAGACATTCAGAAGAAGAAAAAGCAAAACCTACAGCAATTTAAAAAAATATTTTTATAGCCCGTGGTATTACAGTTCCTGCATATTACAATCAATTTGGGACTGCAAGATTGAGGAACTGACATATTTTGGCTCCGCTTAAATTAGCGGGATCACGGCGCTAAAATCGCCATGGCCTCTTATATCTTATGTAATCTTGAAGCTGGTAGTTAACTAGCCCAGTAATTAGTGAGTTTTTGGAGGTGGCCAAGCGATCGCAGAACTTACCCCTGAACTGCGGGATCGAGTTGTCGATTGATTTCTCGCCGATAGCTTCTCGAATTCTGGCATTTAGAGCTGCCTAGGGGCCTACAAGATTTGTCTGTTGAAAATGACTAATACTGAAAACAACGTCAGTTAAAATTTAAAAATACGGTACAAAATGTGCAATACTACTATTATTACTATTATTGTAATTTTTCTTTTGGGTTATTTGGAAGCAATTCTATATAATTAGTCTTTTGGTGTGGAGGTTGCTTAATTACATCACAGTATTGCACCCATACCTGCAGGCAATATTAATAAACAACATTCTCCTGCAAGTATAGGTTTCATTCTGTAAAATACGACTAATTCTGAAAAAAAATCTAATGTTCTAACACAGTAAATTATTGTATCACAAAAGTTGCCCAAGACCGAAGGTCTCTGATCTAGTCTGGTATATCGCGTATTAAGGCCAATTTGTGTTCTTAATGCTGGTAAGGCAGACATTCACAAAAAGAAAAAGCAAAACATACAGAAATCTAAAAAAAATATTTGTATAGCCGGTGATGTTGCAGCTCCTGAATATCGCGATCAATTTGGGACTGCAAGTTTCAGGATCTGATATATTTTGGCACCGGTTAAATTAGCGGGGTCACGCCGTTAAAAGCGCCATGGCCTCTTATACCTTATGTAATCGTCGAGCTGGTAGTGACCTAGCCCAGTGATTGGTAAGTTTTCGGAGGTGACCAAGCGATCGCAGAATTTACACGTCTACTGCAGGATCGAGTGAGTGATTTCACGCCGATAGTTTCTCGAATTCTGGCGTTCGAGAGGTGCCTAGGGGACTACAAGGTTCGTCTGTTGAAAATGATTAATACTGAAAACAACGTTAGTTAAAATCAAAAAATACGGTACAAAATGTGCAATACTATTATTAAATGTAATTTCTCAATTTGGCGTACTTGGAAGCAATTCTATATACTAATTATTACTCTTCTGGTGTGGAGGTTGCTTAATCACTTCACAGTATAGCACTCTAACCGATCAGGAATATTAATAATCAATATTTCCCAAAAGGTTAAAATGACATTCTGTAAAATACGACTAATACTGAAAAAAAAATCTAATGTTCTAACACAGTAAATTGTATCACAAAAGTTGCCCAAGACTGAATGTCTCTGATCTAGTCTGGTATACCGCGCATTAAGGCCAATTTGTGTTCTTAATGCTGGTAAGGCAGACATTCACAAAAAGAAAAAGCAAGACATACAGAAATCTAAAAAAAATATTTGTATCCGGTGATGTTGCAGCTCCTGAATATCGCGATCAATTTGGGACTGCAAGATTCAGGAACTGACATATTTTGGCACCGCGTAAATTAGCGGGGTCACTGCGCTACAATTGCAGTGGCCTCTTATACCTTATGTAATCGTCGAGCTGGTAGTTACCTAGCCCAGCGATTAGTAAGTTTTTGGAGGTGGCCAAGCGATCGCAGAATTTACCCGTCTAGTGCAGGATTGAGTTGTCGTTTGAGTTCACGACTATAGCTTCTTGAATTCTGTAGTTTGAGAAGTGCCTAGGGGCCTACATGATTCGTCTGTTAAAAATGACTAATACTGAAAACAACGATAGTTAAAATCAAAAAATACGGGTCAAAATGTGCAATACTATTATTAAATGAAATTTTTCATTTTGGATTACATGGAAGCAATTCTATATGCATTAATTCTTCTCGTGTGGCGGAAAGCTTATAATTTCTCATAATGACATACCAGCTGGTGATTTATTTATAAACAATCAATTTTTCACCAATCCGAATGTCATTATGAAAAAACATACTGTTTAATATGACGAATACTGAAAAAAAACATAAGTTAAAAATCACATACGGTAGAAAATGTTCAATACTATTATTAAATGTAATTTTTCATTTTGGCGTACTTGGAAACAATTCTATATAATTAATCTTCTGGTGTGGAGGTTGCTTAATTACTTCACAGTATAGAACTCAAACCGGCTAGTAGTGTTAATAATCAATATTTCCCGACGAGTTAAAGTGACATTCTGTAAAATACGACTAATACTGATTAAAAATCTAATGTTCTAACATAGTAATTGTAGCACAAAAGTTGCCCAAGACTGAAGGTCTTTGATCTAGTCTGGTATACCGCACTTTAAGACCAATTTGTGTTCTTAATGCTGTAAAGGCAGACATTAACAAAAAAAATAGCAAAACATAGAGAAATCTAAAAAAATATTTGTATAGCCGGTGGTGTTGCAGCTCCTGAACATCGCGAGCAATTTGGGACAGCAAGTTTCCGGATCTGACGTATTTTGGCACCGGTTAAATTAGCGGGGTCACGCCGTTAAAAGCGCCATGGCCTCTTATACCTTATGTAATCGTCGAGCTGGTAGTGACCTAGCCCAGTGATTAGTAAGTTTTCGGAGGTGGCCAAGCGATCGCAGAATTGACACATCTAGTGCAGGATCGAGTTGTCGAATGATTTCACGCCGATAGTTTCTCGAATTCTGGCGTTCGAGAGGTGCCTAGGGGACTACAAGGTTTGTCTGTTGAAAATGATTAATACTGAAAACAACGTTAGTTAAAATCAAAAAATATGGTTCAAAATGTGCAATACTATTATTAAATGTAATTTCTCAATTTGGCGTACTTGGAAGCAATTCTATATACTAATTATTAGTCTTCTGGTGTGGAGGTTGCTTAATCACTTCACAGTATAGCACTCTAACCGGTCGGGAATATTAATAAATAATCAATATTTCCCAAAAGGTTAAAGTGACATTCTGTAAAATACGACTAATACTGAAAAAAAATCTAATGTTCTAACACAGTAAATTGTTGCACAAATGTTGCCCAAGACTGAAGGTCTCTGATCTAGTCTGGTATACCGCGCATTAAGACCAATTTGTGTTCTTGATGCTGGTAAGGTAGACTTTCAGAAGAAGAAAAAGCAAAACCTACAGCAATTTAAAAAAATATTTTTATAGCCCGTTGTATTACAGTTCCTGAATATTACGATCAATTTGGGACTGCAAGATTGAGGAACTGTACATTTTGGCTCCGCTTAAATTAGCGGGATCACGGCGCTAAAATCGCCATGGCCTCTTATATCTTATGTAATCTTCAAGCTGGTAGTTAACTAGCCCAGTAATTAGTGAGTTTTTGGAGGTGGCCAAGCGATCGCAGAACTTACCCCTGAACTGCGGGATCTAGTTGTCGATTGATTTCTCGCCGATAGCTTCTCGAATTCTGGCATTTAGAGCTGCCTAGGGGCCAACAAGATTTGTCTGTTGAAAATGACTAATACTGAAAACAACGTCAGTTAAAATTTAAAAATACGGTACAAAATGTGCAATACTACTATTATTACTATTATTGTAATTTTTCTTTTGGGTTATTTGGAAGCAATTCTATATAATTAGTCTTTTGGTGTGGAGGTTGCTTAATTACATCACAGTATTGCACCCATACCTGCAGGCAATATTAATAAACAACATTCTCCTGCAAGTATAGGTTTTATTCTGTAAAATACGACTAATTCTGAAAAAAAATCTAATGTTCTAACACAGTAAATTATTGTATCACAAAAGTTGCCCAAGACTGAAGGTCTCTGATCTAGTCTGGTATATCGCGCATTAAGGCCAATTTGTGTTCTTAATGCTGGTAAGGCAGATATTCACAAAAAGAAAAAGCAAAACATACAGAAATCTAAAAAAAATATTTGTATAGCCGGTGATGTTGCAGCTCCTGAATATCGCGATCAATTTGGGACAGCAAGTTTCAGGATCTGATATATTTTGGCACCGGTTAAATTAGCGGGGTCACGCCGTTAAAAGCGCCATGGCCTCTTATACCTTATGTAATCGTCGAGCTGGTAGTGACCTAGCCCAGTGATTAGTAAGTTTTCGGAGGTGGCCAAGCGATCGCAGAATTGACACATCTAGTGCAGGATCGAGTTGTCGAATGATTTCACGCCGATAGTTTCTCGAATTCTGGCGTTCGAGAGGTGCCTAGGGGACTACAAGGTTTGTCTGTTGAAAATGATTAATACTGAAAACAACGTTAGTTAAAATCAAAAAATATGGTTCAAAATGTGCAATACTATTATTAAATGTAATTTCTCAATTTGGCGTACTTGGAAGCAATTCTATATACTAATTATTAGTCTTCTGGTGTGGAGGTTGCTTAATCACTTCACAGTATAGCACTCTAACCGGTCGGGAATATTAATAAATAATCAATATTTCCCAAAAGGTTAAAGTGACATTCTGTAAAATACGACTAATACTGAAAAAAAATCTAATGTTCTAACACAGTAAATTGTTGCACAAATGTTGCCCAAGACTGAAGGTCTCTGATCTAGTCTGGTATACCGCGCATTAAGACCAATTTGTGTTCTTGATGCTGGTAAGGTAGACTTTCAGAAGAAGAAAAAGCAAAACCTACAGCAATTTAAAAAAATATTTTTATAGCCCGTTGTATTACAGTTCCTGTATATTACGATCAATTTGGGACTGCAAGATTGAGGAACTGTACATTTTGGCTCCGCTTAAATTAGCGGGATCACGGCGCTAAAATCGCCATGGCCTCTTATATCTTATGTAATCTTCAAGCTGGTAGTTAACTAGCCCAGTAATTAGTGAGTTTTTGGAGGTGGCCAAGCGATCGCAGAACTTACCCCTGAACTGCGGGATCTAGTTGTCGATTGATTTCTCGCCGATAGCTTCTCGAATTCTGGCATTTAGAGCTGCCTAGGGGCCAACAAGATTTGTCTGTTGAAAATGACTAATACTGAAAACAACGTCAGTTAAAATTTAAAAATACGGTACAAAATGTGCAATACTACTATTATTACTATTATTGTAATTTTTCTTTTGGGTTATTTGGAAGCAATTCTATATAATTAGTCTTTTGGTGTGGAGGTTGCTTAATTACATCACAGTATTGCACCCATACCTGCAGGCAATATTAATAAACAACATTCTCCTGCAAGTATAGGTTTTATTCTGTAAAATACGACTAATTCTGAAAAAAAATCTAATGTTCTAACACAGTAAATTATTGTATCACAAAAGTTGCCCAAGACTGAAGGTCTCTGATCTAGTCTGGTATATCGCGCATTAAGGCCAATTTGTGTTCTTAATGCTGGTAAGGCAGATATTCACAAAAAGAAAAAGCAAAACATACAGAAATCTAAAAAAAATATTTGTATAGCCGGTGATGTTGCAGCTCCTGAATATCGCGATCAATTTGGGACTGCAAGTTTCAGGATCTGATATATTTTGGCACCGGTTAAATTAGCGGGGTCACGCCGTTAAAAGCGCCATGGCCTCTTATACCTTATGTAATCGTCGAGCTGGTAGTGACCTAGCCCAGTGATTAGTAAGTTTTCGGAGGTGGCCAAGCGATCGCAGAATTGACACATCTAGTGCAGGATCGAGTTGTCGAATGATTTCACGCCGATAGTTTCTCGAATTCTGGCGTTCGAGAGGTGCCTAGGGGACTACAAGGTTTGTCTGTTGAAAATGATTAATACTGAAAACAACGTTAGTTAAAATCAAAAAATATGGTTCAAAATGTGCAATACTATTATTAAATGTAATTTCTCAATTTGGCGTACTTGGAAGCAATTCTATATACTAATTATTAGTCTTCTGGTGTGGAGGTTGCTTAATCACTTCACAGTATAGCACTCTAACCGGTCGGGAATATTAATAAATAATCAATATTTCCCAAAAGGTTAAAGTGACATTCTGTAAAATACGACTAATACTGAAAAAAAATCTAATGTTCTAACACAGTAAATTGTTGCACAAATGTTGCCCAAGACTGAAGGTCTCTGATCTAGTCTGGTATACCGCGCATTAAGACCAATTTGTGTTCTTGATGCTGGTAAGGTAGACTTTCAGAAGAAGAAAAAGCAAAACCTACAGCAATTTAAAAAAATATTTTTATAGCCCGTTGTATTACAGTTCCTGTATATTACGATCAATTTGGGACTGCAAGATTGAGGAACTGTACATTTTGGCTCCGCTTAAATTAGCGGGATCACGGCGCTAAAATCGCCATGGCCTCTTATATCTTATGTAATCTTCAAGCTGGTAGTTAACTAGCCCAGTAATTAGTGAGTTTTTGGAGGTGGCCAAGCGATCGCAGAACTTACCCCTGAACTGCGGGATCTAGTTGTCGATTGATTTCTCGCCGATAGCTTCTCGAATTCTGGCATTTAGAGCTGCCTAGGGGCCAACAAGATTTGTCTGTTGAAAATGACTAATACTGAAAACAACGTCAGTTAAAATTTAAAAATACGGTACAAAATGTGCAATACTACTATTATTACTATTATTGTAATTTTTCTTTTGGGTTATTTGGAAGCAATTCTATATAATTAGTCTTTTGGTGTGGAGGTTGCTTAATTACATCACAGTATTGCACCCATACCTGCAGGCAATATTAATAAACAACATTCTCCTGCAAGTATAGGTTTTATTCTGTAAAATACGACTAATTCTGAAAAAAAATCTAATGTTCTAACACAGTAAATTATTGTATCACA
This sequence comes from Podabrus alpinus, assembly GCA_932274525.1. Taxonomy (NCBI): domain Eukaryota; kingdom Metazoa; phylum Arthropoda; class Insecta; order Coleoptera; family Cantharidae; genus Podabrus; species Podabrus alpinus. Next base: position 14,536,288 of record OW026455.1, read on the forward strand.
AAAGTTGCCCAAGACTGAAGGTCTCTGATCTAGTCTGGTATATCGCGCATTAAGGCCAATTTGTGTTCTTAATGCTGGTAAGGCAGACATTCACAAAAAGAAAAAGGAAAACATACAGAAATCTAAAAAAAATATTTGTATAGCCGGTGATGTTGCAGCTCCTGAATATCGCGATCAATTTGGGACTGCAAGTTTCAGGATCTGATATATTTTGGCACCGGTTAAATTAGCGGGGTCACGCCGTTAAAAGCGCCATGGCCTCTTATACCTTATGTAATCGTCGAGCTGGTAGTGACCTAGCCCAGTGATTAGTAAGTTTCCGAAGGTGGCCAAGCGATCGCAGAATTGACACATCTAGTGCAGGATCGAGTTGTCGAATGATTTCACGCCGATAGTTTCTCGAATTCTGGCGTTCGAGAGGTGCCTAGGTGACTACAAGGTTTGTCTGTTGAAAATGATTAATACTGAAAACAACGTTAGTTAAAATCAAAAAATATGGTTCAAAATGTGCAATACTATTATTAAATGTAATTTCTCAATTTGGCGTACTTGGAAGCAATTCTATATACTAATTATTAGTCTTCTGGTGTGGAGGTTGCTTAATCACTTCACAGTATAGCACTCTAACCGGTCGGGAATATTAATAAATAATCAATATTTCCCAAAAGGTTAAAGTGACATTCTGTAAAATACGACTAATACTGAAAAAAATCTAATGTTCTAACACAGTAAATTGTTGCACAAATGTTGCCCAAGACTGAAGGTCTCTGATCTAGTCTGGTATACCGCGCATTAAGACCAATTTGTGTTCTTGATGCTGGTAAGGTAGACTTTCAGAAGAAGAAAAAGCAAAACCTACAGCAATTTAAAAAAATATTTTTATAGCCCGTTGTATTACAGTTCCTGTATATTACGATCAATTTGGGACTGCAAGATTGAGGAACTGTACATTTTGGCTCCGCTTAAATTAGCGGGATCACGGCGCTAAAATCGCCATGGCCTCTTATATCTTATGTAATCTTCAAGCTGGTAGTTAACTAGCCCAGTAATTAGTGAGTTTTTGGAGGTGGCCAAGCGATCGCAGAACTTACCCCTGAACTGCGGGATCTAGTTGTCGATTGATTTCTCGCCGATAGCTTCTCGAATTCTGGCATTTAGAGCTGCCTAGGGGCCAACAAGATTTGTCTGTTGAAAATGACTAATACTGAAAACAACGTCAGTTAAAATTTAAAAATACGGTACAAAATGTGCAATACTACTATTATTACTATTATTGTAATTTTTCTTTTGGGTTATTTGGAAGCAATTCTATATAATTAGTCTTTTGGTGTGGAGGTTGCTTAATTACATCACAGTATTGCACCCATACCTGCAGGCAATATTAATAAACAACATTCTCCTGCAAGTATAGGTTTTATTCTGTAAAATACGACTAATTCTGAAAAAAAATCTAATGTTCTAACACAGTAAATTATTGTATCACAAAAGTTGCCCAAGACTGAAGGTCTCTGATCTAGTCTGGTATATCGCGCATTAAGGCCAATTTGTGTTCTTAATGCTGGTAAGGCAGACATTCACAAAAAGAAAAAGCAAAACATACAGAAATCTAAAAAAAATATTTGTATAGCCGGTGATGTTGCAGCTCCTGAATATCGCGATCAATTTGGGACTGCAAGTTTCAGGATCTGATATATTTTGGCACCGGTTAAATTAGCGGGGTCACGCCGTTAAAAGCGCCATGGCCTCTTATACCTTATGTAATCGTCGAGCTGGTAGTGACCTAGCCCAGTGATTAGTAAGTTTTCGAAGGTGGCCAAGCGATCGCAGAATTGACACATCTAGTGCAGGATCGAGTTGTCGAATGATTTCACGCCGATAGTTTCTCGAATTCTGGCGTTCGAGAGGTGCCTAGGTGACTACAAGGTTTGTCTGTTGAAAATGATTAATACTGAAAACAACGTTAGTTAAAATCAAAAAATATGGTTCAAAATGTGCAATACTATTATTAAATGTAATTTCTCAATTTGGCGTACTTGGAAGCAATTCTATATACTAATTATTAGTCTTCTGGTGTGGAGGTTGCTTAATCACTTCACAGTATAGCACTCTAACCGGTCGGGAATATTAATAAATAATCAATATTTCCCAAAAGGTTAAAGTGACATTCTGTAAAATACGACTAATACTGAAAAAAAATCTAATGTTCTAACACAGTAAATTGTTGCACAAATGTTGCCCAAGACTGAAGGTCTCTGATCTAGTCTGGTATACCGCGCATTAAGACCAATTTGAGTTCTTGATGCTGGTAAGGTAGACATTCAGAAGAAGAAAAAGCAAAACCTACAGCAATTTAAAAAAATATTTTTATAGCCCGTTGTATTACAGTTCCTGTATATTACGATCAATTTGGGACTGCAGTATTCAGGAACTGACATATTTTGGCACCGCTTAAATTAGGGGAGTCACGGTGCTACAATCGCCGTGGCCTCTTATACCTTTTGTAATCGTCGAGCTGGTAGTTACCTAGCCCAGTGATTAGTAGGTTTCTCGGAGGTGGCCAAGCGATCGCAGAATTTACCCGTTAAGTGCAGGATCGAGATGTCGATTGATTTCACGCCGATAGCTTCTCGAATTCTGGTGTTTGAGAGGTGCCTAGGAGCCTCTACAAGGTTAATCTGTTGAAAATCACTAATACTGAAAACGACGTTAGTTCAAATCAAAAAATACGGTACAAAATGTGCAATACTATTATTAAATGTAATTTTTCATTTTGGATTACTTGGAAGCAATTCTATATAATTAGTCTTCTGGTGTGGAGGTTGCTTAATCACTTCACAGTATGGTACCCGTACCCGCAAGAAATATTAATAAACAATATTTTCGTGCAAGTGCAGGTTACATTCTATAAAATACGATTAATACTGAAAAAATATATGTTCTATTATAGTGGTAACATAGTTCCTGTATATCGCGGTCAATTCGATACTTGTGTAGCGGTTGTTTGAAGACGCGAGATTCAGGAACTGGCATAATTTGGCGCGCTTAAATTCTGGAGGTCATGGAGCTACAATCGCCGTGGGCTTCTCTTACTTTATGTAATCGTAGAGCTAATAGTTACCTAACCCAGTTAACAGGTAGTTTTCGGAGGTGGCCAAGTAATCGTAGAATACATCCGTCATTTGCAGGATCGAATCTTCGATTGATTTCACGCCGGTGTCTTCCCAAATGCTGGCGTGTGAGACGTATCTAGGGGCATGCACGATTCGTCTGTTGTATATGACTAACACTCAAAAAATCATTATAATTAAAAATTACATAGGGTACAAAATGTACAATACTATTATTAATATATATTATAGCCCCTAAACATACTTGAGGAATATTAATCCACCCCAACCGGGATCGTAGAAAACCGGGATATTGCTTTTAAACTTATTGTAGTGGTATACAGCAGTTAACTTTTACGTAGCACTCCAAAAAAACCGAAAAAATTGTGAAAATTGTAATATTTCATACATGTTACTCGTAGGAAGGGCGTGGTCAATGACGCCCACCGTCAATAGAATGCGTGAGATTCCGCAAATCGACCTCATGCGCGTCACTGAATAAATTTTCGAACTTCAAAGTCGATTTATTCAAAAACTTCTGAATATTCCGCAAATATTTTTTTTAATTATACTATATAATCCATCAACTTTCCAAATCTCAATAGGGAAATTGCAATTTTAGAGTGTGGAAAAAAGTACTTTAACCCGTCCAAACACAGCCATGCTGTTGTTGCTGGTGAAATCATTAAAGGTAATGTAAATCGAATAAAATGCTAAAGAAGATAGGTATTTAAAATTTGCTTGAGTATTCTAATTTATTGTAATTTGTATACCTCCTGTGTCCCGAAAAGATCTGGAGGACGGATATCTATCGATCAATCCCAGGATGGAAATTTTTATTTTCGCGATAAACACGGAAGGTGGCGAAGTATCAGTCTCAAATAATCGTGTTGATCTATAAATTTCGTAAAGAATAACCTGTACATATTTCAAGACGTTAGAGCTTGGCGTTAGCGACTGTTTGCCGTAAAGGACAAGCAGAGAATAGTGTTTTATGTATTATATTATTTCAACCTTATTTAACAATTCCATCACACCCCACCATCATAAGCACCATTATTAAGGAAATCAGATGTTTTCTGTCAGCCAGTGTCGAGCACGAATGGACTAACTAGATTCAAATACTATTAATTGACTTTTGAGTATGTTTTTATTAAAACAATCGGATCTTTTCTATCAGATACTGACGCGCGTGAATGGAGTACCGAGATTCGAATCGAGTCGATAAACATTTTTTTTCTAAAAAATTCGAGTTGTGTCATCAATATAGTGAGCAACTTGTTTAAGGATACGGTGTTTGTACATAGTCATTCCGAGGTTAAAAATTTTTGCGTAATAAACAAGTCCGTGATGTTATGCATAATATAATCTAATTATTATTATTTAATCTTTCGATTGTTCGATTGGCGTGTTTATAAGTTTTCAACACGTATTTCCAAGCGTTTTAATATCTGGAGGTCAAAATTGTAAAACATTAAGTTCAATTTTCATTGTTATGGTACAAACTTCTCTTTTGAATCTTATCGTTTAGTTTTTAATAGATTGTATATCGTCAATATTAGTTACAGCTGTAGTTTGCTGCTCGACTTCCAAACAGCACGTTCTTATCAGTGTCCCACCCCCCTGCCCTACCTTCCATATTCAATTATTTCATAAAATTGGTGTCAAACGATAATGTAATAATTAATACTTATAATATTAAAGAAATTGATAAACCTCAAATAGTGACTTACAAAAAATTATAAAAGTTTTTGTAAGTTGCTCGGAGTTTTCGAAAATTTCAAATGCACAAAATTTTATAGAAAATGTAATTAAAATGAAAATAATAGAAGCTTGTGGAAGTTCAAACATAGTATTGCCAATGCTGAAAGGCAAGTAGAAAAATGTGATGTGACTCTTGCGCCATGGATTGAATGTTTTGAACCTCGTGAACTTTTGGACCTCGTTTTATAAATTTGTGGAAAAACTGTAATGATACAAGCTTTTTGGTGCTAGGTGTGTAGATACCGGAATAAACTCACGTTATATTTATTAAGTTTACAATAGATAGTTTATTTTACACTGTAAAGATATATTATGTTTAATCTAAATGCATTTTTAAAATCATGGAATTTTTAAATAATAGCATTTAACATAATGCACGATTGGTTGCATACCGCCCCAGGCGTTTTGAAAATTACAGTTTGCTGCAAATTAGAATCTGATAAAACAAAGCATGCAATTATGTTTAACATTTAAATATGCAGAGGCAGTTGGTGAAAGACTGACTTTCTGAAATCTTCACCCTTCCTACAAGAAGGGTCATAAAATTTTTGCAGAAAGCATCTTGGGTCGGTTCGCCGATGAGAGATCACCTTTCCGATCTTAAGTTGGTTCGCCGATTGAAGATCACCTTTTCCGGTTGATGCATTGTTTACGTTCCTAGACAAATACATTCGACATCCGATTTCCGATCTGAGGTCTGATATCCGTCCGAAAATTATCAGACTGAAGGTAACCATTTCCGGTCGATGTATTGTTTACGATTCTGAACATTGCATTCAACGTCCAATTTCCGAAGCCGAGGTCAATTGAAGGATACCGGTAACCGATTCCGATCCGAAGTTAGATATCCGTCCGAAAGTATCTGACTGAAAGATCATCCGTCCGGCCGATGCATTGTTTATGTTCCTAGACATTGTACTCGACATCCCGAAATCCTCCGCTTTCGTTTATGTCTCTAGACGTTAGCAACTTTCCATCACATGATTGTTTAAGTTTCTAGACAAACATACTCGATCTCCGATCCTCACTCTCGTTTAAGTTTCTAGACGTTAGTAAACCCCATCCAGGTGATTGTTTACGACTCTAGACATTCACATCCGTCTACGAAAAAAATCCTGTTGAATAATTAGTTCTCATCAAGAATTAATATTTACCTGTGATAAGCAAATCTGATTTGCTCCCGGAGTCAATTTATTGACTTCCACCGTACGTAAAACTTTCAAAGTTCCGAGTAAGAGAGATCACTTGTATTGATTTACCCGATTGATCTTTTTACCGAAATCTGCAGCAGCTTGAAACAGATTCCGCCGTCAACTAATCTCCGATTAAAGTTAAAACTGTTTTATTTCATTCTCACAAGTAGCAAACTAATTTGGTTAAACTCAATATTAATTGTCAACATTATTAAGGTTATGTTATTTTGTATGTACATAAAATACTCCAGGGTCGTACTCTGTTAATTTTCAATTTCAGAATAAAATAATTAAATTGTGAAAACCATTTTATTTAAAGTAAATTATATTGTATATAATTCATTTAATAAATCCTATGTTACTTTTTCCGAAAACAACTCATTGTTTTATTATTAGTTTAAAGTTTACCTATAAAAACTTTTGGCGCTCGAGTTTAAAAGAAGTAAGTGCAAAAATCGACGAGACGTCCTAAAAACCCTGGCTACCCAAAAAGGCAATTTGAACGACCTAAAAAATCGTTACAACACTTTGGATGGATAATATCAAAACAATTGCATTCAGCCCATGTCCCTACTTCGCGTAGAAGTAACTCAGAAATGTGTTTGTTTTTGTTCGAACCCGTTAGTTTGGTGTACTAGAAACAACCCCTAAGTTATGTACATAAAGGATAGTAAAAATATCTAGACGGAAAACTAAATATGCATTTTTTTAGGGAAAAATAAAACACGGGCTCTAGCTTGGTAATCGAAATGCGGTTAAAAAAGTTCGTAAATGTTTTGAAAATATCTCCCCAGTGCATATATGTCCCAGACAACACTGAAATCTAGTGGATATCCAGTGGACATCCAAAAGCTAGTGGATGGATATCCACTAGATATCCATTAGTTATTAAGTGTTGTGTGGGGTACTACATTATAGGATTTAATAAAAACAGTTTTTCCCATTTAAAATAAAGTGAAATCACCTACCTTAATTGTCTTTGATTTTACTATTTTCGAAATACGGCAATATTTTTCCAGTGTCCCATTCTTAGTTATTGAAAAATCACATTATTTTTAAACGCGCAAGATTTAAAATTAAGATTTTTTATTAAATTAATATTAATACCAAGAAAGGAACCATCATTGAAAACCAAAATTTTTTTGGTTTTCAAAAACCAGTTTGAGATGCCAACTGAATCAACGCGACAATGAAACTGAAATACCTTTACCTTTACCTGATATGTATTTGATGGAGCATCCCGGCGCAGCCGGCCTTCTCCTTCATCTGAAAGAATACATTAGTGACATTGGAATTTATAGAGACCGGTGGGTCTCTGGGAATTGGCGCTTGGCGGACTGACTGGTAGAAACTGAAATGACATGCTATTCAACGGTCATATATAATCAGGCCATACCCCCACCACAATTCTGCCACTATTAGTAAAAAGGCGGTACTGCATTTAAGTCAGTTTAAACCTGTATAAAGCTAGCACCCCACTTTCTCAAACTAAAAAATTAAATAATCTATAGTAATTACATTATGTAATTTATGTGTAAATTGAGTGCACTTTCAGAAAATATTGTGCACGTATGGTTTTAAAGTTATAATCGTTTTAATGGTAGGGGTGCTAGCTTTATATAAACACCGCACCACCACCTTTATTGTAAGTTGGTAATCCGTAATGCTACAAAAAAATAAGTACATCAGAATTATGTGTAAATGGTGAGAATATGAAAAATTCATATCCCGAAAGTTTAGCCCTGAACTCAGCAGAAGTGATTCAAGCTACAAAAGCTCCGAGCAAGTTGCACGTGGAAAATATGCAGCGTTTTATAGTTGAGTTTTGGTTGTGTCATCAATATAGTGTACCACTGTATAAATGGATCCGGAGTATGTACTAAGTCATTCCAAGGTGTAAAATTATTGCATAATAAACAAATCGGTGAAGTTATGCATAAAATATCTAACTATTTTTTAGTCCGTCGACAATTCTATTGGCTTGTTTATTAGTTTTCAGCACGTATTTCGTGGTGATTTATAAAATATGATTTGTATTGTCTAGAGGACAAAATTGTAAAAACGTACGAAGTCATTCCAAGGTTTAAAATTATTGCATAATAAACAAGTCCGTGAAATTATGCATAAAATATGCAACTATTTTTTAGTCCGTCGACTATTGAATTGGCGTGTTTATTAGTTTTCAACAGGTATTTCGTGATTTATAATGTTTTACAGGTCAAAATTGTAAAAAATATTAAGTTAAATTTTTATTGTTGTGTTGCAGCTGTACTTTGCTGCTCGATTTCCAAACAGCAGGTGCTTATCGGTTCCGTACCACCCGCCCACTATTCCATATTCAATTTTTTCATAAGGTTGGCCTCAAAACTTTAAATACCGCCACCAAATAACCATCTTACAACCACCACACGATTAGAAGTATTGTCATTTTGACCATCGAAAGTAAAAATGTATTATAAAACTCCACCCCAACGATTCGTCAAATAACAAATTTTTTGGGAGTAAAATAACCCCATGTGCAAGTGATAAAATTACATTTAGCACATTTTGTATCCATTAATAGATACCACACGCGTATTTACTAAAATATTTAAATAAAGAACATAATATGGAAGTGCGCACGATTTAGATGAGGGCTGTTACCTCCATTCTACCCGGTTTATATGCGGGAAGTTATGTCTCCTCTTCCATATCTGCTAGAGAAGGCATATTGATATTTCCTCCCAGACCTTAAACTTAAGCGCAACGGCGTACTGCGATTGGTGTGAAACTCAATTGTTGAGCAATTCTATTGGTGTTCCACGCGATTGGTTTACTACTCGATTGATAAATTATTAAGTTCATTATTATGTCGGTATCGATAATTATATTATTGTAATTAAAATTAAAACCGAAAAAAAAGTTGCTGCGAGCTTACAATCGAAAGACGCGGAAGTCATTCAAAGGTGGTTTGAACTCTTTTTAGTTACTGTTATCAACGTCTTTGAATGTCTTCCACATCTAAATTATTCAAAATTAATAGCGGTTTCTCAAATCAATAATACACTATCGTAACTAATAATGTTCTTGTATTGTTGATTGCTTAAGATGATAGGTTAAAATTCTGCAACATGTTATATCAATTGCAATTGATATCTTTATTTTATGCTTTGCTTGCTTTGCTTTTGGTGGGATTGTAGGATATTTTGCGAGTGATGCTCGCCTTACTCCTTTCATCGGGTGCTTGAGAAGCTGACTTTGAAAGCAATGTAAATTTAATAATTTACGTTTGGGCTTCGAGGAAGATTACAACCTCGGCCGGACTGATATAGTTCAAAACAAAAGGATACAGTAAACCGTGAGGCGATTTACCAAGCAATTCTAATTGTTGATGAAGTCAACAATGTGGAGGGTGCGTGACGCGTACCTTTCCACCCCCTCTACGGTGTAAAAACTTGAGACGGCCAAGTCTTTCATTTTTGGTAGCACAGATTGGAAGGTAAGTTTCAAAGGCTCCAACCCCTAAAAACCGGTTTCCCCCATCTTTCAATCTTAGCAGACCATCGTAAAAAACAAACGTTTCAACCTCTAACCGTGGATTTGGTCTAATTGATGAACACCTGAAAAAAAAAAGGTTATTTACGTCTGGTTTCGTCTCTTTATTTTATGTAGAATATAACCTCTAAACAAGCAATATTAAATTACAATGCATTAAAGAAACAAATATTTTTAACTATCACGATTCTTGATAATTGTTATCTACCATTCCGTTGAAGGAACGACGGCTACGGGGCATAGATTTAAAATGCTTCTCTAAACAGTTAAAAATTTCATTTAGAGTCGATAAATGAACCCCCCCAACCCCCAATTATAGAAAACCACAAGCCTCTACAGAGTGTAATAGATTTACGAAATTTAATTGTATTTTTATTTCCCACCCCAAAGTTAAATTAAAATTTTAATTCTATATTTAGTTGACAAGTTAATTACTACTACATAATAGTTAGTCTAAATTTCCAGAAGATGGTGATCAGGCTGTAAAATATTAAAAAATGTGTTATATATTCCTTTATATTTCTGTTGCCTCGCTCCAGACCACCCGGTTAAATTATATATTATAATTATATATAAAAAAAATAAATAAAAAACCGTGTGACTTCTTTTTGTGGGGTCATATTAAAAGCAAAATTTATAAAACTCGTCACCCAAATATTGATTCTTTGAGGAACGCGATCTTTGCAGAATGCAATCAAATTACTGCTAGACAGCTAGCAAATGTAAGAGAATCGTTTTATAATAGATTGGGTTACTGTTTAGTGCAGAATGGAGGGTTATTCGAATACTTGTTATAATATTATTATTATTTGGTTACTTTCGTTCAGTATTTTTAATAATCCAATTGATATTTTTCTTATTCTTGGGTTTTGTTGACTAAATAAAACTACTTTTAACTTTTAATATTGGTCAACTTGTTATAATAAAATAATATTCAAATTGCGTTCTTATTATTTTTAAAATAAAAACAAATTTAAAAAGTTTAAAAACAATAGCAATGCGGCACATTAGACGTAATGCAACGACCCAGCCCGCTAATATTTTTTTAAGAAGCGCTATTTCTTAATTTTACTATCGACTTTTTAACAATAATTAAAAAACAAAATATTAAGTGTTTGGTATCTTTAGGCGCGGAAAAAAAATCTCTTTAATTTGATATTTTTTTTATTCATATCAGTTATAATGGGAAGCAGGAATTTAGAAAAAATCTATTTCCCATGTTATTTCCCTATGTTCAGTTTTCGGCCGGTCACCCGGTATATGATTTATAAATAATTTTATTTATAATATTTAGTTTTTTAAATATAAAAATGATTTTATTTGATATTATGCTTTGTTTATCAAATCCTTTTAATATAACCTTACAAAGAGTGGTAAAAGTGAACAAGTCCCAGGCTATCGTGGTTTTTTCTCAATAACTCTTGGTTAAACCAATTTTTCAAGGTTAAAAATATAATCAATAGAAAGCTAAATAATGTAGTTATTATATAATACACATTTGAGAAATTTCCAATAACTTCCTGATTTATAGTGACTAACTGAATTTTGTATTTGCTCCTGTGAACAATTTAGAATTTTGGACTTGGTCAGCTTTACCTACAAGCCCACGATATGTGAAGTTTGGTACGAGAAAGTTTTGTACTCGGGAGGGTAGGGAGAGAAAGGAGAGGGAATCGTTGGGGTATGTAGAACGAGTTAATAAGAGAGAGAAACCCCTTTTTTCTCAACACCCCGGGTTGGAAGAAAATGAGGGATTCGCACCGGGGTTTGGAGGGAGTCCGCAAGTATTTCATGAAATTCTATAAAGTTAACGATTTTATACAATCCTAGCGCGATAATTGATCATTTAAGACTACTTTTGCAGTTCCCAATGACCTTCTTCAGTCCCACGTGGCGTTTATTAGTAAATTTACTCCCATGGGGTCATTTAATCTCAAGGGATCATAATATGACCTCATAATTATTGACCCAACATAAGTCTGCATACTATACTTTATCTTACGTTTGGCGCTATTGTGGGAATCCCCTTTGAGAACGTGAGATTAAATGGCTAGCTTTAGTCTCTTGTAATTTAACATACTATTTTTCATAAATGATGAAGAATGATTAAATTTATAATTGAAGGGCCTAGTGCAAAAAGTAGTTAAGTCATTTTTTTTCAATTTGTTGATTTTTATACTAATTTGTAGATAATAAATGCCGCAATGTGAAAATGTGCTCAACTACAAATTGAAAAAAAAGTGACTTAACTACTTTTTCCACTAGGCCCTTCAATTATGGATTATAAGACAAAAATAAAAGTTTAATTTAACCAAGTTAGTTTAAGTTCAGGCCCGGCTTAAGAATATTTTTTACTATGGGATATGGTAAGAATTGCGCCCAACACGACTAGCAAATTTTTCATTTTTAATATTAGCTGGCATACAAACAAATAATAAAGTGTTCGGTAAAACGCAAAAAACTACTTTATCTGCGATAATTTTATTGGAAGACGTAATACTTGTTCAATCGTGCATCCAAATCGTTGCTATTACAATAACTGACCATCATTAATTGTCTTTTTTTTTAATGTGGAGTTTTCACGCCGGAGGTATTTCAAGTCACCGATTTTGATTTTTAGTTCTTAATCGCCACTTAGAATGTCTTTGAACATTTTCGGATTTCCATAGTTTTAGCAGCCTTTGTGGGTAAAAGTCGCGGAAATTTATGACTTTTCAGTCAATAATATTTTGATGTTGAGTAGAACAGTTTGTAAATTTTTAGGGCCCACTGCCCACCACCATGAACCGGACCTGTTTAAGTTAAAGTTATCATAGCAGTATAGATAAAATATAGGGAGGACAAAATGGGAATTCACCCGGGCGTAAAACTACCCTTGGTTAACTATTCAGACTCTCTTCAGTATTACTAAATACTATTATCGATTGTCATTGTCGATTTTATTTTAATTTACACAATATATTTCTTAATAAAAAATTAAAAGGTTTGAGACCACTTTTATGTCTATTTAAAATGCTGTGTGAATTGAAAGGTAAATAATTTAAAAAATTGTGAGTCACCAGGTCGCCTACTGTCGCGTCGGAAGCCGCCCCCAGCCTTGGCTCTAATGTCAACGGTGCAAGCAGGATTTTCATTAAAATTTCATGTCCGTGAAGTTGGCCCCACCTTTTTTAAATATCGCAAATTTTTTTTCGTAAATAAAAAATTCATTTCGCGAACGGTTTCACTAAAAATCGCGAAAAACGTTTTTTTGAGCTGGCCCCCTTTTTAGAAAATCGAAATTTTTTTTGTATTGTGTTGCATTCAATCTGTTTTATGTTGTATCGTTGAAATGAATCTCATAATAATAATAATAATAATAATCTTTATTACATTACAAAACATAAATTTTTTTTACATCACAAAAATGAGAAAAAGAAAAAAAGGAAATGAAATTGTAGCATATAAACGGTGGAGATCAGTTGTGCTGGTTTTCATCTCAACTCGGGATTTAATATTAACCGCGTAATCGGCTAAATAAAAATTCGCGTTGGCCTCTTTTTTTTGGAAATTCGCAATTTTTTTTGTATTATGTTGTTTTCAATTTGTTTTACATTATATCGTTAAAATTAATCTCATAAATTTAATATTAACCGCGTAATCCACAAAATAAAAATTCGCGCTGGCCCCCCTTTTTTGAAAAATCGATTTTTTTTTGTATTATGTTGTATTCAATTTATTTTACGTTATATCGTTGCAATTAATCTCATAAATTTAATATTAACCGCGTAATCCGGAAAATAAAATTCCAGATCGGATGTAACGATACTCAATGGATATACATATTCAAGATGTTCTATAAAATCGGAGATTATATCACTAATCGGATTATCGTATGAATACAAACCAAACAGTATTACTATCTTCTGTTTGCATGTTGTAGTATTAGGGTAAGTTGTTAATTAATTGTAATTGTAAATTTATTAAAATTTAAATGTATTAACAAAAATTGAAAAAAATTTTGAAGATTTTTTCTCTTGGCTGATTTGGTGGGCATGCAGGTATCTTTAACAAGTCATCAAATTCAATCCAATTCGTACCACGTTTTATCCACGCCGTGTAGTGTCCAATTGATATAATATCAGAGCCACCTTCATACATAAACGTATGGGTGCGATATCCTTGAGTGAGGCCGATGGCCGAACAACCACGGTCTACACGTACGGGTGCGATACCCTAGAGTGAGGCCGAAGGCCGAACAACCATGGTCTACACGTATGGGTGCGATATCCTTAGGTGAGGCCGATGGCCGAACAACCACGGTCTACACGTATGGGTGCGATACCCTAGAGCAGTGGTGGGGAAACTTTTTTTAAGACGGGCCATTTGTAATAACTAGACAATCGTAGCGGGCCATAGGGACGCGCATGAATGGATTATCGAGATTCCTTAAAGGAAGGCAGGCTACTCAAAATCAACTTTCCTTTCCTTTGACGTACGTCAAACGCTAGTAAGCACACAGTAAGTACACAGGTTTTTCTTTAAATAAAGTAAAGAAATATTTCCACGTCCATTCTTCTTTAAAAACTCGACATTCTGAATCCACTTTTCTTTTTTTAACATCCATTTTAGACGTTACCTACTACGGAGAACAACACACAGAAACGCAATTGACGAAAGCTTACTGCTAACTAATGCTCTTGCGCGGGTGTTTGTTGAGGCAGTGGGAGTTACGGGGATTACACAAACAATTACGTGGTCATTATCTCAAACGTGTTGGCGCCATGACGTGTTCTTTCGAGAAAACAGAACAATGAATCGAAAATGCGAGAGTGTCTGGAAGTTTCAAGCGAAGATGAGTCATCTGTTTAGGTCGGATGGATTTGTCCAGAATGCTATTGTGTTTTGGATATCGCCGCAGGTAGTTTTTATGCGGGTCGTCACATTACGAAGTAAGAACGCGTTCAAACATTCTCACGACGGCACTCTTAAACGGGCCGGATTAAACCTTTCCGCGGGCCGGACTTGGCCCTCGGGCCGTAGTTTCCCCACCACTGCCCTAGAGTAAAGCCGATGGCCGAACAACCACGGTCTACACGTATGGGTGCGATATCCTTGAGTGAGGCCGATGGCCGAACAACCACGGTCTACACGTATGGGTGCGATACCCTTCAGTGAGGCCGAAGGCCGAACAACCATGGTCTACACGTATGGGTGCGATATCCTTGAGTGAGGCCGATGGCCGAACAACCACGGTCTACACGTATGGGTACGATACCCAAGAGTGAGGCCGAAGGCCGAACAACCACGGTCTACACGTATGGCTGCGATATCCTTGAGTAAAGCCGAAGGCCGAACAACCACGGTCTACACGTATGGGTGCGATACCCTTGAGTGAGGCCGAAGGCCGAACAACCACGGTCTACACATATGGCTGCGATATCCTTGAGTGAGGCCGAAAGCCGAACAAGCACGGTCTACACGTATGGTGGCGATTTCCCTGAGTAAGGCCGAAGGCCGAACAACGACATCCGACACGGTCTAGATAGCTAAAGGCGGCCGGTAGGCCTCCTGTACCAGCTAGAAATAAATAACAGGTGATGAAGCGCTGTCTTCCCATATGAGAAAGAATATAATTTAAGAATTGAAGGGCCTAGTGGAAAAAGTAGTTAAGTCACTTTTTTCTCAATTTGCAGTTGAGCACATTTTCACATTGCGGCATTTGTTCTCTACAAATTAGTATAAAAATCAACAAATTGAAAAAAAAATGACTTAACTACTTTTTCCACTAGGAGGCCCTTCAATTATATTCTTAAATGCTCGCATCACGGTAATTACGCCGCTGAATATTGGAAAATCTTACCTCGCTTTTGAACCATAAATGGTTTCACTAATTTAAAACACTTGACTAAATAGTGAAGATGTAATTTTAGTTATCAAATAAAATGTTTATTATTTTACAATTATTTTACAAGGCTACCTTTGTGTTGGCACCTGGAAAATAACTTTTTTCTCTCATGGGGCACCGAACTTGTTAAATCTGCGAATATGTTATTATTTTTAATAAAAGAAAGTTCTAAGCTAAACACTACAGAGTTGTAATCAAGAAGGCATTAAAAAATTAATCATAATTTATTAATCATAAACATAAAAAAATGATAACTATATAAATTGTAGTTATTAAATTCAAATTTTTCCTACAGCCGGGAAATTTTACCTTTATTTTTTAACACACTGCCTACCAAAATAATAAAGAGAAGTAGAAACATTTGATAAGACATTCTATATAATTTGGACAACTTTGGATGAAATGCCAGTGAAATATACTAAATAAACATTATAAAAATTTAATCACTTTTGTAATGAAAAAATTCCGCCTATTTTTTCTTTATATATCCAATAAAGACACCTCTAAATAGAGGATAACTAGAGGGGCAACTTGGTTAACAATTACAAAAACAATTTTAAATTGTTTTCTTCTTCCGGAAGAGGAAAAGTCGGTCTACGATCCCATTTGTGTCCTTAATTAATTACACAAGAAGACCCGCTGAAATGGCGTTTTCAATATCCACATTTAGAAAAGTCGTTTCACCAAATGGTTCAGCCGGTAAAAATAATTTGTTAAAGCTCTTCAAACCAAATTTAGATATTTTTGGATTACTCCATACATAACCGGGTCCCGTTAGTAGTAAACAAAAAGAATACGTGGATTATATTATGGTATAACTTAGAATACATCAAGTTTGAGCAAAATCGATATGGAATGGTTCTATAGGAATTGCTTTGGGCCCATTTTATTGCATCGTTCATTAATGAGGCAGCCGCATCGCGAAAGTTTCGTTCTCTTTAATATTGTGATCCAAAAAACACATTTAATTAATAATTCTTATTGAGCTGGATTTTGTTTATATTGACCAAGTTTCAAAATTTTTAAAACAAAATTTATTTTTAATCTCTCCCTAAAAACAACTCCGCTTAAAATTTTTATACTATTTTTTGGTATATTCGCATATTTAATTTAAAAATGATTACCTTTAATACTAAAGTCCAAAATAGGGGTAAACTTATCGAAGAAGCTTCCAAAAATCACATAAACGCAAAATAGTTTTAAAAAATCCAAATGAGATGTAATTCAGGGTAAAAACTTAACGCAGATTGTAATTTTAGCCATGATAGTTTTCGAGAAGCAGCAGTCCTTTATATTATTCGGATTTCTTAGATTTTTACGCCAAAACGTACTTTTTCAATAACTATTAAAATTGTCCAACTTTAAAATCTAACAGCTTTAACCCTTTGTAAAGTTGGAAGATAGAAAAATAATATATGTACCTACGTCGAAAACTAAAAATTCATTTTTGGGCATAAATCGAAACACTGTGCACTATCGTTCAGTTTATATGAATTTTAGATTATATAATTGAAGTTGACCTTGATAATAATTCTTAAGGTTATGGGAAACTTCGAAATTGCACCAATAATGAACTACCCGAATGTCGGACAACAACTTCAATTGGTTTATTAATGGTAAAATATATTACAACTAATCAAAAACTGTTGAAAAAAATTTTGAAAAACTTAATTGATAAATTTAGTAAAATTAAATTAAAAACATAACAGTTTGAAAAACTCCCACTAAAATAATCATTAAATGCGAGATGATCTAGCAGAAGTCACTATTAATTAACAAAGAAGCGTCGATTTTCCATAGAACATTTTTTACCTTTTAAATGTATCAGAATTAAAAATATAACCGAAATGTTAATTTATGTCGTTCCTTTTACAAACGCGATAAAGTGAATGACTGAAAGCATTGTTTCACACCTCACTTCTCTTCGACAGAGCAGCCATCTTTGGACCACCGTGTTGGTGGTAATGGCTGCTCCATTAAAGTTGTTTTGCTTTTGCAAAATGCAATTTTATTCACATTTTTAAATTGAATACCTGTTTAACATTTCCAAATTTTGAAACAAATTTTACTGGCGAGATAAGGAGTTTGAAGTTTTTCTTATTCCTAGTTTAGGTAGTAGTTATAAAGCTTTTGATGTGCATTTTAAAAACAAGGATCACCTCATGTTTCGAAATTTCTACTCATTTGGATCTTCACACCAATTCTCATAGTATAAAAAATTTAAGCATCCTTGAAACTTGGAGCAACATAATGCTAAACCTGCATCCCGATAAATTTTGAAGATTGTAAGTTTGAAGGCTTTTGTTTTAGATCATAAACTTTTGTAGATCATAAAATTATTAACAATTTTTTCCAGAATAATTTTATGATCATAAAATTATTGCTCTTCGACGAAAACTGCTTATAATACTATTCTAAACCGAGAACTAATGTTCTCATATGCCCATAGTGGGCATAATATCCCATATGGAATGGTTTAACCAAAAAATTTGAAACATTTAGAGCGGCCAACGATAAGTCCTGATATGAATCCCATTGAAAAATTCTGGTAAGGAAGATTTATGAAAATGTAAGGCAATATTTAACAATTAATGAATTGAAATCAGATGGATCTAAAGCGTGTGAGAGATTGAAATATATCGAAAATTGATTGATTCAATGCCCAACCGAAATTTTGAATTAATTTATAAAAAAGGAGGCAATACATCGTATTAAAATTGTTATTTCAGAATATATCGTCGGCATACAAGCAAAAGTGACCAACTACAAAAATGAGGAAATTGACTACTAAATGGGATTGAATAACCAGTACGGTTACAAGGAAAAATGCCCATCTTTATTATTAAACTTTATTAATTGTTTTATGTCTAAAATTATTGAATTTTAGAATTGCATATCTGA
This sequence comes from Podabrus alpinus, assembly GCA_932274525.1. Classification (NCBI taxonomy): domain Eukaryota; kingdom Metazoa; phylum Arthropoda; class Insecta; order Coleoptera; family Cantharidae; genus Podabrus; species Podabrus alpinus. The sequence continues at coordinate 14,554,674 of OW026455.1, forward strand.
TTTTATAGGCGAAGTATAACTTAAAAACTTCTCTACTGTAAAACTAGGGTTTTGCAGTTGGTCACTTTTGATTGTATGCCGACGATATATTTAATTAATAATTGATAATATACTATAGTCCGTGTTTTTATATTTATTTCCCACCTGAATAATGACTTTTCTTTATTTTTTTACAAAATATTTAAATTAATATTTAAACTTTATATTGAATATGATAGCAAATGTAAAATTAATAATAACTATGAACCCCGATTCAATTAATATACTTTAAAGACACGAATCAGCAAAAAACTGCTATGTTTTTATAGCTCTTTCCTCCACTATACTATGCTAATATCACAGAATTTGCTAAAAACAGTTTTTCCCATTTAAAATAAAGTAAAATCACCTACCTTGTCTCTGCTTTTTCTATTTTCGAAATATGGCAAAATTTTTCCAGTTTTCCATTCTTAGTTATTGAAAAATCACTTTTTTTTAAACGCGCACTATTTAAAATTGAGATTTTCTATTAAATTAATATTAATACCAAAAAAGGAATCATCATTGAAAACCAAAATTAAAAATTAAAACTGAATCTCAAATTTGGATGCCAACTGAATCAACGCGATAATGAATCTGAAAGGATAAAATAAGGCCGTAGCCCCACCACAATTCTGCCGCCATTAGTAAAAAGGCGGTACCACATTTAGGTCAGTTTATAAACCTGTACCCCACTTTCTCAAACTAAAAAATTAAATAATCTATAATAATTACATTATGTAATTTATGTGTAAATTGAATGCACTTTCAGAAAATTTTGTGCACGTATGGTTTTAAAGTTATAATCGTTTTAATGGTGGGGGTGCTAAATTTACAATATCCACAGCACCGCCACATTTGTAAGTTGGTAATCCGTAATACTACCAAAAAAATAAGTACATCAGAATTATGTGCAAATTATGTGCTTTTTGAAATCCATATCCCAAAAGTTTAGCTCTGAACCAAGCAAGGATGATGTAAGTTTCAAAAGCTCCGAGCAAGTTGCACGTGGGAATATTCAATTTTAATTCGATTTCATAAAAAATTATTTTATTTTTTGAGGTTGGTAATTAAGTAAATATATGTACAATATGAGTAAACTCGATATTGAGTTAAGAATTAATAAAAATTAACGCATTTAATTAAAAAAAATTTAAAAAAAAATTAAAAATTAATGGTGGGCGAATGACTGAGCAGTTAGCGTGTTAACTTCTCATGTCGAGATTCATAGGTTCAATTCCTGTGAGGTGCTATCTATAAAATGATTTTTCGCTCACCAAATGTCTATCTGCTGGCCACAAGTAAATTAAATATGGCTCAAAAACTTCCCGGGACGGAGTAGACGATGTAAAAATCGTCTATTCCCGTGGTTCGGAATCCACATTAAACTGTAGGTCCTCTGTGCTCGTCACACAGTTTCAACACGCAACGAGCACAGACAGGGAAATCGGAAGACGGCGTAGCGTCAAAAAACCGATGTAAGAAGCATTAAAAATTAATTATTAACCCCGAGAAAATTTAGAAACATGGGAGACAGACCTCGAAGAATAGATTCCAAGTTATGGATTGATACAATTTTGAAATACATAAATGAAGTTGTGAAGATCGATCAAATTGTAACAAAAAGCGATGGTGTTTGAGAAAATATTACAAGAACTGTCCGACTTTTCAAACATAAATTAATAACATTCACATATTTGTGGTATTTAATCAATTCCTTTATTTAACTAATAATCCAGGCAAGGAAGGATTTTAGCTTGCAAAAAATCCGGACAAGCTGAATTTTGGCAGAGATGTACATTGGAGTGTTCTAATTACCCCTCAATAGTCCCATAAAATCCCACGCCGGCGTCCCTCACAATCGGGGGTTTTAACTCCCCCAACGCGATTTTTTGCCGATAACTCGTTTATTTATGCTTGTATGAAAAATTATGATCAGACCATAATTAAAGAGCATAAAATTCTCTATAAAATAGTGTTTTTCATATTTTTCCATGGCACACTAATACTTAAATTATTGACCGAAAACACGACCCACCCTTAAAATGGCACAATAATGATTCGTTGCAGGGAGAGAAATGTTTTCGGGCACGGGAAATGCTTTTAATAATAAATTAATTGAAATTGTGGCCAAGGTTGTAAAATGAAGACAAAAATAAATTTTTTCAAAATTTGCCAAAGTTATACGTAGTATCTTCCAAGTACCGAAGCCGAAATTCTGGTTTGAGCTTACCGAAGGTCCGGGCAAGCTGAAAATTGGCAAAGACGTATATTGAAGTGTTCTAATAAACTCCCAAAATGACTCATAAAAATCCCAAGCCGGCGTTCCCTCAAATAAGGATTTTAACCCCTAAGTGCGGTGTTTCGCCTATAGCTCACGTAGTTTTACTTTTACGAAAAATTACCATTACACAAAGTTTAATTTGCATATTAAAGTATGTATTGTAGTACTACCTACTGCAGCGCCATAAGTTATAGAAATTTTATGTTCTTCAATTTTAGTTAATGGTAATTTTTCGTAAAAGTAAACATACGTGAGCTATAGGCGAAACACCGCACTTAGGGGTTAAAATCCTTATTTTAGGGAACGCCGGCTTGGGATTTTTATGAGTCATTTTGGGAGTTTATTAGAACACTTCAATATACGTCTTTGCCAATTTTCAGCTTGCCCGGACCTTCGGTAAGCTCAAACCAGAATTTCGGCTTCGGTACTTGGAAGATACTACGTATAACTTTGGCAAATTTTGAAAAAATTTATTTTTGTCTTCATTTTACAACCTTTGCTCAAATTTTAATTAATTTACTTTAAAATCACTTCCCGTACCTGAAAACATTTCTCTCCCTGCAACGAATCAATATTATGCCATTTTAAGGGTGAGTCGTGTTTTGGGTCAATTATTTCAATATTAGTTGGAAAAATTTGCAAAAAATCTATTTTATAAAGAATTGTATGCTCTTCAATTATTGTCTGATAATAATTTTTCATACAAGCGTAAATAAGCGAGTTATCGGCAAGAAATCGCGTTGGAGGAGCTAAAACCCCAGATTGCGGGGGACGCCGGCGTGGGATTTTATGTGGCTTTTAGGAGGTTCATTAGAACACTCCAATGTACATCTCTACCAAAATTCAGCTTGCCCGGATTTTTTGCAAGCTGAAGCCAATTTTTCGGCTTCGTTGCCTGGACTACAAGTTTTCTAGAATTTGAAATCATATTTGAATGGAAAAAAATTAATTAAAGATTATTAGTTTAGAAAATATGCAGCGTTTATAATTGAATTTTAGTTGAGTCATCAATACAGTGAGGTAATTGTTTGAGAATACCGAATATGTACAAAGTCATTCTGAGGGTAAAAATTATTGCATAATAAACAAGTGCGTGATGTTATGCATAAATAATTTACCTGTTATTTAGTCTTTCGTCTGTTCGATTGGTGTGTTTATAAGTTTTCAACACGTATTTCGCGATTTATAATATCTGGAGGTGAAAATTGTAAAAACATTAAGTTCAATTTTCATTGTTGTGGTACAAACTTCTCTTTTGAATCTTATTGTTTTGTTTTTAACAGTGTTTATATCGTCAATATTAGTTACAGCTGTACTTTGCTGCTCGACTTCCAAACAGCACGTTCTTATCAGTGCCCCACCCCCCTGCCCGCCATTCCATATTCAATTTTTTCATACAATTGGGGACAAACGATTGGGCATGGTTTCAACTTGAATGATTCCCTAGAACCCAAATAATCTTCCATTCTTATCATTATTTTTGAGCCTTAATGGTCGCAGTTAATCACGAAATCTTTTGGGGGGATTGTAGACACGGTGCTCAAACAACTTTAAACATTTAATATGTTTTATAGTTTTGGCCTCAAAACATCAAAAACCGCCACCAAAAATAACAACCTTTACAGTCATCAAACGATTGGTAAACGAAAATTGAAAAAATATTAAAGTGAGGAGTTCAAACTTATCTTTAAAATTCAATAACCATTGTCATTTTGACCATCAAGAGCAAAAATTCATTATAAAACTCAACCAAACGATTCGTCAAATAATTTTTTGAAAATATTAAAGTGTGAGGTACAAGAATGAAGTAAGCACTGCAATGATGTAAATTCGGTATATCGTATAATTTTGATCTCCAAATATCAGAAGTATAGGCACCAAATTACTATCTTATGATGATTAATAAGAGTTTAATAAAAAAGGTGTATATTTATTGTTGAAGTGGTAAATAAAAATTCGCAGACTTAAATTACCTTCTCACGAAAATGGTCAAATTTGATATCGATCAAATCTTTTCTCCGCGTCTTATAAAATGTGTCCTTTATAGTAGTGCTCCAGTTAAATTTACCTATCAGATCAATCGATCACGTGACGTCTTTTAGTCCAATAAGAGGACACCAAACTTTAACTAGAGATTGATAAATTGGCCCTTAGAAAATGTTGTATCTGTTACACTCAATACCCGATTTCGGGCAATGCCCGAAAAAAATGCGCAAAACTAGTTTTGAGCAACGAAGATTTCCCAAACCCGAAATTTTACTTTTAAACGGCTATTGAGCGTTACAAAATAAGCAGAACTAGTTTTGCGCATTTTGAATTGTACAAAACTAGTTTTGCGCATTTTGAATTGTACAAAACTAGTTTTGCGCATTTTGAATTGTACAAAACTAGTTTTGTAGGTTTCTGAATGACCAGCACTAGTTCTGCTATAAATAACATAAACATAAAGGGGGTGAAACGTAATAGTTTACTGCCCCATACCGCAACTATACTTTTTAATGCTATTTCAAGGGTCTCTAAGCTCCCGGTTTGTTAGATCCCGGTTTTCTTGATCGTAGGCGCTTCTCGTATGTTTAGCCTAGTAACCAGAGTCAAAACCGCCCTGGAGGGGTGCAACGCGGAGCGGAGCGGCGCCCCGTAAGGGTAGGTTTTGACGATGGATTACCCTCCTTATCGAATGTACACCCCAAAAATCGACCCGTGTATTGCCGAAAAAGTGAAAAAATTAAATTTTTTTTTCATCGATTTTTGGGGTGTGCATTCGATAAGGAGGGTAATCCATCGTCAAAACCTACCCTTACGGGGCGCCGCTCCGCTCCGCTCCGCGTTGCACCCCTCCAGGGCGGTTTTGACTCTGGTTACTAGGCTAAACATACGAGAAGCGCCTACGATCAAGAAAACCGGGATCTAAAAAACCGGGAGCTTAGAGACCCTTGAAATAGCATTAAAAAGTATAGTTGCGGTATGGGGCAGTAAACTATTACGTTTCACCCCCTTTATGTTTATGTTATTTATTTTATTCGGATGCTGATTAAATGAAAAAAGCAGAACTAGTTTTGTACAATTCAAAATGCGCAAAACTAGTTTTGTACAATTCAAAATGCGCAAAACTAGTTCTGCTTATTTTGTAACGCTCAATAGCCGTTTAAAAGTAAAATTTCGGGTTTGGGAAATCTTCGTTGCTCAAAACTAGTTTTGCGCATTTTTTCGGGCATTGCCCGAAATCGGGTATTGAGTGTAACATATCTAATAGATGTTTACCGTCTATTTTAATAAATCATTTAAAAGTTTAATTGGAACTGGTGACCTTACTGCACAATTACGATGGTGGCTGTTACCCCCTTAAATGAAATTTTGAGTGAAAATACATAGCATTTCACTAATATATTTTGTTTGTTTACAACATTATATTTTTTTCCGAAAAATTCGAAAGCTATAAATATTTTATGCAATCCTTGCGTGTTTGTCATGGATTTATGACTACTTTTGCGGTTCGTAATGACCTTCTTCAGTCCCACGTTAAAAGTTAGTCCCTTGGGATGTCATTTAATCCTAGAGCAGTTTCAGAAGTGCTTTTAATTCAAAGACTGTTTAATTTATACTGATACTGACGTGCATGAATGGATTAATGAGATGCGAATACAATTGATAAAAATTTTCTTTAATGAGATTTATAAACCTTTAATAATAATAAAACAGAGATGTTAGTGGCATTTAAAAAAATTGATAGTTACAATTTTTCACATTTCTTACCCGAGAAACAACTTATTTGGTCGCCACTTTTATTGAATGAACTGCTTCCGAAAATAAACAAAATTGTGTCTAGCGAAGCATGAGCGAAATTTAGCATAATTTGTAAACGGGACTGTTTTCTTATGTTCAATACCCATTAGAAAAAACAGGAACAAAGCTTAATCTGGTTTGGAACATAACCAAAAAGCCCAAAAACTAATTAAACTTCAGATTTTAACAATAACATTCTGTAGCGTATTTTTATAACTTACATGCGCCTTAATACAAGTTTAGCATCACTAAAATGTCGCAATACACTTAAAAAAAATTGCACTAATCGGGATCACAGAGGGCCCACCGAAAACTGAATAGTAATATGTGTGCGTGGGTTAGTTATGTATTGAAACGCTATGGTGAGCAATCTCTCAATAGCAATTAGTTTTTTCAATTAACTGATGGTTTTTGTTGTCTGGCCCACTGTGCGATGTTGCTTTTAGGAAGGTGTGAAAATTAAATTTTGAGTAAAAATTTTCAATCTTAGCAATTATACTAATATTAAAGTTGCGAATGCATAAAAAATATTAGCAAAATTCTAAATACTAAGGGGTTGCTTTTAATAAATCTTAAGCGTTACGAGGTTGTTTCTACGAAAGGATGATTTTATCTATTATCGATTGTCCCCATGCATATTCAATTTGAAAAGAAGTAAATTCAGAAAATACCAATGGGAAATTTTACATGCGAGATGACTTCTATTGGCAGTACCGCAGAAATTCCGGAAATATGTGATGTACCCGGAATGTAATCGGCTTGGAACCATGCGGTTTTGTTCCAAAATATAATTCACAATTGAATTAAGTCAGAATTTCATGTCAACAAAATGATTTAGTTTATTTGTGGGCACACAACGCTCATGGATCCAATAGCAACGGATTGGTCTGAACTGTAATCAATTGTCACGACGTTGTAATGGAATGCCACATGTGGAAAACTGCCACAGTTTTCTCCCGGTTTCCAAATGATAATGACAACTTAGTTTACTACAAGTGTGTTATATGAAAGTCCACTCGTGTTGACCGACTGGAACCACGTCGGCGCGGTTTGCAATTATCATGTCTTCTGTGGGCAACTAATCTAATACCGTCTTAAAACTTGTGGCATAGCTATTGTATGTATGTAGCATACGTTGAAGCGCTAACACCTTATTTTTATTTATGCCAGGATTACAGTTGATGCGCTGATTTTCCTGATCCTCTTCATTGTCCATGAAGTAAATTTGAAGAAATTTTGGGTCTTCGCTTGGTAGTGGCAAGAGTGAACCAAATTGATGATATATATGATCTTGAATTTTGAAAGTTAGCATAAATCCTTGAGGAGGAATTGTGTAAGTCTTTTCAAGAGATGTTATGTGAAAACATGAGTAATATTTTAGGATATTTTTTAATAAATTATTTGAATCTGCTATGTCGTCAACAAACGATTTTAATGGTTCAGGTGGTTCTTGTAATGCAGGTAACTAACATTTTCCTCCGATGCAACACATTCCAGGTGTTTCGCCAATCTATTTTTTGCTTTGCAGTGAGGACAAACTGCTGTCAAACCTCCAATAGCAATTATTGGGTAATTTTCGTATTCAAGATTACTATCCTATTTGAATGTTTTATTGTTCAAGAAAGACCTTTTGGCAACTCGTGCTGTTGCTTGTCGTCTGCCTTGTTGTTCAAGTCGAACTGCTCTTTGTTGAAATGTTTTATTTGATCGATTATCAGCCAAGTTTATTCAATTAGCTTCACGTCGATTAGAGGCAATTTCTTCAGCTGTTGTAATTGCCATTCGAGATCTATTAGCTTCGCGTCGAATCAAAACAGGATCTTTGTTTTCTTTACTTCTACCATTGTCTATTCTCGACCTATTAGCTTCACGTCGAATCAAGGCAGCATCTTCGTTTTCTTCGCTTCTAGCGATATTTTCCAACGGGCCTTTTCTCGCACCGCCTTACGTATTTTCACTGCTTCCTTCTGGACGGCTACTTCCTCATCAAATTTTTTTGGTTTAAGAGGCGGATTTGATGACTTTCCACGCTTACTTCTTTTAGGCGAAGGTTTTTCTGAAATATCTGTTATAGCTCCCTTTCTTTTATGACATTCATTAATATTTTCCGTGCCACTGTTATTAGGTTTTCGAGTAGCAACAGGAACATATGGGGAATGAAGAGTATCCTCCACAATAGATGCAGGAAATGCGTAAACATCGAAATGACCACTATTCAGCAAACCGTGAAATGGAATTCTCTTGATGGTTCTTCCAAGCGTTCCAAAGGATAAATAAATGTTACAATTACAGTAGACTTGAAAATTAAAAGGAAAAATTTCGGCAGCTGCTTTCAATTCGCAGGTAGTTCCGTAAGTCGTGTGTTTTAACATTTCATATTCGTAGTTTTGTCTCACAACAAAATTATTACCCATTCCATCATCCGTGAAAGTTTGAATTATTTTCCATCTTTCCACTCTGTGATTTACAATTAATTGTGGCACATTAAAACTTTGTTCACAGACTCCTTACATCAAATAAGACAACGAATGGAATAAACATGAACCATCTCCTGGCATTCGGACTGCATGTTGCAGCAACGGCTTCTTATTAACAACAATAATTATATTCAATTTCGGGGATCTCTTTTTCAATGAAAGTAATTCTTCTGATTATGGACTTATTACGGTATCACTTCCGAGACCGGAGGATTTGCTGTTTCTCGGAGTCCTGCGGTTGTCGTTGTTTAATAACTAATTTTAAATTAATCCTTCTTCTTTAACTGCCGTGCCTGATTTCAGACCTATGTATGTGTTGTGCGTTTGAAGTATTATCACGCACATAGGGGACCTACTGCTTAACGCGGGCTCCGAACCGCGGGAAGTGTATACACTTCATCTCCAGAGAGGCTGTACCAGGCAGATTACACCTCGGTGGTTTCCCATTGCCTTCTGATGGGAGACGGTCAGAATAAAGTTTTACTGAGCCCGGTGTTGAACCTGGTATTATAGCATTAGCAGCAACGCACTTAACCGCTAAGCTGGCGACCGTCTCTTTAAATTAATTAAAAAACACAATTAATAAAAAATTACTATGTAAGAATTATTTTCATTGAAAAAGAGATGTCCAAAATTTAATATGTCGTTGTTAATATAATGTGCCGTTGCTCCAATATGTAGTTCGAATGTCAGGAGATGGTTCATGTTTATTCCATTCATTGTCTTATTTGATGTACGAAAACTGTGAACAAAGTTTTAATGTGCGACAATTAATTGTAAATCACATACTGAAAAGATGGAAAATATTTCAACTTTTCACGGATGATGGAAGGGGTAACAATTTTGTTGCGAGACAAAACTATGCATATTAAATACTGAAACACACGATTTACGGAACTACCTGCGAATTGAAAGCAGCTGCCGAAATTTTTCCCTTTAATTTTCAAATCTACCGTAATTGTAACATTTATTTATCCTTTGGAACGCTTGGAAGAACCATCAAGAGAATTCGATTTCATGGTTTTTTGAATAGTAGTCATTTCGATGTTTACGCATTTCCTTCATCTACTGTGGAGGATACTCTTTTCCCCATATATTCCTGTTGCTACTCGAAAATCTGATAACAGTGGAAAAGAAAATGTTAAAGAATGTCATAAAAGAAAGATATTTATAATGGATATTTCAGAATAACCTTCGCCTAAAAGAAATAAACATGGAAAGTCCTCAAATACGGCTCCGAAATCAAAAAAATCTGATGAGGAAGTAACCGTCCAGAAGGAAGCAGTAAAAGGACGAAAGCCTGTGCGAGAAAAGACCCGCTCTGAAAATATCGCTAGAAGTGAAGAAAAGGAAGATGCTGTTTGATTCTACGTGAAGCTAATAGGTCGAGAATGGCTAATGCTAGAAGTAAAGAAAACGAAGATGCTGCCTTGATTCAACGCGAAGCTAATATATCTGGAATGGCAATTACCAGAGCTGAAGAAATTGTCTCTAATTGACGTGAAGGTAATAGGAAAAGACTGGCCGATGATCGATCAAATGAGACATTTCAACAAAAAGTAGTTAGACTTCAACAGCAACAGCACGAGTTGCCAAATGGTCCTTTTTGAAGAATGAATCATTCAAATTCGATAGTAATCTTGAATACAAAAACTAACCAATAATTGCTATTGGAGGATTGGCAGCAGTTTGTACTCACTGCAAGGCAAAAAATGGATTGGCGAAACACCTGGAATGTGTTGCATCGGAGGAAAAAGTCAGTTACCTGCATTACAAGAACCACCTGAACCATTAAAATCGTTTATTGACGACATAGCCGATTCAAATAATTTTTTTAAAAATACCCCAAATATAACTCATGTTTTCAGATGACATCTTCCAGAACGACTTACTCAATTCCTCATCAAGGATTTATGCCAACTTTCAAAATTCAAGGTCAAATATATCATCAATTTGGTTCACTCTTGCCAATACCAAACGAAGGCCCAAAATTTTTTCACATTTACTTCATGGGTAATGAAGAGGCTCAGGCAAATCAACTGTAATCCTGGCACTAATAAAAATACGGTGTTAGCGATTCAAGGTATGCTACATAGATAGATAAATATTACTTATTTATAAAGCTATCACGATTTTTTTGTAGAAAACTTATTTCCCTACAAAATTGTTCCTATAAATTTTGATATCGATTTAAATTTAACCAACCTCGTCCTTGAGGTGGTCTTGGAAATTCTCTGGGAAAACTATAATTTATTTTGATATAATCTGTTAATACGGTAATCTGTTGATCCGTAGATCTGTTAATCTGCCGATCTCTTAGCACTGTTTTGCATCGACATGAATGTTCCAAGTTTAATTTCAAAATTTAGATTCGGGCAATGGTGTTGCCAAAATCAAACCAAAAAAATGGTGGTTTTCGTCCCTCCCTACAAACAACTTCGTAATGCAGAGAATTGTTGTACTTTTTTGGTGCATTCGCAAATTAAATTTAATAATTAGTACTTATATTAAGGGGTTATGGGCAGTCATCGGCGTGAAAAAATGAGCATTTTAAATAATTTTTTTTTGACAGTAGTTTAATTTATTTTATAAAACAAATAATACAAAGTTATTATATTATGTTTTAGCTTTATTTGACAAAAATTAAAAATAAAAATATTTATTGTTGACTATCTTATTGCCATATTTGTTGGACCCTGTCTCACAAGTCGTGCTTTGCGGTGATCATTACAACATTTTACTGGTTCATCCAAAATCAATCAAACAAAAAAAATCATTAGTTTAATAGTTAATCTAGGGCCTGAACGAAGGTTTTCTTTTTTTTGAAAATTGACAAAATGGCGGCCTCTGATAATTTACTCGTCTATTTTCAACGAAAAAAGCGGTAGTTTATTGTTTATAAAACCTAGCAGTTTTAATAAAAAAATAAATCCTTCGATCAGGCCCTAGTTTTTTATGTTTTCAATAAACTGTATAAATTTCATTAATATCGGTCGAGTGGTTTTTGAATTACAGTGATCACCGACTTTGAATACGTACTTTCGAAATAAATACATTTAAAGTTTTACATTCGATTTATGTATAAAAATACTAATTATTTAATTACTTACACTGAGTCTTTTATTTGAATTTTCTGAAATTTCACATTTCCATTACACTGTTTGCACTTAATACAGTACAAAATATAATAAAATGTGTCATTACAGCGTTCATGTTTACATAAAATAGATCCCTTAAACCGGTCGAAACCCCTTAGCAAACTACCTGACATCGAATGTCAGAGAGCCCATCAGCAATTGTAGGATGTATCGAAAACTATTCATTGGATTACCTTGCAATTTTCAGGTAATAATTTCGAAGTATCATACTTTAGGAAACTGCAAAAAAATTATTAATTTTTCCAAAATCCTGACTACCCATAACCCCTTAATAAAAGAAATTGGTAAACTTAAATAGTGGATTTTATTATTATATAAAAGTTTTTGTAAGCTGCTTGGAGTTCTCTCAAATTTCAAATAATTACTTTTTTTTAATCTTTAATCACTAGAGAAAATGTATTTAAAATGAAGATATTTGAGGGTCGTCGGAACTCGAAACAAAATATTTCCAAGCTGGAAGGTAAGTAGAAAAATATAATGTTATGCATACGCAGTGAAGTTGGACGTTTTGGACCTCGTGAATAAATATAAATTTGTGGAAGAACTGTAATGGTGCGAGCTTTTTCGGTGCTCCCTGGTGCTAGGTGTGTACATGCCGAAATGTATTCATCTTATATTTATTAAGTTAACAATAAACAGCTTATTTTTCACTTTGGGTCAATAATATCAAAAAAAAATTCCATTCAGCTGTAGTACGAATAAATTTTGTATTTAAGGACAAGTGCGGTCCCTACTTCGCGTAGAAGTAACTTAGAAATGCGATTGGTTTTTTTCTTGAACCCGTTAGTTTGGTATCAGGAACAACCCCTTAGTTTTATACATAAGTAATAGAAAAGCTATCTAGACTGAAAACTAAATACACGTTTTTCGGAAAAATAAAACACGGGAAACTACGTAATCAAAATGCGGTTAAAAAAGTTCGTAAATATTATGTAAATATCTCTCCAGTGCATATGTACCTACTAATATCATAGGATTTTCAAAGAACAGTTTTTACCATTTAAATAAAATAAAATCACCTACCTTGTCTCTGATTTTCTATTTTCGAAATATCTGTTGAACCGATATTTTTCCAGTACCCATTCTTCCTTATTGAAAGATCACATTTTTTAAACGCGCAAGATCTAAAATTGAGATTTTCTGCTAAATATTAATACCAACAAAGGAAACATCCATGAAAACCAAAATTAAAACTGAATCTCGAATTTTGATGCCAACCGAATGAACGCGACAATGAAATTGCAAGGACTTGGTTCAACGGTCATATAAAAGCACTTCACACCCCACCACTTCCAAAGTTCTTGCACCAAATTGTAGGAAGTGGGAAAATACACATATCCAATAAGAAAATAGAAATAAATTTTATCAGAAAATTCCAAAAAAAATATCAAAATATCCGGTTTCCATTTTTCTTTCTTTCTCAAAAACTGTCAATTTAGGTAGCATTTTAAAACTTTTGTGCATTGGCAAAATAATGATAATTTTAAAGATTTTAACTTCGGGGTTAAAATGGATAATTAAAGATATTGTCATTTTTGGGACCTTCTTGCAAGAGTTTCCCTTTGTTCCCATCCCTGCCCGACGTCGAAAACTTAGAAGCTGCTTTACCAAGCCGAACTACACGGTTTAACCAAAAACAATTTCATTTCTAAGTTATTCCCACGCCAAAGCACGAAGTGATACCGTACAAAGTGTACCAAGCAAATTCAAAAAAATCAAAAGATAACAAATTAGCAGTTTCTCAAATCAATAATACCCTATCGTAACTATTATTTTCTTGTATTGTTCATTGTTAACTTGATAGATTAATATTCTGCAACAATTGATATCTTTGTTTTATGTAGAATATAATTTCTAAACAAGCTAAGTACCTATATTAAATTACAACACATTAAGGAAACAATTATTTTTAACTACCACGATTCTTGATAAAGTTAAAAATTTCATTTACAGTCGATGCCCCCCTGCCGATTATAGAAAAACACAAGCCTCTACAAATAGCAATAGATTTACGAAATTTAATTGTTTTTTCTTTCCCACCCCCAAATTTAAATTAAAATTTTAATTCTATATTCAGTTCACTAGTTAATTACTACAACATAACAGTTAGCCTATATTTATTGAAGTCAAAAATATAACTTCTGTGTAAAACTTTAGTAACTAAAGTAATCCTTTATAACCCTTAATTGATCCGTCAATGTCTCCAATATTGCGGCCTATAGGCCACACAACTAAGGAAATCATGTTCTTGTGATTCTTGAGAGCCTACATTAAAATAATTTTCCGGTTTTCAGAATCCACATCAATAGAAGAAGATATTCATATTAACATCGTCTTAATTATTTTATCATTCATTACTTTTTACGCGTGCAGGAATGTTATCATCGTGCGGCTTAAAGGCTGCACTGAAAACATTTTAAATTATTAGTAAGTAAAACATCAATAAGGATGCGTTGTTAACAAATAGATATGCTGAAGATGGTGTTCTATAAAGCCCCACTGAGGAAACGGATCATCGGATCCGTTTAACGCAACAAACACAGATATATTAAGCTATTATATTATATTATGTCGATAATAATTTTCACGAATGCATAATAATGTCGGCAATAAAGCAATAAATCTTTTCAATTTATTTTATTAGCCCGCCCCCCCCCCCCCCGCCGCTCGCAAGAGCTTCACTTAAATGAACAAATAAATGCTGACAGGGCAGTAATCCAGTATATCGCTTATGTCAAGAAATAAAAAGGACGTTAGAAACTGTACTTTGCCGTTCTGATTGGTTAGATGATGTTTTTGTTCTGTGTAGAGCAGTAGCGGTTTAATCTATAGGGCACACTTGCACGCCATCTTCTACCCAAAATTGGAAACAACTATACAAATATAATTTTAAAAAACTGATCCCCCATTGAAAAAAGTCACGATGTGCCAATGCAAATGCGGTTCTAAAAAATAAGAAGTTGAAGAGAACGATGGTAACGAATACCTCCCAGCAGTTGGTGATCAGGCTGTAAAATATTAAAAAATGTGTTATATTGCTTTACTTTTCTGCTGCCTCGCCTCAGACCCCCCAGATAAATTAATTTGTAAGTAAATAAGTAAATTTATGTGTTTCCTTTTTATTTAAATTTTGTGCCTTCCCATTGGATGAAGTCACAAGCTGCCACTGGTTAATAGTAAACACAATATTCTTCATATTTTACCATTAAAAATGTTGTGCAATAATTTTTCCCATTCCTTATTGGTTTTGAACGTCCTCCTCACTTTCTAAACTAAGGTGTTATTTGTTTTTCTCAAATTTACTCAAAGCTAAAGTTATTGCGACCGGCTTCTTTTGGAAAATATCCGATATGCATTGCAGTTATCTTTACTCAAGGACCTGGTCTAAGTTTATTTATGTAAAAACAATAATATGAAAAAATAGTAAGAAATAAATATGAAATTTAAAGGAGGTAATAGTAGATATGGTGTACGTGCAGTTTGGCATGAGAAAGTTTTGGACTCGTGTGGGTAGGGAGAGAAAAGAGAGGGAATCGTTTGGGTGCGTAGAGCGAGTTAGTAAGAGCAACGATAAGAGAGAAAACCCCATTTTTTTCTCTATGCCCCCGAGTTAGAAGAAAGAGGGGGGATTCGCACCGGGGTTTGGAGGAGTCCGCAAGTATTTTTTTGAAATTTTAAAAAGTTAATGATTTTTTTCATAAATAATGAAGAATGATTAAATTTATAATTTATGAATTATAAGACTAAAATAAAAGTTTAATTTAACCAAGTTAGTGTAAGTTCAGGCCCGGCTTGAGAATATTATTTTCTATGGGCTAATGGTAAGAATTGCGCCCAACACGACTAGTAAATTTTTTTGATCCAAATTTTTTATTTTTAATAATAGCAGACACACAAACAAATAATAAAGTGTTCGAAAAAATACAGAGGAACTACTATTTCTGCGCAAATTTTATTGGAAGACGTAATATTTGTTCAATCATGTATCCAAATCGTTGCTTTTACAATAACTGACCATTAATTGTCTTTTTCTAAATGCGGAGTTATCATGCCGGAGGTATTTCGAGTCAAAGATTTTGCTTTTTGAGTTCTTAACCGCCACTTGGAATGTCTTTGAACATTTTCGGATTTCCATGGTTTTAGCAGCTTTTGTGGGTGAAAAGTCGCGGAAATTTTTGACTCATCTGTCAATAATATTTTGATGTTGAGTAAAACAGTTTGAAAATTTTTAAGGTTTTTAAGAGCCGGATCTGTTTAAGTTAAAAATATAGGGACGACAAAATGGGAATTCACCCGGGCGTAAAACTACCCTTGGATAACTATCCAGACTCGCTTCAGTATTACTAAATACTATTATCGATTGGCATTGTCGATTTTATTTTAATTTACACTGTACATTTATTAATAAAAATCAAAAGTTTTGAGACCACTTTTATATTCGTTTAAATTGCTGTCTAAATTGAAAGGTTTTTAATTTAAAAAATTGTGAGTCAGCCAGATCGCCTACTGGTGGCTACTGTCATGTCGCAAGCCCCCAACTTTGGGTCTAATGTCAAGAGAGCAAGCAGGATTTTTATTATAATTTTAGGAGTACGCGATATTATGTAGAATTATAATTTTGCTTTAGTGTAAGAAAATTGAGCACATTTTGATCCAAAGAATCCAAAACCGGTCTTCTGCAATTTTTCGAGGGATTTTATTAGGTAATAGTTCGTACTTTAACATACTCAAAAAGTTCTCGTGTTTAAACCTTTGATTCTTACCGAATTCTTCGTCGGAAGTTGAAATTTTTAAGGGAGTATTGAAATATTTAAAAAAAATTTCTATTTCAGCTGTATTGCTATATGACTGTATGTCATATAGCACATTAAAAATATGAACAACACAAAAATATTTTAATATCTTTAAAATCATGAAATGAAGAGTTTCCTAAAAATGGTCAGAGCGATCTGATTTTTGGATATGTTATAAGGTTTGGGTCCTAATCAAAATCCTGAGTTGTCCTTGGCGATCGTCCGGAAGTGCCGCAATTTTAACAAATATGACGGAAATAATAGGTTTTTCAGCAATATAATATATCCTTAACAGTGAACCTTAGGACCAAAATGATTACTGTAAATCTTATAGAGAACATAATTTACTACAACTTTTGTCCAACATATTTTTCTTCAAGTCGAATAGGTACTGAGCGGAGGGAGGTAAAGTGGTGCACTTTATTTTAAATTTCAAAAAAGATCAATTTTGATCTGACTTTTTTTTATAATTATTGATTATTAATTACATGTTTACAATTTTCATACAATTAACTATTAACTAAAAATTGCAGAATACTACGAAAAATCTCAGAAGACCGATTTTAGATTTCTATTCGCAATTTTTTTTACACTATTTGTGGTTTTATTGTAAAACTTAGAAGGAATTCTAGGCGTTTCTCGGCAATTTGGATAATTTTTCATACTTGTATTAAACGCGGAAAATTACTTTAGAAGGTGTAAATGCCCTTCAAAATTAGAGTAAAACAACAAATTTTCGGTTTTTCCTATAAAATGAGTTTTTCGATTTGAATGAAGCTACGCCAAAACACTTTCTTTTCTAATAAATAACGTGCGATGAGGTACTGTCTTCCCATATGAGGAAGAATATAATTTAAGAATTATATTCTTAATTCTCGTATCACGGTAATTACGCCGCTGAAATGTGGAAAATCCAACCTCGCGTCTCTTGGACCATAAACGGTGGCACTGATTTTGAACTCTTTACTCAAAAAAGTGAAGATGTAATTTTAATTATCGAATAATATTTTTATTATTTTACAATTATTTTACATGGCTACTTTTGTAGTGTCGGCATCTGGGATATAACATTTTTCTCTTATGGGGGTACCGAACTTGTTAAATCTGTGAATAATATGTTAAAAATAATAAAAGAAAATTCTAAGCTAAGCATTACAGAGTTAGATTTAGAAAGGCATTAAAAAATTAATCTTGTTTAAAAATATTGAAACTTGTAAATATGTATAGTACTAATAAACATCCGAATACACCAAACATAGTAAAAAAAAATCTAGCCAAAAATTCCCACGTTTTGCACGTACCAACCGGTGAATCGCGACCATGAACTTAGACAAAATTGTATCTAGTGGAGCAAGAGCGAAATTGGGCATAATTTGTTAACGCGACTGTTTTCTTATGTTCAATACCCATTAGAAAAAACAGGAGCAAAGCTTAATCTGATTTGGAACATAACCAAAAAGCCCAAAAACTAATTAAACTTCAGATTTCAACAATAACATTCTGTAGCGTATTTTTATAAATTACATGCGCTTTAATACGAGTTTAGAATCACTAAAATGTCGTAATATACTTAAAAGAAATTGCGCTAATTGGGATTACAGAGGGGCCACCGAAAACTGAATAGTAATATAGTGTGCGTGGGTTAGTTATGTATTGAAACGCTATGGTGAGCAATCTCTCAATAGCAATTAGTTTTTTCAATTAACTGATGGTTTTTCTTGTCTGGCCCACTGTGCGACGTTGCTTTTAGGAAGGTGTGACAATTAAATTTTGATTAAAAATTTTAAATCTTGGCAATTATACTAATATAAAAGTTGCGAATGCATCAAAAAATAGTAGCAAAATTCTAAATACCAAGGGGTTGCTTTTAATAAATATTAAGCGTTACGAGGTTGTTTCTCCGAAAGTATGATTTTATCTATTATCGATTGTCGCCATGCATATTCAATTTGAAAAGAAGTACATTCAGAAGGACTAAAATGGGAAATTTTCTTCTAGTTCTTCTATTGGCAGTACACCGCTGAAATGCCGTAAATGTGTGATGTGTCCGGAATGTAATCGACTTGGGACCATGCGGTTTTGTTCCAAAATTTAATTCACAATTGAATTATAAGTCAGAATTTCATGTCAACAAAATGATTTATTTTCTTTGTGGGCACTTAGCGCTCATGAATCCAATAGCAACGGATTGGTCTGAACTGTAATCAATTGTCACGTTGGAATGCCACATGTGGAAAACTGCCACAGTTTTCTCCCGGTTCTCAAATAATTTTCCTCCTATGATAATGACAACTTAGTTTACTACAGGTGCGTTATATGAAAGTCCGCTCGTGTTGACCGACCGGAACCACATCGGCGCGGATTGTGATTATCTAGTCTTCTGTGGGCAACTAATCTAATACCGTCTTAATACTTGTGACATAGCTATTGCATGAATGCAGCATACGTTGAATCGCTAACACCGTATTTTTATTGGTGTCAGGATTACGGTTGATGCGCTGATTTTCCTGAGCCTCTTCATTACCCATGAAGTAAATTTGAAGAAATTTTGGGTCTTCGCTTAGTAGTGGCAAGAGTGAACAAAATTGATGATACATTAGACCTTGCATTTTGAAAGTTAGCATAAATCCTCGAGGAGGAATTGGGTAAGTCGTTTCAAAAGATGTTATGTGAAAACATGAGTAATATTTTCGGATATTTTTTAATAAACTATTTGAATCTGCTATGTCGTTCATACACGGTTTTAATGTTTCAGGTGGTTCTTATAATGCAGGTAACTGAACTTTTCCTACGATCCAATACATTCCAGGTGTTTCGCCAATCTATTTTTTGCCTTGCAGTGAGGACAAACTGTTGTCAATCCTCCAATAGCAATTATTGGGTAATTTTCGTATTCAAGATTACATCGTATTTAAATGATTCATTTTTCAAGAAAGACCATTTGATAACTCGTGCTGTTGCTTGTCGTCTGCCTTGTTGTTCAAGTCGAACTGCTCTTTGCTAGAATGTTTTATTTGATCGATTATCAGCCAAGTTTATTCAATTAGCTTCACGTCGATTAGAGGCAATTTCTTCAGCCGTGGTAATTGCCAATCGAGATTTATTAGCTTCGCGTTGAATCAAGACAGGATCTTTGTTTTCTTTACTTCTAGCATTGTCTATTCTCGACCTATTAGCTTCCCGTCGAATCAAGGCAGCATCTTCGTTTTCTTCACTTCTAGCGATATTTCCCAACGGACCTTTTCTCGCACCGCCTTTCGTCTTTTCACTGCTTCTTTCTGGACGGCTACTTCATCATCAAATTTTTCTGGTTTAAGAGGCGGATTTGATGACTTTCCACGCTTACTTCTTTTAGGCGAAGGTTTTTCCGAAATATCTGTTATAGCTCCCTTTCTTTTATGACATTCATTAACATTTTCCGTTCCACTGTTATCAGGTTTTCGGGTAGCAACAGGAACATATGTGGAATGAAGAGTACCCTTCACAATAGATGCAGGACATGCGTAAACATCGAAATGCCCACTATTCAGCAAACCGTGAAATGGAATTCTCTTGATGGTTCTTCCAAGCGTTCCAAAAGATACATAAATGTTATAATTACGGTAGACTTGAAAATTAAAGGGAAAAATTTAAGCAGCTGGTTTCAATTCGCAGGTAGTTCCGTAAGTCGTGTGTTTTAACATTTCATATTCGTAGTTTTGTCTTACAACAAAATTATTACCCCTTCCATCATCCGTGAAAGGTTGAAGTATTTTCCATCTTTCCACTCTGTGATTTACAATTAATTGTGGCGCATTAAAACTTTGTTCGCAGATTCCGTACATCAGATAAGACAACGAATGGAATAAACATGAACCATCTCCTGGCATTCGGACTGCATGTTGGAGCAACGGCTTCTTATTAACAACAATAATTATATTCAATTTCGGGGATCTCTTTTTCAATGAAAGTAATTCTTCTGATTATGGACTTAATACGGTATCACTTCCGAGACCGGAGGATTTGCTGTTTCTCGGAGTCCTGCGGTTGTCGTTGTTTAATAACTAATTTTAAATTAATCCTTCTTCTTTAACTGCCGTGCCTGATTTCAGACCTATGTATGTGTTGTGCGTTTGAAGTATTATCACGCACATAGGGGACCTACTGCTTAACGCGGGCTCCGAACCGCGGGAAGTGTATACACTTCATCTCCAGAGAGGCTGTACCAGGCAGATTACACCTCGGTGGTTTGCCATTGCCTTCTGAGGGGAGACGGTCAGAATAAAGTTTTACTGAGCCCGGTGTTGAACCAGGTATTATAGCATTAGCAGCAACACACTTAACCGCTAAGCTGGCGACCGTCTCTTTAAATTAATTAAAACACACAATTAATAAAGAAATTACTATGTAAGAATTATTTTCATTGAAAAAGAGATGTCCAAAATTTAATATGTCGTTGTTAATATAATGTGCCGTTGCTCCAACATGTAGTTGGAATGTCAGGAGATGGTTCATGTTTATTCCATTCATTGTCTTATTTGATGTACGAAAACTGGGAACAAAGTTTTAATTTGCGACAATTAATTTTAAATCACATAGTGAAAAGATGGAAAATATTTCAACTTTTCACGGATGATGGAAGGGGTAACAATTTTGTTGCGAGACAAAACTATGCATATTAAATGCTGAAACACACGATTTACGGAACTACCTGCTAATTGAAAGTAGCTGCCGAAATTTTTCCCTTTAATTTTCAAGTCTACCGTAATTGCAACATTTATTTATCCTTTGGAACGCTTGGAAGAACCATCAAGAGAATTCGATTTCATGGTTTTTTGAATAGTGGTCATTTCGATGTTTACGCATTTCCTTCATCTACTGTGGAGGATACTCTTTTCCCCATATATTCCTGTTGCTACTCGATAATATGATAACAGTGGAAAAGAAAATGTTAAAGAATGTCATAAAAGAAAGATATTTATAATGGATATTTCAGAATAACCTTCGCCTAAAAGAAATAAGCATGGAAAATCCTCAAATACGGCTCCTAAATCAAAAAAATCTGATGAGGAAGTAACCGTCCAGAAGGAAGCAGTAAAAGGACGAAAGGCTGTGCGAGAAAAGACCCGCTCTGAAAATATCGCTAGAAGTGAAGAAAACGAAGATGCTGTTTGATTCTACGTGAAGCTAATAGGGTGAGAATGGCTAATGCTAGAAGTAAAGAAAACGAAGATGCTGCCTTGATTCAACGCGAAGCTAATATATCTGGAATGGCAATTACCAGAGCTGAAGAAATTGTCTCTAATTGACGTGAAGGTAATAGAATAAGACTGGCCGATGATCGATCAAATGAGACATTTCAACAAAAAGTAGTTAGAATTCAACAGCAAGGCAGAAGACAAGCAACAGCACGAGTTGCCAAATGGTCCTTTTTTAAGAATGAATCATTCACATAGGATAGTAATCTTGAATACAAAAACTAACCAATAATTGCTATTGGAGTATTGGCAGCAGTTTGTCCTCGCTGCAAGGCAAAAAATGGATTGGCGAAACACCTGGAATGTGTTGCATCGGAGGAAAAGGTCAGTTACCTGCATTACAAGAACCACCTGAACCATTAAAATCGTTTATTGACGACATAGCCGATTCAAATTTTTCTTTTTAAATATCCCAAATATAACTCTTGTTTTCAGATGACATCTTTTGGAACGACTTCCTCAATTCCTCATCAGGGATTTACGCCAACTTTCAAAATTCAAGGTCAAATATATCATCAATTTGATTCACTCTTGCCACTACCAAACGAAGTCCCAAAATTTCTTCACATTTACTTCATGGGTAATGAAGAGGCTCAGGCAAATCAGCGCATCAACTGTAATCCTGGCACCAATAAAAATACATTGTTAGCGATTCAACGTATGCTATATACATGCAATAGCTATGTCACAAGTTTAAAGATGGTATTAGATCAATTGCCCACAGAAGACATGAAAATTGCAATCCGCGGCGGCGCGGCGTGGTTCCGGTCGGTCAACACGCGCGGACTTACTTACATATAACGCACCTGTAGTGAACGACGTTGTCTTATCATAGGAGGAAATTATTTGGAAGCTGCGAGAAAACTGTGGCAGTTTTCCACATGTTGCATTCCGTTACAACGCGAGAATTGATTACAGTGCAGACCAATCGGTTGCTATTAGAGCCATGACGTTGTGTGCCCACAAAAAAACTAAATCATTTGGTTGGCATGAAATTCTGACTTAATTCAATTGTGACTTAAATTTTGGAACAACACCGCATGGTTGTTAGTTGATTACATTCCGGAAACATCACACATTTCCAGCATTTCAGCGGTGTACTGCCAATAGAAGTCATCTCGCATCTAAAATTCCCATAACTTCTGAATCGTTAATAGATAAAATGAACACTCAGAAATATGTTTTTTCTCATTTTTACTTTGTTTACACATTTCTAATAGTTTTTCACAAATTCAAAAAAAGATCAAAAACAAATTTATTGAAATTATTTATATTTGGATAGTCAGGACAACGAATTTCCTGTCTTCCGATTAGACTTCCTGTCTGATTAGACTTCCGTATACATTAAGGGTAATAAATTCCAAAGGACCACGGGATTCTTTTTAGAGAGGGATGAAAATAAATTTTATTTAAAATATACCAAATTTAATAATAAATGTACTAACGTTAAACTTACAAATACACACCAAATACATCAAAAACAGTCAAAATTTTTAAGCTAACGGCGCTTGTTTTTGGGAAAGATGAAAAGCACAATTTGTTTGAAAATACTGTAATCGGTAAATAAATCAATGTTAAACCTTTAAATAAGTATAACCAAGAGTCATAAAATTCTTAAGAATTTTACTAGGTTGGCTTGTGGGAGGAATGACGTAACTATTCACTTAAAAATTCTGTAAATCATTGTAAATATATTTGGAAGGTCACACTACGCAAACCCTAAACTTAAACGCAACGACCGATTGCGATTGGTGTGAAACTCAATTGTTGAGCAATTCGATTGGTGTTCCACTAGATTGGTTTACTACTCGATTGAAAAATTATTAAGGCTATTATTATGCCGATATGTAATAAGAATTAAACCCGAAAAAAAGATGCTACGAGCTTTCGTAGCATCGAAAGACGCGGGAGTCATTCAAAGTTGGTTTCGACTCTTTTTAGTTACTGTCATCAACGACTTTGAGTGTTTTCCATATTTAAATTATTAAATATTATGTATTTATAAAGCTATCACCATTTTTTTGTAGAAAACTTATTTCCCTACAAAATTGTTCCTATAAATTTAAAAAAAACTTGAAACCGATTTAAAATAACCAACCTCGTTCTTGAGGTGGTCGTGGAAATTCTCTGGGAAAACTATAAGAATTTATTTTTATATAAACTGTTAATCCGGCAATCTGTTGATCCGTAGATCTGTCAATCTTCCGATCAATTCAGCTTTGTTTTGCATCGATATGAATGTTCCAAGTTGAATTTTAAAATTTAGACTCGGGCAGTGGTGTTGCTACATAATATTTTTATAAAGATCTTTCAAGTAATAGCTGAGATATTTACAGAAAACATTTGGTTTTCGTCCCTCCCTACAAACAACTCCGTAATGCAGAGAATTTTTGTACTTTCTTTGGTGCATTCGCAAATTAAATTTAATTATAAATTTAATATTAATAAAAAAAATTTGGTAAACTTAAATAGTGAATTTTATTATTATATAAAAGTTTTTGTAAGCTGCTAGGAGTTTTCTCAAATTTCAAATAATATACAAATCTTTAGAGAAAATGTGTTTAAAATCAAGATAATAGAAATAATAGAAATCAAACAAAATATTTTCAAGTTGGAAGGTAAGTAGAAAAATGTAATGTGATGCATACGCAGTGAAGTTGGACGTTTTGGACCTCGTGAATAAATATAAATTTGTGGAAGAACTGTAATGGTGCGAGCTTTTTCGGTGCTCCCTGGTGCTAGGTGTGTACATGCCGAAATATATTCATCTTATATTTATTAAGTTAACAATAAACAGCTTATTTTTCACTTTGGGTCAATAATATCAAAAAAAAATTCCATTCAGCTGTAGTACGAATAAATTTTGTATTTAAGGACAAGTGCGGTCCCTACTTCGCGTAGAAGTAACTTAGAAATGCGATTGGTTTTTTTCTTGAACCCGTTAGTTTGGTATCAGGAACAACCCCTTAGTTTTATACATATGTAATAGAAAAGCTATCTAGACTGAAAACTAAATACACGTTTTTCGGAAAAATAAAACACGGGAAACTACGTAATCAAAATGCGGTTAAAAAAGTTCGTAAATATTATGTAAATATCTCTCCAGTGCATATGTACCTACTAATATCGATTCTATGACAGGTGACCACATGACAAGTGAACGCACGACAAGTGAACGCACGACATCCGAACACATGACAACTGAACACACGGACAACTGAACACACGGACAACTGAACACACGGACAACTGAACACACGGACAACTGAACACACAGACAACTGAACACACGGACAACTGAACACACGGACAACTGAACACAATCTTCATTTTTAAATTTAAATATTTGTTATTTATTTTTATAATCATGAATTTATAATTATTATTTTATAAATACTGGCCAAATCCTAATCCGAAACTACAAAACTGAACCCACGGACAACTGAACACAATCGTAATGGATCTAGCTTTTCGGGGTAATTATTATTATTTTTGAGTCCATTCTCACTTTTTCCGTTCAACTTGGAAAAAAGTTCTAGGGAGCGGTAGATCCACCTCTTTGCGGCAGATTTAACTTTACGCGGAGATTTCTTTTTTTCTAATTACTTTTCTAAAGAAATATCAAAAACTAATACTAACCTAACGACAGATCCACCTCTTCGCTGCAGATCCACCTCTTTGCGGCAGATTTAACTTTACGCGGAGATTTATTTGTTTTTAATTGGTTTTCTAAAGAAATATCAAAAACTAACACTAACCTAACGGCAGATCCACCTCTTCGCGGCAGATCCACCTCTTTGCGGCAGATCCACCTCTTTGCGGCAGATTTAACTTTACGCGGAGATTTATTTGTTTTTAATTTGTTTTCTAAAGAAATATCAAAAACTGACACTAACCTAACGACAGATCCACCTCTTCGCTGCAGATCCACCTCTTTGCGGCAGATTTAACTTTACGCGGAGATTTGTTTGTTTTTAATTTGTTTTCTAAAGAAATATCAAAAACTAACACTAACCTAACGACAGATCCACCTCTTCGCTGCAGATCCACCTCTTTGCGGCAGATTTAACTTTACGCGGAGATTTGTTTGTTTTTAATTAGTTTTCTAAAGAAATATCAAAAACTAACACTAACCTAACGGCAGATCCACCTCTTCGCGACAGATTCACCTCTTTGCGGCAGATCCACCTCTTTGCGGCAGATTTTACTTTACGCGGAGGTTTATTTGTTTTTAATTAGTTTTCTAAAGAAATATCAAAAACTAACACTAACCTAACGGCAGATCCACCTCTTCGCGACAGATTCACCTCTTTGCGGCAGATCCACCTCTTTGCGGCAGATTTAACTTTACGCGGAGGTTTATTTGTTTTTAATTAGTTTTCTAAAGAAATATCAAAAACTAACACTAACCTAACGGCAGATCCACCTCTTCGCGGCAGATTCACCTCTTTGCGGCAGATCCACCTCTTTGCGGCAGATTTAACTTTACGCGGAGATTTCTTTTTTTTTAATTACTTTTCTAAAGAAATATCAAAAACTAACACTAACCTAACGACAGATCCACCTCTTCGCGGAAGATCCACCTCTTTGCGGCAGATTTAACTTTACGCGGAGGTTTATTTGTTTTTAATTTGTTTTCTAAAGAAATATCAAAAACTAACACTAACCTAACGGCAGATCCACCTCTTTGCGGCAGATTTAAATTTTCACGGAGAATTAAATTGTTTTTAATTAGTTTTCTAAAGAAATATCAAAAACTAACACTAACCTAACGGCAGATCCTCCTCTTCGCGGCAGATCCACCTCTTTTCACGTACCGCTTAAATTCGCCAAATAAAACGGAAAGTGTTCAATAAAATTTTTCGAAAAACCAACTCGTTTCGCTTAAAATTGCGCACAAATATTTATATGCAAATATGGTTCCGATTTCAAATCGAAATTTTTCAAAATTTGCGGTTTTGCAATTTTCCACCTTAATTGACGCCGCACGAAAAAAAGTATACATTTCGAAAAATTCTCGCTCGAGAAATGCCACCCAATACCGTTTTTAAAATTAAAAATTGTTTCATAGTCGTCGCGCCACAACGACTGTAAGGTCGAAATTTAGAAAATTTTTCACGGCGTCCTTATTTACGAAGGGATTTTTAATTTTCCACCGGCATCGGAAGTAGACCCCGGGCCTAAACAATTTTACTTCTATAGCTTTTTGTCGTATCTCGCACCGCAAAGCTTTAAAATGAAAAACAAAATTTTCAAATATTTTTTGAAGGGTCCCTCTGAAACTAAATTGCAAATTTTTTTTCGAAAATCGAAATTTTAACGATGAAATCTCATTTGCCGAGTAATTTTAAGAATTTTTGTCGAATAAAATTTAGTAATATTATTCTTCCGCGGCCCAAAAAAAATGACCTCAAAGCTGAAATTTTTTGAAAAAATCTGAAATCGCACCTCTTTGTTGTGAAATCGATGGCGAAAATGAACGAAAGTAGAATTATCTCGTTGCAAAATTGTCGAGGAACAATGCAAAGTCGGTTTCGAATCTAATTAGCTAAAATGGACCATCTTTGTGGGGCGTTGAGTAGACATCAAAGTAAAAGTTTTTCTTCGAATATTTCGACGACTGCATTTTTTTTTCAAAATATGAATATTTAACTTCGGATTAGGATTTGGCCAGTATTTATAAAATAATAATTATAAAATCGTAAACCTCAAAGTTACTATGTCATGATTATAAAAAATAACAAATATTTAAATTTAAAAATTAAGATTGTGTTCAGTTGTCCGTGGTTCAGTTGTCCGTGTGTTCAGTTGTCCGTGTGTTCAGTTGTCCGTGTGTTCAGTTGTCCGTGTGTTCAGTTGTCCGTGGGTTCAGTTGTCATGTGTTCGGATGTCATGCGTTCACTTGTCGTGCGTTCACTTGTCATGTGGTCACCTGTCCGGTCACCACTAATATCATAGGATTTTCAAAGAACAGTTTTTACCATTTAAATAAAATAAAATCACCTACCTTGTCTCTGATTTTCTATTTTCGAAATATCTGTTGAACCGATATTTTTCCAGTACCCATTCTTCGTTATTGAAAGATCACTTTTTTTTAAACGCGCAAGATCTAAAATTGAGATTTTCTGCTAAATATTAATACCAACAAAGGAAACATCCGTGAAAACCAAAATTAAAACTGAATCTCAAATTTTGATGCCAACGGAATGAACACGACAATGAAATTGCAAAGACGTGATTCAACGGTCATATAAAATCACTTCACACCCCACCACTTCCAAAGTTTCTGTACCAAATTGTAGGAAGTGGGAAAATACACATATTCAATAAGAAATAAATTTTATCAGAAAAATCAAAAAAATATATCAAAATATCCGGTTTCCATTTTTCTTTCTTTCTCAAAAACTGTCATTTTAGGTAGCATTTTAAAACTTTTGTGCATTGGCAAAATAATGATAATTTTAAAGATTTTAACTTCGGGGTTAAAATGGATAATTAAAGGTTTCGTCATTTTTGGGTCCTTCTTGCAAGAATTTCCCTTGTTCTCCCATCCCTGTCCGACGTCGAAAACTTAGAAGCTGCTTTACCAAGCCGAAGTACACGGTTTAACCAAAACAATTTAATTTCTAAGTTATTCCCACGCCAAAGTACGAAGTGATACCGTACCAAGTGTACAAAGCAAATTCAAAAAAATCAAAAGATAACAAATTAGCGATTTCTCAAATCAATAATACACTATCGTAACTATTATTTTCTTGTATTGTTCATTGTTAACTTGATAGATTAAAATTCTGCAACAATTGATATCTTTGTTTTATGTAGAATATAATTTCTAAACAAGCTAAGTACCTATATTAAATTACAACACATTAAGAAACAA
This sequence comes from Podabrus alpinus, assembly GCA_932274525.1. Classification (NCBI taxonomy): domain Eukaryota; kingdom Metazoa; phylum Arthropoda; class Insecta; order Coleoptera; family Cantharidae; genus Podabrus; species Podabrus alpinus. Next base: position 14,583,304 of record OW026455.1, read on the forward strand.
ATATTTTTAACTACCACGATTCTTGATAAAGTTAAAAATTTCATTTACAGTCGATGCCCCCCTGCCGATTATAGAAAACCGCAAGCCTCTACAAATAGTAATAGATTTACGAAATTTAATTGTTTTTTATTTCCCACCCCCAAAGTTAAATTAAAATCTTAATTCTATTATATTCAGTTCACTAGTTAATTACTATCTACAACATAACAGTTAGCCTACGTTTATTGAAGTCAAAAATATAACTTCTGTGTAAAACTTTAGTAACTAAAGTAATCCTTTATAACCCTTAATTGATCCGTCAATGTCTCCAATATTGCGGCCTATAGGCCACACAACTAAGGAAATCATGTTCTTGTGATTCTTGAGAGCCTACATTAAAATAATTTTCCGGTTTTCAGAATCCACATCAATAGAAGAAGATATTCATATTAAGATCGTCTTAATTATTTTATCATTCATTACTTTTTACGCGTGCAGGAATGTTATCATCGTGCGGCCTAAAGGCTGCACTGAAACCATTTTAAATTAGTAAGTAAAACATCAATAAGGATGCGTTGTTAACAAATAGATATGCCGAAGATGGTGTTCTATAAGACCCCACTGGGGAAACGGATCATCGGATCCGTTTAACGCAACAAACACAGATATATTTAGGCTATTATATTATATGTCGATAATAATTTGCACTAATGCATAATAATGTCGGCAATAAAGCAATAAATCTTTTCAATTTATTTTATTAGCCTCCCCCCCCCCTCTCAAGAGATTCACTTAAATGAACAAATAAATGCTGACTGGGCAGCAATCCAGTATATCGCTTATGTCAAGAAATAAAAAGGACGTTAGAAACTGTACTTTGCCGTTCTGATTGGTTAGATGATGTTTTTGTTCTGTGTAGAGCAGTAGCGGTTTAATCTATAGTTCACACTTGCACGCGATCTTCTACCCAAAATTGGAAACAACTGTACAAATATAATTTTAAAAAACTGATCTCCCATTGAAACAAGTCACGATGTGCCAATGCAAATGCGGTTCTAAAAAATAAGAAGTTGAAGAGAACGATGGTAACGAATACCTCCCAGCAGTTGGTGATCAGGCTGTAAAATATTAAAAAATGTGTTATATTGCTTTACTTTTCTGCTGCCTCGCCTCAGACCCCCCAGATAAATTAATTTGTAAGTAAATAAGTAAATTTATGTGTTTCCTTTTTATTTAAATTTTGTGCCTTCCCATTGGAGGAAGTCACGAGCAGCCACTGGTTAATAGTAAACACAATATTCTTCATATTTTACCATTAAAACTTTTGTGCAATAATTTTTCCCATTCCTTATTGGTTTTGAACGTCCTCCTCACTTTCTAAACTGACTTGTTATTTGTTTTTCTCAAATTTACTCAAAACTAAAGTTATTTCGACCGGCTTCTTTTGGAAAATATCCGATATGCATTGCAGTTATCTATACTCAAGGACCTGGTCTAAGTTTATTTATGTAAAAACAATAATATGAAAAAATTGTAAGAAATAAATATGAAATTTAAAGGAGGTAATAGTAGATTATTGTGTACGTGCAGTTTGGCACGAGAAAGTTTTGTACTCGGACAGGTAGGGAGAGAAAGGAGAGGGAATCGTTTGGGTGTGTAGAGCGAGTTAGTAAGAGAGAAAATCACTTTTTTTCTCAACACCCCGGAGTTAGAAGAAAGAGGGGGGATTCGCACCGGGGTTTGGAGGGAGTCCGCAAGTATTTTTTGAAATTTTAAAAAGTTAATGATTTTTTTCATAAATAATGAAGAATGATTAAATTAATAATTTATGGATTACAAGACTAAAATAAAAGTTTAATTTAACCAAGTTAGTGTAAGTTCAGGCCCGGCTTGAGAATATCTTTTTCTATGGGCTAATGGTAAGAATTGCGCCCAACACGACTAGCAATTTTTTTTAATACAAATTTTTTAATTTTAATAATAGCTGGCACACAAACAAATAATAAAGTGTTCAAAAAAATACAGATAAACTGTTTTTTCTGCGAAAATTTTATTGGAAGACGTAATATTTATGTTCAATCATGTATCCAAATTATTGTTTTTATAATAACTGACCATTAATTATTGTCTTTTTTTTAAATGCGGGGTTTTCACGCCAGAGGTATTTCAAGTCACAGATTTCGCTTTTTTAGTTCTTAACCGCCACTCGGAATGTCTTGAACATTTTCGGATTTCCATGGTTTTAGCAGCCTTTGTGGGTGAAAAGTGGCGGAAAGTCAATAATATTTTGATGTTGAGTAGCACAGTTTATAATAATAATAATAATAATAATATTACTTTATTTGGTAATTTACTACCACTATTTACATCACAAACAAATCCATACAAACAATAAAGAAATAAAAAAATCAGTTTACAAAAAAAAAAGATATCCATCCTAAACAATAAAGAATAAACATTAAATCATTAACCCCTTCTAAGTAAAATGCAAACTAACATAATTCTTAACATTCCTCTTAAAAATTTCAACTCTTTTCTCCATCTTAAGTGATAACGGCAAGTCATTAAATAATTTTAAACCACTATATAACAACATATTTTGTGTTCTATTATTCCTAAACAGATTCAAACGAAAATCCTGGGCATTACGCACTGGATACTTATTCACATCTGCCACATAAGTAATATTGTCGCACAAATACGACGGAAGCATCTTATTCTTCAATTTGAAAACAAACATCAAAACATTAACTACAATTCTTTGATAAACACTCTGCCATTGTAATGTGACTAGCAACATACTTTTGGATATAAAACGACCTACTCTTAAAATTGTTCTCATACCCCTATTCTGTAGCTTTTGTAACCTATCCAACATGCCACCATTGCCCATAAACAGAACAGACGAACAGTACTCAAAATGAGGCTTTATCATCACATTAAAAATCCTAATTGCGCTCAAAACCGATATATTCTTCCTAATTTTCAAAAAAAAATGCAATTTCTTCGCTATTTTTTTACATACATAATCAAAGTGACTCTTAAAGTTCAATTTATCGTCAACAACTACACCCAAGTATTTCATCTGACTAACCACCTCAATCCGAGTACCCTCCATCATAACATCACGAGTTCTACCCCTACTGTCATTTACAATAATACATTTTGACTTACACAAATTAAGTTTTAGTTTATTCATTTGAAACCATACACTAAGTTTCTCTAACTCTTGATTAATAACCCCAACGCAGTCATCCACATCATCACCACAAAAATATAAGAGCGCGTCATCCGCAAAAAGAACTAATTTTGCCCTATTAATTACATTATGCATATCATTTACGTACAACAGAAATAATACCACACCAAGAACCGTTCCCTGCGGAACTCCCAAAGAAACATCCAAAGCCTCCGAAACCTCTCCATTAACTCTAGTTCTCTGTTTTCTATTAGATAAATATGATTTAAACCAATTCCATTCATTACCCCGAATTCCATAACTTTTAAGTTTTTCCAACAAAATTTCTCTATCCACTGTCTCGAAAGCTCTACGGAGGTCCAAGAAAACCGCCAATACCTTCTTATCATCATGAAGAGCCATCTTCCAATCTCCCACCACAAACGTAACCAATGACTCACAGTTGTGACCCTTCCTGAAGCCTGATTGGTATTCAGAAATGACACCATGATTGTCCAAGTAATCAATCAGCTGATTGCTAACCAGCTTTTCCAGAATCTTTGACTCAACCGATACCATATTAACTGGCCGGAACTCCTCACATTTAATCGAATTCTTTACTTTTTCGATAGGAACTACCATAGATTCTTTCCACGCATCAGGAAAAACTCCAGACTCCAGGGACTCATTAATAATAGACAAAAAATTCTCACCTATTAGGTCAATGATATTTCTAAACATACCAGCACTGGCAAAATTCATGTCTCTCTTATTGTTCATTGATTTCAATATCAGCTCCAAATCTTCAATCCTCACCGATTTAAATTCAAAACTAACACGTAAATCTACAATCCCACTCACGTATTGCCTAACAGGAATACTATTCCTAATTTCAACCACACTATCAACAAAGAAACTATTGAAATTGTTCGCGATTATCAAACTGTCAACACACTTTTCATTATCAAACATAATCTCACCAATATCACCCCGCTGATGACCCAAGACAAATGACTTCAAAGACCACCACATCATCTTTTGGTTCACAGAGTTATCAATTTTCCCACTGATGTATTCAGCTTTCGCCTTATTAATTCTATTTTTAAAATCATTTCTAATGCACCTGTATCTTGACCACTCAAATGCACTACCCGATTGCGACGCCCTACGATATTGAATCAGCTTACTATTCTTTAAACTTTCCAGATCACCAGAAAACCACGGGCAGCTAACATAAGAATCCCTCCTATTCTCAATAAACTCGTTAACAATCGATTGCAAACCCTGACAAAAAATGTCAGCCTTACAATTACAATCACCGTAGTAAGTGGTCATCAAATCACTCTGAACAACTCTGTTTCTAAATTTATTCTTGTCATATCTTAAACTGCTTATCGTTTTTTTTCCTTTTCCTTTGAGCTTTTTATTACTTCTAATTGATATTCCAATAGTTTCATTGGTTTCACAGTTTGAAAATTTTTAAGGTTTTTAGATTAAAGCCCACTGCTCACCACCATGAGCCGGACCTGTTTAAGTTTAAAATATAGGGACGTCAAAATGGGAATTCAACCGGACGTAAAACTACCCTTGGATAACTATCCAGACTCGTCTCGATATTACTAAATACTATTATCGATTATCATTGTCGATTTTATTTTAATTTACACTATGCATTTCTTAATAAAAATCAAAAGTTTTGAGACCTTTTTAATAACCGTTTAAATTGCTGTGTACATTGAAAGGTAAATAATTTAAAAAATTGTGAGTCAGCCAGGTCGCCTACTGATGGTGGCTACTATGTCATGTCGGAAGCCCCCAGCTTTGGGTCTAATGTCAAGAGTGCAAGCAGGATTTTTATTATAATTTTAGGAGTACGCGATATTATGTAGAATTATAATTTTGCTTTAGTGTAAGAAAATTGAGCACATTTTGATCAAAAAAATTCAAAACCGGTCTTCTGCAATTTTTCGAGGGATTTTATTAGGTATATAATAGTTCGTACTTTAACATACTCAAAAAGTTCTCGTGTTTAAACCTTTCATTCTTACCGAATTCTTCGTCGGAAGTTGAAATTTTTAAGGGAGTATTGAAATATTTTTAAAAAAATTTCTATTTTAGCTGTATTGCTATATGACTGTATGTCATATAGCACATTAAAAATATTAACAACACAAAAATATTTTAATATCTTTAAAATCATTAAATGAAGAGTGTCCTAAAAATGGTCAGAGCGTTCTGATTTTTGGATATGTTATAAGGTTTGGGTCCTAATAAAAATCCTGAGTTGTCCTTGGTGATCGTCCGGAAGTGCCGCAATTTTAACAAATATGACGGAAATAATAGGTTTTTCAGCAATATAATATATCCTTAACAGTGAACCTTAGGACCAAAATGATTACTGTAAATCTTATAGAGAACATAATTTACTACAACTTTTGTCCAACATATTTCTTCAAGTCGAATAGGTACTGAGCGGAGGGGGGTAAGTAGTGCACGTTATTTTAAATTTCAAAAAAGATCAATTTTGATCTGACTTTTTTTATAATTATTGATTATTAATTACATGTTTACAATTTTCATACAATTAACTATTAACTAAAAATTGCAGAATCCTACCAAAAATCGCAGAAGACCGATTTTAGATTTCTATTCGCAATTTTTTTTACACTATTTGTGGTTTTATTGTAAAACTTAGAAGGAATTCTAGGCGTTTCTCGGCAATTTGGATAATTTTTCATTATTTGTATTAAACGCGGAAAATTACTTTAGAAGGTGTAAATGCCCTTCAAAATTAGAGTAAAACAACAAATTTTCGGTTTTTCATATAAAATGAGTTTTTCGATTTGAATGAAGCTACGCCAAGACACTTTCTTTTCTAATAAATAACGTGCGATGAGGTACTGTCTTCCCATATGAGGAAGAATATAATTTAAGAATTATATTCTTAATTCTCGTATCACGGTAATTACGCCGCTGAAATGTGGAAAATCCAACCTCGCGTCTCTTGGACCATAAACGGTGGCACTAATTTTGAACTCTTGACTAAAAAGTGAAGATGTAATTTTAATTATCGAATAATATTTTTATTATTTTACAATTATTTTACATGGCTACTTTTGTAGTGTGGGCATCTGGGATTTAACATTTTTCTTTTATGGGGGTACCGAACTTGTTAAATCTGTGAATATGTTAAAAATAATAAAAGTATTAATACTAAATTAATTAATACTAAATACTATTATCGATTATCATTGTCGATTTTATTTTAATTTACCTATGCATTTCTTAATAAAAATCAAAAGTTTTGAGACCTTTTTAATAACCGTTTAAATTGCTGTGTACATTGAAAGGCCAGGTCGCCTACTGATGGTGGCAACTGTCATGTCGGAAGCCTCCCGCTTTGGGTCTAATGTCAAGAGTGCAAGCAGGATCTTTACTATAATTTCAGGAGTACGCGATATTATGTAGAATTATAATTTTGCTTTATAATTAGTGTAAGAAAATTGAGCACATTTTGAAAAAAAAATCCAAAACCGGTCTTCTGCAATTTTTCGAGGAATTTTATTAGGTAATAGTTGTATTTTAACATACTACTCAAAAAGTTCTCGTGTTTCCTTAGATTCTTACTTTCTTCTAATTCTTCGTCGAAAGTTGAAATTTTTAAGGAAGTATTGAAATATTTAAAAAAAAATTCTATTTCAGCTCTATTCAATTCTATTATAGCTCATTAAAAATATTAATAACACAAAAATATTTTAATATCTTCAAAATCATGAAATGAAGTGTCCTAAAAATGGTCAGAGCGTTCTGATTTTTGGATATGTTATAATAATCCGGGAGGCAGCGACACTTTGAATGTCATTATTCCTACAAAGCTAATTTTTTCCAATTATTTTGTTTTGATATCGTAAGTAAAGAAAATGGCAGTCTACCGCAACAGTGTTGTTGCGGCCAATGATAAAAAATTTTGAAACCTGTAAATAAATAATAGAAAATGCCTTATTCCTACTAGCCTGAAACTTTTGTGGGTGACCAATGATACGTACAAATACAGGTTAACGATAGTCTACCTCTTCGGAAGTGTTGCCATCACACGGAAAAAAAAAGTAATACAATCTGCTGCAAATAATGAATTAAATACTACAATTTGCAGTACTAAATGCTCCAAGCGCAATTTCTAACATAAATTGCTACAGGATTTTAGCGAGTGTTTTGTAGTAAAATGTTTTATAAAATGTAGCTAGAAACTCCCTACAAATTTGTAGCAGTTAGTGCAGAACCTTTTTAAAGAACATTGCTACCATAGTTGCAATAGTGCAATTTACCGCCTGTTTTTCCTACAAATTGTAGGAATACTTACAAAATTGTTTAAGAAAATTTATTATATTGATGCAATTACTACAATTTTGTAGCATTAGGTGATTTTTAAAGTAAGAATATATTTTAAATAACTTCAGCAATTTGGTTCATCACAATCTACTAAAATTTATACCACATTTTCTTACAAAATATATGAAAATTTAAAGAAGTAAGTTGCTACAAACCTGAGGAACAAAATACACATGACTTCAAAAAAATGTACGACAAAATTTTTCATTATTTGTAATTAATGTAATATTTTTTGAATTAACAAGTTTCCTACAAAAATTCATTATATTTTCTAAAAACATTTGTGGGTCTACCACCCTAAAGATGTCAAAAATTTAATGTGTGCGACTTATTTCTACAAGTCCGAAATTTTTTTCTCAAATACTTTAGTTTATAAAGGAACAAAAAACATAGTCTGCCGATCATCCAATGTTGCTAAAGCCTTGGTAGACTGCAGAACGCGACCGCTGTACCGATCCGCTATAAATCGCTCTGAATAAATGTTAAATTGAAATCTACAAAGCTGATTTTTTGTCTACAAGTAGTTTACGTGAATTATTGTTAAATGGACTTTGTCTACTTTCAATACAAGGTGGCTAAGCTTTGGTAGACGTGGCTGCGGTGGCGCGGTAAAAAAATAAAAAACGATGGTGTGTATTATGAACATAATAACGAGGATGAAGACAGCGATAAAGATGAGGAAGGAGATGAGGAATCAAATGTCAGCAGCGAAGAAGAATAAAAGTAAATTATTTATAATGAAGATTTATTTTTATACAAGTAGATACTTTACAGAGTAAATTAAAAAAAACAGCTTCAATATTATATATTTGTGTTTTCAATTATTTTATAAACACATGTTAGAGTTTTTGTTAAAAATTATGAAAGTAACGCAATTAAAATAAATTTACTTCAAATATTAAACGTTGATAAAATAAAAACATGTCAGTTATTAAATATAAATGTATTCTGACTTTTTATTTTGTCAATATAGGTACATATTTGTATCTTTTATAAAATTCTATTAGCATCCTTTGTTTTAATATACTAATGATCGTGTAAACTCAAAGAGTTGTAATTAACATTTAATTTAGGAATTACATTCGCTCATTTAGAGCACGGTTTCATTCCAGATTCCGCGCCACCACTTCAGCCACGTTTACCAAAGCTTAGCCACCTTGTATTGAAAGTAGACAAGGTCCATTTAACAATAATTCACGTAAACTTCTTGTAGACAAAAAATCAGCTTTGTAGAATTCAATTTAACATTTTTTATTCAGAGCGATTTATAGCGGATCGGTGCAGCGGTCGCGCTCTGCAGATCGTACATTCAATAGCGTCTACCAAGGCTTTAGCAACATTGGATGATCGGTAGACTATTTTTTTGTTCCTTTACAAACTAAAGTATTGGAGAAAAAAAAATGCAGCCTTGTAGAAATAACTCAAGAAGATGCAATAACATTTAAATTAGGAATTTTATTCGCTCATTTAGATCACAGTTTCATTCCAGTTACCGCGCCTCCATTTCAGCCACGTCTACCAATGCTTATTAGCCACCTTGTATTGAAAGTAGACAAAGTCCATTTAACAATAATTCACGTAAACTACTTGTAGACAAAAAATCAGCTTTGTAGATTTCAATTTAACATTTATTCAGAGCGATTTATACCGGATCGGTGCAGCGGTCGCGCTCTGCAGATCGTACATTCAATTGCGTCTACCAAGGCTTTAGCAACATTGGATGATCGGTAGACTATTTTTTTTGTTCCTTTATAAACTAAAGTATTTGAGATAAAAATTTCGGCCTTCTAGAAATAAGTCGCACAAATTAATTTTTTGACATGTTTAGGGGTGGTAGACTGATGATGGCAACACTTCCGAAGCGGTAGACTAGCGTTAACCTGTATTTGTACGAATCCTTGGTCACCCACAAAAGTTTCAGGCTTGCAGGAATAAGGCATTTTCTATTATTTATTTACAGGTTTCAAATTTTTTTATTAGTGTCCGCAACGGCAAATTATTGGTAGACTGTAACTTTCCTAATTTACAGTGTATAAACAGTGATTAAAACAAAAGTTAGCTTTGTAGAAATGGGTGCAATTTTGCTGTCGCTGCCTCCCGGACTATAACGTTTGGGTCCTAATAAAAATCCTGAGTTGTCCTTGGCGATCGTCCGGAAGTGCCGCAATTTTAACAAATATGACGGAAATAATAGGGTTTTCAGCAATATATCCATAACAGTGAACCTTAGGACCAAAATGATTACTGTAAATCTTATAGAGAATATAATTTACTACAACTTTTGTCCAACATATTTTTCTTCAAGTCGAATAGGTACTGAGCGGAGGGGGGTAAAGTGGTGCACGTTTTTTTAAATTTCAAAAAATATCAATTTTGATCTGACTTTTTTTTATAATTCTTGATTATTAATTACATGTTTACAATTATCATACAATTAACTATAACTAAAAATTGCAGAATCCTACGAAAAATTTCAGAAGACCGATTTTAGATTTCTATTCGCAATTTTTTTACACTATTTGTGGTTTTATTGTAAATCTCGGCAATTTGGATAATTTTTCATACTTTGTATTAAACGCGGAAAATTACTTTAGAAGGTGTAAATGCCCTTAAAAATTAGAGTAAAACAACAAATTTTCGGTGTTTCATATAAAATAAGTTTTTAGATTTGAATGAAGCTACGCCAAAACACATTCTTTTCTAATAAATAACGTGCGATGAGGTACTGTCTTCCCATATGAGGAAGAATATATTTTAAGAATTATATTCTTAATTCTCGTATCACGGTAATTACGCCGCTGAAATGTGGAAAATTCAACCTCGCGTTTCTTGGACCATAAACGGTGGCACTAATTTAAAACTCTTGACTAAAAAGTGAAGATGTAATTTTAATTATTGAATAATATTTTTATTATTTCACAATTAGTTTACATGGCTACTTTTGTAGTGTGGGCATCTGGGAAATAACTTTTTTCTCTTATGGGGATACCGAACTTGTTAAATCTGCGAATATGTTAAAAAGTAATAAAATAAAATTCTAAGCTAAGCATTACAGAGTTGGATTTAGAAAGGGATTAAAAAATTAATCTTGTTTAAAAATATTGAAACTTGTAAATATGTATAGTACTAATAAACATCCGAATACACCAACCATAGTAAAAAAAATCTATCCAAAAATTCCTACGTTTTGCACCTACCAACCGGTGAATCGCGACCAAAAATTGTGAACACCTACTTTTATTTGCGATTTTTTGCAAATAATTCCATATTTTTTCCATAATTCCATGCAGTTGTACTTTACGACCATAAATTTTTTTTATGATAGTGACCATTCGCGGTAAACAGACTGATTTATTTTTATTTGATATTATTTGTAATGTGAATGAGATGTCTACCAAATTTTAACTTGTCCAGACTATTTCCAAACTTGAGCTTTGTTTACTTAATTTGCCTACACCTAGCGACTGGATGTTTTACGTAAATATGTTTCATTTGAACTTTGTATCTGACTTTTTACAGATGTATAATATTATAAAGGGGAGAAAATCGGACTACTTATAAACTTCGGGGAAGGTGGGTGCAATTGTGTCCTTGATGGAAGTATGCGAACTTCATTTAGAAAATTTTGTATCTAATAGATGCTTAACGTCTATTTTAATAAACTATTTAAAAGTTTTAATTGGAACTGGTAACCTTCCTGCACAATTACGATGGTGGTTGTTACCCCCTTAAATGTCATTTTGGGCGAAAATATAAAAGCATTTCACTAATATTTTTTCTCTTTTTATATCTTTTTCCGAAGAATTCGAAAACATTTAAAATATTTTATGTGGGTTTCGAACGGTTTGGAGGTGGCTAACCTCGTAAATTTTAAGTGACCGTCGCCTGAAAAATTAATTTTTTATTGTTATAAAATGAAGTGATTGACGTTCGAAAATTATTTTGTATCCTAATTTCTAAGAGAATTACATCCCCTTAAAGCGATTTTCCGCATCGAAAAAAAATTAGGGTCTCTCATTTTTCGAATCCAAAATTTATCAAAATCGGTGAAGTATACGTGGTATACTTAAATGGGGGTTAGGGATAGCATTTCAATGTCTGCCTTAAATGTCATTATCGGTGAAAGCTTTAATTTCACTTAAAAATTGCAATGCTCTTCATATTAATATTTGAAAGCAATGCGTTATTGCGGATTTTTACCTTCGGGTGGTGGGGGGTAAAATGATCCCTTGTGCAAGTGAGAGAATTTCATTAAGCACATTTTGTATTTACTAAAATATTTAAAAAAATTGCCTATGTGAAATTTAGATGAGGGCTGTTACCCCCTTTCTAACCAGTTTGTGTTATCCTTTTGTGTTATTATTTTGTTTTTCTTAGTTTTACAGTTTATTGCGAATAATTTTTTAATTAATTTTTTGTCAATATGAATTCTTGTAAGTATTACTATTTAGCTTAATAAACTTTTTTTTAATAATTGAGGTATTATTACGACGCAATATATTAAGATTATGTACGTTTTCTATCGTGCACAAATTATTTATTAAGCCACTGTATGTGATAATTTTCATAAAGATCTTTCAAGTAATAGCTGAGATATTTCCAGAAAACATTTGGTTTTCATCCCTCCCTACAAACAACTCCGTAATGCAGAGAATTTTTGTACTTTTTTTTGGAGCATTCGCAAATTAAATTTAATAATTAGTACTTATATTAATAAAAGAAATTGGTAAACTTAAATAATGGATTTTATTATTATATAAGAGATTTTGTAAGCTGCTTGGAGTTCTCTCAAATTTCAAATAATATACAAAAAATGTGTTTAAAATGAAGATAATAGAAGGTCGTCGGAACTCGAAACAAAATATTTCCAAGCTGGAAGGTAAGTAAAAAAATATAATGTGATGCATACGCAGTGGAATTGGACGTTTTGGACCAAATGAATAAATATAAATTTGTGGAAAAACTGTAATGGTGCGAGCTTTTTCGGTGCTCCCTGGTGTTAGGTGTGTACATACCGAAATGTATTCATCTTATATTTATTAAATTAACAATAAACAGCGTATTTTTCACTTTGTGTCAATCATATAAAAAAAAATTCCATTCAGCTGCAGTATGAATAAATTTTGTATTTAAGGACAAGTGCGGTCCTACATCATAGGATTTTCAAAGATTTTCAGGATTTTCAGTTTTGACCATTTAAATAAAATAAAATCACCTACCTTGTCTCTGATTTTCTGTTTTCGAAATATCTGTTGAACCGATAATTTTCCAGTACCCATTCTTCGTTATTGAAAGATCACATTTTTTTTAAACGCGCAAGATCTAAAATTGAGATTGTCTGCTAAATATTAATACCAACAAAGGAAATATCCGTGAAAACCAAAATTAAAACTGAATCTCAAATTTTGATGCCAACCGAATGAACGCGACACTGAAACCGCAGGACTTGGTTCAACGGTCATATAAAATCACTCCCCCAACCACCTCCAAAGTTCCTGCACCAAATTGTAGGAAGTGGGAAATTACACATATTCAATAAGAAATACGAAATAAATCTTATCAGAAGAATTTTAAAAAAATACCAAAATATCTGGCTTCCATTTTTTCTTTCTTTCTCAAAAAATGTCTATTTAGGCAGCATTTTAAAGCTTTTGTGCATAGTCAAAATAATGATAATTTAAGCATCCTGGAAATTTCGAGCAATAGATTGCTGAATAGATTAATAAATTTGGAAGATTTTTAACTTGATCTATTAAAAAATTGAAATAAATTCTGGTCCCCAAAAATCTGCAGCTTTAATAAATTTCAATTCCCGTCTTTTAAGCTTGAAAAATGCGGAGCTACGATCTGAAGTTACCTGAAGTTACCAAAAAATGATGCAATCATGTTATAACTGTTATTACATTATTATTTGAAACCATAGCCAGCCGTTTTGTGCATTTCAAGAGCGTACCTGACGGACTTCAAGTTGCATAATATACAGGGTATCTCCGCAACTGGTGCAACCCTCTTCAAAGCTATTTCTATAATGTACACCTTCAAATGGTTAAAGCGCCGAAAATATTGAATTTCTAGTGTTAATACTCTTCAGTTCTTTTTTAAAGACGGTGAAATGATCTACAAACTACATAATAAATTGTAACGTCTTTATCTAAAATCAACAGCTTTCGAGTTATTGATTACATTAATAAAAATGTTCGGAGTGTCCTTTTTTTGGTTACCTTAGATATCCTGTATTTTTTTAAACGAAGCGTTTTACAAAAGAAAATCGATGTCCTTTTACTGGTTTTCCCGCAAACTTAACAACTTTTGCCCAGTTAAAGGTTTTGAAAAACTAATCCATTTCCACGGAAAAACTGAAATAAGAGTGTAAAAAGGAAATCTTAAGTAAAATAAGCTTGGGGACTAAAATCCTACTTCACACCTCCTCGCTGGTGGTCCCTGGTAACTTGCGGAGGACTCTCGGTGATCGGGTAACCAACCCCGGAGGACGAGGGAAATCTGCAGGGCTGACGTGAGAGGTACACTTGCTCCGGACTGGGTCCGAATTGCGGAGACTCTAATAACAAGACATCAGTGTAAACATCCAAGACACGTCCCAAACTAAGGTGGCAGTAAAGTGGCAGTGAAGGTGCGTTCCTAGTGGTCCCCAGGGTGGGGTCTCTGGCAAAAAAAACAACAAGGAAAAATATCTAAGACAAGAAAAAAGAAGAAAAGATTACGGTTCAGGGGCTCGGATCCCTAGTAACGGTCGGGGAAGTTGGCTCAGGAGTGGGCCACACCCGACCGTTATCTAGTGATCACTCTGCACATACGATTAAGGAAAAAGAAAAAGGCGTATCAAAAAAACCAACAAAGCTCACCCCGAAGATTACGCCAAAGATTAAAGTTAAACCACAGATCAGAAGCCTGTCGACAGGGGGGGATACAGCCTCAATAATTGATGAAGTAATACATAAAATCAATGAAATGCTGCGTAGCTCACAGTGCAAATCTATATATTATGCACCGTTGAGAAACGAAATCCAGCACTACCTTGGATTGATAAAAAATACACACACGGTAGAGATAACGGCTGCAAGTGCAGCCGGGTGGAGCAAATTAAGACCCAAAAATATCAGGAAATTTTATAAGACCAAAGGATTGAAAAACTCACAAAATTGGTCAGAATTCAATGGGAAGCCATGGAGAATCTCCATAAATCCAACGGAGTACTTCTCTATGAAATTATTAATGCGCGATCCGATGCTACCAAAAGCAAGGGCACAGCAAGAGAAGTGAAGAAACTGATGGCAGATCAGGCAGAAGAAACTAAAGAGAATATAGAGATATTAAAAGCAAAAATGGAAGATATGCAGGAGAGATTCTTCGTGCTGGAAACCGTCATTACAGGAATGCGCATCTAGGGTATCGAGACGTCGTTCTCCACCGAACAAATAGGAAAGCTCGAAGAGCTGGCACTAAATCTGGGATAAATTTATGAAAAAATTGAAAACATCGCAGTTGCATATTCCTACGGTAAATGTGCAGAAATCATGAAGGGACACGCAAATGATGTAAAAGAACAAGTCATGAGGAAGATCCAAGAAACTCACAACAAGACAAGGCTAAAGAAACAGAGCCAAAGACAATGGCTCAAGTGCTGACTGCCAACAATGCAAAAAGTACCATCGACAAAGAAGAAACGGCACAAAAAATCATCATGAAAAGAGTAATGGGCTACGGCCGCGAAGAAGTAATCACCTCAAAGAAGAATAAGATACAACAAGAAAAGCGACCATCAAATATTCACTTACAAGAACAAGATCAAGAAGATGGATGAATAGTGCAAGTGAATAAAAATAGAGGGAAGAGAGCAAGACAGACAGCTAACAAAGAAAAAAGAGCTGCAGAACAGAATAAAGAAAAGAAGATCAAAGAGTGACCTCCTAATGAGAAGCCCTCGGCGGTTATAATTAAAATTACCTAAGCACTCCCGTATGCAGAGGTAGCTAAAAAACTTAAAACACTGTAAAGGAGGCCATAGAAAATATAAAGAAAGTTAGGGCGACTAGGAGTCGAATAGTCACTTAAGAAACAAATGGAGAAGAAGTTGGAAGCAAATACCATACGCTCCCTAACTAAGAAGGTACTAATACAAGTGAGAGACATCGATGCCATCAGCAATGAAGAAGAAGTCATTGCTGGCATAGCCAAGGCAATAGGAGGGGAAGAACAACAAATAACTGTTGAATCTCTAAAAGAAGCTCCCGGAAAGATAAAAATCATTCGACACACAGGCATTTGACAAAGTTTGGCACTTGGGACAGTTGTTTAAAATCAATAAGATGCTCCCATATGACGTCTATCAATTAATAAAATCTTATGTTAGCAACAGACACTTTCTTATCAGATATCGAGAAGAATCTACAGGAATATACCCAATCGAGGCTGGAGTACCACAGGGTGTGGTTCTAGGGCCAATGTTATATCTCCTCTATATCTCGGATCTTCCAACAATGGAACAAAATACTGCCACTTTTGCGGACGACACAGCTTACATGGCATCTCATACCAATCCAAGGATAGTCTCGGAGTTTTTGCAGATGAATCTGAACATCATGGAAAGGTGGTTGAAAAGTGGAGAATAAGAGCAAATGAGACAAATTTGGGCATATATAACGGTCCCATATGCATACGTCATGTTTTTTTGAAAACACCCGGTACATGTTAATTTTTAAAATAAGGTATTGTTTTTAACATAAAGTTGTTAGTCAATCTGGATTAGGTCATCATAGTTCAATTCTTCGAAAACATGTCATAAAATTTATTGGTTTCTGCGCGTTAGCAAATGATGCTTGAAAATAATTTTTATAGTAAAATTATAGTTTTAATTTGGCGTAAGGTTATAGTTTTAATTTGGGGTTATGTCAGCATGCTTCAATAACTCTGGAAATGGTCATAAAATTAATTGATTTTGGCGTATTAAAAATAATTTTATATTTTCTGTTTGTGTAAAAAATAAAGTTGTTTTAATTTCATAATTCAATTTATGTCGCTTCATTTTTGAATATTTGGATTAGTCAACTCAGACGTCATGCTTTTATATGATTAGATAGCCCATGTCCGAAACTAAAGCTTATAAATTTGCGTTTTTTTCATTTTTAAGTGTTTTATTTCGAAGGACGATTCAATTTGGGAGACCATATCGGATGACTTATTCTTAAATTATAATTGCATCATTACTGAACCTGGAGTATATACAGCAGTTTCGAAAAATGGTTTTTGGAATGTTCTTCAATTATACACTGATGATACGAAAGATGTAGAATCCATATGTGACGTCATTCGGTACCTATGTACATGTACAAGAAGATTGTACTTACAGTTTCATAAATGTATTGTTACATACAAACGAAAAGACAAGTCAATGACAAAGTCGCAGTATATTTTGTTGAAAACAGAAATGCAAATGTTTTCAAGAATTCAAATTGGACAAACGTAATTCATAAAAAATAAATAGAAATTACGTTTAATTATATTTCAAAAAGGCATAAAATTTCTTCATCTGGTCCGCTATTTTTACAAATTTAGGTAGGTAACTTTCAAAGAACGCAAATCAAGAAATATATGTTTTATGACTAACCAACAGCAAATTGAATGTTCAGAATTGGATTTTACAGGTCAAAGAAACTATAACAAGAAGCTTACGTGACATCTCACACGTCCACTTCGGGGTAATCTGCGAATCGAGTTTGTAAATTAAATGGTGCATGAAAAATATTCGTCTAGCAGTATAATGATAATAAATATTGAATTATAAACAGGAAAAGTAATGCCCGAACGCAGTACACTCAGATTTGATTTCTGGTCAAATTTTCAGCTTCTTGTGTATCGTCGATATTGTCAAAACAATTACAGTAGAATAGCTATCGATAAAGAAGAATCACCAAGTCTTGCCTTGTTTTGTATATGAAAGGTTGCAAACTTTTTGCCTTTGTGGAGCAGCAGTATGTGCAAGCATTTTCCGTTTTAGTTCTGCATCGGCTGAAGGTAATTTCAATCAAGTCAAACACCGGATATTTGCTCACGAAAAACTTCCCATGCGTATGGATACCTTTGTTGCCGAATACATCAGGCATTATGAAGGCATTATGAAATTGGCTATAGACTACGATATATGATGAATGATGGAGTTGAATCCAAACCAAACCCAACAAGCAAAATCTTGGATGGGGAAGAACGTTCCGCCCAAGAAGAGGCATCGGAAGTCTTATTTAGAGCCCCATTACGAAATGGCTATCGGTGACTGAACGCAGAAGAAAAATATATCGACTATAGGGCTTCGAAATGGAAACATAGTTCATCAAAACCCTTTAAAAATTTCGAAGAAACTGATAACACTACAAGATACTTGCTCAGATTCTCTTACTCAGATATTTTGTATTGCATATTGCGATTCGTCGGTTTTAAAGGAATATATAGAATCCATGAAAGAAGCTCTGGGTTTTGCCAAGTTAGTCGAAAAAGTAGTAAGTAAAAGTGCTACCACTCACACATACAAAATCCGAGCTGAACTGCTATACAAACATTTTCCCAAATGTTCATTGCCAGAAAATATAACAGAAATTAATTGTGAAGATAGCATCACGAAACGATTCGTCTAATAATTTTTCGAAAATATTAAAGTGTGAAGTGCAAGTGTGATGTAAGCACCATTGGCACTAAAACATATCTGATTAATGTTTGCGAAAACATTTCTCGCTTCTCTAAATCACCAGAACAACCTGTAAGAAGTGGAAAGAGTTTAATAACTACCAAAATCCCAAGACCTCCAAAGCCAACTTCATTGATTTCTATCATTGTAAATCTTCTGGCCAAAAAATTACTGTAAATTTGAAAATTGATTCAAATGTCCCGAAGGCATTACTGAACAACATATCGAAACTTCCAAGACCTCAAACTCCCGTTTCATTTATTCTGTTACTGTAAGTCTCCCGCCCAAAACTTTTAGGTTTTGATCTAGAAAAAATTCATGAAACCTTCATATATTATTGTGATCGTATAAAATAAATATTTTTTCCTAATACTTGAATATGAATGAATATTAGCACTGCAGGCCTAGTAGGCCCGTGGCTTTTGTTGTCTCCGTATTCCATTTCTTCCTGTCGCGAGCGTGTTCATTCCAGTTTACCAACCCTATCTCATTCAAATCTTCCTGCACTTCATTTTTCCAACGGCTCCTCGGTCTGCCTCTTCTCTTTGAGCCTCCGAATTCCAACCTAAGACTTACTGTTATATAAATTTTGTTCATCAAAGAAAATTGAAGTTTTAGAAGTATTAGTATGTTGTTCAAAAATGCCTTAGGGACATTTGAGCCAATGCTAATGTCTAGATTTCAATACTATAATAAAAAAACCTGGGCTGTAAGAAGAGCAACTTAGTTAACAAAAACTTTAGAGAACCGCCAATTATTTGAACGCTAACTGTAATTTGATCCTTATGACAGGACCAGCCAATGTATGAAATACAAAAGGCAGCTGAATTATTTATGCAGCTCCTTTTAATTAGAAAATTTAAAGAAACCCAAATGAAATGTCTTTACCTACAGAGAAACTTTTTTTTAGAACTTACCACAAAGAGGCAACAATGAAAACCACTCAAACTTATTTTTCAAACCTCTTCCTTTGTCCTAATAATCAATTTTGTACAACTTTTTTCTTTTTTAATATTTTTCATATTTCAAGATCAGAATATTAAACACAATATTTGAACAAAATTTTATTTAAAGTGTTTTATTAGTTACATATATTTTTGGAAAATGCACTTTCTGATAGAAATTAAAATGAACTACGCCTTTTCCAGCAGTAATTCAGAAAGTATCAAATGAAAATCAGAAAGCGTGAAATAAAATTTCACACGTAAAACAAAATTAGCGTAAAAGCGTAAAGCAAATTTAAAAAATAACAAATTAACTTAATTAATCAGGATAATAATTAATAACTTGCAGCATGAAGGCAAAAATTCAGGCAATAACTAAGTATTCATTGAACTAAACATTTTTATTATTTGCGTTCATACTGCATACTGATTTGGAAGATATTAATTAGAAATCGACTACTTCTGTACATGTATACAAAGCTTAAGCATCAAGCAATAATCAGAAAACTTCCATCAGCATAGTGCGTGAACGAGGAACAATCTCGTCAAAAAAGTATCGCATTCGTATTAATGTATGACCATGGTTTCCATCTTACTTCCGAAGGAGATTGATCTCCTCAAATACATACTGGTGAAGCAATACCATCATCACGACCTGCTACCGCTTGAGTTCTAAGTTATGGCAGAAGTAACAGGTTGTGATGATGTTATTGCCTCACCAGTATGTATCTGAGGAGATCAATGTTTTCGGAAGTAAGATCAAAACCATGGTCATACCTTAAGGCGAATTCAATTCATTTTTTGGCGAGCTTGTTCCACGTTCGCAAACTATATGCTGATTGAACTTTCCTCATAATTGCTTAACGCTTAAGGTTTGTTTGCATGTGCAGAAGTAGCAGATTTACTTTGTCATGTGATTGAAAAATAAAGCTTTAATCGATATTACCAGGATGTACCTACGCGTGGTACATTTCGTTGTGGAAAAGCTGTTAAGAAAGAAGGTAACGCGTTAAAAGGTGTTGTTGGTGCATCGTTGACAATCCATCTGACCATATCGATCGCATGTACTAGAATTAGGTAGAATCGATGACTCGCTTGATCCTAAAGTTGTTGTAGCAGATAGTGGTTGATTGTGTGAAGATATATCACTCGTATTAGAAGATGATAACAGATGACCATATACGCGTGATACAATTCGTTGAGGAAAAGCTGTTGCGAAGGAAGGTAACGCGTTAGAAGGACGAGTGTTGGTGCATCCTTGACTTGAATATTGGCTTACAGCTTGAGGTAGCTGACCGCTAGTTATAGTAGAGCTTACACTAGAATACTGTCTTGGTGCTGGCGGTATGTCGAATCTTTGACGAATATTATATGTATCCATCCGACCATATCGAAGCAAATTATATAGAATCGGTGACTCGCTTGATCCTAAAGTTGTTGTAGCAGATGGTGGTTGATTGTGCAAATTGCTTGGGTAATTAGAAAGGTAATTGCTAAGGAAAGGGTTTCTACCTCCCTGAAGTTGCTTTCCTCGTGGATTAACAGTGGGGATATTATGCCTAAGAAACGATTGGGCAGCATACAGATGTGTAGCAGTGGAATGTTGATTATAATGATTTGGACTACTAAACTCTAAACGAGGAAAAATCCTAGCAGGAATCTCTTCTTCCGTATTTCTGCTGCGTTTCGCATTGATTGGCTTGGTCTAATAAAGAAGATTTATAATTACAAAATGTTTAAAATAGAAGGTAGTGGGTAACAGTGAGGTACTTGAATTGTTCTCTTTTCTAATTAGCCCACACAAATGGCACATTAATTATTTCCCAAAAGGAATTTCCAACCGTGATTTTCTGAAACGATTGTACATAAATCAAGCAATATTATTTAAGTTTTTATGGCTTTGGTGAATAAATAATTAGTAGGTTTGGATTAAGGTATTTATTTTAAATTTTTGCTAATAGTACCTTAGTTAAACGCATTAGCAAAAAAATCGTGTTACTGTTGCCCACTCTCGCATATAAGATAAACTTAAACCATGAAGAAGTACATGATAAAAATATCTATTTTTATATTGGGTCTATTTATTTTAATATTTTAATAATATCCAACGTTTCAGGCCATTTAAATTTGATCAAAAATGTACATAAAAGAGGTATCCTGGTTAGGGAGATATCTTTTAGATCACTACCACATCTGCATATACAAACAAAGCTTAAGCGTCAAGCAGTTTTAGGAAATTCCATCAACATGGTGCGTGAAATCGGAACTGTCGCAAAAATATGAATCGCATCTCTTCTTGAATTTTTAGCTGTGTGAACTGAAGCGGTAACAGATAATTAAAGAATTAATAGTATATTTAGTTTTTAGTCTGGTAAATGTGCCAAATTTAATTGGCCCGAATCAATGGATATTATTAAAATATGAAAAGACCTATACCCAATATAAAAATTTTATAATTAAACCAAAAAAAAAGTGAATTAATCTACAAGTGTACTAATAAAAATACCTGTGGACGTAGTCCTTGAGCAACGTTTGATGCAGGTACAGCTTCTTCCTGTGAAAATGTCCCTAAGATAGGATCTGTAGGAAACAAAAAATAAATTAGAGTGAATACATTTTCATATTTTAAATGTTCTAGTTAGATCTTTAATTACTTGTAAGGTAATGTAAAAAAAATTAGGCACCTTCTGATGAAAAAAATACGAAATCGATCTTCGTACTTTAACATACTAAAAGTCGTGGTGTCTAAACCTTGAGCTTCTTACCGAATTCTTCGCCGGAAGTGTTCATGCTTTTCGGCTAAATATTTTTAAACATATTTCCATTTCAGCTATATTGTTATTATACAGCTCATTAAATAAATGCTTAAAATATTTTAACATCTTCGAATTCATCAAATCAAGAGTTTCCTAAAAATGGTCAGGGGTTTCCAATTTTTGAATGTTTTAAATTTTTTTGAGGTCCTAATAAAAACTCTGAGTTGGCGACCTCGCCGACCGCCCGTTTCACAAAGCAACATGGGGTATATTAAATAGAGATTTTCAAAACTGTGTGCTCTCAGCCTTAGCGCTCAGCAACTATTCAACTTGGGGTAAACGTGGGGTAAATATATCTGGAACAAACGACTCGAACTTGGCCATTCTTTTAAACAACACCAGCGGTTACTAAATCGTAGATCACAGTTATCTCTGGAAAATTAATAAGGTCCTCATGTATAAAGTCATAATAAAGACAATCTGAACGTATGGAATCCAGCATTGGGGAGCTGCAAGCGACACCAACATCGCCAAAATACAACGGTTCCAAGCAAAAACCCTAAGAACTATCGAAGAAGCCCCTTGGTTTGTACCAAATTATATAATCCATCGCGATCTACAAGTACCCACAGTTGAAGAATGTATCAAATCGTTCAGCACCAGATACCAAGATCGTGTTAGGGAT
Source organism: Podabrus alpinus (assembly GCA_932274525.1). Taxonomy (NCBI): domain Eukaryota; kingdom Metazoa; phylum Arthropoda; class Insecta; order Coleoptera; family Cantharidae; genus Podabrus; species Podabrus alpinus. The sequence goes on from OW026455.1 coordinate 14,605,931, forward strand.
CATCCCAACGTCCTCGCTGTGGACCTGGTTTCTTCCCACCGAACAAAGAGATTAAAGCGTCACGACCCACTGGACTTCCTCATCACTTTTGAAAAATAATGTAGCAAACAAAATTATTAACGAGAGCGTGCCACTGGGCAATTTCCTTCTAAGTCATTTAGTTCAATGTGTCATCTCTTTTACTTACTAATCTTAATCACTAATAATTAGTCATACTACTAAACAAAGCGTGAGTTATTATTATCCGATAAGATTGTCAAGAAAAGTTTTGAATATTTATACAATACTTCGCACCGAATGCGTCAGAAAAAGTTTCGTAAATATTAGAAAATAACGAATTAGAAAATAAGTAATTCTGAACCCATAATAGAATGTTTTAAATACAATTATCCATCATCTATCGTTTGAGCATGGTTTGAACCTGAATGAGTTGACATTATTTTTGTTTGAGCCTCAAAGGTCGCGGAGTTAGTATTCGCAAAAAATTTCTGGGGGGCTGCCATGTTTTGCTATTTTTCTTCCCATTTTGAATTTAGGTTTGCAATAATTGATGTCAATCGATACAGCTTCAATGAACTTGTATAGTCATGGTTTTAAGTTAATTTGTTACAAAGTTATGGATATTTGAAATGTCGACCAAACTCCGAGCAACATGCGTTAACTTGAATTTTGCCAGATTACAATTCGTTCACCAAATTGAAGGAATATCATACTTAAGTTGGTATAAATGATCATCAAATGATTAACTTCGTCGGTTTGATATAATAACTGTAAAATTATTGTTTAAAAAATAACATTTATTTTTAAAAATTAAAAATTGCAAAAAAAAAATTTTTTAAAAAGTGCAGAACGAAGCAGAGCGGCGTTCCGGAGGTTAGGTTTTGACAATGGAATTACCTCCAAATCGAATGCACACCTCAAAAATCGGAAATAAATTTACGTACTTTCAAAACTCGATTTTGGGGTTGTTTTTAAGGATTTCTCGAAAAATATTTTTTCTATAGACTATATTAACCATGTTCTTTAGTGTGAAAATTTTTTTTGGCAGGGGATGGTTACATAACCCGACCCAAAAACTTGTTTATGTTGCGGTTTTCACTCGTTTTACAATATAAATTAAGTAGAAATAATCAATTATAAGATATTTTTAATTATTTATTTTTAAACGTTTCGGGCCGCTTACGTTAACATTTAGCACATTTTCAAGGCTAAAATTAATTATTATAATATATAATTATTATAAAATACTATAAATTGGATAAACAGGATAACAATACTTTCCCTATTATTTACACATACGTTTATACATAATATGGGGAAAGTAAAATAAAATGAAAATATACAGAAATAAATTTTAGCAGAATTTAAAAAAAATTATAAACCCTTTGTAGTGCCTGAAGAGTATACTTTTTTTATGTACCACATTTTACGCAATTTTATAAAAAACAAAACTGTGGGCAGATAAATTTATAGATTTAAATAATTGTGAAAAGGCGTACGTTATACCTATATACAAAATTTTATTATGATATTTGGTAGTAACCAAAAGATACTACGTAGTTTTTCTAAATGTTTTCATACTCGAGTTTTAATTTTATTCGCTCTTAAAATCAAGGGTCGGTCAGAACTTTAATTAGATCATCTATCTTGTTGAGATACAAATTTAATTCGGTCGGAACAGTGATGGTTTTATATGTCTTTCAAACCAAGAGGACAAGTTTCAGTTTCGAATTCAAAAGTGTCACAACTTTTATCATCAACCTCTTCATTAAATTTTGTTTTGTAATATTCATTAAGAGACGGTCGTTAACTAAAGCGGTTATGTGCGTTGCTGCTAATGCTGAATGCCTGGTTCGACTCCGGGCCCAGTAAAAATTTATTCTGACCGTCTCCCCTCGGAAGGCAATGGCAATCCACCGAGGTGTAATCTGCCTGATACAGCCTCTCTGGAGATGAAATGTATACACTTCCCGCGGTTCGGAGCCCGCGTTAAGCAGTAGGTCCCCTATGTGTGTGATAATACGCATAACGCATACATAGGAGAGAGGTTGCCTACGTCCGGCGGGGAACCGGATATGGCACATGAAGAAGAACATTCATTAGCGCCCGTTGGATTTTCAATATTTTTTCGATATCTCTGTGTACCGGAATTTCTACATGAGTCTACTCTCGGTTTGGAAAACATAAAAGTATCACTGTTTTCGACCGAATTAAATTTAGATCTCAACAAAATCACGGATCCAATTATGTTATTCACGTGAACGTTTACGAAATCATCTACTCGCATTGATAATGTTTCGTTGTGAAAAATGCGATTTTAAAATGATTAAATAAACTTTCGTGCGAAAAATATGTACCCCCCCCCCCCACACCTACGCGAAGGTTTAGCGAATAACTCGCGACCTCTGAGGCTCAAAATAATATAATGGCAGTTTATATTATAAAATTATGGCTCAAACGATGTTCTACCGTTTGACAACAATTACACCGAAAAATTCGTTACTGGGGGGGATATACCACTGTGGATGAAGTTACAGTCGTTTTCGTCAAATTTTGTAGGGTCGAGTATATTCTTCAGTTGATTTTAGATGGAATTACTCTATTTTCAAAAATTCATAATTCAAAAACCCAGCAACATTGGTGAAAATCCAAAGACTGTCATAAGTTTTTTAGAATCACTAAAATATTTGGGATCTTGATTGCCGATATCCTACATTGGGCTTCCCTTTGTGAGTTAAGGAATTAAGATTAATACAAATAAAAAATCCTTACCATAAGAAATGTTAGAACATTCCTCCACCTCAAGTCTTATATAGTAATTACGACTATAATCCGCACTACATGAGGTGTTGGCGTTGTTACTTAATTCCATGATTTTTACAAAATCTATTATTGCGGTATCACTGGAACCTGCAAAGTGTTATTTTTTCTAAATAAATGTTATGTACTACTTATTAGTATTGTAATTATTAGAGGAAAGTGACCAAATATGGAATACCATTTTGTTTTTGTGGGATAAAAAATACACTATCATGAATTAAAGGCTTTTGATTATAACCAAGGTCGGTCATACATTTCGGCTTATCTTAGTCATAGTCGTGTGTTTTAATATTAATCAATATATTTTATTTTATTTAAAAATCTAAATAATAAAATAGTAGCTATTTATGGAATAGATATCCAAATATGGAATATGACAATAAGACACAAAGTTTCTTAAAAACAAAATCAACAAAAACAGTAACGTCTTTTTATAAGAGAACTTGAGACTTTGGTCAAAAATAAAAGTAACTTCTTTGGTTAAAATTAACTTATTCATACTTGCAAAAATCACAAACCCAAGTCTCGATCTCTGGACCAGCGCAGTCATAATGTGCCCACAGCCCACACATTAAACATTTGATCCATGTTTCTCTTTGGGTATCTTCAGAAAACAGTTCCTGAAAGAACATACATTTAGCGTCTGCTGAGTCAGGAGCTTGTCGCGAATTTCGTCTTGAATTGATGGTTTAAAAGAAACAAAGGTATTCCATATTATGGATACTATTCCATATTTGGTCACTTTCCTCACTTCAAAATATATTGCACTTATTACAATCAAATTACCCATCAACGCTATTTTTTCTACGCGATCTACAAGTACCCACAGTTGAAGAATGTATCAAATCATTCAGCACCAGATACCAGGATCGTGTTAGGGATCATCCCAACGTCCTCGCTGTGGACCTGGTTTCTTCCCACCGAACAAAGAGATTAAAGCGTCACGACCCACTGGACTTCCTCATCACTTTTGAAAAATAATGTAGCAACCCGTGGTACCTACTGTAAGTCTGACATAACACTTTTTGATTGTTAAAAATTAACAATCAATTAACAATCATATAGTTCAATGTGTCATCTCTTTTACTTACTAATCTTAATCACTAATAATTAGTCATACTACTAAACAAAGCGTGAGTAATTATTAGCCGATAAGATTGTCTTTTGACAAACAAGAAAAGTTTTGAATATTTATACAATACTTCGCACCGAATGCGTCAGAAAAAGTTTCGTAAATTTTAGAAAATAACGAATTAGAAAATAAGTAATTCTGAACCCATAATAGAATGTTTTAAATACAATTATCCATCCATCGTTTGAGCATCGTTTGAACCTGAATGAGTGACATTATTTGTGTTTGAGCCTCAAAGGTCGCGGAGTTATTCGCGAAAAATTTCTGGGGGGCTGCCATGTTTTGCTATTTTCGTTCCCATTTTGAATTTAGGTTTGCAATAATTGATGTCAATCGATAGAGCTTCAATGAGCTTGTATAGCCATGGTTTTAAGTTAATTTTTTACAAAGTTATGGATATTTGAAATGTCGACCAAACTCCGAGCAACATGCGTTAACTTGAATTTTGCCAGATTACAATTCGTTCACCAAATTGAAGGACTATCATACTTAAGTAGGTATAAATGATCATCAAATGATTAACTTCGTCGGTTTGATATAATAACTGTAAAATTATTGTTTAAAAAATAACTTTTATTTTTAAAAATAAAAAATAAATTTCAAAGAGTATCTTACAGAAGGGTACATGCTGATATTATAAGGAATTGGAAAAAAATAGCTGTTGACTGTTTTACCTTATGATTTTCATTTAAGCCTCTAAGGTCTCCGAATTATTCGCGAAATATTCGGGGAAAATATATAAAAGAGCTTGTCTGTTTGTTTGTTTGTTCGCTATACGTTCCTAGACACTTGGACCGATCTCAACCAAATTTTTCACAGTTATTTTGTAGGTCCAGGCGCAACTATTCGTGCATAAATGGAGAAAAAATTCGAGCGGGGAAAAAAGTTATTCGCTTTTTTCGATAAATCAAATCACAAGTCTTGCAAACAAAAAATTTAATTTGTCAAAAATCAAAATATTCTGACATACTGTCAGTGATTCAAAATACTGTCAACAGATGGCGGGATGGCGGCTTTAATTCGAAAAATGAAAACCACTAACAAATTAATATATTAGAATTTAGTAATATCAACGCTCAAAATAATACAAATAATTACAAAGAACAGAATACCGCGAATAAGACCGGAGCACTTTATGTCGCAGAACTCGCCGGAATTGTGCAAGAAGACTAAGAAATGTTACGTTGAATACTCATCGAACTGCTTTCCCGGAAAGTCCGAAATTGTGCAAAGTTTAATTTGAGTTTCTTGAAATTGAACCCGCACTCCACTGTAAATTTTCAAAAATGAAGAACTTTTAACGATCAAATTGTTGTGAAAATTGTTGTGACATCTTAAAATGTCGGCTCCAACCAATTCTATGCGTTGACGGCGAAATATTTGAGATGGGGGTTCGGGGGCGACGGAGAGAGAGCAAAAACCATCTCTTCCGACTTTCCAAAAACGAAGAATTTTAAAATTGCGTTTTTTTGAAAATCTGCAGCAATCTTTCGAAACTTGGAAATTTTAGCATCGCAATACGCGAGGCATCAAATTGTAAGAATTAATTCATAACGCGACGATGTAATTGGTTCAATATTTGACGTGGTAAAAGGGCGAAATGATTTCTGCAATTTGGAAAATAAAAATTTATTTTTGCCTTTAATACGTCGAGGAGACAAATATAAATCGAAAATGTCGAATGAAATTTTCTCGAAAAAAATTTGCTTTGCAACGAAAATACACATTTTGCATATTTTAAATTTTGCCCGAAATCGCCTCTGATTTTTGATTTTCAATTTTGACGACGACACTAATTTGCAAATGCTGCCGTTATTTGTCGTTTTTGGTCAACCGTCGTCATGTGATAAATTAAAGACCGTTAATAACCGTATTCGAAACTCCGATTGCTTTTTCTAAATTATCCGTCGTTTCTTGGTGAGAGACCCATTTAAGTGAAAATTGTGTAAAGTAAAAACTTTGGACGTATGTAGCGCTCTTATTTACCGGCCGATCTTTAATTTTTAAGACGCAACGGAAGCGTATCGCGACGCTCTATAATAGTTCGTCCATAACATTACTTCGTATTTTCAACGCCGAAGGTGTTAAACCGAATTTAAATTTCAAAATTATTTTTTCAATGGGATAGCCTTGCAAATTTTTCGAAAAAAAATTACGCTCCGATAATTATATATTACTTTAGATCGCAGAACTAGCCGGAATTGTGCAAGAAGACTAAGAAATGTTACGTTGAATACTCATCGAACTGCTTTCCCGGAAAGTCCGATATTTGTTGACTTTAACTTTTTCATATATTTTATGACTTTTATAGCTAAGTTGTGGTTGGTGATTTATTTGTTGATCCATGGTGACGGATCTATTATGGTCCGCCCTGTGAGGCCGAAGGCCGAACAACTATGGCCTTCGCGGATCTATTATGGTCCTCCCCCTGTGAGGCCGAAGGCCGAACAACTATGGCTTTCTCGGATATCTGTTCATGGGTCTAGATGGCTAAGGGCGGCGAAAGCCGCCCGTGCCAGCTAGTATTCATATAAAGCTGAATGTGACACTAACATACTCGTTCGTTTTATATAGTCCGGGTAGTTTGCTGGGTCGTGGAAAGGTAAAATTTTGCAGAGGGGGGGGGGTTTAGTTCGACGAGGGTTGGTCGGGATGTGATGAGGTGGTTAAATTGGCCTGCAAGTGGCTTTCAAATTTGAGAATTTATTTTGCAGAACTGAAATTTTGCATGAAGGTGTTACCGCGAGGACGAAACTTTATTTTTATTTTAAATTTTTTCGGGGTTCCCTTGAAATTGCCCAGTGCTTTTTCCTCTACTCCTTTCAGGTTTTTTGTCCGTTCGAAGTGAAACTTGAAATAAGAGTAGAGGATGGGGAACCGGACAATTTTCAGCAACAGATTTTCTAATTTTTGCCATGTTTTTTTAGTAAAACAGTGTTAAACTTTTTTTTTTAAATCAACCCTTTTCGAGTAATTGAAATATACAAATTAAAAATGCAGAAATTTTAAAATGCATTTCGATAAATTGTGTAGTTTGATTTAATTTGAATATAATCATTATTTGAATGACTAAGATATATTTTTCGATTTAGTTAGTATAGCTTAAATTAATTAGAAACTTTTAATTACGTTCACTATTAATACAATAGTTTCATAACCTATTAATTTTATTCTCCAATGCCGTTTTTTCAAAGCCCAATTTTTACATACACCACTGCATTTTTTTAAGATAATGATGCAACTTTGAATTTGAAATTTGGATAAGTTCCACTAATTGTAGTACGTATTTTAACATTTAATTTTAATTAAAAAATTTTTAAAAACACCTTATTAAATCTATTATTGGATTATACTATTTTTTATAAGTGAACAGGTTTTTAATAACAATCAGTATAAGTAACAAATTTTACATACATCAAACAACAACATTATTCTATTTGGTTAGCACTTCTGGAAGATCATGAAATTGTAATCTTTCACGCACTTTTTGAAACCGCCTGTGGAGGCCCTAATCCTATTATCTACGAAACAAATTTTGCAATATGTTTAAAGAAAATTGCAATTTCAACTTTAGATAACTTTTACTGAAAGGATCAGTTTTTGCGATTCTTTTATTCTCATAAACAATAGGGAGGCCGAAGGCCGACTCTTATTCTATTAATCCTATATGTAAGTTTAACTAATAGATTACTTTCCCCATAATATTATAGCAGTATATCTGTACAACCAGGAATGGAACCGTGGCGTTCCTCTTCCTAACGTACAAAACCGCAAGGAAGACTCATTTATTATTTTTTGTTTTAATAAAATAAATAAAGAGGAAATTAAACTAATTTTAAAATATTCGCGAAGAAGAAATTCTTCAGTCACCAAAAGGAAACCTCCTTAGCGGTTTATTTTAGAAGTTTCCAATTTCCATTTTTTCTTAAATCTAAAAGGAAGTTAACTTTCCTTTTAAACTATTTAAAAAAATAAAAGTGTTTTCCGAATTGGAAATATTTTTGTAGAGCTTACTTAAAATAATTCTTCTTTATTGGAATATATTTATTTATTTAAATAATAAATTAAAAATTAACAAGTTTAAAAAATATTTTATTTGTTAGTTACTGATGAATCTCAAAGTCCCGAAGTATAGCAATTTATTTTTGGAGAGGTAAATTTTTCATTCCAGTTAAAATTTTGTAAACTGACTAATTATAAATGTTTATATTCATTTAATCACAACAGATTATGATATCAATTGAATAATTTTTGCAGAATTTGTTTCGTAAAAGTGCCTGAAATGTTACGGTTTTTGCATCGGTATTGCCTCAAATAAAATTTTATTGAGGTACCTGCCAAAAAAATTATAAAAAATTATCTAACTGTAACTTGCGCTGAAAAATGCAAAATTTAGTTATTACCTAAAACTGCACCTTTTTGTAACGGTAAACAACCCAAAGTAAGTAATACAAACCGCAAACTTTGAAAAACGCACTTTCTGGGGATGTCGTTTAAATTTTGTGCGTGGGAGTGATTTTGCAAGTGACCAATGCTGGAAGATTTTCTCAAAAAATCACCATCGTCTATATAAGGAACCATGATCAATTGTTATCAGTAGTTGGCATATATAGATACAGGAGGAGGTACTGTTAGTCACAAGTGATTTAATTAGTTCAGTGCATTCGTGCCAATTTTGTAGTTAACAGTAAGGAGAAGAGCAATCACAAGGTAATTTTAATTTTTTTTTTGAATTCCAAATAATTTTAATTCCATTTATAACAATTTATTGGTGGTTCAATCGACACCATTTAATATAATCACGGATAATGAGATCAATCAGGTACTGAGATCACTTTTGCGAAAAACGGGCCGGCCCATATAACTATAAAAAAATCATCGTGTATAGTAATCAAAATTCGATTTACACGCTCAAATTTTTATTAAAAATGCAGAAAAGCGTTGGAAGTTTTACAGCGAGGTATTCCGATTTTCAGACGGATTATAAATTTAAACAATTTAGCCGCGAAAATTATAAAGAAACAACACTAAATGACCTTTTTTTTAATTCATTAAAAGAACGTTACTGTTATTTTTCAATTTTTAAAATTTTTGTTTAAATGTTTCTAATAAATTAAAATTTGTGTTTTCTGATGATTTTTCATTTATTGAGATCATCGATTTTTGCAATCAAAACTCCGAGTCCTGATGTGACCACATTAAGCGGCGTCCACTGTATTTTACAATTCAGAACTTTTCTTTTTTGTCAAATTTGGCCCTGAAAATTGTAGATCGAAGTTATTTTAATTTGTAATCTTAAATTTTTTATTGCTAATAACCGATTTGATTAGTTTGAACTGAAAATATTTAACATGTTAGTCATTGTACGATTATTTAATTAATAAATTCACAATCTGATAATGCATACCTGAGTTATGTTTATAAAATACTTAGTTACTCATCGTAATGATGTCAATATTTTCAAAATTTAAAGCAAGGTTCAGGTGCATATGTTTTCATTATGTAAGCAAATTACAAATTTCTTTATCTATCTATCAATAATATACCTCAGTTGAACTCGCGGTTGTGTTAAAATCAGTTCAGTCTTTAATATCTACGTGTTTTAGATTCTAATCCATCAAACGATAAAAATGGAGTATCCGATGTGTTCATCGCCGGAACCTATTTTGGATTTATCTGTTCGACGTCCAAGTGGAACGACAACGCCACCAAAACAAGAACAATTACCTTCATCCACAACTGCAAGCATCTGCAGTCCCAGTTCTCAATCAAGTTCCGACGCATCCGGAACATCAACGTCTTCCGATCCTTTCGTCGAATACAACAGCAATCAAATAAACTGCATGCCTAAAATGAAAATTCCACGACCGTTCAAGGCGTATCCAAAAAGCCATCTCCCGTTATCTGCCACCGTCGCGGCTACTCAGTGCATTTTTGGAGGAGATTATTCAGATTCCTACAACAGATTTCGTTCAAACATGTTAACCCAAATGCAATCGTCGATTACATCGACAAACACAAACATGAGTAGAACGATGAACGACAGCAACGGTATTACCAAAAGGTGTGATCTATCCTATTCGGAAAAACGAAGAAAAAACAACGAATCTGCCAAACGTTCGCGCGATGCAAGAAGAGCAAAGGAAGATGAATTGGCCATCAGGACAGCTTTTCTTGAACAAGAAAATATTAAATTGCGGTACGAAGTTGCAACGCTTGGTAACGAAAATGTCACCCTGCGAGATGAAAATTCAAAGCTGCGAAATGCCATGTACGCGCGCTCTGTAATTTAAAGGGAAAAAGTGGCATAAGAGTGACTTTGCGGTCTTTATATTATGTATTAAGAAATTATTTATTTATTAAAAATTTTTATTTAATTATATTTTTGGATTTAACTCTCATCTTATTGGAGCAAAGAAATATTCCACAAGATTTATTTCCATCAGTAAAGAAAAATTAACAGTTTGATTTTCGTTTATAATTATTTTGGATTAACAATCATTTTGAGATATTAAATTCATAAATATACTTATTGTGTGATATATATTATTGTTTTTATAACTTAAAAGTTATTAGTATTATTGTTAAGGATTAAAATGTTGTAATTTCGTAGATATGTAAATATATGAATATAAACCAACTCTTTTTCATTGAAATGTTGTCGTTTGATTTGTCAACAATTCGTACTAATTGTTGTAAGTATTATTAATTATAGTACACGTGATCAGATTCTTCTTTAGACAGGTGAAGATGATTAACAAAGTGCGATAAAATTATGCCAGGACTCGTCATCTATACTTGGTTATAATTTCCTCAAACATATTTACTATTATTTTTGTTTGATTAATTTGAATAAACATTTTTCTGTGTAGAATCATGGAGCCCATGATTCAACCCCACAGAACACCTGCAACAATTGAAGTAAAGCATTGCATAAATATTTTGAATGCAATAAGAACTTTGCTTGAAACAGATTAAAGTTTTCGAAAACAATTTAAACTATGAGCTATAAAACTAAAATCGTGTAAGTAGGGGCTTTACTAAAAGGTAATATATTTTTAGTTGGCTGTTCGCTATCTTACCGATAGAGAGTAAATTATTGCTTTACCGTATTACCAGAGCGGTGTAACTAACTTTTTTTTTAATCTTTAGATATTAATTTTTCCTGCACATTTAATAGCATTTGACTTCAAATATAATATCTATTTTATCTACAATACAATGATACAGCTTCGAAAAAGATTTGTTTCCAAAATCGTTTGCGTGGGGTTATTTTCCACAAATTTTTACGTGTCGCGTCTTAAAATGACTGGGTCTTAAATTTGGCACAACAATAAATAATTTTTTGAAAATTTCAGAAATTTTTCAATTTTTAACTGAACTAAAATTTAAAAACTAATACATATATAATTCCTTAGGAATTCTCAAGCATTCTCTATTTCAAAGAGTTCAAATCCAAAAATACATAGAACAAATTTCGGAATTGAATTTCATTATTTTTTTAATCGATCAGTCAGGTGAATTAAAGCTGAACTGTAGCATAACTTTTTTTTTAATTATTCTTCGCTTGCCCTAAAAATCCATATTTCAGTTTTTCTCCTTGCGATTTATGAAAACTATCGATTACTTACTGTATACGAAATTGTCCTTCAGTTTTTAAATTGCATAGTTTATTCGTAAATTTAAATTAATAAATTTTTCTTTTAATTAATAAATAGTAAATTTTGGAATTATATTTTTTTATTCTTTAAATCGATCCGTCAGGTGAATTAAAGCTAAACTGTAAGGTAACATTTTTTTAATAATCCTTCGCTTGACCTAAAAATCCACATTTGAGTTTTGCTCTTTGCAATTTTGATTTGATAATTTCAAAGAGTACATATTGGCTTTATTCATCGTTATTCGACAAATTTTGTTATGAAAACCATGAATTACTGTATACGAAACTGTCCTTCAGTTTTAAAATTGTATAGTTTATTGGTGAGGGTCATATTTGTGGAATGAATGTGCTTCCAGCATTATCCTGATTTCGATGAGTATCAGTTTAATACAACTAATGCAATGGTATATGTTGCAACCACTGTTTCTCTCTCTTTCTTTCGTCATTCGTCTTAAAGAGTGTGGTGAAGACCTAAAATTGTAATTTGGTCTTGGATCTGAGGTAGGGAAAGCCCCAATCTACGCCACCTCGTGGTAGAGCCGGGCGACGTATTAGTTATTTAGGTATAAGTAACAGAAAATGATCCATTACAAATGAGATTGCTTATCAGAACGAGGCGTTTAGCCGAGTTCAGATAAGCAAACGAGTTTTTAATGGATCGTTTCTGTACGCATCACGTATGCTATTTTTTCTCCAGGATAAAGCCCTACAGGAATAAAAAAAAAAGAAAACTGTACCAAAAAAATCAAAGGAATACCACAAAATAATTCTGTAATGAAATAAAATGCCAAGATTCAAATAATAACATTATATTAAGTTAAATGTAAAAATTAAAATATTTATTGTTACAAATTAAAAATCCAAAACAAAATGATTATTCAAACGAATTGCTGTGATTTAAAATGAACCCACACAACACAATATGTGAATAACTTGTTATATGAAAATCTGTTTATAACCAAAATTCTTTTATATCTAATTGTATGTGATAACCATAAATTCATCTCCAAAAATTGTAAAAAGGTAAATAAGGGTGAAAATCCATTAAAGGTTGATAAGTGAAATGTGATAATGAAAATAGTCAAATGTACTACTTCAAATGGCTCCAAAAACAACTACTGTGATGGAAAACGACTGGAAAGCAGCAGATAAGTAATCTCTTCAATAATGGAACGAACTCTGGAAATTACATGAAATTTCATTAAAATAAAAATCACATAAAGGAATAAATTTGACTTACAAGTCGTTGAAGTCAGCTCAAATTCGTATTTTGCGCAAGCAAAAGTTAGTTGAATTTTGATATTTAAAGTGGAAGGACGTGTGCAATGCGATCCAACAGTTCAATCGATTTGGTCGATAAATAAAAATCCAAGATGGCAAACCTACATAGTTGCATCGCCTAAAGAATAAAATGTTATTTTTCAACTCAACTCTCAAATATCCGAGAATTACATAATTTAGAATTACTTACCGGCATACTAATTAGTAAAACAACACAATCAGAAGGTCAAATTTGGATGATTACTGCTACCACAACACAATCCGAACAGGAGAAGATCAAGAGCGTCGTATCAACGAAAACATCTGATCGTGGAAGTGTCTCATAGTAATGAGAAATATTACCAATGCGAGTAGATGATTTTGTAAAAGTTTACGTGAAAACTATAATTGGATCCACTATCTTGTTGAGATCCAAATTTAATTCGGTCGGAACAGTGATGGTTTTATATGTCTTTCAAACCAAGAGGACAAGTTTCAGTTTCGAATTCGAAAGTGTCACAACTTTAATCACCAACCTCTTCATTAAATTCATTAAGAGACGGTCGTTAACTAAAACGGTTATGTGCGTTGCTGCTAATGCTGTATGCCTGGTTCGATTCCGGGCCCAGTAAAACTTTATTCTGACCGTCTCCCCTCGGAGGGCAATGGCAATCCACCGAGGTGTAATCTGCCTGGTACAGCCTCTCTGGAGATTAAATGTATACACTTCCCGCGGTTCGGAGCCCGCGTTAAGCAGTAGGTCCCCTATATGTGTGATAATACGCATAACGCATACATAGGGGTCATTCCATCTCAAATCAACTGAAGAATTTACCTGACCCCCACAAATTTGGTGCATTTCGCCAGCCCCCCCCATTTTGAATTTTGTATCCAAAATAGTCTAAATCGTTTGTACCTTGTTTGTACCTATTTGTACCTCTTTTATTTTCGTTTGTACCTCCTTCGTTTTTGAGATATTTCAAAAATTCGTTGGGGAGGGGGCTGACGAAATGCTAGCCCCCCCCATTTCGAATTTTGGATCCAAAATGGTCTCAATCGTTTGTACCTCGTTTGTACCTATTTGTACCTCCTTTATTTTCGTTTGTACCTCTTTGGGTTTGGAGATATTTTAAAAAATTTTGGGGGGGCTGGCGAAATGCTAGCCCCCCCCCCATTTCGAATTTCGGATTCAAAATAATCTCAATCGTTTGTACCTCGTTTGTACCTGTTTGTACCTCTTTTATTTTCGTTTGTACCTCCTTAGTTTTCGAAATATTAAGGAAAATCACCATGACGCGCATGTTGGATTAACGAGATTCTTCGCTCGCTTGTTCTTGATAAATTAATTTCATATACCGTTGTTTAACGTTAATACTTATAAGTTTTTTTTAACTAAATCATAACAGATATCAAATATTAAAAAGGTGCAAAAATTTCTATCAGAAAATAAGTCGTATTACCTGCCTGATCTGTGTCGTGACATTCATGTGTCATCCAGTGGCAATCCACCAATAATAACCGATATCATCTCAAATGATGACATAGTACCTATAAGGAGTGCCATATCGAATGTCATACAAATCGATTCTAGCATTCTTTTGTTCTCTTGTTGTATTTTCCGTTCATTTTGAATTTTTGTGTGATAGAAATTCGTTTCAATTTTAGCAAGCTTCTGTCATAATCTCTTTATTCGGACTTATTGACTTTTTATTACATTTAATATTTGTTACCTTCTGCAGAATATTAATATGTTCGGTATTTCTGCTACGTAACTAGCTCGGAGTTTTCGAAAATTTCAATTACATTCATACCTGTCCTTTGAGCCGCAAGCGCCGAGAAGTTATTAACATTAAGCGGATTTATTTTTGTTGGTAACAGATTTTCTTTATATAAGCAGATCATTTTATTTTAATAAACACATCAACTTTCAAAATCTAAATCGTAAACAATTATTATAGTATTATTGTTATTATTATCGAACCTACATCTATTTAAGAAATGCCCCAATCATCAAAAATTGATTTTGAAAGTTTATTTAAAATTCTTGCCGAATTTAAAAAAGAAATTTATGACGAAGTTGAAAAGAAAATAATCAAATGCACGGCACCAGTGTGGCAGAAAATTGCGGACAGCATTAATTCTGAAATCAGTCCAAAATATATATATTCAATATTAAAACAAAATCGACACAATGCAAGATCTATATTGGGTATACCGATGGAAAATGATAATTCTGAACCAAATGCAAGTATTCAATTTAAAATACGCGATGATATGGATATTAGTTCCGAAGAAGATGGTAACGGCCAACATTTGAACGAAAATACAATCAAGTTTAAAATTACGCTTTCGGTGGAAGAATGGAAGAAGATGTATAGTGATACGGATCAAACATCATACAAAAGATCGGATCGTCCAACTTCGTCAAGGAATTTTTCAGTGTTGACACCAATGGAATGGACTCCAATATTGCATGAACATTTCTTTGAATTAACAATAAGACCGTGCTGTTTATCGTACAAAAGAAATAAGATTACACCAAGTGGAGTTATATTTCTTAAAATAATAGGGGAATGCAAAGTATGTGACAGCAAATTTGAGGGTATAATTGAAAATTTCCCATTACCTGATTCACGAGTAATTGTCGATTGCACATACAGTGGAAATTTTAATATGTGTAGCGGTGGAAGAAAACGACGACTTGTTGGTGAGAAACGTACTGAATATGAATCGAAGATGTTGAATGAAAAAATTTTCGGCTGCATTCGTCCAACGGAAGGAAACAGCAAAAATTATGGATTTTGGAGAACTTGATTCGTTTAGATTCGGATCCTGTTTTGGCTATTATTGACATGAAGAAATGGTCTCCGTATAATAATATCATTAGAGATATCGCGTATGATCGCTTTAAAGTGCATTATTGGACAGCATCAGAATTGGACGCTTATCGAATTTATGCCAGGAAAACGAAAGTACCGACCATTTCAATAGACGCAACCGGAGGTGTGGTGAAACGAATTAGTTTGCTTTCTGGAAGAGAATCTGGACCAATATTTCTATATGAAATTACCGTTATGGATAGGGAACATAGTCGCAGTCAATTCTCGGTAGGACATATGTTATCCGAACAGCATAGCAACCGTGCTATAGCTGGGTGGCTTAGCGAATGGGCAAGTAATGATTTTCCTTTACCGAAAATTGTTGTCACTGATCAATCAAAAGCGTTAATGATGGCGGTGATTAAAACCTTTACGCAGTATTCGACATTAAATATGTATGTAAAAGTTTGTTCGGCACTGATCAGGAAAGAATCCAGATACGAAGTTCCCGATTGTATGATTAGGTTAGATTTTAATCACACTATGCATTTAATTAGCACATGAAAAGATATTAAAGCAGCTCGCCCACGTATAAAAATATTTTATATGAAAGCAATATTATGTTTAGTCATTGCAAGTACTGACTTCAATGATATAAAAATTTTACTGAAGCATATATTTTCAGTTGTTCTCAATGAAGACGATGGTTATAACGAAATGGGATATTTGACATCTTGCGAGGAGTCGAAAAATTATCTTTTTAATAGATTTTTGTTGCACGATCCACATCAACTTGAGCGAATTGATGTAATAGCGAATATGGAAGGTGATAATGAAGATCGTCTACAAAGGGAAGATGAAGATATTAAGGATTTAGATTTAGATTTAGAAGCCGATGAAATTTCTACCGATATATTTGAGGAAATAAATATAATTTATAATAACTGCGTCGAAAATGCTAAACGTCCTGAAAATTGTGGAAACCATGATAATATTCATTATAGTCTGGATATTGCCAAAAACCTTATAAGTTTGATCAAATTGCTCCCACTATGGTCTGCGGTTATGATCCCTATATTTGGATATGGCGGTATAACTGAAACCTCGGCGTCCTCTGAAAGCATGTTTAATGATATTAAAAATATAGTCTTTCAGCATGAAAAGTTACCAGCACGACTTGACGTTTTTCTAGCTACTCATATCGAAAGTATTATTGGTTCAACCAATATGATTGGATCTAAATTCAAGAAAGAAGATATCGATTATAACACCGATGGAGAATTTGAAGTTTCAAAAACAATTGGAAAGGAAGAGCTAGAAGATGTGGAATGTAAAAAAAAACAACAGTTGCAAGTTTTTGATAATGTCGTAGAACAATCAGAGGAAAATTGGCATGGAGAAGTAGAAAAATATTGTCAGAAGAACACCGCAAAAAAAATTAAAAACTCTTATTACCTAGATGTGGATCCAAAAGTTGCTATTTATAATTCGAACAGCAAAAGTAAATGTCCGGTGATAGGATTATTGTTAAACGGTAATAATTCAATTCTGAAATCTGTCAAAATCAAAAACAAGAATTACTCAATCACAAACACCTGCACGTTCGATACAATATTTCAAATTTTGTATTCCAGTTATATTGAGAGTAAAGAATATAAGAATTTTGTTGATCGTCATTCAGAAGTTACCAATTTTTTCGAAATGGTGAAGAACGCTGCGAGAGATGGCATTACAGCACAATGTTATCGAAAGAGGGCCGTCATTCTTTCAAATTTATTTAAAAGCCAAACGCGGGAATTAGGAGAATGCACTATTATAGATACGAATTGCACTGCTCATTATTTGATTAGCGAATTATTAAAAGAATATCCGTCGTATAAAGAAGTTCGTAAATGTAGTTATTGTGAAAAAATAGGCGATCGCACGTATAAAACAATAACTTTAAATTCGTCAAGGCAAACTTTGCAATTTTTGCAGAAGGAATTAAATTTCAAAGTAGAAGATTGCCTGAAATGCGAATATTGTGGAGCTGGTACTGTACAACGATCTTTTACTTTGGGAACTCATTTGTTTATTGAAACTATTTTAGAAAATTTCAGTCAAGATGAATTTAAAGTGCCCTTATCAAACATACCCTTACAATTACAATTTCTTGATCAGAAATTTAACTTGCAAGGGGTAATTAGTTTTATTCCTCCGGTATCAAAACAATTATCCGCAATAGGTCACTATGTAGCGTTTTTCTGGAGAAGTCAATAAAACAGATGGGAGAAATATCTTTTATCTAAGATTTAACTTCCTCAACAAGAAGCATGCGATTATCTCAGACAGTTAATTGTCAATATCTTGTATATACATTATAAATATCTTCTTGACTTTGTAAATAATAAATTATTCCCTTTTTTTAATTTTTGCAAATAAATATTATTTTTAAATTAAATGTTCATATTTACCTCTATTAGTGCATTTGGAATGATATCGGTTATTATTAGTGGATTACTACTATACGAAACATGGGTCCCGCGACGCAGATCAGACAGGAACGTCAGATAACTCTCTTGTTTTCTGATGGACATTCAACCGTAAACTTTTTGTTATGACTATCTGTTATGATTTAGTTGAAAGAAAGTTATTAGTATTAACATTAAACAACGGTGTATTAAATTTATTGAGAACAAGCGAGCGAAGAATCTCGTTAATCCAACATGCGCGTCATGGTGATTTTCCTTAATATTTCGAAAACTAAGGAGGTACAAACGAAAATAAAAGAGGTACAAACAGGTACAAACGAGGTACAAACGATTGAGATTATTTTGAATCCGAAATTCGAAATGGGGGGGGGGCTAGCATTTCGCCAGCCCCCCCAAAATTTTTTAAAATATCTCCAAACCCAAAGAGGTACAAACGAAAATAAAAGAGGTACAAACAGGTACAAACGAGGTACAAACAATTGAGACCATTTTGGATTCAAAATTCGAAATGGGGGGGGGGCTAGCATTTCGTCAGCCCCCCCCCCAACGAATTTTTGAAATATCTCAAAAACGAAGGAGGTACAAACGAAAATAAAAGAGGTACAAATAGGTACAAACGAGGTACAAACGATTTAGACTATTTTGGATACAAAATTCAAAATGGGGGGGGCTGGCGAAATGCACCTCCAAATTTGACGAAAATTGGTACACACCATCTTAGTAAGAAATAAAAAATAAAAATTTAAGGATTTGTCCAAAAGGGCATTCGTTTCGTTGTTTTGGTCGTTCAAAATGTCAAAAATTTGGTGTGTAGACTTGTAGGAAAACGGCTGTAACTTCGTCCAGGGTGGTCTAAATTTAAAAATAAAAAATGTTCTGTAAAGGTAAATGAACGTTCTATCCAAATATCAATCACATTTTAATTTTTCAACTCCTAACTGGATTAATTTTATAATATTAACTCTATTTCAACCCCTATTTAAAAAACGATTCTTTTTTTTGTTTATTTTTTTACTGTTTGTTTGTGCAATTATGCTGAGCATGTGTGCCAAATTTTATCATGGGATCTGCATGGGTTCGGTTGCTAAAAATAAATTAAAAATATGGAATGCAAAATTGAATTTTACAAAATAATGTTTGGCAGTATAAAATCAAAATTAAAATATAGGCCAGAAGGAGTTGACTACTATTAAATTTTGGGGTACAAATATATCAGCAAACTTTGCCAATTTTGGGAGTTTTTTTGAATTTTTGAAGATCTGTTCAGCAATTAGCAATTTTAATGTGCACAACTTTACTATAAGTACCCAACTGCTCGTATTGTGAATTTATTTTTTTTACCTACACCTTGTTCATTATTTTCAGAGTTTATGTGAAAACGGTTGGTTGCAAAAAAAAATAAAAAAATTTATTTGACGAAAGTTGTAGCCCGTTAAATTCCCTATCCGGTTTGGGCCCTTAGTTTTTCTCTTAGACGTTTCGTTTAAGAGATACGGGGTTCGCAAGAAAATTTAAAATAAACCTGGATTTTTTAAACATTTTTTCCCTTAATTTAATTTATAACTCGAAATCCGTTGATTCTAGACGATAAGGGGTTATAACATCATTTGTAGACAAGCGAATGATATTTAAAAAACTTCTAAACCATTAACCTTAAAAAATCAATTATATCGGAGCTATGGCCGTTTTAAATCAGAAATTCATAAAATTGCTTTAAAGGGAGGTACCCCTCAAGGGTTTGGACTTGGGCAATAATTTTATTTGAAAATTTGTCTTAGAAAAGTGTCCTTTATCACCACCTCAAAGGTTCTCCACGGTCACGGGGACACCCTGTATGTATGTAAACTTGTCAAATTTCACGTCGCAATTATTGAGGTTAAAAGGATCATTTGAATTGATTAAAGTTTCTCTTCCAACTTATCTTTTTAACTTCAAAATTCGCGACGTGAAATTGGACACTTTTACATAATAAAAAGAATTGGACAATATAATCAAATATTTGAAATAGCATAACAACATCGCGTTCAAGCAATAAATTCATGAACAACGCGAAATAATAATCGGAAGTTTTGACGAAATAATAATGGAATAATGGAAAATAATAATCCAAATATGTATTAAATACCGAAAAAGAAAAATTGGAGGGGTATGAAGTACTAGCGAAAAATATAATGTGCGTGTGGAGTCTCATAAATATTTTATTGGTGTCCATAGTAATATCGGCTACTTGTGTTCTATTTGATCCGCATTCTACGATGGTCAAACGTGGACTCCCCGCTCAAAAATTTTTTTTCCAGTCAAAAGTTCAGAAAACCAACTCAGTTCACCATAATTTATCAAAATTGTCACACCTGGTGACACCAATTTACAAAACCTATGCGCACAATTTTCAAATTTCATATAATCAAAAAAAAAGTGCCATACCGATGCCAGTTCCAATATTTTCGTGAATTTGGATGTCGGAAAAGTTTTGTATGATTTCAATGAGTATTAAAATTTATCCTAAATACTACAAAATTGTGTATGTTTACTTTTTAATTTCAAAATTGACTTTTAGTTTTATAGAAATTATCTCCAAAATATGTAAAAAATTATTAATCCTTTGATTAAATTAAATAACCTTTGATGGATACGGTACCCCTGAGTGAGGCCGAAGGCCGAGCAACTATCGCCCTCAAACATTAGAAAAGGTCAACGCGGCCGTTAGGCTGCCTGACCTACTAGATTTACTTAATAATATGATAACAAATATAATATATAGAATTTACCTTTATTTTGTGTTTTATTCATAGAATTTTTTTCACATTTAATGAGTACTTTTCGATTGTTGCTCTTCATTCTGAAATTATGACACTAGCCGATATTTATGCAAGTTTCAAAATTAAAATGTTCCAAATTTAACGTACCTTTTCTAGTGCGGAATATTGATATTAATTCAAGAAAAGAAATAACTTTATTAACACGAGGCACCTATGACCTAAGAAACGATACAGTTGCAATTAATGGCTTGCCTCGGTTGGCCTTTAACATCGAAAATAACCAGCGCCTCTGATTATTTGCATAAGAATTAAATCTATAGCGAATCGAAATTCGCATAACACAAATAAAAATAAAAACTACCATTTTTTCTAAACTTAACAATAACTATTAAATTTTTAATTACAAATTTAATTGACTTGAAGTAACACTAAGAAACTTAAAAAATTCGAATTAAAAACTATAATTCTTTACAAAAGAATTTATTTTTAATGACGGCCCAAATTTTATTGAGATGTAGGTAAATCGGAACCCATTATGGGTAAGTTGCATTTACAACTTTGTTTGCATTTCTGACTATGGGAATATTATCTGTAACTATTTTTTTATTCAAATGATTGTGTTCCGTCACAGCTCCCCAATTCTTAATTGCTTTATGTTGAGTTACCTCATCAAAGTAATTTCAGCTTTAACTAGTATTTTCTTATTATTTTTCTGTGGCGCTGAACCATCAGCTCAGTTCCTACTTTAACTTGTTGTTTGTTAAATGTTTTATATTAAATTTAAAAGTACACGTCAAACCCATCTTTTTTTGACTTCATTTTGGTGTGAAAATAAAACAAGGCTCTTTTCTCTTTTTAATTGTTTTGTAATGCTCACCTGGTGCCCACAAATACCAGCCTTGTTTTTCCAAATTAATTGGACAACCACAGGTGTATAAAAGCTAGTCGCCCTTTGCACAAAATATTATATTCATATATAATAAATATTATAAAAAGAACTCAAAATGTAACATGACGGTTGTTAGAATCTAATTCGACTAAAAATCCAAATTAAAATTTAAAATTTCCAAGTCCAAAAGTCAATTTAATTTTTGTTCAAAAATATCTCCAAATTCCGCCCTTCATCTTATTCAATGGTCTTCCCCGCCTTCCTGTAACCGATAGTCATCAGAATTTCAATTCTTTGCCTTAGCAACCTGCTAGGAAATAGCAGGTTTAAGATTCTCAAGCTAGTGATTTTCCGTGCATGTCTTAATATAGAATTCAACATCTTATAAGTTTTGGTAATTATATCGTTTATGTGCGACGCAAAACCAAAACTAGATTGCATAGTTACACCTAGGTCCTTGAAGACAAACTCTTTTAATCTCATTCCTTAATACGTGTGCATGCACGGTTCATCGTCGGTGAAAAACGCAATACCTATTTGAAACTGAAGATTTTTGGATCGTCAGCATAAAGTAAGAATTTACAGGACTTGAAGACAGATTTAATGTCGTTAAGTACAAGATAAATAACAACGAACCCAAAAGGAGGATTCCAGATTTTATTATGATATAAATGGAAGTTTCGTCAGGAGTCCATTTCAGTTCAAATTTAAAAGAAAACGTTGATTTTTTGGGAAATGAAAGTATTGCTTGCTTTAGACCTGAGATATGGGTACCAAATTAACCCAGTCTTTCACTATGTGACTAATTTCTATGGGGTTACTTAAAAACAATTCTTCAAAAACGATAATTAAAAACTATTGCTCGGTTCAAAAATAGTATGTCCAGAGGTCAAAATCTTTGCCTGGAAATATTACATCACGCTCTTAAATTTTTGCTCTAACCTTGTCTACGAATTAATAAAAGTAGGGATGTCCTTGAAAATCAAGTTAATTAAACTTCAGTAATTCTAATTGGTCCTTAGATTTTGAAGTCTTTTGCATACGCGCTGTTCAACATATTTATCCCCGCCATTCAACTGCATTTATGATAGCAGGTATAAAAGCATAGAAATGTTCAGAAAACTAACCTTAATAGTTCATATTTTAGAGAACATGCAGGGTACAAGTTCCAAAAGTGCCAAACCGCGCATCACATTAATTTTGAAAATTTGGTATTTAAATAAAAAAATATTCAAATAGATAGTTAAAATTTGTTCGGCCTAGCGTTCTTTCCCAAGTGTTAAGTTTCAATAAAATTAATAAACATAACAAAAATTCCAGCAATTATTTTTGTATCAGACAGCATCAAAATGATTGACAATCAAAATCAACTTGGTGATGATAACAACCACACGAAAGGTAAGTTTATATTTATTAAGTTATAAAATTATGTACGTAGATAACATTTTAATTTAGGAAATTAAACCTAATAATTTTGTTGTTCATTCAGGTGATGAAGACATTTCTACCATTGAAATCGACCCAAACACAGAAAGATCTACATGTGGCGGGAAAAATGTATCCAGCTCGTCTAAAAATTCACCACTTGATATAAACCCACCATTTGATGAGAAAATTGTCTATTGCGATTTATGCAAGAAAAGTTTCAGTTCTAAACAATATTTACAACATTTAAATACTAGTCATATCTACCAAAAACCTTTCGGGTGTAATATGTGCGGGAAAAAATTCAAGTTCAAAAGAAATTTAAAAACACATTTAGAACTTCATAAAGAAGAAAAAGATTTTAGTTGTTATTTGTGCGGTAGTAAATTCGGTCAAAAACTGCAATTGAAAGAACATTTATATATTCATACCGGCAAGATAACCTTTAATTGTTACGAGTGCGGGAAAAAATTTGATCGCAAACATAATTTGGTAGTACATTTAAAACTACACACCGAAGAAAAAGCTTTCAATTGTGACAAATGCAATAAAAAATTTAAACTCAAAGAATATTTAGATATCCATTTGAAAACTCACACCACACGGAAACGTTTCAATTGCAGTGTGTGTGCTAAACAATTTACTCGTAAACGGTATTTGAAAAGCCATTTAGACGTTCATAGAGTCAAAAACCCTTCTTTCAGTTGCGTTCACTGTTCAAAAAAATTTTGTGGTAAATATACTTTACAAAGACACTTAGGATCTCATAGAGATAAATTATTTTCCTGTGCTCATTGTGATAAAAAGTATTCTGTAAAAAGTGTATTACAAAAGCATCTTATCAAATGTCATTCTGGCGACAAGAAACCTCCTTTTCAACCTTATGTTTGTAATCTGTGCGACAAAAAATATACTGCCCAAAGAAGTTTGACGAGGCATAGAAAAAAATGTCATACGGTTCAAAATTTGTAAACTTGTTATATTTGAATATCAAAAATCATTTTATTTTCCCAATATTTTGGAGTTATGTAATAAATTATAAATAAGAATGTTATTAATTTTATGTTTGACAATTTGACAACTCTTACGTTTGTCCTCTATTATCGACAGATGATGAGAATATTGTAAAATCTCGAAACGCGTCTCGAAATTTAATAAAAATAGGACTTTGAAGAAAAAGATAAATTTTTATTAATAATTTGTTATATTTGGTTTAAAAAATTCCCCGTAAAAAAAATTTGAAGTTCATTTAAGAATCCATAAAGGGAAAATCAGTTTTTTTGCTGACCTTTAATTTCAGTAGTGAACTGTGAATTATAGTAATAGCGTTTAATAGTTTTATTGTATTTTAATATATTTGATGACAATAATTGTATCGCTTTATTTTAGAATTAATTAAAGAAATTTATATATTTTATTTTTATTTATAATGTATTGTTCCCTAATATTGAAACAAATCACGAGTCTGTGATTTCACCAATTGATATCATGGTAAATATGTAGAATCATGTGTTATTTGCTAGTTCTTTTCTACTGATGTTTTTCCCTACAACCTACAATACCCCTTGCCTACGACCCTTCAATACGGGGGCATGTGGGCAAAAGGGCCCCGTGGCAACCTTAATGATAGAATATGCGGCCTTAAAAAGAAGATTACGAATTGCGTTATTTTTAATCAATTTCAATTAAACACAACATGTAATATCTCATATAATTCTTAATCAACCCATTTCTAATACTTTTTTATGCAGAAAGCTTACTATATTAAATATTTTATATTAAAGTGGGGTGGACCGCAATAGCGGATCTGGTCAAAGTTTATGGAGGGGGTAAATACATGTTTTGTAATAAAATTTAGGGAAAATTAAGGTATATTTTTAAAATTTGTATTGCAATGAAGATTCATGGGGGGTAGTTCCCCCCATTACCCCCCCCCCCCCCGTAGATTCGCCGCACAGTGGGGCAAGAGAGCCAAAACGTGCTATTAAATGAAAAAATTAAATGCAATTTAGAGATTCCTGTCCATAATGTATGAATACACCACTAACCCACGCACACTAGAACACTACTAAATTTTCGGTGGGCCCTCCGTGACCCGGATTAGCGCGATTTTTCTCTACCGGAAGCATTTTTAAGAATTGAAATATTTAGTTTGAAACTTTGAAATTGAAGTATATTGTGACATTTTAGTAATTCTAAACTTGTATTAAAGAGCATGTAATTTATAAAAGTACGCTACGGAACGGTATTGTTGAAATCTGAAGTTTAATTAGTTTTTGGGCTTTTTGGTTATGTTTTAAAGCATATTGAGCTTTGATTTTTTTCCCTAATGGGTATTGAGTATAAGTAAACAGTCGCGTTTAAACATAGTACTAAATTTTACAAATCTCTTCGCTAGGTACAATTTTGTTCATTTTCGGAAGCAATTCATACAGGGTGGTCCAAAAAAATTTAAAGGATAATACTGATATTTTCAACTTTTTTTTATTGAGTTCCGATCCCGTAATCACTAGCAAACGAAAACTAGAAAAGAGAAAATCCAACACATTCCGAAAGAAGCACTAGGATTATTGAAATCTCCAACGGTCATGGTCATTCGTAATCGGGATAATGATTATGATAACAGTAAAGATGATGAGGATTATGATGATAACATATTCGGATATTTTGTAGATTAATTTTGTTTTCGGTAAGCGTTAATTAATAAAAAATTAATAATACTTTTTATTTTTATATTATTTTTAATAAAGGGAATTTCAAAAACACGAAAGAAAACATTTTATTTAGATATAATGCTATAATCGCTTCCCTAGATGCAATTTTGTTTATTTTTCGAAGCAATTCATACAGGGCGATCTAAAAAAATTTTGTTGCTAAACCAAATAAGCTGTTTTTCGGTTAAAGAATATGATAAAATTGTATCTATCGATTTTTTTAAATACTACTAACAACCCTGAAAGTATATATCCAACTTAGAAATCCATTCAAACGGTATTTGATTTAATAGCACGTTTTAGCTCTCTTGCCCCACTGTGCGCCGTTGGGTGGACGTGACCTGTGAGTACTCACAGCCAATGAGAGACCTCTGTTTTATTACCCTTTTAAAGCTGTTTTTTTCTGCAAATTTTTAATTTTATTTCTACTATATAAACCTTCAACTTTCCAAATATCTGCAGGGAAGTTTTAAAATCGGAGTTCCGAAAAGAAGACAGTAAGACTAAGACACTGTTTGTGAGTCGTATATAGCGGGAAGGTTTATTTTTCAATGACTATTTATGCGTTTAATCACCATATCCGGGATAATGCGCGATTGTGTTAATACTTTTTTTATTTGCTTCCAAGAATTATTACAATCAGTCCATTATACGTAGTTGTATCAACCACCAGTTATTCTTGACAGGAGTTCATTTTCTGCATGGAGGATTTACCGGGTCATATGGCTTAAGTCCTTTCATTATGGATGGGATCAAAAGTTTCTTGGCCAGCATGTTTGGATGTTTACCTAGACGTCCCTGATGTCTTTTAGTCTGTTTGGCGATCTCATCTTTGACTGTAGTAACTTGAAGATCTCGATGAATGACATGGTTTGGGCATACCACGGTTCATTGAAAATGTTTCGCAGTGTTTTGGGCTGAAATTCTTGCAGTTTCATAATATTGGAGTCGCTAGAGTCCCACAGTTAAATTCCATAAGTTCAGATGAGTTTGAGAATCGATTTGTAAATTAGGAGTTTATTTTCCATCATCAGAAGGGAGTTGCGGCCCAAGAGTCAATACATTTTACGATAGTTAAGGCACAGTTAAAGTCATTTATTCCATATGTGCTTCGTTTAGTTCAATCGCCTGTCTAGATGTATTCCAAGTTATTTTACTTCCTCTTTCTATGGAAATGGGATGTTACAAAGTGTTACAGTTACGCATGTCGCTCTTCGACAAGTGATGTGTAATACAGTATATCGATTTCGTACTATTAACTTTAATGCGCCAAACCTCTAGCCAATTTTCAATCTTCTTAAGATGTGCTTGAAGTAAAGTGGAGACCGTGTGGGAATTTTGATGTGAGGCCATTATAGCAGTATCATCCGCATAGGTAACAGTTTCGGTGTTGTTGCTTGTTGGTAAGTCTTCTGTGTATAGTAGATACAGTAAGGGTCCAAGTACGCTACCCTGTGAAACTGCAGATAGAATGGGGGTCAAAGATGAACATGCTTTTCAACATTTCACCTGAGAAAATATCTTTCTGTTACATATAACATAAGACTGACTTAACAACTCTGATAAACGGATGTAGGAGGTTAGCCTTGATTTTACCTACTTCTTGATACACCTTATCGAATGCTTGAAATATATCGAGTATTATTCCACTCAGGGTCAAATTTTGGCGTTTCGACCAATCAGCGTGCGTTTATTTTACATGATACTTATACAGATACAATTCGTGCACCGTGGGTTTTACCCGCAAATACTGTAAAATATCCAGTTTTTATGAAATACTACGAAAATATTCCAAATACCCTACCAGAATATCGAATATTTGTTAGTAATAATTCATACGTAATAAAAAATATTCGAATATCATAATTTATGTAGTCGAATATTTTAATTTATGAGGTGTTTATGACAACGCACTCAACAGAAGCGATTTATGAAACCGGTGCAACGCATTTTCAACCCGAGGTCACTTAAAGCAATGTACTTCTAACGAATTTTATATTACAAATTTAGTGCGTTATGCTTACATTTTTTTCGGTACTTACGAAATTTTTTGTTTGATTTTTTTTTTGCAATGATTGTGATGCGATATAGTCAATTTGTTTCACAATTTTCGACATTAAAAATGGCGTTTGAAATGTCGGTTTTCGTATGTGATGTGCTTTTAAGTCGTGGCGTTTCTTCTCGGAATAATCACCGCAACAGCAACGCGGATTCGGACAATACTCCTTATCCTTGTGCTGTAACATGCGAATATAGCAGAACAATATTTTTCGCTTTCCAGTTCGTTTTTAATTTATCTAGATACCCGATGGACTTGTTCGATTGTTCCGTGTTGATGCCTGAATTCATCCAAACTACAGGTTTTACTCGAGTTAGAAGTAGCTTCTCAAACACCTTGGAAGCAGACTTATGGGACGATATGATATTATTTCTGAGGAATCCTTGCCAGGTTTTTGTATCACGGTAATCTGTGCAACCTTCCAAGACTATGGAAAACGTCCAGTTCTTATTATTGCGATGAAGATATACTAAGTAAATAGCTGAAATCCTTTTTGCAATAGTTCTTTTAGGATTGTACCTGTTATGGATCAAGTCCAGGAGCTTTTTGGGATTGAAGTTTCTGGATATAATATATTTTATCTCGGACATCTTGAAGTTCGTGATTGGAAGATTTATTTGATATGGTGCAGCGAGTAATTGCAGGATGGGTTGTTTTTCTGCCAGCAACACTTTCGTTGGAAATGGTTGGACATTCTAGGAAGGTTTCTTATTTCATGATTTTTATGTTCATCGAGAAATTTATTGTTTTAGTTATTTCGTAGCTCGATTTAAATTAGTTTTATAACTAGGAGCTCTTGTAGATTGTCAGCGCTTTCACAGTTTTCTCTTTTCATATATCTTTGTTTTTATTAAATCAGGACGAAACCCCGACTATCTCTCGTCTGGAATGTAGGGGTAGCTTCCCATGCAGTTCGCTGTATTGATTTATTTAACTGTTCGACGGCGTCATTGATCTCTTCATATGATTTTAGTGATATATTCAGATTTATCAAGTCATTGAGATTGTTCATGAACTCATCCCAGTCCGTAGTCCGTATATTTATTAGTTAGAGTTGGCCGTAAAGATTTTTTAAAGATTTTTGATATGAGTGAAACTAGGAGCGCAGTATGGTCGGACAACAGATCTAAGAATGTCTCTATCTTTAAGTAGTTATGAGATATGCCCTTTGTGATACAAACGTCGATTACGTCGGAAGTTTTATTTAAGTCTGTAGGTCAGTATGTTGGTTCACCAGTTGAAAGTTGCGGTAGGTTAAGAAATATGCATCCAATGACTGATGTGCAAACTCTACAAAAGAATATCGAAGAACATGGTCACACCGTGGTAAATCTGCTCAACATCCGCTCAAAGGTCACTAAAGCCGCACTACCACTTTTCCACGTCGAACTGAAAAATCAAAATAATAAAGAAATTTATAACGTGACACGCCTGATGAATTCTATTATGAATTTTAAACCACCTTACCCGAAGAGAAATCTGTTACAGACAAGCAAGATGTGTCAAGTGCACGTTAAATCATCCCGCCAATTACAAGGGTTGCATTGTATACTATCCAACCAAACTATCCAACCCAGTAAACAATATCATAAAGAATCGTAACTCAAATATCCATAATAACCCAAACTCCTTCCCAGGTAATTCATACGCAAACGCAACAAGAGGAATCCAGCAACCTCAAGTTGACATCCCATCCCCACAATTTGTTACACCAAATCCTTAAAAAAAACAAGTAATACAAGATCACCTGAATGGACTGACAGCGACTGAAGCAACTGACTATTCACTGTGGAAGGCAACTAGGAAGCTGAAAATACCACAAACAAGAATGTCGCCTATAAAAACAACACATGAATGGGCAAGAAGCAATAAAGAGAAAGAAAATGCATTCGCAGATCACCTGGACGAAGTTTTTAAACCGTTCCCAGCAGAAGTTCCACATGAAGATGTCAGACTACACGAATTCCTTGAAGCTCCATTCCAAATAGAACTACCAGTAAAAACATTTAATAAAAGTGCTGTTTCAACATACCTACATCAAGAAGCACTTAAACTTAAAGAAATTCCCCGGATTAGACCTTATAACAGCAAAAGTCTTCAATTCCATCTTGAGAGTGGGATATTTTCCTGTACAATGGAAAGTGGCCCAAATCATGGGAAAACCACCAACGGAAACTGCTTCGCACAGGCCCATCAGCTTGCTTTCTGTTTTGTCTAAAATATTTGAGAAACTATTCTTAAGAAGAATGATGCCTAAAATTGAGGAATGGCTAGTGATTCCCAAGTATCAATTCGGATTCCGACATCAGCACTCCACGATTGAGCAGGTTCACAGAATTGCTGATAAAATTAAGCAAGATTTAGGGACCAAAAGATATTGTTCAGCTGCATTTCTAGACATAACTCAAGCTTTTGACAAGGTGTGGTGTGTTATTCAAAATAAAATCATATCTTCTGCATAACTTCTATCCGGTGTTCAAATCCTACCTACAAAATAGACACTTCTTTGTAAAATATCAGGATGAGATATCACCATTTTTTTCAGTCAACTCGGGAGTCCCCCAGGGCAGCGTCTTGGGCCCACTCCTATATTTAATTTACGCAGCTGATTTTCAACTAATTAAAGCACATTCATTGCGACATTTGCGGATGATACAGCAATCCTGGTTTCTCATCCTAATACACTAATAGCTTCTGTAAATCTACAAAAGCATCTTAACTATCTAGAAATATGGCTAGAAAATTGGCACATCAAAGCCAATGTCCAAAAGTCGGTGCATGTAACATTCACAACTAGGAGAAATACGTTCCTTCGGTTAACCTCAACGGAAATATTTTACCACAAAGAGAGGACGTTATTAGATACCTCGGAATGTACGTACTTGGATAGACGATTAACGTGGAGTAAAAATATCTGGAACAAGAGACTCCAACTTGGCCATTCTTTTAGAAAACACCAGTGGTTACTGAATCGTCGCTCACAGTTATTTCTAGAAAATAAGGTGCTCATGTATAGTCATAATAAAGCCAACCTGGACGTATGGCATCCAGCTTTGGGGAGCTGAAAGTGACACCAATATCGCCAAAATACAACGGTTCCAAGCAAAAACCCTAAAAACTATCGCGGACGCCCCTTGATTTGTACCAAATCATATAATCCATCGCGATCTACAAGTGCCCACAGTTGAAGAATGTATCAAATCGTTGAGCACCAGATACCAGGATCGTGTTAGAGATCATCCCAACTCTCTCGCTGTGGACTTGCTTTCTTCCAACCGAACAAAGAGATTAAAGCGTCACGACCCACTGGACTTTTGTACCTCATCACATTTGAAAAATAATGTAGCAACCCGTGGTACCTACTGTAAGTCTGACATAACACTTTTTGATTGTTAAAAATTAACGAGAGCGTGCCACTGGGCAATCTCCTTCTGTCATTTAGTTCAATGTGTCATCTCTTTTACTTATTATTTTGTTAGATAGATTGTAAAACGTTAAGATATGAATAAAAGAAACTATTATTTAATCACTAATAATTAGTCATACTACTAAACAAAGCGTGAGTAATTATTAACCGATAAGATTATCAAGAAAAGCTTCGATTATAAAATCAAATTTTATGCAATACTTCACACCAAATGTGTCACAAAATGTTTTGTAAATTTTTAAAAAATAATGCATAAGAAAATAAGTAATTCTGAACCCATAACAGAACTTTTTTAAATGTAACTATCCATCTAGAACGTGACTGCCTTAGTTGTGCACTGAAGAGGAGATTGACGGATCAATTTGGCGTTCTAGGCCCACAAACAGATTTTGACCTGCCTTTTTTTATAATCGAGTATATAAATATAATAGACTTTATCATATAATAAACTTTTTTAGAGAGAGTAACCAACAATTATTCAAAAAAAGTCAGATCAAAATCGAGCGTTTTGGAAATTTTCAAAAATGTGCTCTATTTAACAGCGCTGGCGCTCAGCAACTATTCGACTTAGAGAAAAATACCTTAGATAAAAGTTGTAGTAAATTTTATTCTATATATCATTTATAGCAGTCAATTTCGTCTTAAAGTCAACTGGTAAGGAAATATTGCAAAGAAACTTCTTGTTTTCGCAATTTTTGTTAAAATAGAAATTTGTTTAATAATATTTTGCGGAAAAGCAGCATTTTCACTCCTTCATAAAAAATTTTAACTTCCCACAAAGAATCATGTAAGAAGCTCAAGGTTCTGGAAGTATGAAAAATTACCTAACGAAATCGCAGAAGACCTATTTTGGATTTTTTGGATCATACCTTATGTGCCCAATTTTCTTACACTATTATTTTATTTATTGTGTTAAGAGCAATCGATGTAGTAGTTACTTCAAATTGTTGCGAGATAAATTTGCACTTCAAATTTTTCTCTGTATAGCAATACCCTGTGTATAGGTGCTGGCGTCATTAGTTTCTTCAGATTCGGCGGTGAGGGGCTTACATCAATTTAATTTCGTAAATCTACCGCCTCGAGGGGTTGTTTAAGCAAGCTACTAAGCAACGGCAACTTGTGGTTTGCTACTATTGAGGAAGGGGAAATGATTTCGAATTAAATTTTTCACTTTTTAATCAAGTGTTTTTCAAGAGTTCAAGTTGTTTTAGACACGGTCGTTAGCTAAAGCGGTTATGTGCGTTGCTGCTAATGCTGAATGCCTGGTTCGACTCCGGGCTCAGTAAAACTTTATTCTGACCGTCTCCCCTCGGAAAGCAATGGCAAATCACCGAGGTGTAATCTGCCTGGCGCAGCCTCTCTGGAGATAAAGTGTATACACTTCCCGCGGTTCGGAACCCGCGTTAACCAGTAGGTCCCCTATGTGCGTGATAATACTTCAAACGCATAACACATACATAGGAGAGAGAGGTCGCCAACGTCCATTTAACATTTAAGTTGTTCATAGTTATTGTTCTTATTAGTAAAGTTAAGTTACCTCTAAATAAACAAAAACATAAAAGAGTGATTTATGATTTCAATTCTACAGAACATAAAATATTTAAAAACAAATTCTAAAGTACATAAAATTTGACACTTCAGTTTGTAATTTTGTTTTATTATTTGTCAATAGTTGTCAATAGTTTCTTTGACTGACTGTTTAGTTTCATATTACTAGGGGCACGGTCCATATATTTTATTTCTTTTTACATTTGCCTTTGCATGTAACCAGTTCCTGTGAAATAAAGTTTTTGTTTAAAAAACTGTTTTTTGTGCAAAACATCTTTGGCGCAGTGGATAGGATTTTCCCGGAATTGGCTTCATCGAAAGTGCAATTTTCGTATCAATGATTAATTGGGAAATCTGAAAGTTTGTGTTCAATAAAAAAGAATAAAAACATTAACCGCCAAGAGGGGAAGAAAAATCGTCCAAACCACAACGGCACTAGAAAATAAGAAACATTGAAGACAACATTACTGTAAGTCTCATTAAATTAACCCATTCGTACCTAAAAATTATGCAGAATAAGGATAGAGACATAACTTTCAAATCGGCTTATAATTTTGGCATGCGTTGCTAAGATGAACAATCTTTAATAACATCAAATTTAAAAGCAGCAGTAACGGCACCAGGTGAAAAACTTATTCAAACAAAAAATTATAATATTTTGGCATTAAAATTTTTCATTAGAGAATTATTAACGGATCAAATTTAAACAAATGTTAGATTAAGAAATCCCGACAGTTTAGAAAAGACGATGAGTTTGCTTTTAAAAGAACAAAATTTTCTCTATTCAACTAATCAAAACAACACTATCAATAAATTCAATTGTTATTTTTAAACCAGATCAAAAATTTATATCGGGACGAACAAATAATTCAAATTTTAATAAAACCTCGACATTTCAAGACGGCCCAAATTTTAATAAATTTTCGCAATTTCAAAACACACAGAATTTTAATAAAACCTCATCCTTTCAAAACACTTAAACTATAATAGATCTACACAGCGCCGTTGCAAGTTCTTCTGGCGCCTGAGGCAAATTTGAATTTATGCGCCCCTCTCCCAAATAATTCTTATCATTTCTAAAATTTTAAACTATTATTTCTTGAGTTATGTCGAGGTTTAGCTCCCCCACTGCGATCACCCTTGCTACAACGTTGGCTTAGAGTAATGAAAACAAATGGATGCTTATCAGGAAATCATTTAGGCTGCTAAAACCGGGGGGTTTGGGGGGTATGGAATACCTCTCCCCCAGGTACACTTAATTTATTGCGAAAGGAAAACTTTCACTTTTACGTCCTTCGGTATTAAGAAGAACGGTACTGGCAGGCCCGTAGCCAGGAGGGGGCACATGCCCCCCCCCCCCGAAATGTTCAAAGAAACAAAAATGTTGAAAGTAAAACATTGGAATTTCGAAAATAAAATAGGTATATTTTGTAAAAAGGTTTTTTCCAAATCTATTTGGCGTAATTCATTGTTATTTACCTTGTCGGCTTATGGGCCGACCCTGCATATGCCTTTTTGCCTGAAAGCCATGGAATTAATTTAATACAAAAACCATGTAACGGTAAACATAATAGCTGTTATGAATAAAGTATAAACTTTATTTATGGAATTTCCCACATAATCACCGAAGTTTTTCGTGACACATTGTATGCGAAGCATTGTAAAATTATTAATTATAAAATTTTCGGCAAATAATTGCCGTATTACATTACATTATTTTGGTAATTTTTCGTAAAAGTAAAAATACGTGAGCTATAGGCGAAACACCGCACTTAGGGGGCTAAATTCCTTATTTCGGGGAACGCCGGAGTGGGATTTTTATGAGACATTTTGGAGGTTTATTAGAACACTTCAATATACATCTTTGCCAAATTTCAGCTTGCCCGGATCTTCTGTAAGCTCAAACCAAAATTTCGGTTTCGTTACTTGGAAGATATTATAACTTGGGCAAATTTTGAAAAAACCTATTTTTCTCTTCATTTTCCAACCTTGGCCACAATTTCAATTAATTTATTATTAAAAGCATTTTCCGTGCAAGAAAACATTTCTCCCCTTGCAACGAATCAATATTGTGCCATTTTAAGGGTGGGTTGTGTTTTCGGTCAATAATTTAAGTATTAGTGTGCCATGCAAAAATATTAAAAAAACTATTTTATAGAGAATTTTATGCTCTTCAATTTTGGTCTGATCATAATTTTTTGATACAAGCATAAATAAGCGAGTTATCGGCAAAAAATCGCGTTGGGGGAGCTAAAACCCCCGATTGTGGTTAACGTAATCGTAATTATATTGTCAGAAAAAACGCCGAATGCCTATAGGCAAATTGCTGTAATACTTAAGAGTTATTAATAAAAAAAAATTGTTTTCTCTGAATTTTCTCTTTATTTCATAAATACTTAGAGTGATATAAGCAAATTTTGTTAATCTGTTTTATAAAGAATTTTGTATTCTTCAATTTTGATTTGAAGATAATTTTCACTATAAATGAAAGTAAGCGAGTTATAGACGAAAAACTACTGTAGAGGATTAAAATCCCCATTTGCGGAAAAGGCCGACAGGGAATTATAGGTGATGTTGCAAATAAAATCGTGGTCAGTTCATTTAAATTCTTATCTTTTTGAAAATTTTAGACTATTATTTATTGGATTTTGTCAAGGTTTAGCGCCCCCATTGCGATGGCGCCTGAGGCTAAGCCTCAGTCGCCTCACCATTGCTACGGCTCTGGATCTACACAATTTCAAAATAACTCAAAAATTTACCATACCCAAATAATCAAAGTTTTAACAAATTCCTACCGTTTCAAAATAATTCGACATTTAATCAAAGACCTTCATTTCAAAATCCAAATTTTAACCAAAGCATTCAAGATCAACCTAGATCTTTTCAAAGAACGAATCAAAATTTAAATCAATCTAGTAGAACACAATTTACTAATCGCGCTTATGAACCTCTTTAATCAAAATATACGCCGCGCTCATAATAGTGAGGCACCCTAAGAAAACGCCCGTAATTCTTTGTAAGTACTTAACTTGACCAAAATATTTTTATCAGGTAATTGTCAACCTGATACCGTTATAATACTAAGAAATTTGTCACAAAATTTTTATTACCTGAACCCTACAACAAGGATTTCAATAAATTGTTCAGTTGAAGTAAAGTGATCGTTTTGTTTAGTTCTAGAGTGTGTGTTTATATTTTTGTTTGGTAATTTTAATTTTTTAAATAGTTTTTAATATTGCAAAAACATTTTAAAAATGGCGAAAAATAAAGATTTGGGCGAAGCTAAAAGAGCCCAAATAATTCTTTTAAATTCGTAAGGGGTTAATCAAACTCAGGGTAGTAAACGGCTTGATTGTTCGCGTTGTGGTGTGCAAAATGTTTTAAAACGTTTTAAAGAAAATGGTACGTACCAATCTAAACGTAGAACTGGTCGAAAACGGGCTAAAACTACTAGAGAGGACAAGATGTTGCAGCGACAGTCCCTGAAAAACCGCAAAATGACGGCCCTTCAGCTGGCTAACAAGATGTCTGCAAGCGGAGGGCCATTAATTTCACCGCAGATAGTGAGAGGAAGGTTGAATTAAGTGGGTCTTCGCGGTTGTAAAGCCCGGCGCAAGCCGTGGCTTTCAGAAAAAAAAATAAAGCCAGGCTAGCATGGGCCCGGGAACGGAACGATTGGACGCACGAGGATTGGGCGAAAATCATTTGGTCCGACGAATCCAACTTTGAGGTAATGTCAGTTTTCTTTATATTCATAATGAAACATTAAGAATTTAATTTATTCTCATGGTAAAATTAATTTAATTAATTAATAATTAATTAATTATAATTGTTACCAAAAAAGTGGTATGTTGATTGTTCTTCTTTAGTGGACTGTATTTCACTTGTAAATAAATAATAGACTGGCGTTTTGTAACTAATTTATTGTCGTTTAACAAAATGGTTATATATGTGAGCGTATCTCGATTCACACTCGAGCGTATATTGCATCACACTGTCGAATGTTGGTGTTGTGCAGCGCATGTCTCGTTTAATCATGCGCACTTTAAATATATCATATAATATTTATAACATACTCCCCGCGTTGAACACTTGGGGTTCAAAAACACAAATATCAAAAAATGAATGCTGTAAACTTAAATTCTAATACAATATATATATATACAAAGAAAAAAGATTACATAAATTGAGTTTAATCTGTTAGAAAATGAATATAAAAAGTTTGTTTGTTAAATAATTGGTAATGGGCAAACTTTCACCACTGCACGTTTGAAAATACCTTTACTAGTTTTAACACTGATCACTCGCACTACTCCTTCGCTGTCTGGATGTAATTCAACAACGCGTCCCAACGGCCACTTGCATGGAGGTGCGTTGTCACTCCGGAGGATAACCATTGCTCCATTAATGATGTTTGGAGTGGCAGATTTCCATTTGTTACGTTGTTGGAGTTGCGATAGGTATTCAGTTGACCACCGCTTCCAGAAACTTTGGTTTATTTGCTGCAGTAGTTGATAGCGGTTTAGCCTGCTTATTGGTATTTCCAATAAATTTGGGTCTGGTGCCGCTACCATTGAACGTCCAATTAAGAAATGAGACGGGGTTAAGGATTCAAAATCGTTTGGATCGGAAGACAAGGAACATAGAGGTCGGGAGTTCAAAATAGCTTCAATTTGTACCAAAATTGTGTTAAATTCCTCGTAAGTGAGTTTAGTGTCGCCTAAAGCTCTATAAAGATGGTATTTGACTTGTTTTACGCCCGCTTCCCAGAGACCTCCAAAGTGAGGTGAGATAGGGGGGATAAAGTGCCAAGTTATGCCCTCATCAGTAGCAAAATTTTGAATATTGTTTTGAGAAGAGGTTAAAAAAGTGTTCAAACGACTTAACTCTCCTCGTGCACCGACAAAATTGGTGCCGTTGTCTGAGTGTATGTGACTTGGTTTGCCGCGTCGCGAGCAAAATCGCCTCAATGCGGCTATGAAATTGTCCGTAGTGAGGTCACTTACTAATTCAAGATGAATTGCTTTTGCATCTGCATAATCCACTGCATAATCCACTCCAGTGATCTTGAATGGGCTTGCAACAGTTACTCTTTGTGCTGGTAAATGTGCCATTTGTGGTATTGTTTGTGTTGGCTTGAAACGGAAACATTTTATGCAGTTGCGTACAACCTTTTTTATGGCACTGATGCCTGAGGTTGGCCAATATTCTTGACGCACCGTTGCTAATATTAATTGTGGTGGAGCATGATGTAATTTGACGTGATAATGCTCGATAATAAGAATGGCTAATGGATGTTTTCCGTCCAATAGTAATGGATGTTTTGTCTCATATTGTAATTGTGAGCATTTCAGACGGCCTCCCACCCTTAGAAGTCCTTCTTTATCTAGGAAAGGTGAAAGTTTTAATATTCCACTCTTTGATTTTAAAGGTAACTCGGACTTGAGAAGATTGATCTCTTCCGTGTAACTGGTAACTTGCGCTATCTTGACGAGTATTTTCATAGCTGAACGCATCTCATCTGCAGTTACTGGACCTGTTTGTCTGTTATGCCTGAATTTTGTATTGTAAATAAATCGTCGACAGTATGCAATGACTCTCTTTAATTTATTTAAATTGGAATATTTAGTAAAAATGTCAAATTGTGGCTGGTTTAGTATCGGAAATAATTGAACTGTAGGTTTTAATTCTGGTAAATCTGCTTTTATAAAACTAATTTCATTGTTGGGCCATTGTGTTATTGGTTCCTTCAGGAATTCTGGTCCATGCCACCATAGTTCATTATTTGCAAGTTTGATTGGGAGAACACCGAGTGATGCAATATCTGCGGGATTCTGCTTTGTGTTAACATAATGCCAATCTCCTTGACTTGTGAGAGATTGTATTTTCGTAACTCTGTTTCCCACGAAAATTTGTAGCGATTGAGGTTCTGTTTTTATCCAACATAAGGCGATTTGAGAATCTGACCATATATAGGTAGGAACCGTAGTTTGTAGGGAGTTCACGACGTGATGTAGGAGTTCTGCTCCGTGTAATGCCGCACAAAGTTCTAACCGAGGTATGGTGATCGTTTTAATCGGTGCTACCTTGGTTTTCGAACATAATAAATTAATGGTGAAGTCTCCATTAGAATTTTGACTTCGTAAATAGATGCAAGCTGCATATGCGTTTTGCGAAGCATCACAGAAACAATGTATGTGATACAAAACAGAGTGTGAGCCAATGGCATTTCGTGGAATTTGTAGTTGATTTAAATTGTTCAATTCTGATCTGAATTGATTCCATTGACTTGCTAATTCGATTGGTATTGGCTCATCCCACGATAATTTGAGACACCACAATTTTTGGATAAGAATTTTTGCTAATATAATACATGGGCTGATAAGTCCCAATGGATCATACAATTGTGCAATGTTAGCTAACACTTTGCGTTTGCTGATTGGTTCAGTTGTTTTGAATGGTTTTATTTTAAACGTTAAAATATCTGAGTGACTGACCCACTGAATTCCTAAAATCTTAGAGCTTTCATGTTCGCCTAAGGCAAGGATTCCATTCGACATGTTACCTGGGTCAAGTTCACTTAATGCATCTGAATCACTCGCAATCCATTTTCTTAGCGTGAAACCACTAGATTGTAGGATCGATGAAACTTCTTGGCAAGTGGCATTCAGTTGTTCAATTGAATCTGCTCCTGTCAACAGATCATCCACATAGAAATCTGATAAAATGACTTGAGAAGCGGTTGGAAAATCGTCTTTATTGTCTAATGCCACTTGTTTCAGACATCTGATTGCCAAATATGGCGCTAAACTGGTGCCGTAGGTAACGGTATTGAGTTCAAAAATAGAAAATTCGTTGGATGGATCGTCTCTCCAAACTATATGCTGTAATGGCCTGTGTTCTGGGTGCATAATAATTTGACGATACATCTTAGACACGTCCGCTGATACCACATGTTTATGCTTCCTGAATCGTAGTAAAATAGAATGAATGTCATTTTGCACTTTTGGACCTATGAACTGAATTTGATTTAAGGACCATCCTGTTGATGTAGGTGATGACCCGTCAAAAACAACACGCAGTTTTGTAGTTAAATGATCTGCCTTTTCTATTCCATGATGAGGAAGATAGTATACAACTGACTTTGCGTCGGTGTTTAACGCAGTTGGAAGAATTTTACTCATATGGCCTAAAGAAATGTATTCAGAAATAAAGGATTGATAAGTTGCTTTAAACTTCGGGTTTGTTCTAAATCTTTTCTCTAGTGTAACGAAACGTCCTTTGGCAATTTCTAGAGATTCTCCTAGTAATTTTGGAGAATGCTTTAA
Organism: Podabrus alpinus; assembly: GCA_932274525.1. Classification (NCBI taxonomy): domain Eukaryota; kingdom Metazoa; phylum Arthropoda; class Insecta; order Coleoptera; family Cantharidae; genus Podabrus; species Podabrus alpinus. The sequence continues at coordinate 14,646,242 of OW026455.1, forward strand.
TGGAAATTTAACCACGAATCTACCATCTTGATCGCGCGAAGTATTTTTTGTAAATAGCTCTTCACACTCGGCTTCTTCGTCGGTCATACTACAATTATTGTTACTAGGAACCTCTTCAATTTGCCAGAATCGTTTGAGTTGTTCATCTTCTTGTGTATAACTTGCTTGTAGAAAGTTACATGTGAAATGTTCGAAATACATAGGTGCGTTACCTGCTACTACCCACCCTAGTTTGGTGTTCTGTAATATTGGTAAACCTTTGCCTAAATTTATCTTACCGTCAACAATTAAATCCCAAAATAGACCAGAGCCAATTAACATGTCAACTGGTTTGGGTTCCAGAAATCTTTCGTCTGATAATTTGATGCCATCAGGAATCTTCAGTGGTACTCTTATCGGGTACATGGGCACATTTCCTGAAATACTGGGAATTATGTGACACGATAACATTGTAGTATACTGATTGACTGGTGACTTAATTGTTACATTGCATTTTTTTGTTAATGTTGATTCAATTTGATTAATACCAAAAATTGATAATTTTGCAGAAATTGTTGGTAACTGTAATTGGTTACAAAACTTTTCTGTTATCAGATTTGCTTGTGCTCCACTGTCAAGCATCACTCGACAAGGGTGCTTGATTCCATCAAACCCTTGTATGTGAACTATTGCTGTTGATAGCAACACTTGATGTTTCATTGTTGGAAAAACGGTTAAATTCGTAGCAGTTTCCAATTTTGGAATCGTTGTTACGGATTTGTTGGTCACATCTTGAGCTATGTGAATTAGACTATTGTGCTTTTCGTTGCATGTTCTGCAATTGCGTTTTCTACATTGCTCTGATTTATGACCTGTGCGGAGGCAATTTAAACGTAACCCTAGCTGTTTTACCTTTTCGATTCGTGCAGTAGTTGCTAACTTAAGAAAGTCCTGACAAGTGTAGATCAAGTGTGGACCTTTGCAAAAATTGCATTTGTAATGCGAATCGGTGGTTGTCACATGACATTGTGAGCTATTTCTTTTCCCATTATAATTTGTGGCTTGTTCAATGGGTTTTTTATATTTGATCTCCATGGTTTCTAGTAATTCTGCCCTACTTAGCAAGAAAGTTTCAAGATCGCTTAATGTTGGTAACTTATTTAATTCCTTTTGTTCTTCCCACTCTTTGTTAGTGGTTTTGTCTAATTTTGTGGTTATTAAATAAATTATTAATGTGTCCCAATGTTGGACTGGTTGTTCGAGTGCTTCGAGAGACTCCAAATGTTGATAGGTTGTGTCAATTAGGTTTCTTAGACCTATTGACGTCTCTTTTGTCAACGGTTCTAAATCAAAAAGAGCCTTTACATGACTGTGCACCAGCAATCTTGAATTGTCATATCGTTTGCATAATAAATTCCAAGCGGTTAAATAGTTTTTGGTAGTGAATTCTAGTTTTCGTATGGAATTTCGTGCATCACCCTGTAATGAAGTTCTTAAATAATGGTATTTTTCACTTATGGTGGTATTATTATGTATTAATGATTCAAATGTTTCTTTGAATTCAAGCCATGGGCCATATTGACCTTTAAAATGTGGTAAATTGATGGTTGGCAACTTAATTGTTGGTTGGAAGATTCTCTCTTCCGACTCTTGTTGTGATTGTATAATACTGGTGTTGTCATCGTCATTGCTTTGAGGATGACTAACGACTTCACTACATTGTACTATTATTTTTGCATCTGCTAATGTTTCGGCGAACGAATTTGTGAATTGTTCTCGTTCGGTGTATTCGTTTTCAAGATTTTCTTCGTTGCAAACACATTCAATGCTCAGCTGAAGTGTTTCGTACACGTCCGATAACGTTTCAAACTGAGTTATACGGGCTTGCAATTGCGAGATTGTTTTTTCTTGAATTGTTTGACTCAAGTCAAATGCCTCTTGAATTGGTTTTAAGAAGATTTTAAATATTGTTAATTGTCGTCTGACAGATCCGCGCTTGCGATGTAATTGAGTTAAATCGTCTGACATTGTCGCGGTAAATGTTCCAAATAATAACAATTAATTGTATAATAAATTATTGATTTTATTCTTTTACTACTGTGAAAGCACCTTTTGGTTGACTCCGTAATTAAATAATAAATTGTTACAATAATAATTATAATGATAGAAATTGAATGTTTATTTGAATGTTTAAAAATTGTTTTATCTTTTTACTGAAGCAATTTTGAACTAGAGATAAGAAAGAAAGGAATGTTCTTACGTTCATGTGATTTGCAATGCAAATTGGAGTGGAGTGGACCATATGTAGCTTGTTGATAGCTTGACTTGCATGGACCTCCAACCGTCACGATGTTGACTGTTGTATTGGATCACTGTATGCACTTTATAAATGTTCAAATTGATTTGAAAAATACTAATTCAAATCGGGTTCTAATGACCAGAATGTTACCAAAAAAGTGGTATGTTGATTGTTCTTCTTTAGTGGACTGTATTTCACTTGTAAATAAATAATAGACTGGCGTTTTGTAACTAATTTATTGTCGTTTAACAAAATGGTTATATATGTGAGCGTATCTCGATTCACACTCGAGCGTATCTTGCATCACACTGTCGAATGTTGGTGTTGTACAGCGCATGTCTCGTTTAATCATGCGCACTTTAAATATATCATATAATATTTATAACAATAATAGTTAATTAATTAATTTTTTATGATTTTTTTTTGCTTTTCGGGACCCCTGGTGCCGTGTACGCGAGACGAAGATTTGGGGAAGAATATCGTGCCGATTGCGTTGTACCCACGGTCAAATTTGGGGGTGAGAGCGTGATGATCTGGGCTTGCATGGGAGCCTCCGGGGAAGGATTTATATTCATGTGCGAGGTTCGCATGAATAGTACTACCTACATTGTCATGCTAGAATCGACTCTCATGGATTCCTACACCAAAATTTTTCCGAATACAGACTACGGGATGACAATCTTCCAGCAAGATAATGTAACTTGCCACAATTCAGGAGCCAGCAAAGGTTGGTTTGCGTCGAAAGGGTTGATTGTGTTAAATTAGCCAGAGCAGTCGCCTGATCTCAATCCCATCGAGCATTTGTGGTCAATATTAAAAAAAAACGTTGCCGAACACAACGTGAAATCGAAAATTGAGCTGAAAAAAAAAATTAAAGATGGAATGGGAGAAATTGTCTCCATCAATCTGCAACTCTTTAGTAAGAAGTATGCCAAAAAGAGTTGCAGCAATAATAATAAACAAGGGAGGGCCTACAAAATATAAAAAATTATATTTTAATAAATGTTATTAAATAGTTTGATAGTTTTTTTGTTTATATTTTCTTGAATTATTAAGTTACAAGACATTCATGGGGGTGCCTCACTAATGTGAGCGCGACTTAAGTAAAGATGAGCATTTTGATAATGAATACGAAATTACTTTGATAATGAAAATAATACCGAACAAGATGAGAAACCCAAAGCAAAACTATATAGGTAATGTAAGTGTCAAAAGTATTCGTCACCTAATAATTTTTCAAAATGTAAAATTTGTATAAAAAAAATGAAACCATTTCATTCGAAAGAAACAGGAAATTATAAATAATTTCGAGAAACTAAGCCCAAATTTAAAAATCCTTGATTGTCAAAATTGAACTCTTCTTGGTACCCCAATTAAAGATGAAGCGGTCCTTCCTCTGATTGTCCAGAAAACCCAAAATATCTCAAAATTTTTCGATGGTTTAAACGAAATCAATCCTAACATGGCTTTATTCATTTTAAGACATTGCGGTTTCATTCCAAAATTAAATTATTTCTTACGTACAAGCCCAATTTGGAAATATTCCGATTTAATGACCACCATCGACTCTACAATGAGAACTCATTTAGAGAAATTATTAAATATCAAATTTGAAGACTCCTCTTTTAAACAAGCTTCTTTACCAATACGTTTTGGCGGTTTAGGCGTTAGAAAATCGGTAGACGTGGTTCTTCCAGCTTTTATTTCTTCTATTTAAAGTACTGAGACACTAATTGGTTCTATCCTTAGTCCATAATCCTTAGCGGATTTTGAGATCGCTTACTTAAAAGAAGCAGTTGTAGCCTGGAAGACAATTTGCCCGTCTGAAGTTGTTCCTTCTGTTTCATGCTCTCAGAGAAATTGGAATATTCCTTTGATTAAACTTATTTACTTGTCATTACTGAATAATTCTACAGACATCAACCGTGCGCGCATTCTGGCTGCCTCAGAAAAGGAATCAGGTGCGTGGCTAGAGGCGTACCCATCTTTTAACTAAGGTACGACTATGAACAAAGACTCTCTCCGAATTAGTGTGAGTCTGAGAGTTGGAGCCAGATTGTGCCAAGAGCATACATGTATTTGCGGAGCGCCGCGTCGGTCGATTAATTCGGTATCACGGCCTTTCGTGCTCGCGAAGTGCAGGCAGATTATCGAGATATGCTACTCTTAATGAAACCATTAGACGATCCCTTGCCATTGCAAACATTCCTTACATCCTTGAGCCCACTGGAATTTTCCGTGACGATGGAAAACGTCCAGACAGGGTGACGCTGATTCCATGTTATGAAGGAAGAGCCTTAGTATGGAACGCGACTTGTGTTGATACCTTAGCCCCTAGCCACTTAGGGGTTTCTTGTCAGATGGCTAGATCAGCAGCGTGAAAGGCAGAGAAATTAAAACACGTTAAATATAAATCGATAAAGGATCATTACGAATTATCAGCTTTGGCCGTTGAGACACTGGGTCCGTGAAGTAATGACGCGAAGGATTTGGTCGATAGGATCGGCCGTTTATTAATTGTTATATCAGGGGATAGCCGAGAAAAGAGTTTTCTGATTCAGAGAATCAGTTTGTGCATTCAACGAGGAAATGCTGCGTGGGTTCTAGGTTCGATGTCCACAGTAGCGATCATGGACGAATTCTTCCAGCTTAAGTTTTGCACTTGTTATTTGATGATTTCATAGTTTTGGACATTTGATTTTGTTAATTTCAGTTGAATGTTGTTTGATGTTTCTAAAACTTGTTATTTATACTGATTGTTAATAAATACCCCTCTATTATTAAATAAAAAGACAGCAAATAATATAACTTATTCTAATTAAAAACTTTCAACCACATTTGCTTAAGACATAAAATAGGAAAATAAAACATTCGTATATAAAGGGTGGACCAACCATAACGCACGATGTTAATTCTAAATAAAACAAAAAGTTTTCAGAGAATTATCTTAATTTTTTTTTATTATGATAGGAGGATCTTGACAATTATGTGTGAAACAAAATATCGGCCAAATGCTCACCATAGCTTTGGTGGCATACCTCTATCCGATGGTCAATATTTTCGATGACGCTGACGCATAATTGAGGTTCAATGTCGTTAATGTGCCGAATTATCTCATCCTTTAGCTCTTGAATTGTTCTTGGCTTATTGAAGTACACTTTTTATTTTAAATATCCCCAAAGAAAAAAGTCCAGCGGTGTCAAATCACATGATCTTGTGGTTCAACCAACCATTCGGCGTATTGACGACGCTTGAAATGGTCAGTAGGCTTCAGCTCTTGAATCAATTGGACCTTGTAAGCGTGTAAATTCAAGTCTTTATTCAAAATTCGCATCAGTGATGTCCGTGAGATGTTCAATTGTTGAGCACGACGGCGAGTCGAGGTTGACGGCTCTTCTGCCACACTATCGCGAACAGCAGCAATGTTTTCCGCAGAACGAACTGGGCGAGCATGCACAGGTGTTTTCACATCTCCTACAGACCCGGTTTGCTGAAATTTGCGCACAATTCTCCCGATTGTGAACACATTTGATCGATTATGCAGACCAATAAAATCACGAAGTGCACGAAATGCATTTTTATTTGAACGCCCATTTTCATAAAAGGCTTCAACAATCTTAACGCGCTGCTCAATGGTGTACCTCTCCATGGTTGAATTTGTCAAAGACTGAATCAACTAAATGTCAAATAAAATTGTCAAAAATAAGTTGACGTTAAGGTGTGATTCACAATTAACGTCGTGCGTTATGGTTGGTCCTAGTACGTCGAAAGTATTCGACATCCTACTTAAAAATTCAAAACCGCAGTTAAAGGAGTTTTTAATATTTAGTGGGATTATCTTTAGCCTTTATAATTGCCCTTAAATGTTTAGGCATAGATTTTACTAAATTTCGAATCACTGAAGATGTGATTTTATCCCATTCTTCTTAATAACGGTTTTTGAAAGGATGGTGTGAAAAGGAAGAACTTACAGTGAACCGTTCAAAAACCATTATAGTTCTATTCACTAAGCGTAGAATGATAAACCTAAAAGCTCCACAACTTCAGGGTTTATCGATACCTTTTTCCGGGGAGGTAAAGTATTTGGGGGTAACTCTGGATGCAAAACTCACCTGGAAACCTCATATGGGTCAAATTCTTCTCCAAGGCGACGGGAGCCTTTTGGGCCTGTCACAAACTTTTTGGAAGGACCTGGGGACCAAGACCAAAAGTGATCTACTGGTCATATACATCAATAATAAGACCCATTGTCACATACGCATCGCTCGTATGGTGGACAAAAACCAATAATCACGACACAAAGCAGGTTGCAGAAACTGCAAAGGCTAGCATGTTTGAGTATAACAGGGGCTATGCGTACAACCCCAACTGCGTCCATGGAAGCACTCTTAGATCTGCCACTTCTTCACCTACGAGTGAAAAGGGAGGCACTACAAGCCGCCATAAAAATTACCCAAATCTAGAAACTCAAACCAGGAGAGAAGACAGGTCACCTAAAAATACTGGACTTTTTACAGCCAAACCTGTTTGAAAAACCTTCGGATATCATTCTGAAAACTTTTGACTTCGGGACACTGTTTAAGGTTCGTCATTCAGGACCTGTACATGGCTAGAAGTCAAAAAATACAAGGATAAAAACAGGCGAAGAAATTTATAGAATACAACTAAAAAGCTTATTCTACTATCAAAGAACGAAATTAGACTCATTATAGGGCTGATCACCGGATAATGTCAAGTGAGATTTCACCTTAAAAAAATAAGACTGGAGGACGATGATAGATGCAGACTCTGTGAATCAGAAACTGAATCGGCCGAACTTCCGAATCTGTGATGCCTTGGCCAGAGTCAGGCAAAAACATCTGGGAAAGACACAACTGACACCCAAGGAGGTGAAAAAAAAACCTCTCGGGAACATATTCTATGTTTTGCTAGAACAATTGAATTCCCGAACACCTAAGTCGCAGTTCTGAAAGGCTCTCGTAGTCGATCGACCCCTAAGTACAAATACAAAAAAATTCTATTTAGATTCTATTGCTATTATTTATAAAATATTTTCCCCAGGTAATTTTGCCATGACATCGTAATTTTTGTAAAATATTACGCTCAGTAGTAATAACTCGTATATTTTCTCGGAGTTCTCTTATAGTGGAAAGCTCTTTTTTGGCCGAGTTATGGTATTTTCTATACATACAGCTTTTTCTTCTAGCAATAAGTTGTTTTGATTTTTGATCTTCCAGCAATTTTATAGCTTTACTTCTCATTTGTTGTTCGTCCTTATTTTGCTTAATTATGCTTTCTATATCTATTGTCACTCGGGTTAGATTTGGTTCCAGTTGTGGTGGGGCATATTTGTGACCCCTGTTGAGTAGATTTGCTTCCCTTTCATTAAGCGTACGTCTGTGAGGTTTGTATATCGAGGATAAAATTCATGATAAATCCCTGGTTGTATTGATTGGGTTCTATCTGTGCATAGCTTCTGTGCTTTAAGTCTCTCGATTTTGCTTTTCTTTCTTATTTGATCCGTATAGAGGTAAATCTCGTTTTCAGGATTTGTTTGTTCGATAAATTTTTGTAATTATTTCTATTGTGTGTTGGGTTTTCGTGAGGTTAGTATACAAATGAAAGAGCCGGTTGTCAATATTATTTAAATTAGCGTAGTGGGTATGTTTTTCTCTACGTAAGTTCTGTAATGCCTAGTTCCACATTGTCTCTTCCGTCAGTCCACGCTGTAAAACATTTCTGACGTAATTTGGTGTAAGTTGTTGGTTAATGCACGAATTTATAAAACGAATATGTTGGGGCTCTTTTGTCCTTCGAAGTGTAAATTTCCTATAGTTCCGTAACAAAAAAGCCATACTTGCCATTGCTTATTATTAATATTCAATTGTTACTAAAGCGAAAGGAAATGTTAAACTATTTTCTAAATTAGGTACTTTTTCGCAAATAAAAAATTATGATTTACTTTTGCAACCGGTTTCGCAATTTTATTGCATCTTCAGGCAAAAACTACAAAGAAAATTAACATTAGTTCTGTACTAATTTTTAAGAGTTATTCTAAAAAGCTCCTTACCAGTCATTGAGTATGGTCATTGATAAACAAAAATTTTGTAATCCAATATTGACGATGTCAATATTAATAGCAATTATTTCAAATTTAACCCCCAATTATAAATTAAAATTATTCATTCAACTATCGAAGTACATATATATTTTATTGGTAATTTCCCAAAATTAAAAATCAGATGTTCAAAAAGAGTAAATACTGTAGTCCACCGTGAAGAACGAATTAAATATAAAATAAACACCATGAAATCAAAGAATGTTTAGTCTCTGAAATTATTATTGGAAAAACGTGAGCGACAGAACATTAAAATATTATTAATGCATTTGAAGCATGCCCGGGAACTAAATATGGTCAAGCCATTTTTATAGCTGCTATTAATTTTAACAACGCCCTCGTTAAATTTTTCACAGCTTCTGGAAAGACGAAGGTACCGAATTTAATAATAAATATCAAGAAATATTGAACCTGCACAAAATAAAAATTCACTTTATAACAACAATACACCATGAATCATCCTTATCAAATCACAGAAATTTTAGAACAAAATATGAGCAGTTACGATTTCAATAAATTCTGTGAACTATAAAATTTTAACATTTAAGTATTTAATTGTTGTTATTAGTAAAGTTAAGTAACCCAATAAACAAAAATATATAAGAGTGATTTATGATTTCGATTCTACAGAAACTAAATAAAATTTAACACTTAACTATGACATTGTTTTTTTATTATTAGGAAAATGAAGTAACCGAATGGACAAAAGGTATAAAAGCGTGTACGATCTTAGTTGCAGCTTTTTACATTTGCCTTCTAACAATTTTTATCAATTTTACAACTATTCAATATTTAAAATAAAATCACGATACCTTGGTATCCCCAAAAATTTTATATTCGTTACCTGTGAAACGAAAGATGATATAAACAAAATTAAATTAACTGGATATAAAATATTAAGGATTGCTTACCAGTGTTAACAATGGAGTTTGAATGTAAATTTCCCGGATAAGCAGGTATTTTATTATTACCTATATGTTGTCGTATTTTGCTGTGTCCTTTAAAATTCATATGGGTGAAAAGCCTGACACTTTTCATGTTTAAAAAGTTTTTCTCTCATGCAATGACATTTATGTTTTGTACAAACAATTGTTCACGGGTGGCTCAGCTCAGCAATTAGGCAGCACTATGCTAACGTGATCTAGCAGCGAAACAAGAGGGGTCTCAAGGGGTATAACTCAAAAATCAAAATCCTGACTTCACACGATTTCTAATAAAGAAAGAGATAAGGCTGTGGATATCTTTTTAATGTGTTGTAAGCTCACTGGTCAATCTCGGGAAGAAATTTGTCACTTCAGATTTCAAAAATGTAAGGTAATTGCAATGAAAATCAAAAATTTTGTAAAAATTCTATTATCTTTAACCTAGAATGACATGGGTTCTTTAAATGTAAAATTTTGTAAGAAATAACAAATCTTGTATCTTGTGAGATATAGCATTCTTCATGAATTTCTTCATAGTGTTGTTTAAGTGTATTCAGGAGCTGGTTTTGTGCGGTTTAGTAACAGAGTTAAAAAAAGGTCTTGTGTGTTCAAAAAAATGGAAGTGACTCCAGTCTCGACGTTGCATCTCAACGGAAATGATGAATTCTGCAATACAAAACATTTTAAAATAGTCTAAGAGCGATAAAATTACATAAAAACTTACCTACAGACGTCTATTTAACTTCATAACATGACATTGGGAAAATTTGGATGGAATTAAGAAGTGAAAGCGGTACAATAGACACAAAATTTTACGAAATTTTGACAAAATCACTAGAATTTCAGTATGCATTGTGCACTCGATCGATGAGGTTGCGTGCAATCGAACTCAACCAATATTAACTTTTAGATCATTAATTTGGAGGTTAGAAACCTTGTACCTCGCCGATGGTAACAAAACTTCATAGATGGAAAGCAGGTGCAGCTCTTAAGTTTGAGATGCCTTTCACTGTAAATTTATCCTTTTGCTAAATGCATTGTTTTGGTGAAGTAGATGCAATTAGACATCTTTGAAGACACGTCGCTAATTATTTTGTTATTTGGCTATTTTAAAATTTAGCACTTCATTAATTGTGGAGGTTACAACACCAAAAGAATGTGGACAAGTTTAATGGATGCCATGAACCTACGAGAACAACACTCAACTAAATGAGGGAGAAAATTTATCAAACCCCGATCCTGCGCAGATGTCCAGCGTGAGTCATCGCTTAACAACAGGTGCACTTGTAGATGGAAAGGTATTTCGAACAAAATTTATTATTTAATTTTTGAAACAAATTTTTGAACTCTACGGCGTCACAATTAACTCAAGGGTAAAATTAGTGACTACCAATCAACATTTAATTAACTTCATTCATTTAATCAGCAACAAAGACTGTTAGCAAATAATTTTACGCGAATTTTAAAAAGAACATTTTACGTTTGCGTTGACAGTACGTCAACTCAAAAAAGAAGAAAGAAGACAATCCAGCAAAATTTCAACGAATTTATTTCTTTGTAAGGGAATTTCCCAATGAAAATTTGTATAATATTAAGTTTTGTATTCAAAACTGGTACCAGGGTAAATTTCTATAAAATCTATGATACTTATAAATTTGAATATAAAGATTTTCTTTGTAATTACATTTTATTCGTCGCTTGAAAGTGAGAGTTTTGGGAGAGATCCACAGTTAAAATTTTTATCATTTAAAAGTTTTGATGAGTTGTTTTTGAGAGCATCTCAAAGGTTTTGCACTCTAATTGTTTGTCGTTGGGCTGAGCTAGACCGGAGTAGAGTAACTGTAGGTATAGAAGCATTTGAGGGTTGCTTTGTATGACAATGTATTAGTAATTATTGGACCAAGACATAAAAACTAATAATAGTAATAAAACAATAGTGGGACATACAAAAAAATGTGTTTGTAAATAGTTATTTTAAGTTAGGCAAAAAGAACTTTGAAAACGCTTTTCCGAAAAACTTTGATACATTAGGTGTTTGTTATTTGAGTTTATTAGCATCGCAAAAACAAATTCTACATCCATTTCATATAGTTCCAGAAAACTTTCCAATAAAAAATTATGGCATTTTAGGCAAAGATAACATATAAAGGAATAATTAATTGTGATACTGGAGAATTTCAGTTTCAGAATTTTAAGTGGAAATTACATCCATCCAAAAACGAATTCATTTAATTACCTGTGCGAACAGAATCAATGGTGTCAATTAATAGTAATTTAGACTCGGGTTTAGGACTTTGGTTTAAAAGAGAAATTTCAAATTTCAAAATTAAATGATTTTTGGAACCGGATATTAAACAAAAGTAAAAAATATATATTGAAACGTCCGTGAATAAACAGAAATGAATCTTCCACCAGCGACAAGATTTCAGTTGCAAATACTTAATAAATTAGAGCAAATATTATAAAAGATAGCATAACAACAATAGGAAATTATGTACAATCCTTCTCTGATGGTGAGTTGGATATTTTGCGTGCCAAGTCTGAACACCTTACCAAACTTTGCGATAAATTTGATAACGTGCAATTGGAAATTGAACTACCAATGGGCGCTGGTGAGGACGAAGAGATTCTTGACCAACTTTGAAGAAAAATAATATTTTAATTTTAAAGGAAACATTCAAAAATTATTACGCGAGAGTGAGGACGTTAAAGTTAATGTAGCGTTCTTTACAGCCACGAGCGAAGCTTTCGAATTTAAAAATAAACGTGTTCAGTGGCATATATATGGAGTGGCCAAATTTCAAGGACCTGTATGTGTCTAAGATTTACATGGACAAAATGATATAAGCGGTACATAAATTTATGTATTTAAAAGATGAATCACTTGTAATTGTAGACAGTTTAGCGGTTTCAAGTAATAACTACGAGATTGCATGGAAATAATTAATACGCATATTATGAGTAATTTACTTGGGTTATCATTTATCAAAAATGATGAGATGTTAAAGGACTTTGTAATTAAAGTAAAACAAATTCAAAGTGCTTTAATAAATTTTGGCGTGGAAGTGGATAATTACCAATTCGTATCATATGTAGTAATCCAAAAATTAAATGAAAAATTAAGACGCGCTTACCAAATGTTGAAAACAAATGCCAGCGGTGAAATACCGAAATTAAATGAGCTCCTAATCTTTCTGGATAAAAGGGTAAACGCCTACGAGGTAGGTCCTTGTCAAAATGCATCGAACTCTGAAAATATTGAGCGTCCTCAAGTAAAGTCACCATCCCCGATGACCAATAATAATTATAACACAAACCAATTTTGCAATGTGTCCAAGAGACGATAAAAATTATTACAACATGCGCATATTGAAATTTGACCAGCGGTGCTAGTTGCTCTTTGGAGTTCTACTCTTTGGGATCCTGAAGAGTGGTGAGCCGGTTTATCTTCGAGCCATGTTGAAGCCGCGCTCGTCGTGTCACTCTCGAGTTCTGCGTAATTTGGACAATTATAACGTGCCCTCTCATTCCACGGAGAACTTTTTTAGATGCTTTTGTTACCTGGCAACCATATTTGTAGGAGAGGCATGAGCAGCTATTTGCTGATTCGTTGAGTGTCGCCTCTTTCCATAGTGGTTTGACCAATGATCTACGGATCCAGATGTAAATCGAGGTTTTATATTTTATATTATATGTGAAAACATAAGTTTTCACTTTCCAAACCCCTAGGTAATGAAAGCATTGTTATCAGGCTAAATTAGACCCCCCCCAATTTTTTTAACAGATGTTCATGTTTTGAGGTTCCCTGAATCCATTTTTATCATTTTTTGAAGGATGTCTGTAAGGGTGTGTGTGTCTGTGTGTCTATGTCTATATTTACATAATATCTAGATAGGAATAGGAATAGACAGTGTAAAAGTGGTCTATTCCCGTGATTCGGAATCCACATTAAGCTGTAGGTTTCCTGTGCTCATCATACAGTTTTAACAAGCAACGAGCACAGAAAGGGAAATCGGAAGACGTTGAACATCGTACAAACCGATGTATAGTACATATACATATACCTTCTTCTTGGAGTGTCGTACCTGATTCCAGGCATTGGCCACCTCTCGCCTATGCATGTGTTGTGCGTTTGAAGTATTATCATATATGCATAGGGGACCTACTGCTTAACGCGGACTCCGAACCGCGAGAAGTGTATATACTTCATCTCCAGAGAGGTTGTTCCAGGTAGATTACACCTCGGTGATTTGCCATTGCCTGCCGAGGGGAAACGGTCAGAATACAGTTCTACTGGGCCCGGAGTCGAACCAGGTATTCAGCATTAGCAGCAACACACTTAACCGTTTATACGGCTTAATTGGCTAATACGTAGAATGGTGACACTATCGTCTACCTGGTTTTAAAAATGGCTAAAATAACCTAAAAATTATATGGGTGTGTGGTGTGTTTCTGTGCTGTGGAGGAAGCAACAGTTCAGGCGATGGCATAATATACAATAATAATAATTGTTAATCATAAATAATCGTACTTATTTAAATTTAAATCTAGTGAAATTGAAATAATTGTATGTACCTATATACAGGTAATCAACATGAGTTCTTTTACGAATTTTAACGATAGCAATTGTAGAGTTGTTAATAATTTATTTTTGGCGATGACGATTTTAATGTTTTTAATAACTCTTGTTTTTAAAGAAAACGATATTAGTGTTTTTTTAAATTATTTCCGAATTCAGAAATACTTTAAACTTATAGAAATAATTTATTTTTAGAAAAACAGTTTAGTATTTTAATAAATTTATTTTTCACAATGAAACCAACAAAAGTTTGATGTTGCACCGGTTTCCCAATCCCGAAACGGATCTAGATAGATAAAATATAAATTATGGGTTACATTATGTGGAAATCCAGCTGTACAACGTGCTGAACCTCTTGTGATATTTAAATGGAGGAAATGTGCCATAGTTATTTAAAAGAGGAACATGCAAGCAAAATAATATATTGCAAAGCAATGCTGTACCAACTTTATTGTTATCAGGTAAATTTATGTTATTATAATTTTATGTTTACTATAAAATAATCCCTTAATTTAGTTGAAAATCATTTTGGAAAAGTACAGAACTCAGATCAAGCAGTAAAAGAAGATTTACAAGAAGTACAAGAAGTCAATGATAGTCAGAACGGGATTAAGAGACAATAAATGAATGTACTACTCCAACACGATCAAATGGTTTGTATATACAGGGTGTCCCCGTGACCGTGGAGAACCTTTGAGGTGCTGATAAAGGACACTTTTCTAAGACAAATTTTCAAATAAAATTTTTGCCCAAGTCCAAACCCTTGGGGGGTACACCCTTTAAAGCAATTTTTTGAATTTCTGATTTCAAACGGCCATAGCTCCGATATTATTGATTTTTTAAGGTTAATGGATTAGAACGTTTTTAAAGATCATTCGCTTGTCTACAAATTAGGTTATAACCCCTTATCGTCTAGAATCAACGGATTTCGAGTTATAAATTAAATTAAGGGAAAAAATGTTTGAAAAATTCAGGTTTGTTTTTTTTTAAATTTTCTTGCGAACCCCGTATCTCTTAAACTAAACGTCTAAGAGAAAAACTAATGGCCCAAATCAGATAGGGAATTTAACGGGCTACAACTTTCCTTAAATAAATTTTTTTAGGCAACCAACCGTTTTCACAGAAACTCTGAAAATAATGAACAAGGTGTAGGTAAAAAATATAAATTCACATAATTACTATAAATCTCAATTTGATTTATAGCATTTGTTTTAATGTTAAAACTTTGTTAAAACGCATTAAATAATACCGTGCAACACCTTTTGAAAAGAGCACGCCTGTGTGCTGAAAATGAGGGAGGCCATTTTGAGCAATTAAATTAATATTGTGAATTTATTTTTTTTACCTACACCTTGTTCAGTATTTTCAGAGTTTCTGTGAAAACGCTTGGTTGCCCAAAAAAATTTATTTGACAAAAGTTGTGCCCGTTAAATTCCCTATCCGGTTTGGGCCATTAGTTTTTCTGTTAGACGTTTCGTTTAAGAGATACGGGGTTCGCAAGAAAATTTAAAAAAAACAAACCTGAATTTTTTAAACATTTTTTCGCTTAATTTAATTTATAACTCGAAATCCGTTGATTTTAGACGATAAGGGGTTATAACCTAATTTATAGACAAGCGAATGATCTTTAAAAAAGTTCTAATCCATTAACCTTAAAAAATCAATAATATTGGAGCTATGGCCGTTTGAAATCAGAAATTCAAAAAATTGCTTTAAAGGGAGGTACCCCCCAAGGGTTTGGACTTGGGCAAAAAATTTATTTGAAAATTTGTCTTAGAAAAGTGTCCTTTATCACCACCTCAAAGGTTCTCCACGGTCACGGGGACACCCTGTATAAGATAAATCTAAATAGTAATTTATGAAAAATTAACGGAAACATTTTTTCAGCTTCACTTCTTGAAAGTATTTTTATGTATAATATAATGAGAGAAGCTGAACTAACACCTAGGACCAAATGCATGTAGAAAGAAGCGGTTCAGTTAAAAAAACCAATTACAAAATAGTAGATTTAGAAATGCTACTCTTAAACGGAGATTAGAATTTGTCGAAAAATATTCTAAAGAAAAGCTTTATTCTAAGGTAACTGCGACACTGGGCCATGTTGCAGCGAGATTGTGTCAATCTCAATTTGAAAATGTCCAAAAATAATATGGTAGAAGATTTACCCTAGAAGATAAAGTTTTAGCACTGGCACTCTTTAAGCAAAGTGGTAGTGCTTACAAATTTTTAGCAAAAATCTTCTCATTACCTTCGAGAACAACCTTAACAACTTTTCTAAACCGAATACCAATCAAGCCAGGTTTTAATAATTTTAATGAAGTTTTGGCAAAATTAATTAAAAGAAAACCGGAAGGTATTGCATCTTAATGTTTGATGAAATGTCCATATGCCAAATTTTTCGTACAACCAAGAACAAGATGTTTTGCTTGGTTATAAGAAGATCCAAAAAATTGCAAATCATGTACAGGTATTAAACAATATTTGCAGTGAACTTTTGATAACTTTTGCAATGTACTATTGACATAACAATTTATTGGGTTTTATTGTGAAGTTCCACTGTATATTAAAATTTATTTTTTAGGTGTTTATGCTACTCAACATAGTATGGAAATGGAAGCAGCCCAGTTTTTATAACTTTGTGAATGGCGCTACCCATCATGAGGAAATTAAACGCATTTTAAAAGTATTGATCCAAAAATTAACTTCAATTGATTTGATCGGATGTGCAACAGTTTGCGAACAAGGATCCAATAATTCAGCAGCAATTAGCAATTTAATCCAAAATACAAGAAGAGATTATATAAAACGAAGCCAGGAGTTGAGAAGCAGGTTTCTTGAAGTTGCAGGTACTCGTGTAATACTCTCTTCAACCCTCCTCATTTATTAAAGGATATTAGAAACAACCTTCTTATAAAATACTTCTTCTTCACTTTCCGTATTAGGAATTTGAAATTCCCTGTTACGGTTCTCTTTCCGTTAGGCTTGTAATTATAGATTTTTAAAGTTAGCATGTTTTCACTCATCCTTTTTAGATGTTCTTTCCATCTTGTTTTATGTTCTTTCAATTTTTCTCTTATGCTAAAAATATTGAGCACATTTCTGATGTCGGTATTTATGATATGATCCATCCTGCTACAACCCTTCAATGATCTCAAAACTCTCATCTCCGCGGTCTGAATAGAACTTTCTTGCTTTTTCGCTAGGATCCATGCCTCCATCTTTTCTCCTCCAACCTTTCACCTTCATGTCAATCAGATCCTTGATCATATCATCCAGCCATCTCGTTATAGGTCTTCCCCTTGGCCTATCCACGTCCGGCTTCCACTCTATTACCCTTCTTGTTGCTCTCACTTTCTGAGTTCTTATGACATGTCCGAACCAACTCATTCTCATCGCTTTAATGTGCCTTATAATATTCGCTCCCTCCAACTCTTTCTCTATTTCTAGGTTAATTCTTTTCCTATATTGTTTATCCTCGATGTTCACACTTCCCAGTATTCTTCTCATTATTCTTCTCTCGAATACTCTCAATTTCTCCTCTTCCACCCCTGTAAGGCACATTATTTCAGTTCCATATATTGTTACAGGTCTTATAAGGGTCTTATAAATTTTTATTCTTGTTCTTTTACTCAGTTGTTTGTTTTTTAGTAACTTTCCTCTGTAGTTCTTACAATCCATTGTGTCGCCTTTCTTGTGCATTGGTATCACGTTAGCGCTGTTCCATTCCATTGGGATCTTTTCTTCTCTCTAAACTTGAATTATCAATTCATAGATTCTCTTCCAAGTTGTTTCTTCTGCCATTTTTACAAGTTCATTGTTTATACCGTCCTTTCCCGGTGCTTTGCGGTTTTTCATTTTGTTTAATATTTTTTTCAAATCTTTAAAAGATGGTTTTTCTATCGATTCATCCTTTACATTTCCTTTCCTGTCCATACTCCACTTGTACTTGGTTCTATTTCTTCATTCAACAATTGAAGAGCCTAGTGGAAAAAGTAGTTAAGTCACTTTTTTTTCAATTTGTAGTTGAGCACACTTTCACATTGCGGCATTTATTCTCTACAAATGAGTATAAAAATCACAAAATTGAAAAAAGTGACTTAACTACTTTTTCCACTAGGCCCTTCAATTCTTCAAAGTAGTCTTTCCATATGGTCCTAATTTTATTTTCCCAATGTTTTAATTCCGTTTTTGTCTTCCATTCCTCGTATTTGTATCTTGTTGAGTTGTTTTTTGTCTCGTATCTTTTTGTAAAATTCTCAATTCCTGTTGATTCAATGTTGTTTTTTTTATCTACACAGATTCACCGTATTTCTCATCAATTTCTTGTAATTTTCTTGATCCTCTGGTTTTTGTGTTGTTAGCCATTTCATTGTAGCTTCTCTTTTAATTTCTATTTCCCTTTTACATTCTTTATCATACCATTCTTTAGCGACTTTGTTTTCTGTATGTCCTATTGTATTTTCAGCTGCGTCTGTTATAGTCTTTTTTATGTTAATCCATTCCTCCTCTATGCTCTCTTTCTGTTTTTTCCGTTTTACTTCTTCGCTTATAGCTTTCGCATATTTCTGTTGTACTTATTTATTTTTAACCTTTCTACTATCCATTTCTTATTTGTTATTCTTGCTTCCATTTTTTATATGTTTGTTCCCTTTTTCATCTGTTGTGATCTGTGTCCACACTTGTACCTCTATATGACGTAACATCACACACCCTAAATGATCTCTTTTTTTATACCAGTACATGGCCAGTCTGATTACCTGTGTTTCCACCTGGTTTTATCCATGTTTCTTTGTGAATTCTTTTATGTGTGAATTCTATGCTACCAATTTTCATGCTAAATATTACTGCCAGTTTGCCTGTTCTCTCTCCATTATCGTTTGTTCGTTCGTGCAAGGTGTGCTTCCGGCCACTCCCCTCATGTATTCTTCTGTTCCTATTTGAGCATTATAGTCTCCCATTAATATTATGTCGTCTCTCTTTGATAACACTCTAGATAGCTTTTCCAGTTCTTCGTATAATTCCATCTTCTTTTATTCGGGAGCTTCTTCTGTTGGTGCATAAATATATGTATATTTAGAATTGACAGATTTTCTTTTCCGCCTTTTATTCTTATGTACACCAATCTTCCATTTATTGGGTTAAATTCCATTCTATTTTTTTCCATACTCTTTTCTATCACGAATTTGTACTCCATTTGTACCCTGTTCCTTTTCTCCTGAGTACAGCAGTGTGAAATCTTTCGTTTGAATCTCTCCGCTATCTTTCCTTCTTATTTCTTGCAAAGCTGTTATACCGATTTTATATCTTTTAATTTCATTGAGTATTTCATTCATTCTTCCAGGTATCAACATGGTTCTAATGTTCCATGTTGCTATTCGTTTAGTTGTTTTCCTCCTTGTATTTTATCTTACCAGAATTGGGCTCTCCTCCATTTCATTCTTCATCTCATTTTCCATTTTCATTGCTTGGGTCGGATTGGGGCAGTCCTGTTTTATTTTTGTTAGCTTTTGGTTTTTTTTAGATATTTCAGGGTTTTCTCCTTTTCGTTCCATTCATACTGTTTACCATTAATCGTAAGTTTCCTGTACCCTATTGTCACTCGGTTTCCTTTCGCAGCCTCTACATTACATAATGTAGGGGATAAACTGCAGCCTGGCTTTACTCCTTTATTAGTTATAATGCTGTCCGTAATTTCGCCATTTATATCTAGGACTATTAAAGTTTTATTATACATATATGCTTTTGATTGCTGCAATTATATGCATTGGGTATCCTCTCCGTTCCATTATGGACCACAATTTTGCTCTATTCAGCCTATCGAAGGCCACAAATGTTGCTAGATTAAATTCTCTATATTTTTCTATAAGTTGGCGTAAAGTGAACACAGCATCTGTTGTTAATCGTCCCTTTCTGAAACCCATCTAATCTTCTATGAGTAGGTGTTCTGTTATAATTTTGTGAACCACGGCAATTTAGTTTACTTTATTTTCAGTAACTTTACATTTTGCTCTAAAGTGCACTGAAACCAAGATACCCATGTATTGCCATGTAATCCTGTAAACTTGTAAATTGTTATTCACAAAACTACGGTGGCACTTATTAAAATGCGCCAGCTAGCTCAAGAGATCTTTCAGGGTCAAGAGGCGAGTTCCTATACTCAATTGCAACGCTCATGTGTCTACTTACTTAAAATCTTTCTTATAAAGATTAATTGATGAAAAGAGATTACCCAGAATTGTATCTGTTTTCCTTCCTGATCTTTACTGCAAAAATTGAAATTCAAACTCATTCGATACCAATGAAAAATATTTGTATTTATTAAACATAAATAAAATGGAAACAAACGTTGATTGTAATCATAATAAAACAAATCAAATTTTACAAAATTATTCTTATTTCTACCCCAATGTTTTTACTTGCGCAACCGAATTATCGTACCCGACTCGTCTATACGCGAATAAAGTTAAAACGCACAAAAAAAACAATCCTTACCAGAGAATCTTACGTCCTTTTCGCACTTTTTTCTCTCTCGTATTATTGCACGCGTTGTGTTGGTTGGTGTTGGTGTCGCCGTAGATGGAAAAAAAAACAGCTCCCGAGTTCGATTGGATCGGATCAACCAAGGAAAACCATTAAATAATTTCTCTTCTTGAATCAGACAACTAATCATAGGTGAGTATTTGAATATTTCCAGCATAAATTAGTTATTTTCTTAATTTTCTTCCAAAAATGTACCATTAATTCCCATTGATTCCAAAATTTTCTACACCAATTAAATTTCTATTCCAATTCTCAATTAGAAAAATATTGACAACCATCGACTTATTCAAATTAATTATTGCAAAAATTTCAGCTTATTCAATTCTTCAATTCTTTTTACCAATTCACTAATTATATCAATAATATTACTAATTAACTCAGCTTTGTCTCATGAACGTTCTTCAAATTTTTCAAATATGTCGTCCCTTTGGTAGACGAAACTCCACTCTCCAAAAACGTCTTTTTCCTTCCATCCACCAAACAAGACTCCCATACGTCGTCCCTATCTCGTGGACGGAACGAGACTCTCCTCTTCCAACCTTTACACCAATTTTATCACTCGCGCATGCATTCCGCGAACCGTCACTTATATTCCAATTCTAATCCTATATTTACAAACTAGAATAAATAATTTGATTTGTTTCTAAATTTTATACATCATAATAACCAAAATTTGTCTCTTACAATTCTTTTTTATTTTTCAGGGTTTTGGTAGCGAATACATCTATGGCTCCTGAGGCAAAGCAGTCATTTTAAATTTCCAGATCAGGGAGAATTCAGATACAACTATTTTCTACCTATTACGGTCTGATTAAATAAAAGGACTTTATGAGTGTTCCAACTTTGTACAAATGACCCAAAAATCATCCCTTATACTGAGCAAACCATGACAACAAAACCCCCCAAAAGATCCACAAAAGATGTGATGATAAAAGAATCAGATTTTTGTGGCATCTTTTAAAGAATTACCACAAATTTTCAAAAAATAATTGAGTTGAAATCATTCAAAATCAAAATAAAATAAACTATTGAAAACTGCATAAAAAAAATTTTCCACCCCCCTTATGTCTAATAGAATTTTTAAATTAATTATTTTATATCCCCATTCAATTAACTATTTACAAATTATTTCTATTTACAAAAATTCTTTATTGTCTAAATGGTGAGATCTTAATCTTATTTACAGTAATCTACCAAAATAATTGTGGAATTTCATTTCAAAAAAAAAACTTTCATTAAATAATAAAACTTCAGACGACATCATTTTCTTTCAACGTTTTAAATTAATTTGATATTCAATAAACTCTAATCTCTGGTTCAATGACTTATCACCTTGTGTTTATTTACCAAATATTTGCATTCTACTAAATTATTAATTCCAATTTCACATTACAATCTGCTTTTACTCTGATGACTTTATAAATTTTTAAATCTTACTTAAGAAAACTTCTTACTCTTGTAGTAATTTAAATGACTGTACTTTGTTCAAACAATAGTATTTTCAAATTCAATTTTTCAAATCATTTTTCAATTAACTTCAATTAGCAAATCTTTATTTTGTTTATGATACTTCTTAATTGGTGATAATTATTCATAAAAATCTTTTCAGCAAATTCTCAACTTTACATTAGATAAATAAGACAATAATAACCCCCCACCCCCTTATTTAATAATCATTTCAATACTTAAATTTTTCCCCTTAATTTCATTCAATTCATTAACATTACTAATTAAATTTTCATCTTTCAATTATCATTATCAATATCATCTTTCCCAATTAACAAATTTTTTAATCTCGTCTCTTATCTAATCAAATTCATTAAACTTTACTAAAAATTTTTATCATATGATCTATTTCAAAAATATTTTAATTTATTATCCTAAAAATTAATATTGTATCACCACTCAACTTTTATTTTACCAATCAAATTATCAATGATTGTTGTTTTTCATCATCACCCTCCAGCCTCCCAATGTTTAAATCATTTGCCAATAATATCATAATTAAATTTGAAATCTTATAATTACTTTTAAGTCATACAGTCTCATACTTAATATTTTCCAAATCAGAGTCGAAGTTTGAATAGTTTTGTGAAATTTATTAACATTACTAATTTACCATTTTCATTGCAAATTTTTGTTATCAATTTATCGTCTTGAATCTTATTATTTTAATGAATCCGAATTTTAGTGGTTATTTAATTTTAAACGTATCCGTTTGAAGAAGCTCCATTTGATAAAGTAATTATTAGTTTTCATTACAATTAACGTCTTTTCCACTAATTTATTTATTTGAAAATTCAAACTTTCATTTCGGATTTTTATATTTGGCAAAATTTTACGTTTCGTATTAGTAAAATTAATTCTTCCTAATAAAAGATTGTTAATTAATATTTTGCGTATTTTTAAATTTTTCTGTGTGATCGAGATTGACTTTTTATGTTTTAATTTTCTGTTGACTTTGATTGTCTTAATATTATCGTCTTTTAAATTTTTATGTGTTGTTCGTTTATCTTTTTCATTCGATTTACAAATTTGAAAATTTTTAATTTTGCATTTTAATTTCGCTTTTAACTTTTTTATTTTAAAATTTTTCCGGTTAAGACTTTTCCTTGTTAGAATTACATACGACCTACGTTTGATATTTATTACGTAATTGTTTGTTAAATTGAATTTTACCAATTCAACATGATCATTTATTTTAATGTCATTATTGTTTGCTATTTTATTTATGCTTTCAACCTGTTCATTTGTTAAATTAGTTTTTACAGATTCAACGCGATTATATGTCTCTTGTACTTGTACATCGTTATCATTAGTAGTTAAATTAACGTGATCGTTTATTTGTGATGCAATATTTTCATTATTAATTTTGTTTTCCAAAATTTCTTCGTGAAAATCTAACTTTTTATCTATTGCTTCTAAATGATTATTCGTTTGTAATTCTGCCTCGGAGTTGTTAGTTATTAAATTGACATGACTACTTGTTTGTAATTCAACACTTTCCCGGTTTATTCGATTTTCTACCTTGTCCCTATCTGAATTTATTGCTTCAATTATTTTTTTTACATTTTTTAACATTTCGTATAGCATGATGACCCTCTCTATGGTATTTAATTTATCTGAATCTACTATTTCTAAATCTTTTTTAAGTTTTTCCCACCTTTTTGTCATTTCATCCCACCAGAGAACCTTTTTCTTATCTGAATTTTCCACTTTGTTTATGAGACTATCTATTGCTTCTATCCACTTTTCCTCATCCGATTGAGAAAAATTTTCATCATTTTGTGGCTTGTCCATTTTTAAATAAGAAAAAGAAAAAATATTTTTATGTTTTAACAAATGAATTAAATTAAGTTGAATTGAATCTGCCCAAATGTTAATTGATATCTCTATCACCAAAACCAAATTTTTCTTTATCATTCATAACTTTTAATTCTAAAGCAAGTTTAAATTTTATCTTTATCTATTCAAAGCAAATTTTTAATTCAGAATAACTTTTAATTTTTATCCTTTATCTTCGAAGCCAAACTTTTAATTTTTGAAGTAAATTTTGTGACTTATCAACTTTTATTTTTAATCAAATTTAACTTTTTAAATATGATTCTTTTCAATTTAAATGTCTAAACTTTAATTTTATTAATTTAACCAGAATAATTTTTATTTCCAAAATTGTATTTCCCCTCTAATTCAATTGAACAGACACAGTAGCAATTGAGATAGCCACAGCCCTACGTTTGGTTAAGCCAATTTAAGTTTTTGCTCCTACTAAATAAAATTATTGCAATTAAAAAAACTTTACAGTAGCTATTTTTGCTCTCTTATCTAAACAGTAGCAATTACAGAAGCCCCACATTTTGGCGCCAATTTAAGTTGCCATGTAATCCTGTAAACTTGTAAATTGTTATTCACAAAACTACGGTGGCACTTATTAAAATGCGCCAGCTAGCTCAAGAGATCTTTCAGGGTCAAGAGGCGAGTTCCTATACTCAATTGCAACGCTCATGTGTCTACTTACTTAAAATCTTTCTTATAAAGATTAATTGATGAAAAGAGATTACCCAGAATTGTATCTGTTTTCCTTCCTGATCTTTACTGCAAAAATTGAAATTCAAACTCATTCGATACCAATGAAAAATATTTGTATTTATTAAACATAAATAAAATGGAAACAAACGTTGATTGTAATCATAATAAAACAAATCAAATTTTACAAAATTATTCTTATTTCTACCCCAATGTTTTTACTTGCGCAACCGAATTATCGTACCCGACTCGTCTATACGCGAATAAAGTTAAAACGCACAAAAAAAACAATCCTTACCAGAGAATCTTACGTCCTTTTCGCACTTTTTTCTCTCTCGTATTATTGCACGCGTTGTGTTGGTTGGTGTTGGTGTCGCCGTAGATGGAAAAAAAACAGCTCCCGAGTTCGATTGGATCGGATCAACCAAGGAAAACCATTAAATAATTTCTCTTCTTGAATCAGACAACTAATCATAGGTGAGTATTTGAATATTTCCAGCATAAATTAGTTATTTTCTTAATTTTCTTCCAAAAATGTACCATTAATTCCCATTGATTCCAAAATTTTCTACACCAATTAAATTTCTATTCCAATTCTCAATTAGAAAAATATTGACAACCATCGACTTATTCAAATTAATTATTGCAAAAATTTCAGCTTATTCAATTCTTCAATTCTTTTTACCAATTCACTAATTATATCAATAATATTACTAATTAACTCAGCTTTGTCTCATGAACGTTCTTCAAATTTTTCAAATATGTCGTCCCTTTGGTAGACGAAACTCCACTCTCCAAAAACGTCTTTTTCCTTCCATCCACCAAACAAGACTCCCATACGTCGTCCCTATCTCGTGGACGGAACGAGACTCTCCTCTTCCAACCTTTACACCAATTTTATCACTCGCGCATGCATTCCGCGAACCGTCACTTATATTCCAATTCTAATCCTATATTTACAAACTAGAATAAATAATTTGATTTGTTTCTAAATTTTATACATCATAATAACCAAAATTTGTCTCTTACAATTCTTTTTTATTTTTCAGGGTTTTGGTAGCGAATACATCTATGGCTCCTGAGGCAAAGCAGTCATTTTAAATTTCCAGATCAGGGAGAATTCAGATACAACTATTTTCTACCTATTACGGTCTGATTAAATAAAAGGACTTTATGAGTGTTCCAACTTTGTACAAATGACCCAAAAATCATCCCTTATACTGAGCAAACCATGACAGTATATTTGTAAAAATATTAATCTTAGCGTGGTTTTTCCCCTGTAGCGGCGAAATCCGGGTCGCTAGAGGGTACAAAATTAGTATACCATTTTGGAGGTCCTAATAAAGAGAATAAAATTTATTCCAGCTTGCCCCCATTTTTTACGCAATAAAACACTTTTGACTTCTCCGTCGGAGGAACCAGTTGACCATCAAGTTATTCGTGTGGGTAAACGCTCATTGTGGTATAAGAGGGGGCGAGGTTGCAGATTTATATGCCTAAGATGCTGCCGAGTCGCACAGCCGCTTGGAATTCACCCAGTTCCCGCTGAATTACGCAAGAAGGGTGATTCCTTGAACTGGCAAGGACTTAGAATTCTGAGTACATTAATGCCGTTTAAGGTTCAACCACCCTGGCAGTACTTACCTATACTGCAAGATGTTCGACTATTCCGAGGTTCCTTTGACACCTTTTTTGAATTGACGCAGATATTGACGGGACATTTGCACGAGTATTTATTTAGATTTAAGGTCTGCTCTACTGATATGTGTCCTTGCGATTCAAGGAGTAGACAAACTATAAAACATTTATTGTCTAATTGCCCACGCTATCTATCTTCCCGTTTTAAGCATCTTACTCTCTGTAATTTCTACTGTCTCCTTCAAATTCCTAAACATCCCTCCTTATTTATTTCTTTCACCACCTTCATAAAACATATAATCTCTACTCTTAAAAATTTTAATACTCCACCCTGAGCTTGAGCTCATACCAACTTCGGATATTGAAGAGGCCAAAACCCGGTCCCGTGTTCTTACATCATTTCTATACCATCTTATTTATTCAAAATTCCAGACATTCTATCATTAAATTTAAACTAAATCAATTCATTTTATCTTATTCATTCTACCTTAGCTCATATCTCAAAATTATCTCATTCTGTGTGTTTGTGATATTTGTTCTTGTTAGCAAGTTCTACGATTTAGGTTCTAATAGTTCTACCAAATAAGTGTTTACATGTTTCCCTAGTTATATGTTTGCATCTATTTAACATTAATTCCATACAATGAATTAGTTTTTAACTTTGTTAATCTCTTTATCAATTTGCAGAATATATTCCCCCGTTGGGTGGATATTCCAAGTTGATAGAAAATCAAAACCTCCATATATTGTTGAGGGTCCTATGATATTTGAGACTGTGTGGTAATTAAAATTCAAAAGATTTCACTTACAAATTGAACCTACAAATCCTTCCAAAGAAGACTAACTGGATGTCATGGATATTATGCTCCAATAAGAAAAATACAACAGAACAGTGATGATACAAATCCGAAAGAAATCGAATTTGTAGAAAAAAACTATTCTAAATTAATTCGTATACTGAATCGTTCCAAAAATGTTTTGAAAAATTCGTGAAAACTACTCCAATTTTCACAAATCCAAATCTAACTAAAATTATCATTGTATATGTGATAAATGCTTTCAATTCTCCAACGCCACACCTTGAAATAATAGCCAAGTTTATTGTGGAAATCTACTATATTACACAGACACCCTTGAATATTTAATTAAGCTAATATTTGAATTGGAACATCCTCCAGCATGTACCATTACAGTATGATTTGGGGTGTTAGGGTTAGGTGTACACCCTGGGGAGATCCACCGAGTCTGCACTACACGTCGTTGTGGAGCGGATAGAAAGATCGTTGCATTTCAAGGAATGCACCCTAGGAGCGTTCATTGATATCGAGGGGGCCTTTGATAAAGCCACTTTCGAAAGTATGGGCGCCTCCCTCAGGGATCACGATGTCCCCTGCACCTTCGTAAGATGAATCAACTCCAAGTTGGAAGGCAGGGCTGTTGAGATCAGTGTGGGAGACGCAAACATTAAAGGCATTGCCACCAAGGGCTGCTCCCAGGGGGGCGTGCTATCCCCACTACTATGGGATTTGGTAGTAGACGGCCTCTTACAATGTCTCAACAATAACGGTTTTTATACCGTTGCATACGCAGATGACATTACCATACTGCTTACGGGTAAGTACGAAAGTGTCCTGTGTGATCTCATGCAGGCAGCCTTTCGTACCTTGCAAACATGGTGTAATGAGCAGGCTCTTTCGGTTAACCCAACCAAGACTGAGCTTGTCTTATTCACCAAGAAGAAGAAGCTACAGAGCATGCGAATGCCGAGGCTGAACAGAACCCCACTCAAACTAGCATCGGAAGTCAAGTATCTAGGCATAATACTTGACAAAAAGCTGAACTGGGACAAACATTTCAGTTATAAAACTGGAAGAGGGAGCATGGCCTTCTGGCAATGTCATGGGGCGATCCTGGGGCTTTTTCCCTAAGGTTGCCCTCTGGCTCTCATAATAAGGCCCATGCTAAGTTATGGTGCTTTGGTTTGGTGGCCTAGAACCAAGCTGGCAACAGTGGCGTCCTCTCTTCACCGGATGCAGAGAATGGTCTGCCTGGCGGTGACAGGAGTGATGCGAACGGCTCCCACAGCGACCTTAGAGGCTCTTCTCTGTCTCCCTCCACTGGATCTCCACGTGGAGGAGCAGGCGGTCAAGGCTGCCCTTAGGCTGCGAGCGTGGGGGCTCTGGACCAATAGGCAAGGAGTCGGGAGACATTCGGGGGTCCTGGGGGGGCACTATTTCGATGGGCTCCCCATCCTGGCCCTGGATGCTGACAGAATTCCCCCTATTCACCTATTTAATTGGAAATTTAGCATTTTGCTAGACACAACAAGAACTGTAGAGACAGACATATCTCTGTACACTGACGGTTCCAAAACTGGTGATGGCTCAGGTGTGGGGATTTTCTCCCGGGAACTGCAGCCAAACACATCTATATCGCTGGGTAAGTATGCCTCAGTGTTCCAGGCGGAACTTGTAGGCATACTACATGGCGCAAAAACAGTCAAGGTAGAGGCATCCGAGGCAAAAGAATTCAGATATTTACAGATAGTAGAGCGGCTCTTGTGGCACTAAACCGCCACAAGATTACCTCGGGGCTGATACTTAATTGTTATCGGACACTGAATGAAATATCAACCCACAACAACCTTACACTCAGCTGGGTGAAAGGTCATCAAGGCAATGAAGGGAATGTGAGGGCGGATGTGCTGGCGAGAACGGGCTCGGGTAACACACCGTGCGGTCCTGAGCCATTTGTCACGCCGGCCATCAGCACAATCAACACCCTCATAAGAGAACAAACTCTGAAACTACATGGTAGAAGATGGGAGAATCTACAGGCATGCCGTCAAGCGAGAGCAGCTATACGCGGGCCCTCCAGCAGGAATGCCAAATACTACATACAGTTGTCTCGGGATAATCTGCGTATTATTGCGGGGATTTTGACGGGACACTGCAAGTTAAATACACACCTACACACGATGGGTCTTGTAGAGAGTCCCATCTGTCGTGGTTGTGAAGAAGCAGACGAAACGGCGGAGCATCTGCTTTGCAGATGCCCTGCCCTTGCATCCATCAGAGGATCCATGTTGGGGGAGCTCTGGCCTAGCATGGCCAGTATTAGGGATATGCCGCCCTCTAAGATTCTCGAGTACATTCTAAGGTTGGGATGGCTTGAGGAGTAGGGGGACGGCTTCCCTAATGAAGGCATCATAATGGGCCATTGTGGCCTGAGTGCGTACGACCTCGTAAGAGGCTGTCCTTCACTTACAATCCAGAATCAGGGTTAGGTGTGCAAAATATATTGATAACAATGTTGCTTCAAAACAATTTATTTTTTTTTTGGTAAGTACAAGTCAGAGTTAAACATAACAATATTCTTGACCGATCGAGTCTTTAGAATAGGCGTAAAATTATCTAGCGTCGCTTTTATTATTTTGACATCACAGGCCTAAGCATTTAAAAATCTTAAAAAATATTGCAAGGTTTTAAAAAAAAGCCAAAGTAAAATAGTAATGCCAATTATTTATATAAAAGCCACATTTTGTTTATTTCACAAATTTGTAGGTTTAAAATGACCTCCACAAAATGTTGTGTAACAAAGTATTCATTCATTTGATCCAAGTACAATGAAATCCAACTACAAAAGTTTATTGAAAACTTAATTAAGAAGAAAATCTTTAATAATTAAGATACGAATACACTTATTATAGAAATTTTGAAACTGTAGAACTCGAACAACAATTAGGTACTAATACATCATGGATGTAAATATATAATAAGTAGTAAAAATTGTTAACGTTAAATATACCAATGGGTGGGTATTTAGGTAACGAATTTTCTAATTTTTTTTCAATTTAAAAATTTGTACTTATCAGAATATTTTAATTATATAGATAAATAGTAGTAAAACCTTATAAATATAGCGAATGTATGAGTTTGAGAAGGAAATTTGCATGCAATAACACATTTACTCTATTTTCTTATTATTATTATTTTTATTTTATATTATCGTTGTTTTTTGATTGATGTCTTAATAATTATTAATATGTAGCTGGAATTCAATGTAAATGGTAAATACATTATTTTTTTTAAGAGATCGCCTCTTTAATTTGCTTATTTATTACACCTGATGTCAGTGCGCTTAAAAACATACTTTTACTACACATAATAATTTATTTTCAGTATTCACAAATGCTTACAGTATAGTTATCGATAAGATATGCACAATTTTTATTCGAGCTTTCATAAAAATAATATTTTCATTTCTGAATATTGAAAATACGTCCATTATTAATTACAATAGATATGCTACCGATCCGGATATTTAACAATTTTATAAATTTTATAAACGTTTTTATTCATATTTTATGTATAATATAATTACAATTGGAACATTTTAAATTTATCTACAATACAGTTTATTACAATTTGAACTACTTACTCCTCTTTTAACTATTCAAAATCCGAAACAATAGCATATGTATTTAATATGTCTATTTTTATTTAAACGTTATTACAGTATCAATAATAATTATGAATGGTGTATTTTAAAAGGCTTTTCAACAGATATTATCCGTCAGTGCTATGGCACTTACTACCTCTCGTGCTATAATCATTTCTGACTTGTTTAGCTATGTTTGTGGTAGTAGAGTTATAAACAAACATAAAATATTGATAATAAAAATTGGTGCAACATTATAGGGGAATCTATTTTTTCATTTATATAAAAACACATTTTAACAAATTTCATTACAGTAAAAAAATTACTAAAAAACGTTTCGAAATTATTTTATATTATTAGTACATATTATATTTAAATAAAATAAATTTTATTATATAGTTAGTTAACAACACATCCTAGAAAGATTTATTAATGTCCCAGAGCACTCAAGTCTCCCATAATTTTATTATATATTTATGTATATCAGTGCCTTTAAATATTTTCTGTTGTAAAGTACATGCAATATATTATTTTTATGTGAATGCTTTTAAAACCAACTACTTGATCCCCCTCCTCCTCCTCCAAATTTTGTACTTAAACCTCCTATTCCTTTTCCAAATATGTTACCAACTCTTCCAGCCATGTTACTAATGTTAGCCACATAATTACCATCTTCACTCAAACTTTCAATTATATTTCCTCTTGATCTACTTCTATCTCCCTCCTCGTCCATACTTTCTGATGCACTAATAAATAAAATCAATTTTAAATATTTTAAACCACATTACTCAGATAATCTAAGAAAACACAATATTTTATTGGAACCCCCCCTCCACAATGCGAGAGAAACCCCAACAAGTTACAGAAGGAAAATAATATAGCATTTCCAATTACCAATATGAAATTTGGTATCGACAACTCTATTACCATGCCAAACCTACAGAGACGAAGATGCCCTGCTTCTGGGGTTTGTGAAGTCGGTTGGTACACTGGAAGTACTATCTTCAAAATAATCAAATCTTTAGTGCTTTGAGGGTACTTTCTAGTGCTTCATGAATTTTTTTATCAATGGATATGGTTGCTGAGCTATCGCGGCTTTTATAAAGTGCCTGCTGACTTCACGTTGACAGGCACACTGGAAGCACTATCTTCGAAATATATCGCAAGCGTTAGTACTTTCTAATGCTTTATTAAAGTGTTTTAGCAATACCTTTATAGTCGCGGAGATATTGAGGTTTTCATAAAGTGCTGGCAAACACACTTGAATCTCTACCTTCAGAATACTATACTGATTATTACTAATCTGAGCGAATACTTTTTTAATAGCCTTTTATACTGTATTGGCTTCATCCTGTTAAAAATTTTGAAGTGTCAGGTAGGTATCAATATTTAGGGAATAGGAATCTCGTCAATCCATTCATGCTGCGCGTCAGTAGCGTCAACCGCGATATCTTCAGAACCATAAGTGTGCCTTCCCACTTTACATAACATTGTCCCCTATTTAAGGGCGAGATGTCATTAAGTCATAAGATTAGCAAATCAATGAGAGATAACTAAATAGTTTATACAATTTCGCGCGCATAAGTACCATTTTGACGTAATTTGTTCAAGGGATATCCAAAATATAGTAGATCTAAGATGGTACATTCATGATCATGGTTGTGCGGCCTAAAGGCCATATTGAAACTTTTTTATTGTTAAGTTATGGACCAATCAGATTAGTGTATAATCCTTCAAGCTATAATTTATCAATTTGTTTCCGACCCAAAAGTTGCTTAGATTGGTAACTTAATAAAACTGAACCAATCAGAAGTGTAAACGAACCTTTCACACAGATATACAGAACCCGTTTTTATAATTGACACGGGGAGGAACTTTCTAGATTTCTAGATATTTCAATAGTCAATCATGTTGTTACGTTTGCGTTAGTGATAACTATATTTGTACGTTTCGGACATGACATAATTGGCATTGCTAAACAGGCCTTTACGTTTTCGACATCCAGCTCGAACCGGAACAAAGACAAATTTGTAGAAGAAGGTCTCAAAATTCACACAGTCGTGAATTGGACGTTTCTAGGTTGGAGATCAACATCATAGCTATTTGTATCTTTTGATACAACAGCGCAAAACAATGATCTTGTGTTTTTACTGTACCACTGTCTAAGATTCTTAAGCCATAATATTCTGCGACGATCAGGTCCCCTTCTTCCTTCTTCTTAATCTTGCTCTGAATTATCAGCTGGACCACTTCGTATTTCTCACCTCGCATCATGTGCCCAAGATATTCCAATTTACGCTTTTTGACTGAATGCAACACTTCTAAAGAAGTACCCATTCTTTGAAGGACCTCAACATTAGTGACGCGATCCATTCATAAAATACGTAACATTCTCCGATACATCCACATCTCAAATTCATCTATCTCTTACACGGGTCTTTTGTGAGGGTCCACTTTTCGGCACCATATAGCAAGACAAGAAAATTGAACATTTCAAAATTCACCTTCTTACATTGTTTTCGAGATCTAGCTTTTCATAGAACCGCAGTTTTTTAAATTTTTGCCAAAAACACTCCCTTATACGGTGTTTTCGTGAGATGGGCCAAACACAAATCAATTAAATACAACTAATAAGACCTCAAAAACCACCCTGTAAATGAAGTCAAACTTTGAAAGCTAACAAGCTCTAGTAGGACTAGAAAATCTAGTTGCACATGGAAAAGTAAAAACTGCGCGTTTTTGAGCAAAAATCTAATAAAATAGAAGCAGCTTTGTATTTAGGAAACTATACAGAAACTTTTTTTTTAGTTTTCCTAGGATGCAAAACGACCAATTCACAATTGTACCATTTTTGCGACCTTATTCTATAAATTTGCTCCTGTTCCAATATGAGCCGAACGTCGAAAACGTAAAAAAGGGGTTTCCGTTGCCAAAAGAAAAATTTAACCAAAAAATATTGTATTTTTGAATTATTTCCACCCGTACCGTGGATTTTGCGCAAATAATGACTGGACTGAAAAATTAAGTAATAATTTTGAATCCTTAATATACAATACATCTCAATGTGATTGGTGATCGAAACAACTTCAAATGTTTTCATTCAAGGCGAATTACCACCATAACAAAACTATAATTTTATAAATGTACCATAATATTAAAGAATGATTTTTTGGATACTCCTGAATCAAAATTGTACATCAAATGGCACTAATGCAATTCTAATAAATTTTATAAGCTACCTTGTTTACTTAGCAACATCTTAGTTACCTCTCATAGATTTGCCAACATGAATACATAGTTTGATATCCCAAAACGTGAACAAAAAATAGGTATACTCTAAACCGTGATCAAAAATGGCAAAATGCATAAAGTTAAGGGGTTAATTGAAAGGTAATTCTTATGTATAGTTACTCGAAATTCTTTAGGAATTCTTGAGGAATTTCCTAGAAATTTTAGGATATCTCAAGGAATTTCGACGGAATTCTTCCCAAAGAATTCCTAAAATTCTTCACTTTGTGAATTCTTGTGTTTATTTAATTTTTTATGTATTAGCTCCTCGCGTAATGTTTGAAAGACAAAATAGGGACTCAGACAGGTGATAAAAGAAACCCTGAGAAAAAGGAGCTAAAAATGGAAAAGCACGTAGAAACAACAAAATTAGCACTAAAATTGCCCAAGTGTACATCAAAAAAAAGAAGTGGAAGAAAAAGGTTTTCACATTGTTTGATGAAAGGATTGAATAAGAGCGATAAAATGAAGGTTTTAAGGAAAATCTGTAAAGCCAAAATAATATTTGATAAGCGCAAGATAAAAGTTTTGGAGCAACCCTCAAAGCGGTGGTTGAAGCTATGCTTTGCTGAAACATCTACACCAATACTTGAGGGTTCTAGGAACGACTGGAATGAGAGATATCGAACAGGACTGTCAAAGCAAGACACCACTATGGAATAGATACTATGAGGTAAAAATTGAAATTGTATTTACCCATCTCGTTCTGCTTGCCCCATGGTAAGTGCACATGTGGCTTCCTCAGTTTGCATCCGTTGCTGAATTGTTTGATAAGCTTTTGAATTTAATTTATCTTCCATCACTCCTTGTAGTTCAAAATCGGAGTAGATTTTCTGAAACAAAATTTGTAATACCTGTAAGGCAGTAGCAATTTTTTACCTTCACAATAACGGCAAGGCACGTACATTGAAATGGATGTAACGCATGATCCAATCTTTCTGATAACCAATTACATAACATGTTGATTTGGTTGGTATACCATTGTTCAAAAAAATTTAAGATCCAAAAATCATCTGTAACTTTACCTCTAATTTGGTCCATACAATTACGTGTAAAATTAACGTAGCCTTGTCCCATATCTTTACCAGATCTTGATACATTCTATAACATTGATATTAAACAAATCGACTAAATGAACATTTTCGATAAACTGTTACCGTAAAACTGAGAATTGAACCTAATATACTTCCTTCGTCGTATCGCGATATTTTTGATAAAGTTGCCTCTAAAACTGACATCAATTTTGCAATCATGCCTTGATTCATACTTGCTAAAGTTTTATCTATTAGATCATCCGTTTTTGTATGATATTGATGCTTAAAATAAAAAATGAATACTCCTGTAAGTTCACAACAAAACTTTTCTTACCACGTCTATACCATCCACAGCACATAATTTGAGCGATTGATTTTTAGCATCCAATATTACATTTACCATGGCACACATTTCCGATGGTATGATATAGTCTGTTGATATGAATGTAACAGCTTTTTTTAACCACGTCTGGAAAGCTGACTCCGTCCTCTGAATACAAGATCCAATCATATCACAAGCCATGGATTTAAGCCTTTGCTCCAAATGCTGCCGAAATTCAGCGTCCGGCCAATGCAAATCTCTTATAAACGATTGTAAAGCATCTAACTTCCAAAATAGATCTTCAGATGTTGCACAACCATTCCTAAAATATAAAGTAAGTCAAAAAATTTTATGTTATCCAAATTTTACCCTTTGGTATCCCATCGTTCCTTTTCAAATCCTTTATGTATAGATTGGCCTATAGATGACTCCATTAAGTCTACGTATCGTACAACCAAAGGAGCAAACGTATCTCGTAAGTGTTGATGAAACCGTCCATTTTTTAAATTATCTGCAACATACCCCTCGAGTATTCTAATAGGAGTAAACAATAAAACAATTTATACCATCTGCCCTGAGATAATCGTTTAAAATTTGAAATAATGGAAATGAATCCCATGTGTCGGGTGGTTGTTCCGCCAGCACACGATCCATATCAACAGCAAATAAGGACCAAAATATTTCGGCATGTTCTACTAGTAAATCACTGAACCACGCGAAAGCCTGTTGTAATTTTTGTTTTATTATTTTCTGTACTCAAATTTTTTATTACTACTAGAAATTTTATAAAAATAGTGAAATACTAAAAAGTGTCAACCATAATATAAATTTAAAATTGAGAAAAATTACGAGGTATAATAAATTTAAATGAACTTAATGTATTGTGACGCGTTTCGGCGTTAAATATTTTAACTCCGAGAAGAGTGCACCAAGTTCATGTTAATTTAACGTATAGTATATGAGCAATATTTTCTAGAAATTTGCTTATTGGATGGTTTATATTACAGTTAACAGTATTTGTACTAATTTCTACAAAAAAATTTAAATTTAGTGCAAGTCGTAAAAGACAAATGTGCTGAATTTTCATAGTTTTTTAATTATTTTTATATATAGTTGTTTTACGACTTGCGCTATATACAAGGTAAGCATGAACTGTTCACATTTCAATTAGGTATAAGAAAATTACCGATTTTTACATGAATATTAATAATCTATAGACATAACGAGAGAGTTAAAATGGCGGTTTGCTAAGAGTTGATTTTTCTATACGGAGGCCAAAATAATCCCCATTTTATTTTTTGGGCAACTTACAAAATTTTGTCAGAAATTGCAATATTTAGTCGATACACATTAAACAGTAAATACGAACATGCAAAGTATGTTCAGGCGCAGACTGAAACACAACACCGAATAGCTTAAAGGCACATCATTCAATGCAACAGAGAATACATTGATTCAAAGATCTACACAGCAAATCAAGCATAGTGAAATTTCGCCTGAGAAGAAAATTAACTAGTTTGGGAAATCACTGAAAGAATTATTCAACATCAAGCTTATTGAGATGAGTTATTACAAACACCAAACTAAACATACTCAAGTGTTTTCTTTCATTTTATTTTTGGTAATCCGTGTTTATTTATTATTTTGTATAAATGTGTTGTTTATGTTGTTTTGGCGTGTTAAATCAGTCGGCACCTGTTTTTCTGTAATA
This sequence comes from Podabrus alpinus, assembly GCA_932274525.1. NCBI lineage: Eukaryota > Metazoa > Arthropoda > Insecta > Coleoptera > Cantharidae > Podabrus > Podabrus alpinus. The sequence continues at coordinate 14,683,139 of OW026455.1, forward strand.
TTATTGTAAATTTATGTTTATCTCCAGATTTCTACGAAAATATAAAATTTTCAGAGCCTATTTACATGATAAGTGGGGTTAACTTTTGAATTCTGAAAAGAAAATAGTTTTTCAATGGAACTATCCACCCCAGGGGTTCATTTAAGCACATTAAAAGTTATGTTGATGTAAATAGACCCTAAGTATGTATCAAGTTAGTGTGATATTGGTTTCACCAAAAAAATTATCAAAAATTCGGATCAAATGTAGAAAGCTGTTGATGATACTACCATTTTTCGTACTAATTAAATGATTACTCAAAAATTTATGTTGAATTATGCCACATTTAATTATACGAAATATGTACAAAATATGAAAATAGTAAGAAAGAAGAGACAAGAAGATGTACGTGCCGTAGGGTCTGGTGGGGTGTATGTGGCATGCGGTGGCATGCAATAGCGGAACACAGAGCTTTGCTGCTTGGCGTCACGGCCCTGAGTGCCCGAATTTGTTTTCGTACATGCGTTTGCATCTGTTGGTTGGGGCGACGGTCGCCGCTCGGCCGTACGCAGCTGCTATATAGTATACACAAATTACACACAACAATGATACATTTTATGGATTAAACATTTTAGATACTTAAATATCCAAGTTAACTTCAATGCTTTTGGCTTTATTATATTATTTTTGTATAATGTTCATCAGAAGGAACCCGATAATTGGACGCAGACCGACTGGGTGCAGAATCACCTGGACGCAGCCAAAATTTAGTTCGTGCCTAATTGGGCTGCACCCATCTGTGCCCAATTGGTTGCGTCGAATTGCCCTAAAAAATCATCAGTAGTGAGAAAAAACTAGTTACTGCTTAAAAGTATACAAATGGGTCAGCTAAGGCGTCATCTGGTTTGGAAACCTTGTATGGCATTTTTTCTAATTTAAATAACGATTTTATGTAAAGGTGATCAACATAACAATTTGATAGTAGCCATATAATAGTGCTATAATCTCCGTGCATCGAGTTGATTTTTTTTGTAGAAGTTACTATCATATTACTTCTTCGTCTTTCGAATGACTTAATAGGTATCCCTTACGTCGAAACCTTCAATCATATATCTATGTTGTTCTAGTGTAACACGTTCTAGTAACACGTTCTAGTGTTACGACATACATAGGGGACCTAATGTTTAACGTAGGTTCCGATCCACTTTATTTTGAGAAGGTTTGGTATATACTTAGATCACACATTAGTGGTTTGCCATCCTCCGCAAGAAGACGGTAAGTTAACTTACCATCTCCAAGAAATCCGGTAACCTCGAGAAATACATAACTTCACAATGATGTATACTGAACTTCCACAAGGGTCTCTTAGCAAAATTCCTGTAGTCACAGTATAAAAATCTTCACTATGACATTCTTGCATGTAAATGAGCCAGCCAGCAATGGTTTTTCATTGGGAGACGCTTGCAAAACTACAGTGCAAATTGCTGTCAAGTCACGATATGATGGCCTGTATTAAGATACGAGTCTGAGGAGATGAATTTCGCAAAACGTGGATAACGTTGAAACTCATCTTGGTTGCTATCTACCATTTATACCTGGTCCCTTAGGTGATCCGTGTCATTACGTATTTTATGGTGTAGAATGCACTGAAGTATGATTTCACAATTGAATACTCTAATTTAAAATATCTAAAGTAATATTGATCGCAATTTACACAAAAACATTTACCCCACAAATCTATCATTATTATCCACCTACAGCCCTTAATTTAAATCTATTAAATACAATTCGAAATTTCTAAGTCCATTAGGTATCAATAGCTGCAATTAATTATTCAACAGTCAACAGTTGTATTATTTTACTGCAGGATATATACATGCATCGATTAATTTTGCTTCATAATTTATTGTTTTGCATTATATTATACATAAATAATTCAGTAGTTTTAATGTTTAAGTTTGGAAATAAATTTGAAATTTCTCTATTCAACTATTGAACTATTGAAAAATTTCGAAAGCCAAAAACATCGTAGAATAAAAAATATTTTTCACTACTTAATAAAAGCATGAGGAAGTTGAAATACATCAAATAGTACGAAGAGTTAACAAAATATAATTCACATTTTGTCCAACTTTCAAATTTCATTCTGACAATTTTCTCCAATTGAAGAAAATCATCCAACCAGAATCAAGTCAAAAATTTTGAAACAACAATGTTTTGATTAACATAACTTCAAATTATATAAAAGTTGAACAACAAATTTGAAATTGAAGTGTTTGGGAAAAACTCGACTGTAATTAATTAATGGACAAAAATGTAAATTTTACCATAGTTTAAAATTTGGAAAATGAGTTTACAATACAAATACAAATTTGGAAACTATAAAAGCTATCATATTTATTTACTTCCATCGATACTTAAAGAAAAATGTACCTCAGCGTAATGCTCTTCATTTTGCTGAAGAAGATCGACACATAGCTCAGCTAGATGTATCAAGTCGTCCAATTTCTTGTTGGGTGGTACAATAGTTTCTCCTCGTAAGTCTTCTATAAGTAAAAAAAATATTATACCATCAAAATAGCCAAATTTAAGGAGATCATACCTTCAACTTTAGCTTCAACAGATAATTTAGAATAATTAACTAAAGCTGCAGTTTCCAAACTTTTTTTAATCATTCCCCGAACTTCTTCTGGAGGCACTGGTGTGACGATATCCTTCATCAAAACCCTTTCCAATAACGAAAGAGTTGCTTTTAAGGCTCCTTCTGGTCGTCCAAATGGAAAACAGTATCTAAATTTGGATTACATTAATTGAAGGTAATCAGTTTGATGTTGGTTTTTTACCTAAAATTTGTTATTTGGTGTTCTAATAAAACCCGTAATCTTTCCTTGACATCCTGAAATTTGTCTTTTTCTTCACTTGTGACACTTCCAACACCATCGGGCCTAAGTTCATTACTTTTACAATCTACTAATTAGGAGTTTCTAACTCTAAAGCCTATAAAATACTCACCTATTTCCATGAACATGACTGGCACAAAAAGCAAAACTGTAATGAATTAATGTCGGATCTATCATTATATTTTTTTCTGTTCTATCAAGAAGATCCGACAAATAACACAAATGTCTGTAGCAACCGCGAACTCCGTATCTAGCACAATATTCGTCTAATACAAATACTTGGCCCGGACTAAACCAGCCCTAAAGTAATTTGGATTTATTTATTATAAAAAATATATATTGGGTGTTTTTAGTTACCAACGAACAGTAGGGATCGTTCAGTCTGTACTCTAGAGTAAGATTTTGCAGGAGCTTGAACAAGGAAGCATGATCGAACTGACATGGATCTGCTGATATAAAGTCTTCCATTCCATGTTTTCTAGCTCTGTCGGCATCTGAAAAATAATATTTAGATTTTTATAAATATAATTTGCCTTAAAGGGAACGACGCGGGACTGATAGACCAAACATATGGGTCAAAAGGAAGTTCGGGTTTTGGGCAATCGTATCCAATCTTTATTAGTACCTCCTTGAATTTTGGAAATGGTGGAATTTTTGTCTTGTAGTGTAAGGGGTGGTGTAGGTTTATGGGACTGGCCCGTTGCTCTGTACATAGCCATAACCCATAGATGGCATTCGTTTTCATCATCGCTGGCGTAAAGAATACTGTCGCCTTCTCTAACTGCGTTAAAAAAATATCTCCCACCTTCCAGATCTGAAAAATAAAATTTTTAAAAAAGTTTAACTAAATCGTAAAAATAAATGAAATTTTCACTTACGCTTACCCATCCCAACCATCAAGTTTGCTTAAAAATGAAAATCATCAGTGATGAAGGTTTTTTATCATAGATATATCTTACCACTTGATGCTTCAATGTAATCAACGGTATATCCATCCAACTGCATCATTTCTGAAGGTTCCGACTTTTTTTCCTTGTAACTGCACATTGCAAATGTATATTGAGAAACTTGCACTAAAACATAGTAACGTTTTTTCCATTTTTTCCAGACCGACTTTCCGAGTGCATATAAATATCCACAATGTTTCATATTTAGGGGTTTATCCATTCTACAAGCTATTTTGATCTTTAAATCTTGATCGGGTAAGTTTTTGGGGATATTCATTTTATGCCATTCTGCAGCCTAAAGAAGTTTTAAAATTATAGTTTGTAAAGGAAAAGTGTTGAAATTACTTTTGATGATAAAGGTGTGGGTTTTAAAACCACTTTTCCTAATTCTTTATCTTCCAAAGCTAACATTCCAGGATTTTCGGTGTAAAGTTTTACTTTTACAGCGGGGAGTGGGTGCGTTGTACAAAAATCTCCTTGAGTATCCCACATGGGTTTAGATGCTTCGGCTTGATCTGTTTGTAATTTTTCGCCTCCTTCCACTTCCATGGTACAATAAACAATTCGATTTGGTGCAAGGGATTTTAATCCTTTCACTTCCATAACTACTACCTGCAGTTATTGGTATGAAAATTATTGAGAATTTAATAAATAATCCATTGGACCTAAAAGTTACCTCTAATTGAAATGTTAATACTACATCGAGTTTGGTAAGTTGTGTATCACTATCAGCAGAATCGCCTTCTAATTTTGCTAAAGATCCCTGGGATCTAAAATAAGTAACATAAGACATCAAAAGATGCTTCATAGTATATGGTTTATTATGGTTATGCAACCTGTGGTTATAGCGTTTAAGTTTTTGCAAGCCATATTTAGAGTCCATTGATCCCTTGGAAACGGGAAGTGATTCTAAATTGGCCATCAAGAGATTTATTGAAGATTTTAACTCTTCTACATACAACGATTCCATTTCTTTTAATACAAATTTTGGCATTAGTTTTCGATTCTAAAATTTGGGTTTTAATTGGTTTAACCAAAACACAATCGGTTATATCTACCCTTTCCATTTCTGAAACTTTTTGCATTCTACCATCTAATTCTCTCCTGATAGCTGCTGCTTGTTCATCGGCAGAATCAAGCTACAAAGTACGTACTGCAAGACACATAAACACAATATTACTATTTTGAGCTTACTTACCATTAAGGCATTAAAAAGAAGTTGATGCTCGAATTTTTTAACTCCAAGTATTTGTTGGAACATATCGTATAATTGCTCTTTGGATAATATTAATTCCGAATTCAACGATTGCTGTTGCATTCGTGAAGGTCGTTTAGAGTCTTCGTCACCTAGTCCTGAACAGGAAAACCAAAATTTTATACAAATATGTGGTTAAAAAGGAGATGTTGCAAACCTTTTAAAATACAATCAAATTTTGCCATCCAGGAAGTAAAAACTGTTTCCTTGCTTAAACCTTCCATTTCAGGTAACGATCTGGTAACAGTGAAAATCTAACTGTAATTACTGCTATCGTATTTACATTAATTTAAATTAATACCTAACCCGTTTTTCTATATTGTTCCTAAATACCTCTCTAAAATCGTATTGAGAGCAAGCGCCCGATTGTACCATTTTAATAACCCGTTCTGATTTTAAGAACACGTCGTAGTAACTTTGTACTGCATTTTGAAAAGCTTCGTCGGCCATTATTTGCGTTTCGCCTTTTAAAAAGCTCTACAACATAAATAATATTTAAACCATTAAATATAAAAGCATTGCCTTCTTTACTTGAAATCTTGCACTGATAGTTTCTAATTGGTGTTTTGTGATTTTGGTCTGACGTCGCGTCATATCTGTTGGTTGTTTTGCGTTGAATGGATATGCTATACATCTTGATATAAAAACGTACAATTGTATTCTACGTTTACGTTCTTCTTCTTCGCGTTCTTGTTTTTCTTGAAGATCTACTTCCGTTTTCTCTGAAGCCACTGAAGGTGAAGGACTGGTGGGTCGAGGTAATGAGTTCGCTCGCGAAGAACCGATGCTATGACTAAGTGTTTCTGCCGAAACAGCACTAGAGGGTGATAGGGAGCGTGAGATAGCCGTAGAATTATTTGGAACGTCTAAACCACCGCTCCCTGTGTCTGATGGATGCGCATGATGATGATATGGGGAACCTTCTGCCTGCTAATATTTGTCATTACGTGCTAACTGAAATTCTATGATAATTGAGATTTACCCTTCCAACACCGGGGTGATGAGCTCCATGGTGGGGATGAACGCCATGGTGTGGCCCGGAATGTCCCTGGCCGTGGTCTTCGTCGCTTTCTTCTTCAGATGACGATGGATCAATCATGTTTGATCCTCTTTTCTAAACTCTTCCGATCTTAAACAATTTAAAAATAAATTACCATTTTGAATGGCACAAATCAATTTATCGATGCAGTAACAATAAAAACTCAATAAGCACTGAAAACTTATCTTTTCAAACCCCCATATGCTAAATATTGATTATTTGATTATAACTTTACCAATTAATCCAAATTTTTTGTCTTTGTTGAGTCAACACTTATCGTAAATTCTATAAACAACTTGATAAGTGAACAAACGTTAATTTGGGGTTAAAAATTCTAAGAAATTAGGTTATAAAAAAAATGGAATTCGTGCTTTCTCTTGGTTACGTGGATTAAACATTCGATAACTTATGTAGAGCAATTCAAATTTTGTAAACAAATTTAATTAACAAAACAAATCCTAAAAGTTTCTTTAAAATTTAATCATCCAGTTAAATCCAGTTTTATAATTTAAAGTTACAGGGTGGTTTTTCACAAGTGTAAAGTAGAACTTTTCACATTTTAACAATGCGTGTAATATTTTTAAATTTTATTTTAAGTTACTTAATTTTTCATTTAGTCCCCATGGGAAATGCAACATTTATAAAAGTTTCCAGCATGACTAAAACAAAACACTTTGAACCTCATATTATAGAAGCAAATTCCTGAAATTAAGAAGTACCTCGAAGGATTTTGCAAAACTTTGTGGATAGACATGAGATAATTTTAAACAAACAACTTTCTAAAAAGTTCAAAGAATTTTGAAACATCAAAGAAAACATTTAGACCTTTTTAAAGCTTGAACGTTATCTTTCTGGACTTTCGACAGATTACAGAAAAATATAATTACGAAATCATTGATTTCTTATTAGGAAAGGAAAACTTTTTTTGTGTAGGTACAGTTAATAAGCTTAAGTAAAATTTCATAAAACTGACGTATAAACAAAGTTTAGCCCCAAGTTAGTGTCCATCAAAATGTTGCATTATTATTATGCTGTCGCTGTCATATAAGTTTACCGTAGTGGGCACCTCGAGCGACAAGTTGGGATTTGTACACAGGATTGCAGAAAATTAAAAAAATTATTTCCTTAAAATATAAAAATTTTTTCTTACAAATGTAAAATTAAAATATCAACCTGCAGACTTAAACCAATAACTTAAGGTCATCGATTTAGGTATTAGTTTTATTAATCCCATATATACTATCACTGTAACTTCTTCGTCCTAATTTAGGATTATGTCCTGCAATCCTCATCTGTTATAAGTGTTATCGCACACACAGGGGACCTACATATTAACGTGAACTCCGAACCACGGGAAGTGTCACACACTTTCATATTTTACAGATTAAACTGGCCAGCATGTAATTATATGGTTTAAATCAGTCATAAGCAACCCGTGATCCTTGTGAACAATTCTCTCGTATACTGTAACCAAAAGCTCAAACACAAAGCGATGGTAGATAGAGCGCTATCTGCATGAAGTCTTATAACTTTCGTTTCGCTGTTGCCGAAAGTGAATTGAAGTGAAACAACTTAAACTAAGCCAAGCAATTCATCAAGCGGTTAGGAAGGCTTTAAGAGTGATCGAAAGAAGAAGAGGTAAAAAGATCCCATATTGGTGGAACGAAGATATTGCTGAGGATATTGAGCAAAAGAAAAAAGTTTTCCATAAATGATTAACCCAAAGAACACTAGACACATTACAGCAATACAGAGCACTAAATGGAAGAGGCAAGAGAAAAATTGATGAAGGATGGTAGAGCAGCAGGTCCAAAACCAATCTCTGCCGAGCTGCTCAAATATGGAGATCCTCATTTAGCAACAAGAATGGCGACACATTTTAACAACTGACTCATACAAAATCAAGTACCATCTCAATGGAAGCAATCTCATATAATATCCATCTTTAAAAAAGTATCAAGAAATGACCCCATTACTATAGAATAGACGCCTTAAGGTAGCCACTCACGTTCCAACGCCGCAGTACGATTTTGTCGAATGCGATTGCAGTAGAATTTTGTTGGAAATCAGATAATTTTTTTTATAAAAAAAGTTTGCTTTGTATAACAGAACATAAACGAAAGAAAAACAAAAACGTAGAAGGTGATGCAAAAATCCACAATGAGAATATCTCATGAAATTTTTGTCTCATGAAATAAAAATGTCATGAAAAATGTAATTTCATTGTGGAAACAGACCTGAGAACGTGATATACTAGAGATACTCTCGTGAAACAATGAATCTCAGAATCTCAGGTCTGTTTCCACAATGAAATTAGATTTTTCATGACATTTTTATTTCATGAGACAAAAATTTCATGAGATATTCTCATTGTGGATTGGCACCTTTAGTAGCAGAACTTCAAGCAATTCTAGAATTAATTCCGGAATCGAGATCAATTCTCGACTATTAGTACGGGCATAAATTACTCGTTTTCACATCTCTATACGATCAAATCAGTATCATTCGCCACTTTATATTTAGAGATAGCAATATTTCTTATGCGATACTTATCCATCTTGCTGTGTGAATGTTTTAAAAATAAAATTTCTTTATAATTCTACGTACTTTAACTTGTTGCAACCAATTTAACTATAATTATATTATAACCACGATACACTTTATTAAACTTTTTATTATTTACGTAAATTATATTTTGAGTTGTGATACACATTCGTTATGCATCAGCCGCATTAGGTCAATGAGGAGAGTGGATGCGTCGTATTTCAAGGGTCACGGGTTCAAACCCCAGTCCGGACGGACGGTAAGTAAAAATTTATTTAATGAATTTATATAAATTTAATATTTACAGATTTAAATAATAAATAATTTAATGTTACAGGGGTATCCATCAGAGAGAGGTTGGGTTAATAAGGGATCGCTATCAGCAGGCGCATATATAAAGTGCACATTACACGGGGCGTTCGGCTGCATGCAATTTCTGCGTAGAGACGAGTTCATGTATTTGCGCTTTGCGTATACCGTTCTGCACAGAAGTTGCTGCAGCCGAAGGCCCCGTGTAATGTGCACTTAATACAACCATTACAATAAGTTGTAATAATAAATGTTCTAGTTAATAAAAAATCAAGTAAAATTTACAAAGAAAATTTTTTTTATTTTGTAATTAAAAAATTTATATTTAAATTAATTAGCAAAATCAAAATTTTGATGGCTGGCTTTTTTGCTAACTAATGACGCGTTATTTAGCTAGCTATTTGCTAAGAAAAAGTGGGCCATTTTAGCAACTTTGCCACAATATAGTCGACTTTTAAACACTATTTAGTTGGCTGTATTAGTTAATGTAGCCATTAACCATAGCTAATAGCCAACTATTAGCTAGTTTTTAGCATCAAAATGCTACTTGGGTGATCCATTCCAATATTTCTAGCTGTTTTATCGTGATATAATGGCGATTTTATTTTCCAAAGACCCTCTTGTTCTTTATATAGGTCGAAACCCTCTCTTAAAAACGTTTCGCTGTAAGCCATTTTCTAACTTTGCTGGAAAATTATTTACTTTTGCAGTATCGAAATCGTACAACGCAGTTGCAAACCACCATACCCGGTCAAATAAATAACCCAACCAACAATGTTGTACTGCAGCAGACTGACCGGCTTGTCTGCGATCCGATCCGACCAACGATGACTGAAATACACGATCAAATTCCATTCGATTTCGTTGCATCCAACAGAATCGTACTGCGGCATTGGAACGTGAGTGGCGGTCTTTAGCATCGACAGCTCCTTTGGAAGACTTTTTGGAAAGCATTTAACAGCTCTACTGATAAAGGATCTACTAAATAAGATTAACAAATAACAAAGCGTCTTTAGACTAGGAAAATCCCGTATGGATAATATCACAACCTTCTAAACATTATAAAGGAAATATACAAAGATAATAAGGCTTATGTTAAAAATGGAAGAGAACTAGAACAAACTCTTACCCCTACCAAATAGTTAAAACAGCACTGTGGTTTATCCCCATTGCTGTTCAAATATTACTTGGAGGTAGTCCTAAGATCACTGCAAAGAAAGATTGAGACGCATGGGCATATCAAATACCATGTCCTTCCTTCTCAGTCCTTTTACCCTAATGAGGGTTTGGTGACCCATCTCGTTCTATCTCTTTCTATGCATGTGCGTTCAAATTGTTTTCACAGACATAGAGAACCTACTTGTTTAACGTAGGCTCCGAACCACGGGAAGTGTACTACACTTCATTTCGAGATGGATTTTCTTGGCAGATTACCTCGGTGGTTTGCCATTGCCTGCCGAGGAGAGACGGTCAGAATAAAGTTTTTACCCTGCCCGGATTCGATCCGAGCGTTTCGCATTAGCAGTAGACGCACTTAACTGCCAAGCTATGACCGCCTCTTATACCATGTAATTAATCCTAATACTAACATCGAATATTGAAGGGCCATTGTATGCTCAAACCCGGTTTTGTTTTTCTTATATTTCATTCTCTCGTTCTGGCCATGGCTCACACCTTGACGAATCTCTACAAATCTCTACAAAAACACCAACACTAAACATATACAGGGCAGGGACAGTCAATCTCTTGCCTTAATATGTGTTTGTGTAATTATTTGTTCTCATTACCATGTTTTATCAATTTTTAGTTTTAATAGTTCTACCAAATAAGTGTTACCATTTTTCCCTAGTTATAAGTTTGCGTTTGTATTACATTGATTACATGTTAATTAATTAGTTTTAAGTTTAGGTCTGTATCCAATAGCAGAGTATACTCCCCCGTTGGGTGGTTTAACCCAATGGGGAAACAGGAAAAAAAATCCTAATACATAATTACACTGGGTTAAATGGTTTATAAGAAAAATGTCTAATTTTGAATTTTATATATTTGTTACAAGAAAAATATTTCTGGGATTTGGACCTCATTAGGTTCATAATTCATAAGTTTTGAAGAGGAGAAAAATAAATCTCGAAACGTCGACAAATGATTGAATAGTTTTGATATCCCCTAATAAGGTCCAAATCCCAGAAATATTTTTGTTGAAATAGTTGATGGACGATAACATGAAGATTGATATTTGTTACATTGGAATAAAAATTTTATAAAAACGCCAAGTCGAAATAAGTTCTCGTAAATATATTATAAAAGGGTGGGCATCACAAAGCGTCGTAATATAAAACAGGCCACTTTGATTTCGTTCCACAATATTTAATGAGGTGTCAAAGTTATGTCTTTGCAATCTATGCCATTTGAAATAAAATTACTAAACTCATTGACTTTTAATTTTTCAAAATGTTTCAAGAATGAAAACATCGACAAAATTTTTAAATGGATTACTGATGTAATTCTGTTTTTTGTTAGCTCATCAAAGAGACTAAAATGTGATGTACAGTGACATAGTATTAAATAATATAATATTATCTAAATAATAATGCATAAAACTTCAAGAACTCAATAGGAAATCGCTCACTTCCGGTTTAGCTATAAAACAAAAGTTTGGTACGTTGAATTCTGATTAAAAATCGGCATCGCATAAATTTTATTTCTTTTGATTGAAAGATACAATAGAACCCCGATTATCCGAATCTAGGTTATCCGATTTTTCACGTAAACCTAGCCTAACCAACAATCTGCCGTGGTATTCGAGGTGTTCATATTAAATCCGCTTTATCTAAGCCTTATCCATATCATTTGTCAGTTGCCTAACTTAGAGCAACTACTAACTACTCATGCTAAGAGCACGAGTGCGAATCCAACAAGAGTGCATCTTCTTCCGGACTTTCCTTCCTTTATGACGGCCTCCGTGCTTCGGAGGGCCCGTAAATCCAGCGGTACCCCTGATTTGACCTGATCTAATATGTCAAACAGGGTAATAAAAATTACCCCAAACCCCCATCGATTGAGTAATGCTTGGCTTTGTTGGGGCTTCGGTCCGAGTGACGTGGTCAAAGGGCCACCCATAAGCTGCACCTAGTACTGGCGGACTGCGAACAACAAGACTTCTCAGAGCTCAGATTTCATCGAGCGGACGTCCCTAGTTCGTAGTGCCTACCTTTGTTGGGAGTTCTGGTTAGATGGTAAGGCTGTCTAACGGCTGCGGTCATAACTGGCACCGTTGGTACTATGACTCAGTGGTAGTATAATGGGCTCGGTAGAGTGGCCTAAGTGCGTGTGCGAAATTGTACATAATATGGAGGCATTTGAAAATTTTTTATTTTTAAACATTTTTAGAAAATTCAATGTAATTTGAGTTACACCATTAGCCCGGATCATCGGGCTTCTACTGTAATTGCATAACCGACAAATAATATAGCTTCTGAAAAACCTTTTCTGACGCGTAATAAAGCCCATTTATTTTATCGAAAAATAATACGGCACAAATAGATTGTTTAAGTATTTAAGTAAAAAAAATGCTTAAGTTTTAAATTTTATAACACAAAAGTTAAAAAATTATTTAGAAGTCAGAATAATGAAAATACAATATTATTGAAAAGTTCCACAACTACATAGAATAGTAACTAACTCTTGTGAGCCCGAAGCCCGATATAAATTTTCATTGACAGTTGAACAGTAGCAATATAGTAGAAATTACATAATCCCCAGCCATTCTCTTTTCACCTCGCGGCAAAATTAACTGCCAATTGTTAAATATCGATCTTTTTCTTTGACTGCTATTACTAACTTTTATTTAGATTATATGAAATGCCAATAGACAGTCAAATATAATGGCAATAAATGCGTTGATTGTCAAACCAAGTATTTGGTTCGATTTCGGGCGAAGTAAATATCTTATTCTGGCGTCAATCTACTCGGGACTGTCCCGACGTCATGTTATAGTCAATTTCACGTGTCCTCAGAATAATATACCTCGTAACAACGTTTTTTTTTAGACTTACATTTTTAGGTGAATCAGCTAAAATATTTTGAAAAGAAGTTCAAGGAATATAAAATGAAAAATCCACACTTGTAATTGTGTTCCCTGGTTCACATTTATTGTTTTATTCAATAACAAATGTATCTACATAGGAGACCTACGTTCAATATGGGCTCCGAACCACGTGAAGCGTCATACGCTTCCATTTTTAGAATATTCTTGTTTGAATCTGAAAGGATTATTCCTCTCCTCTTCCGAAAAGAACCGGTCTCTCAGAGTCAAACCGGGCATTCGGTATTAAAAGTCAACCTACGACCATCTAAAAACACTTTTTCTCTAATAACACTAAAACGCTGAAAGATATCAAAACAGTTGAAGAGGCCAAAAGTGTTCAGCGTAGTAAGGCGGCTATGGCATGTTTAAAATATATTAGATATCATTCACTGTTTCCGAGTTGCTACAGAAAAACTAAATAAATAATTAAATAGTCGTACTCGAGCTCTCGTGGTTATTACTGTATTTGTATAATTTACTTATATTCATATAATAATATAACGTCTATTTATTAATTTATCCCAATTTTCCAAATTCATAACTTAGTTACCCTGACGGAGTATTATCCTTATCAAGGCTGATATTTAAATAGTTTTTGAACTGTCCCAATCAGTCGTTCTTGTCATTACAAATGACAAAGGCTAAAATTATTAATCTGCTTCAAAAACACATAAATTATTAATTGTAATTGCTAGTTATGATCAACAAAAATAACCTAATTGCAAAGTTTGTTCAATAAGTAGTATGTAAAGCCAGAGAAATAAGACAATTTGATCGGCAAATATTGGCTTCCGATAACATTACATAGCATAGTTAATTAACAGCGAACAAACTTGGCCTGATTGCATTTCTAAAGTTACGTCCTGGATAACATCATTTTTTATGTTTTCAAGTTCCTCAAGGTTCAAATTTATTATAGAAAAAAGCATATGAAGTACGTAGGCGTTCTGTTTTAAAAAGACGTCATATTCGACAAATACAACTTTTGCAAAAACGACTAAAGCGTAAACGATGATGAGAAAAGACTCTCAAAATAGACGATTCAATAGTTGCACTTGAAGTTCTAGTTGTGTGGGCATTTATGTGAAGACAAACTTTTATTTCACTTTTATTATACAAACAAGTTCAAGTTCACGACTGAGAATGTTACAAAACCACCCACGTTGTTGTGATTTATTTATAGATACAAATAGTTTATTTTACTTTTTTACTTTATGAAGTTCAAGTGTAATATTCTGTGTTTTATTGTTTATAATCAAACGTGGGAAACGCTGATGTCACATCCAGTAATCGTAGCCGAGGAAAATAGATTTTCTCTATTGTCTATTTTCCATTGATTGCTTCACAATCAATTTTTCATAACAAATTAAATCGCTTCTTCAACTAATTTTTATCGCTACCACAAGCTTAATTTATGATTTTAATGCCAGTTCTTGAAATACCCGATGAAAGGAGTCAAGCGACCTTCACTCACGATGTACCCCGTAACGCCAAAATTATTCTGTTAATTTCTCGCTTTATGCCTTATGCCAAAACTAGCACTTAATTAAATACGGTAGAAAGTTCTCTACAAGTTTTCTATATTCATAATTACAAAAATTCTTGTAAGAAATACACCAATCAACAAATGCTTTAAACTAAAAGTAAAGAATTGGTAACGTCTGCTAGTGCGTATCTGACGAGTTTGGTTATGCAGATTGGGCTTTCTCAAGCAGAGTTTAGGCACCACAGAGTGGAAAAAATTGTGTTTATGCACTATGGAGTCGGACAACGCATTCAGATGAAATATTTTGGTGGAAACCCAACTGATAGATTGCGTTATTTAATTAACAACTAATTTTTGAATAAATATTTTCAAATTTTCATGTTATACCTGGAATTAGGGACCAACGTCCTCTCTGCAGATACTTCCAAAAAATAAGTTTCTATATAAAGTTCTAATAAAATCGAATATGCAAGTCCTAGTATGTTGCAACTTGTGCCGGCGTCTTCATATCCGCTTCATCGTCGTTTACGCTTAAATTTTGTATTTTTTTGCAAAAGTTGTATTCGTCTAATATGATATCTCTTTCAACCATAATACGCCCACGTACTTCATATACTTTTTGGTTCATGATTACTGGTTGTTATTCTTTATATAATGTGTTTTCAAATTTAGCATTAAAATTGATATTATTTTAGTTTATTGCCGAACATAAAAAATAAATTGATGCCAGCCTGTGGAAGAGCTCCCCGATGTCATCCTATCATCATCGTAGTTGTCCGCTAATTTTCACAATCTGTGGAGATAATGTCTAATTTTTTCGCAGCCAGTAGAAAGCTAAAGAAGTAAGGTGATCACGGGAGGTTCTGTGCCACCACTGCTAATAATAAATTGATAAAGTTGTTTTACCCTTTCTTGACATATTTCTTTGATCCTATTATGTATTTAAAAATATGGGGTCGATGGTGGAAGTTACGATGCTGTAATTGGACGAACGGAACCGATATGATAATTATATAATTTATAACAAAACATTCAATACTATTTGAAAAGATCAACAAAGTTTACTAAATACAAATTATAAGCTAGAAGTTGTTATTAGTTCGCTGCAGTTCGTTATCATCTATTTCATAAGAACAACTTCAAATGAGCTGTGAGCATGCACAAGCAACCTTCAAAACCGCTATCTTTATTTAACGAATGATGGGTGACGTTTACACGAAACACAAATAAAGGCATTATTTGATCTTTTGCTTTGAATAATTTACTAACTTAACAGCTTAGATTAACTTAGCGCAGCCAGGTATTTATTTGTCCAATAGCGAATTTAACAGAAAACATCTTATTTTGAGTTTCTTATATTTAAGAGAACTTTATATAGGGTATTTTTTTATAAAATTGATTGCATCAAACCGACGACAGTCATGGCCTGATAGTTAGCGCGATCAACTGCTAACGTAGGGCTCCCCGGTTCGACTCCGGGTACAGTCTAAAATTTCTTGACCGTCTTCCGTGCTTTCGGAGGGCACGTAAAGCAGTCGGTCCCCCTGTCTTAATGATTTGCCATCATAACAATAAAAAACAGGGTGGAGGCACATCGAAAGGTAAGCCTAGCAAGCTACCTGAGATGTAAAAACAATGCTCACAGAACTAATTGCAAAAATTAGTAAAAAAAAACAGGTATTGGACCTATATTAAGAGGGAGACTTCTTCATAAAAGTAGAAGAAGAAGATTGCATCAATCTTTTTATGCGATTATCTGGATGCAATCAGCAGATATCAACATTATTTCATGCAAAACGTAACGATATAACCTCAAACACGCCAGCAGATGTTAAAATGGTATGCCACCTTCTGTATTGGTACAACTGCAATACAATGAAATGTAACTAGAACTCGCTACATCGCATGGAAATTAGAACATGTTCTAATTGAAAAATTTCACGAGCATTCAACTAGCCTTTCACATAAGCCATTGTTGGAATGTCAGCTCTTAGTGGCAACAAAAATAATGCACAATATTTTTCAGCCAATCTGGACAGGTAAACAGCAGATAACCCAATTTCCAAATTTCAGTTTCCTCTGATCTCTAAATATACTATAAGAGACGGTCATAATTAGCAGTTAAGTGCGTTGACTGTTATGTTAAGTACCTGATTGTTCTTGAATGTTTGATAAAGTATATAAATTGGGCTTTTCAGAACACAACCGAATCGATTTTCTTAACTCTAGGATCTACAACAACGCGATTTCGTATTACTGCAAAACAAAAAAATAGGTCACTAGTATATTATATTTTCGAAAAGAGGATGACGTTTTGAACAAGTAAATAATTAGGCCAGCAATTTAGGTCATTTTAAAGTTTAATTTTCCTGAGCTAACATTCACCTACTTTTTGCTGACGACGACGACATAGTGGAGTAGACAATTAGTGAAGTCCATACTTCACAAAAAATTGGTGACAGAAGCGGTCAGGAAACTAATTGGGTAGTAGATAAGCTAGAAGTTCTGAAATTATCTCCTTTTTTCATTTATTTTATAAATACTCTCGAGCGCCACCTCAAAACTTTTTGACACATCGTTACTCTGCTATTTTAATTAAAGTTAAAAATGAAATACTCCGGATAAATAATAACCACAAAGAATGGAGTTCAAATTATATATCGAGCGTAGGAAAAAAATGTAATTGCCTAAACAAATTGGGTAATTTTCTTGAGCAAATTAATTTGTTTGAGTGGCTACTCGATTTATTTCGTAAAATAAAGTTTAACAATTACAAATTTGTAGATTTACACGTTTAATATCAAAAGGTGTTAAATGCCCGTGGGTTGTTTCAACGCCTTTGTATATTACATATTATATCGATTTCGTCAATTAACCGTTCCAATTAATTAATTCTATAAACACAATTTGTATATTCAAAGATAATTAAATATTTAAGATATTATGCATATTTGTTAAACAATTAAACACTAGACTGTGTTTTGGAAATACTATAGTTATTCGACGCTTTTAAGCTTCCATTATCCAAGTTCCTAACTTCCTAACTGAAACGTAGTTACACTTTGAAACTTTCATAACGGAAAAGCTCGGTTCATTAAAGAACCTTTGTAAAACAAAATCAAGTATATAATTAATAGTAACAATATTGTTTAATCAAGTATTGAATTTTCCATTCTAATTAAGTGCATTTTCAACGTTCAAATGTTCTTATTACACCGAAAAACAAAGCGCGCCTTTTATTTCATTGTGCGCATACAAGATTAACTTCTCTAAATTTTATTTTCCATTACAAGTACGTTTTAATGTACTTTTGTAGTTTCATATATTTTTAATCGATAAATTTATAATTAATCATAATCAAATTGTCAGTATTCGTTTAGCTTCCCTAATAACTTCTTCCTTACTAATGAGTTAGGCTAACGCCTTATACAAGGCGTTTCGATAACAATCAAACATATTTTTTTATAAATATGTTTACAACATTCTTTATTTTATACTAAAAACGCGTCAACATAACCTCACTAATTCGTGACCTAATCCGCATAACCTCACTTATCAAGTGAACAGTTTCGAACGTATTAAACTTGTACTGCAAGTCATGCAGGGAATTTTTTTTTGATTTTATCAGCGCCGAAGAATGACTTCCCTATTTTCCCGAGTATCATAGAGTCCATTTAAGAGGCAAAGGCCTCTTTCATGAGATAAAAAGAGCTAATTAAATTTTATCGCGATGTTATTTGAAGAACCATCGTATAATGGATCACTTAAGTTTTGATGAATTATGCAACAATTTATTAATTAGTTTGCTTATAATGAAACTCTGACGTTTTACAGAAAATTTCTGTAAACCAATAATTGGAAAATATCTAAATTGTGTACCACATTATTTATGGACAGTTATAAACTTCGGAATGGTTGATTAAGATTTATGAAAATAAATAGGTCGCGTTGTTGGAAGTTTGGACCGCGCTATGGGTTCGCGGTGGCAGAATCGCATAATACAAAGTAGCACCCCACTTGTAAAGTGATCCAATTCTAAGTGCCCATTGTGAAGTTTTTAGGGTTAAATTTCTCTTTTATAATAATGCAACTTCAGGATATTCCAGTATGATCAGATCTTTACAAAAGAAAATTAAAAAAAAAAAAACCAGATAAAATTACAGAAGAACTTCTTGGCTTATTTAATTAGTTGGCGTAAGCATAAAGTCAGCATAGATAAAATGAATTAAATTTAAATCGGTAAGTATTTTGCACTGGAAGAGAAAAAAGTCCATTAATTTTGTAGTAGGTGCAGTAATTAAATTATGCGGAAAATTTAATATGATGAAGATATTATAAGATTAAGATAATCCAATAATAATGTTCCAATATAGCTAAATCGCTAATTTTATCAAATTTGATATTTAACGATGGTATTAGTAATAGGTGATCGGTAAAAATAAAATTGTAGTTGATATTGCAGCAGTGCATATAAAAATATCGATTTTTGTTGCTTTTATACCATCTCAACCTGCCACCTACACGTTTCGGTCCGGTCCTATAATAATTGGTTTTTCTGACAATAATTTTATATCACGTTGTTGGAAACTTGGATATGGGATGAAAACGCAATTGATGATCGCTAATCACTAGATTTAGGGGACTTATTTTCACAGATAACTTTTAGAAGGGGACTTCAGTGCAGTTTTGTGTACAAAATATTTTTCCAATAGAAAGAATTCATAAAAACTCATAGCCATGATAGTAGGTCGTAATTTGAAGTGAACTTCCGCGTGACCAAGTTATATTGGTAATAAAATACAGCTGACATACAGGGAAAAATAGAAAAAATTTAGGATGGTGAAAACAAAGATTCCTATAATATTTATTCTTGATTTAGTGTTAGTACTTGGTTTCAAATGTAACGCGTTCGCCCAAGTGTAAATCTGATAATCCTCCTAAGTTTTCAACAAATTGAAACTTTGTTGATATTAATTTATAACCAAAATAGAAAACCGTTACAGCAAAACTTATCCCGCAATTTTCCAAATATCCGTGCACGGCGTGAATAAGTTGATAAGTCGAAAAATACGATAATTGGGATTATCTTCTTAAACTACGCTAATTCACCATTGCCATTATGTAAATAATTGAACAAGTCGAAAGAACAATATTTTGCCCGAGATATTAGTATGTGAATATTTGAACATATCAGAAATGGAGGTGTAAAAATAAATAAACCGACATATGTACTTATTCAAAACAGTTCTATAAAACAAAAAATTGATAAAAAGAGTTGTTAACTTGTTCAAAGTTTCATTTAAGAAATGTAATGAGATAATATAAACTGATTTAAGAGAAGGCGTCAAACTTTAAAATCGCTGCCCTGAAAACTAGGCAATTTCAACTTGTCAATTTATTCACGCCATGCACGGATATATACAGTATGTTCTGTAGATCATCTAAAAAACATTAGATGTCGCTAAGTGATGGAAGTTAGAAAAAATCCATCTGTTCCACTTAACGCGGCTTAACTATTCCGACCCACGGTGTGGACCCTGGATCAATAATCTAGAATTCTAGATGATACTAAACGTCAAATAAGTGCAGTATTTTGTGGTTGCTAAAAGGCAACTAAATTTTTGTAGCTGGTGTATTTTGTAATAAAAATTGAAAACTGTTATCGTTTTCAAAATGGCCACCATCGTCTACAAATATTTCTAGCATAAGATAATATTGTAGGCTTTAGTAGGTGTATTATGCCCTAAGCAATAAATGCCAAGTAGGGAATATACCTTCCAACTTGCGTTGTTTAGAAAGATGTTTCCCCTATTATTACCGCTACGACGGAATGGAAACCCAAACTTAACACCTCTTCATACATAAGCTGCAAATATACCACCTGGTATATTTATAACTCTCTTATCTAAAATGATCACCTTCTGATTATCTAAAATAGAATTATATACGTGCAGTATAAAAATATCCAACGGTTAATCAACCAGTAATGCGAATCTTGATTACTTTTCGCAAAAACATCTGTTTTTCCAATTTTCCTCTTATTTCAAAATTTCGCATTTAAAGTTTTGATAGGTAATCAAACAAGTTATTATTGTATTAAATTGGTTTTCGCCATTTTATTATTTAATGTTTAATAAATCACTGTCTTGTTATAGAAGACAACGCATTTTATTCATTGCATAAACTTTTGATACTTTTAATGGAGTTCAAAATTCTATTAATTATAATTTTTTGAATGTGGGGATTTAAAATTTTCCCTTCTACAGTAGTTTTATTTATAACTACTACTATTATTATTGTGACAATAAGAAAAGCGGAAGCTAGTAGCTATTAAGTTCATTTCATTAAGCATGAGAAAACCAAACCAAAATTTTCCATGCGAAATTTGAAACCAGGTCGTCACTCCGGAAATCTATATATCCTTATAGCACTACCACTTCAAAAATTAAAATCCACTGGAGAGTATATTGTAAGTTTCCCAAAGTTTTACAATTGTTTTAATTAAATTACGAGCTAAAATATCACAAAATTAGAGTAATAAATTAAACACCTCAAAATACTTTCTGGTTATTTTGATGGTTTTCAGACGTTTTTGTTTAAGATGTGGAATACCAATCTTCCATATGGCCAAATATGGAGATATTCAACTTTAAAATTTAAAAAATAGAAATAGTCTTGTACCATGTTGTATACTGTACATTCTAATTATTGACAATTGATTTATTACCCTATTGAATACGGCTAAGAAAAAGGTTTTGCTTTACATTGAAGTAGTATATAAATATATAAATCAATGATTTATACTAGTTTCCAAAATGTTTTTAAATGAAAATAAAATAGAATTTTAACGTTTTCTATAAATAGTATATCTAATAAGTGTTTTGATGATAAATTAATATCTATAAATTTTATACAGACGGTCTGATTTAATTATCTCAATTTAGTTGATCTCGTATTATTATTATATAGTTTCAAATAATTAAACTCCTTATTAAACATAATATACCTCCCACATAAACTAATTAATATAGATATTTCAATAGATAATCAACATTTACTTTATCGCTAATGAAAGGAAAAACAAGTTGGAAACTAACAACAACAATAATTTATTCTAAAAGTACCATAATAATGTTGAACCAATTAGAAAGTTATTGAAAAACAAATGAGTTTGATATAAAAAAGTTTAAATAAATATTTGGTTTTAATTGGTACAAGAAATTAACTTCGATTTGCTGAAGGTAATTTTGTAATCGAAAATGGAATTAGCAATTTACGTTATTAACCACGTGTGGTTTCACATATTAAAGCGATCCACAGGCGTAATGATTTATCGTACAAGTTGGACGACAAATTTGACGCGATTATTTAATTGCGGCCGAGTTGGGCATGCTACTTTCTAAAAATACAACTACAAGCGATTTTTGATCAGTTTACATAAACTATTGTATATTGCAGCTTATGAACATCCACCAATCAGAGTCAATAAAATCTTAAATTTAGAAAAAAAATTATAAACTAACATTCTCGAATTGGGTAAAACGGATTCGATTAATTTTTCTACAAAAAAATTAAGTGTACCTTACCCTACTGCAGGTAAAATTTTCGTCAGGAGTTAGCAACCGTATGTAAGTAATTCACCTTTAAGAAACCCAAGCGCTCTTTCACATGAAGTTACCGCATCTATACACGATGTCTAATGACACATTTCACACATGTGGCGGCATGACGCAATCATGACGCGGCAAGCAGCCAGCGCCGCACGTCGGCGTCGTTTCACTGTCTCAAATGAACGGCTTCACATGAGATGTGAATTTTGTTACGGTTAGACTTTTTATTCTCTATTTGGTGCTATTTTGGTGCCAAAGGAAATTCATGTTGCCATGGTGGCATTGCGTGAAAGGGCTCTAAACAATTATTCGAAAACCATTACTCGTAATTGCATTTCATGCAATAAGGAACCTCATTTGTTTAAAGATGTGTTTTACTTGTTTCTCTTCGAAACTTATTGCCATCCTTTGAAAGAATCCAAGAACATTTTGTTGTATTATTTTGTTTTAGTCTACATATTTCATCTTTGCAAATTTAACATACAGTAATCAATTGGAATATGGTTTACAATTTATGTACCCACATTCTTTCTGTTAAAGGTCTTAATCCCAATTACATTTTGTTGCTTATTTACCTAGTGCAGTGTATCAGCTAAAGAGAACGCTTTATTTCATCACTGTTTATCAAGAAATACTCGTACTTTACAGTTTCTCCGAACTACATGAAGTTTTTCAAAGACCTATCACCGACTGGTACCGGCATTTGGGCTCTGTCACATCAAAATCATACGAAAACGAAATTTCTGCCGAGTGCAGCGCATGTTGCTCGGAGAAAATTTCTTTTAAAAATAATGTCGCTTTAAGCAACGCATCGAATTTTTACTCGGTGAGTAATCGACCTAAAAGAACTAGTTCCGTTAAATACTATTGTTCAACTTAAAGTCGGTGGTCATGGCCTGATAGCACGATTAACTGCTAACGTAGGGCTCTTCGGTTCGACTCAAGGTACAGTCTAGAATTTCTTCACTGCCTTCCGTGCTTCGGAAAGCACGTAAAGACGGCGGTGTTAATGATTAAATTTGTCATCATAACAATAAAAATCAGGGTGCAGGCACATCTAAAGGCAAGCCTAGCAAACTATCTGAGATGTAAAAACAAAAAATGCTCATAGCACTAATACATAAATTAGTAAAAGGACAGGTCCTAGACCTAAAGGAAAAAAATTCTCGAACATTTTAGTCGAACCAGGTTTTGAACACTTGCTCGCTACGCTTATTCTTGCAATACTAATGTTAGAAAATTGGGCCATTTTGATCAAAAAATGCAAAATCGATCTTCTGAAATTTTTCGACGGATTTCGTTAGGTAATAGTTCGTACTTTAACATACTAATAGTCTTCGTGTCTAAACCCTGAGCTTCTTACTGAATTCTTCGTCGAAAGTTTAATTTTTTAATGAAAAATTGAAAATTATGTTTTGCAACAAAATATTTTTAAAAAAATCTATTTCAGCTGTATTGTTATTATATAGCTCATTAAAAATATTAATAACACTTAAAATACTTTAACATCTTCAAAATCATTAAATGAGGAGTTTCCTAAAAATGGTCAGAGGATTCTGATTTTTGGATATGTTTTAAGGTTTAGGGTTCTATTAAAAATTATGAGTTGTCAACCTCGCCGATTGCCCGGAAGAAAAATGGCGGCACTTCCGGATGGTCGCCAAGGTCGACAACCCCAAACCTTAAAACATATCCAAAAATCAGAACCTTCTGACCAGATTTTTAAGAAACTCTTCGTTTCATGATTTTGAAGATGTTAAAATATTTTAAGTGTTTTTAATGAGCCATATGATAACAATACAGCTAAAATAGAAATTTGTTTAAAAATATTTAGCTGAAAAACATAATTTTCAATTCTTCATTAAATATTTCAACTTCCGATGAAGAATTAGGTAAGAAGCTCAGGGTTCAGGCACGAGGAATTTTAGTATGTTAAAGTACGAACCATTACCTAACTAAATCCGTCGAAAAATCTCAGAAGACCGATTTTGGATTTTTTTTCCGCAACTTTCTTACACTATACTCTTCCCACAACCTGTCCTCCAAAATTCTTCAAGTATTTTTCCTTCTCTTGTGCTGTTAGTACATCCGAGTAAAATCATAGTAATAGTCAAAATTAAAGACGGACATAACAATAAAAAACTTTTGATTCATTATTGATAATAATAGATCTTTGTCCAATTGCTTGCCTTTCAATAGTTTTAACTGTTCAAATGATCTTACATCAAACTATCTTTTTTTCTAATACAATTGGAGCAGCGCGAACCGTATTCCTGGAAAAACTAAATTAACACTTTTTCTAATTTAAACCCTAACTACAAACAGTCCATTGCCAAAGCGTTACTTATTGATGAAATTAGTAACAAATTACTAATATTATCTATAAATGCTAATCTCTTGAAACCTCTAAAATTTTTACCATTATCTGATCCGACATTTACTACCCTAGTCCGACCGCTACATGCACAACATAGAAGAAATTCAACGAATAGCCTTCTGGAAGCCGCAATGTTTGCCGAAATTCAAAAACCCATTCAAAACTTCTTAACATTGGACAACTTAGTGACTGTGGTCAAAATGCTTATTTATTGA
The DNA here is from genome assembly GCA_932274525.1 of Podabrus alpinus. Taxonomy (NCBI): domain Eukaryota; kingdom Metazoa; phylum Arthropoda; class Insecta; order Coleoptera; family Cantharidae; genus Podabrus; species Podabrus alpinus. Next base: position 14,707,887 of record OW026455.1, read on the forward strand.
AAATGATAAGTGTGATATTCAAGAGCCCAAAATGGATTTATCTTATTCTTTTCAAATGATCCGATCAGCAGAATTCGTTTGACATAAACGCGTATTTGATTTCTAACTCTGGGTATCAAAATCCCTGAGTGATTCCGTTTAAATGAACAACTGACATAAATGGAATTTTATTATGTCTTTAATTTAATGATAATTATAGCCCATACTATTTTATATTTTAACCGCAAAGCACCGATATTGTAGCGTAAGTGAAGTTTGATATTGGAGTCTCACTGAATGATTTTTATACTAATCAAAAATTACAAAAGGTTAGCCGTTTTTCCCGGTGTCCAAATTGTTTTATGGTAACCATAGGGCCGAAAAACTATTTAATCATCACCTTCGTACTATTTATCAGTGCTTATCCAGTTGTTCCCATTCTCGTTAATGTCTTATACTACTAGTATGTGATTTCCCACGTTTTTTGGCCTAAAGGCCGCAGTGAGGAAGACCGATCATTAGCTCAACGGATGAATTTAACCTTACACACACGGATAAATTTAAGTTATTATATATTTTTTTGGATAAGCCTATTAATTTAATTATCAAATGATCAAAGAAGGTCAAAAAAAAGAATCCGGTAAATCCCTTTTAGTTTAAAATCTAGTAACACAAGACATCCATAATAATTACAGTCCACTTTATTGTTTTCATTTATTTGTTGGTATAAAATAAAACTTCAAATTGGACGCTAAATTTAATGTTGAGCAAGAAACTAATATCGGCGTGCTTGACATTTAAACCAATAGCATTTAATTTTTAATTTTAAAATATCGCAAGAAAACAGCTTTAAAGCTCAAGTAACTTGAAATAGTATCTCTAATTTAGCTACTAATAAGTATGACTAGTTAACTACATCCGTAACGCCAACGCTTTTATCGTTCGGTTTTTTCATAAAGTTTGGCAAATTTCATGTAAGTGTTAAGACAGCGTAACCGAAATGTAAGCGTTAAGCTTTGGTTTACTAAGAAGTGGTACCGGTAATTAGCGTCCGTATTATAACATCGTTTAGTGTTTTCACGCTGTTTCACACCGTGCCAGCCATCGCCACATATATTATACAATATTGATGATAATAATATGTCATATTGTATTAGATATTACAGTGGGGATTACGGTTGGAAGTCACTTCTACTATAATACTTTATGTAACTTTACGACTGCTATTTTACGGTACCGCTTTCTAGGAAATCAAAGCTTTAGCGCGCACCACCCAAATCAATCGGCAAAAATTTCACGTTATGAGCTTTAGCATAAATTTTTACCTATAATTGTTACTATTTCCGCCAAATATCCCGAAAGCCACAATCCCAACACCCAAAATCGCAATGGCGAAAATCCCGACGAAATTATTCAAATTTCGTCTATTATTACGTAGTATAAACACATTATATTCTTTGAATTAAAATTTTCGATTTATTCTTAGCGACATCTACATAGTTGCTTTGTGGTTTAGGTTAAGGTTAGGTTAGGTTAGAAAGGTTGCAAAATTTTCTGTGGTATGTTAGAAGTGAAATTTTGCGGTTTACCTTCTTATTTGATCTTAACTTCACATAAGTACTACTAACTAACTGACTGACATAACTGACATAAGAGATGTCACGATGAATGAGTTGACTTTACGGATCGGGATTGTGTCTTTATTTGTATTCAATAAAATATGTAGGTACGCATTTATAATAAAATATTTAATATTAGTCGTTTTTAAAATATTATTATTTAATAATAATTTAATTAATTTCAAAAATTTCTTTTTGTTGTTTTCATTGGTCGTCGTGATTTTGAGTTTCGGGATTATAGTTTTCGGAATTTCCTTACTAATCTGTAATTTTCGGTGTACAAAGGTCACGGATTTTTGGGCTGCATTTAATAGGTGATTAACTTATTTTTACATCAAAAATCATGCATACCGGAGAACTACAGAGTGTAGTGACGAATCGAAGAAAGTTGGTTGTTCATAAGGTTAGTTTTATTTGAATGTTATTTACATAATTGGTTCAAGGGAGATTATCAATGACTGCTGCTTTGAGCAATTGAGCAATTGTTGCCAAAGTAGTATGACTTGCCATGCAACATGCAATCCATCTTGATCGTACTATAAATTTTTATGTATGTCACACTGCCATCAACAATCAAACAGCCCCACACGTACCAACAATTGGTTCAACGAGCGCATCAACTGGGTAAAATAAATTCTCACGTTTGTAAACTTTATATATGTATAAGATATAATCTACGTACTGATTTAATTTTACTGCTATAAAGAATTGTACAAAAATATAACCAAAGAAGTTGTGAAACAATTTTTTTTTGCAAGAAGCTGCGAAGAAAAACTTCTAAATTGATTAAACTGAAGTATTGGCTAGTGTTTGTAAAACCGCAAACCTCAACAATTTATTGAAACTTTCAAAACCTTACACAAAAAGCTTACGCCTTTCAACGGATCTTAAAAGAAATAGAAGGATTGCCTTATTTGAAGTATCTGAAAATAAATAAGAAAAACATCAAACATGAAAACCGAGGTGGACTTGCAAACTCTGTGATCGTAATAATTTGTATATACGTAGGTATAGAACTAGTAGGTGTTATTCATGAACAACATTAAGTTTATAAAAGTTTAACTTGGAATAAAGAAAAACTTCGATGAAATTGACATGTATCTGATGATAGCAAAAAAACAACGAAACACGTGTACTGGATTTTAATGAATGTTATGAAGACGTGATTTTTAATATTTCTTAAACAGTATGAGCCCCGTTTTACTGATATCGTTTGATACAGTAATTTTAAACATTACCCGGTAAACTAGGTAGCCCATAATTGAAAGTACTGATTTAATTTCCAACCTGTTTCTAAACTACATGCACTGCTATGCAACTTTAAAAAGCATTTTAATTAAATTCAAATGAAACTTTGTCTTAATAATGCATAATCATGGTAATTTTTTAATTGAATAAAAGCGTAAATAGCTAAAGGTCTCATTACATTAAATAGCCCAATAAAATTAAAAATGTACTCGAGGTAAGTGTACTTAATTAAATTATAATTTACAAAACTACCCTTTTATAATTCATTAAATTAAAATCGTGATTACAATGTTTGCTTGTTATGATAATTGCTTATGTTGGTATAAATTACAAAAGAAATATCGACACAATGAGGATCGTGGACACGTGGTAGTTTTAAATGGTCGTATGTCAGTAATTGATTGTATAATCTCAAATCAACATCACATCCCTCTCAAATACCTAATATAAGCATCCTCAATTTGGCAGATTTTAGAAGATTAAATCTATGGAAAAAGATAGCGAATGTCAAAGAAAACCAGATGAAACGCGAAAGAGATTGCTGCAATTTAAACCGCATAGTTAGACTGTAGACTTCCTAAAGAATTCGAATCCGTCTGAAATTACAATAAAATTACTGCGGTATCATAAAATTTTTATTATAGAAATTAATTTGCACATATATTGCAATATTCAAATGAGAACAATAGAAACTTCCTGAAATGTGAAGCAAGATATTTGTAAGGAAAACCATTTTTCGATTAAGGAATTTCCGCAACATTTATATTAGTAGGAGTGAAGTGTGTGTACCTTGAGACACCGTTATAAATAAGAATTTAAATATGCGCTAGGAGATATCACCTTTGTAATATTACATTCAACAGATGCTTGTAAAAGTGACTGTGAAAATCGTGCGAACATTTTTTATTACGTTTTATTTATTAGGAAAGTTAAATGGGAAAAATCGAATTTTTTTATAATTTTAGAAAATCTATTAAGGGAACGACCCGCAAGTTTTAAGCACATAATTCTATATACCCTAAGGTAGTCTATACCTATTTGATCTGGAAAATTAGAAAAATCTCAAATCTTTCTTTATAAAAATAAATATTCATAATAAAAATCGATAAAAACTTAATTCCGAGTTCTAAAAATAAGAGAAATAGACCAAGAAACTTACATAACCTAAAAGCAACTTTGGAGGTTAAAACTAATTGTACCCAATTGTTTGTGACAATGAAGCAATTAAACGTTTAAGTTTAAAATTGATTAAACGATTAAATCTAGATCCAATATCTTTCGAGTACAACGGCAATTATCAATAAAAAAACATGAAAACTGTTTTGATAACTAATTGGCTCGTTAGGTTCGTTAAACATGATAACTTAAACTAACAAGATTAACGATTCAGGAAGTCTGCGGCTTAACCGTTGCGGTTTTTATTGGATTTCTAATTTCGACACAAATAACGGCATCGCAATTATTATTATGTATCTAATAGGAATTACTCTTTTAATTAAACTTGACTCTTCCAATCAATATTTCAAGATTAGAAAAGTTAATCCATACGAAATTTCCAAAGATTTTAGTTTTTGTTCCAATATAATTTTTACGAATTTTCAGTTTTGAAAAAATAAAGCCTGATCTACCGTTGGATTAATTGAAACTTTTTTAATGATATTTTTTTAGTTTTTGAACTGTTATACATTGAGAAGGGTATAAGTTCAATTAATTTATAACTGTCACTGAAAGAAACAGGAAATTCTTAAAGCTTAGCGTGCAGTTCCCTGTGGAGTAAAAGCATGAAAAAATTGAGGTTGTTTTCTCGTAATTTTGTTAGTTTTTAAATTGTCAGCATTGTACAATAAACACAGTTACAGTAATGAAACGTCAAGCGTTGAGCCAGATTATGTTGATGGTTCTTTTTTTTGTAATTTGTGATAAATTAATTTTATTACATATCTGGTGAACTTTTAAATATTCTCTATGTGAACAAAGCTGGTGTGAAATCCAAAATTTGTTATGTAAATAATAGGCTTACATATAATTTTGATTGAATTGGTGACCCCGATAAAACGTCAACTGCATACCCTTTGATGTAAAATTCAATAACAAACTAATGGAAATTGATATGTATCTGGTATTACATTAAATAAATAAGCACAAAAGAGTTAACTCAATTACAATACATGTAGAGCGTCTCGAATTCAAATTACACCTTTGGGATCTTATTAACTTTAAGAAGTAGAACATCGACTAACAAGGTTGGTAATTTGTAATATCAAATTTTTTAAAACGTCAGCTATAAATAATATTTTTGAAATGGATGTAAAAAGAATTTTTGAGCAGAGTGGTATTTAGCACGTACCTTAACAAATATATTTTCAAAAATGACTAAAATAAAATCAATTAAAAGGGAGGGGGATTAATAAAATTTAGAAAACATCAGGCAATAAAACAAGGGATTGACTTGGGTACGGTCCGCCGCGCAGCAATTTTTGTTCGGGACCGGTCCGACCGTCTGAAAATATTTTTGTAAGAGCTATCAGACCCCGCATGCTCAGTTGTGCCTGTTCTGCACTTGTAACAGAATTATGAAAAATTTTAATTCATTTTTAACCGCTGTCAGATTTCATTTCGAGTATCTTTTGCTATTGTACATAGCAATAAACATAATAAAAACCAACTAAAATTAGTAAACAATCTGACAAAATTGAATTAAAATTTTTCAAATTTTTGTTACAAGTATAAAAAATAGACACAATTGAGCATGCGGGTGTCAGACCGTTCTCGAATTATATATTATTGAGCGGTCGGACCGTTCCCAAACGAAAAATTACTGCACAGTAGGACTGTGCATTAGTGGCTCTCTTAAAACCGGACCCACCCTGGTAGTAATTTGTTACCGGGAAACTTCTTCGCGCGCTCCCCCCCACCCCCGCTCTTTAAGAAATTCTTACAATAGTACAAAGTATAAGAAAATTAACTACTTGAGTCATTTTTAAAACTTCACCCAGACAACACTGAAATCTAGTGGACATCCAGAAGCTAGTGGATATTCATTAGTTATTGAGTGTTATTTTATTGAGTTATAAGTTTTCAAACTTCCAGCATGGGGATCTCGTATATATCTTAAGAGGTACAAAGTTGGTTAAAGGAGAGAGCAAAATTGCATATTTTTATTCTTACCAATAATCTACATAATCGGAAAAATGGTTCCATTACTACCTTCAATTTTCCCGCGCTTTGGATCCAGTGTTAAGCAGTGTGGGGTAATACTTCAAACGCACAGCACATAGTACATAAGGGAGAGGTCGCATACGCCTGGAAGCAGGTACGGAACTTGAGGAAGAAGAAGATACTACTTTTGATTATAATATAGTATCATAAAAATTATAATTCAAAAAAGAAAACCATTTATAAATACAACGTGGTATTTCAGTGCGCTTTTTTGTAAATAGAATATTTTCAAAACAGACCATTACTAAAATAATTAAATTTTAAATATTAGTACAAATGCATACATTTTTGAGCCAAAACCAAATATTTTAATAAAATTTAGAATGAATGAAATATTAAGAAGTTTTTAAAGAAAAGCGGGGGGTAAAAATTTAATAGAAAAGTAATAAAGGAAAACGATAGCATACGATATCGATGTTTCGGGATTATTACGCCATCTTCAGGAATGCTTAATCAAAACATAAATTACAATTGAAAATAAACATTATGTTAGAATATGTAAAATCAAAAAAGTACTGAAAAATCGGAAAATGCAAAGTACAATAAATCAAACTGAAAAAGGTCAAAAATGAGTAAAATAGGAAATCACAAGGCAATTTTAAAAACAACTTATTTCTACTGTGAGACAACTAAAAATTTCAGAATGGCTTTAAAAAGTAGACCATAATTTATAGTAAAATTTAAACTCTGAACTTTACAAAGATGTCAGTGGGACTTAAGGGGAACTGCTGCTGTTGCAGCGAAGTTAAAAAAAATAACTTAATTTGGAACTCCACCAGGTGTTACCAACACTCCCATAAGGTTTGTCTATCTGATACTACATAAACAGAAATATTAATATTCAAAAATGTGAGAATTCAATATGACGCTCATATGTAAGGCGAAAGTTAACACTATTTTTTCACTACTATCTTAGGTTCCATGAAAATTCGATGGCATACTTGGATTCCTCATAAACAAATGCCTTTTAATGTCTGCATTATCAACACTTAATTTTATCAGTATTCAATTTACGATTTTTTTTCTATTTTTAATATTCTAAAAACTAAAAAAATATATTTGAATTTTAGTATCTTCATTTGATATAAAGATATATAAAATTTCTTTCCAGAGTATTGATCAAATTAAATTAGACAAATTTTCTCTGACGAACTTTGAATCTCCACTGCAGCCCACCAGGAATTTTCCTAGTTGAAAAACGATAAATGAGAAAAACGAATGTGAGGTTAGATAGTTCTCTTCGGTAGAGAAAAAAGTTAAAATGGATAAATAATAATAATAGAACCAAAATAAGCTGAAAGCTATAATGAAAATCAGATCACAATAATTGACGTATGGGTGTGAGTTTTTAAATTTGAACTGATGCCAAGTGTGCCAATTTGGTTAGTTTTTTTTATAGGGAGCATATCGGAATGGATAACTTTTTCGAACTGGAATTATTCGGTTTAAATAAATTATTCATCCTAGTTGCTTCTCTGAGTTCGACAACACGCGATAAAGAAGGAAATAAATCGGTAAGTTTTATTTCAAATTGTTATGGTTTCTCTTCTTTTGTTTTGTGATTTTTATTGTTAGATGCCGTTGTAAATTTTACGTATAATGCACAATTAACATGCATGTGGGATGACTCTGCTAAATCTTGTTGCGATTTACTGTTATTAGTCTGGTTACGATATAGGTCATAACCCCCCCCCCCCCTATAGAGCTCGTAAAATATAAAAGTAACATTAAAATCAAAATATTTTGGTAACATTTATTTGATTTATTATCCCTTCAGCAATTATTGTCTGGATAATCCACTCCCGATGCAATATTGATTATATTTGTGATAGCTTTGAATAAATTTGGATCATTTCCAAATTACTAAATAAGGGTTTACAAACTGTAGGTTATTAAGGACTTTTATCAGATTTAGTAATCACAGGTTCATGTCAAGCGTCTACATCATAATTTTGCTAGGTAGGAAAAAATGTTTGTATCTACTCTTAGATAGTTAAATTTGTACTTTTAATTTTCACCGTTATTTTAAGTATTTTTCCGATTTTCAATTTGTTTTGTTTTGTAAAAGCACCTTTCCTTAATGACTTTATAATTACCTATTTTATTTCTTGATTTACTTTTAATTTTATATCTTTATTTTAATTAGTTTTGTATTTACTACGATTTTTACTTCCAGTAACTTTTCATTTTCCGGAAATTTTGTTTATTTTTATTCGTCTGTGCTAAAAATTTTGTTCTGGTTAAAAATGCGCATACATTTAAACTTCCAGTTAAAATTAAATTATTTTCTACAATTGAGTTAAGTTAATTTCATTTGCTAATTTATAAAAACCTAACTTTGCAGATGAAACTAAAGAAATTCGTCCTTAATAGAATACACTGAGAATAAATAAATACGATTGAAACAACACAGGAAACAGGAAGTTAGAAAATGGAAAACCGGATCCTAAAGAAAGTTAAGTAGCTCTACCAAGTAGAGAACTAATGCTACCAACTAAAATTGTCGGCGTTGAATTATCTAAACTTATTGTTACTAGAACAACTTTCCAGAAAATATATTTAAATAAAAACCAAAAAAAAATTTTATTTCCTTTTACTAATTTTTTACATTATGTAATTACGTCGTCGCGCGTCGTGACATTTAAAATTAACCAAGTTTCTAACAAATGAAATTTGTATGTTTTCAGTTTTATCTTACGTTTTTGTTTATTTTTTCCTATTAGAGATAATTTCAGGAGCAAAAAAAGGCCGTTCATCATTTTGTTATTTCATTATCGATATTACGAAAATTTAATGTAATTTTTCACTGTGTAAATTTTAAAAGTGTCAAGTCGTTTGTCATTAGTACGTCTTCAACAAAAATTGTGAGCGTTAATTTATAATTTATTTCGTTAAATTTTTCTTAAAGTAGCCAATAAAATTTAAATTTACAGTAGCAGAACCAAGTTAAACGTATTAACTGAGTAGGAAGTTATCGAACAACGAACCTCCGTCATAGACAGAATGCTAAGCCCAGTTGAGCAAGAAAGAGGGATTCTGCCACCGAGACTATCAAACTAATGGTAAATAAAAACTAAATTGCACAGAAAACTAATCAGTAACAAAACTTGGGGGACCGAAAACCCAACGCGTTATATGTAGGGGAAAATAAAAACAAATCATTTAAATTGAGTTAATATATTGTGTTAACCTAACCAAAGAAATATTGTATTGGAAAATGGTTTCACTTTTAATAATAATAAAGCTCGACTCGACACTGTCATCGCGCTAAATCGCTAAACAATTGTTTTTCTTTGCACAGTTTTCGAATTATTGTCCTATCGAGAGATTTAGGCTAAGCCCACTCGGTATGGTAATAAATTTGTAACAGCAACTACAAATTTTAGTAAAAATTCAAATTGTTATTTGAACAACAAAGTGCTCGGCAGTTATTTTCCTAGAAGTGGTATAAATAAACAAAATTTGAAATATTTAGCTCTAGAGAACCTCCAATAAATAAAACGTGATCTGTATTGTGATCGATTAAACGTCTCGCTAGTAATATTAAGAGTTTCATTTAGTTTTATAGATCCAACAACTTGAACTTTAATGAAAAATCGAGAGTTTCTTCCCAAGTTATATTTCTAACAAATTTGTACATAATCTAAGTTTATCTCCCTTTTACTAAACGATTCTTAATAATATAACATCGCTATGATTTTCTTGTTTTATAAAAAGTGTATATACAGCTTGGTTACATCGCCAGAATTAATTTTAGTCACGAGTATTACGCAAACGCAAATTATCTCCCTAAATTCAGGGCACATTGTAGCTTTTTAGCTGCATACCGCAGCATCAGCAGTCTATCCAAATATTTAACTTGACAAATCAAGATATCTTTTGTAAAACAACAATGTTAAATTTCAATTTTATAATTTAAATTTTAACCAGCCGGGGCCGTCTTTAGAATTAGAACTGAATTTGACAGTAGTCAAATTATCTGGAGATTGTAGGTTTAATTGTATTTTCATTTATCAATGCGGATCTGAAATGATATCATAGATAAAACCTGATTAACATCTGCATATATTACTTTGAATTTATAATTTGATTACTGTATTTTCATTTAGTCGTGATTGTGAAGACGGCCCCGGCTTTTTATCCTATTTGTAGCGAATGTTATGTTGGAAATATCGCGTTTAAAAATAGATTAATTAACCGAATTCCACAATTTCAACTATGTATTTTGAATATCTCGTACTATTATTGTCGTGTATTAGAATAAACAAGGAGTAATTATAGAAATAAACGGAGCATAAAACAACGAATTACCTAATGAAGTTATCAATAAAAACGTAATGTTTGTTATTTAATTGAGTGTCCAAACCAACTGTCAATCAATAAACTTTTGTTCATACACGAAGAGTCACAAAACCACTGCACATATTAAATATCAATACGCGTGTTCCAGATATTATAAAGAAAAAGGCATGGAAAATTTATTAAGTGAGATATGCCAATTTGATAACAAATTTCTAGAATTAATTCTAAAATCTATAATTTAACAAATTACTAAATTACAGGGCTTGTGGCAAAATATCCATAATCAAACAAATTTTGTTTCGGATAGTTTGCTTCGTGGAAAGTAGTTCATGTCAAAAAAAGTAGTAAACAAAATACATTTCCACTTTATTTGTGAACGAACATTGTTTACGCGCTCGTAGTTAACCCACTTGATATTTTAGAGTACTCACAAAGATGTTTTATTTCTTTCAGCAACAAACAGAACCATTAAACGCTTTGGCATCCAACCAAGTAAATGCCAAAAGTTACCGAAAAAGCACCGGTCGAGTGCTAACAATGTCGAAAAGTAAACAAAAAGGTAGGAAAGGTTGAAAGAATCGGAAAATCAAGCAGATTTTCGGTCTTAACTCTTCCCAACTCGATATATAAAAATATAACTTGAAAAAGAAACCTCACATTATATTCAATAGAAGTGAAAATCTCGGCGATAAGTAATTTCGGTAAATTGCAAATTTAAAAGGAACATCCAATTTACCATAAGCGGTGTCATTAATTATAAGCCGAAAGTTGTATCCTATTAATTTCCATGTAATAACGACCTCACCATCGCCCCTGTTCCATCAGACGAAATTTAATATTTTAAAGGTCGATCAATTTTCACGACAAATCGTCAGTTTTGCAAAGCAGTCTGATCGGTTTTATAGTTTTATTGCTATAATAATTTATAGAGTTATGTACGTGAGGTAAATAAAGTTAATGGATTACCAGTTTAAAAGTATTTAAACGATAACACTGGGAATAATTCGTACCTCAAGGGAAAGTCGTACCTCAAGGGAAGAACGTTTAGGGTTTCTTGCAATGGCTGTACATCGGGGTACTATAGCGCAAGTTCTGGCGTACCGCAGGGCAGTAATTTGGGTCCGTTAATTTTCCTGTTATTCGTAAATGACATTGGCGGCTGCTTTCATCACTCTAACTACTTATTGTTTGCGGATGATCTAAAATTCTATAGGCAAATAAAATTGAATTGGGATTGCGAATTGCTGCAGTCAGATATCAATCGAGTCTTGTTGTGGGGCAAAACGAACAAATTAGAATTTAGTATACCTAAATGTAGGGCCCTTAGCTATTCAAAGTCAGTAACAATAATAAAACAGAGTTACAAAATGAATGATACAACATTGCATAGACCAACACAAATAAGAGACCTGGGAGTAATGTTTGCTTCAGACCTGACATTCCATGATCATATTTTGGGAGTCGTGGCTGAATCTAGAAAACTATTAGGATTTATTATTAGGACCACAAAAACGTTTAAGAGTGGTGAGGTTATGAAGGCTTTATTTTATGCCATTGTTCGTCCTAAACTAGAATATTGTAGCATAGTTTGGAACTCGTCACATGCCATAGATAGATTGCCGTTGGAGCGAGTACAGAATAGGTTGATTAGATACATGGAATATTTAGAAACAGGTGTATATCCATCCTATGATATACATAACAGAAATCTTAGAATAAAATATAATGTTCCAGAATTATGTGCTAGGCGCGAATCTATTTCGGCTTCATTCTTACATAGATTAATTAAAGGAGTGTACGACTGTCCAAAGATTTTCTCTATGATAGAAATTAGAGTACCTCGCTCTTGTAATGCCCGACTTCCCAGTACGTTGCAGGTTCCTCTCGCTAGAACGCTCTATATGACCCATGCGCCATTGCACACCGCATGCCGTGGTTTTAATTATTTACTTCTCAATTCGGACGTGGACTTTGACATCGATCTCACTCGTTTTAAGAAAATTTGTAAGAAACTATTTAATCAGATGCCAACTAATGGGTGATTTCGGGGACTTATACACGTAGGGCCTCTCGTAGATGGCTTAATATAGCAGTTCTTTTAAAATTTACAATGTAAATATAATGTTTATCTACATGAAATTAGGCCATTGGTCTGTATGTAGTGTGATATTTGAAACAATAAAAAAAAAAAATAATATAGGGATACCTATTTCTGGAATATCTTGCTGTAACTTATGATAATAATAACTCGCAGGTTGTGAACTCGATGAAGAGTGACATATTCGATTCCCTTAACAAAACTGTAATAACGAAGAAGTTCTTCTCAAGCCTCCTAAACCCTGAAAAATTTTCAAACATTGTTTTTTTATAAATGTTTATTTTTTACTTAACCCTCCCTCAACAAAATCGTACATACTGCCCTAGTTTTTTAGCCCTAATATTATAAACGGTCGCGGTCCCGACAGCTTTTCTTGCGGTACCCCATGATTCACCATTCTGTCATTTGATGTAGAATTCCCTTAAGCAGTTTTATGATATTAACTAACATAAAGCTTTTGGCAGATTTCCATCTATTTTTAGGCCATTTGAACGAAAACATATCGGGAGTTTTTCCACCATAACCTCATATCTGGATCGCTGTTTCACAGATATGTAAATCCTGAATGGAACTTTGTTATCAATTTGTTGGTCGGTGTCTCAACATAATCCATCAGTTGAATACGTATTAAAATTACGTATTAAGCAAATTTAACAAGGGGACATGTTGATATAATCTAAGACATGTGGTAAGGTTAATTAGGATAGTTCGAGTTATGGAGTTGATGGTTCTATTCTGGAGTAGTTTGGAACCTATCTGCATAAAATCAGACTGAGAATCCAAATGGAACGCCGCTTTTGTTCCTAGTTCCGAAATCTCACAGGATTGATATAAGATCAACATATTTGTACCACAGTCCTCGAACCTCAACGCATCAAATGGATAATGCGGTTATATTTGCAGATATTGATTTCTTTAGGGATGCTTTGCAATCTTTTAGGGTGAAATTGAAAAGATTTAATCTTAGCTTTTAATAGATCCTATCGACTGCCACAAATCTTGAGATGTTAATTAAATATTGATACTCTCTTACAATTGTGATCTTGACTTGGTCCACCCCATCTTTGCTCCGACATGTAATGCAACGAATTTTGTTATGGTTCGAAGGGTTATTGTATTTTCAGAGATGCGATTTTTTTATTGTACTAATACGAATATTTTTTGTATTTAGTTATTCACAGTATTTTTGATAATTTTCTTGAGAAAAGAGTGATCGTATTATTATTTTTTCTAATAATGAAGATTTTATTACAACTACAATAAAATCATTACCTACAGATTACGAAAAAAAGTTAAATTCTAATTATAAAGTAGAGGTACAAAGCGTACATTCAGCAATTTAGCGTAGAAATTTAATCAGCGGGATGCACATCTTGATAAGGTACTCGATTTATTTAAACGCAAAATTCGAATTTTCCGAGCGATAGCATTAGTTTTGAAGCACTATTGTAGCTTTACCTGTTGTCCTAAAGAATTCATTAATATGTCGTCAACTTGCTTTATTGTTGATTTACACAGCATCTATAAAGTTTTACATTTGGGCTGCCAGATCACTGACCTGTGTTAATTGTGCAATCAGTTCTTGTATTACAGTTAAGCTTTACGTTGCAATGAGGATCAAACAAACACGTACATACTCGAAAATCCGGATTAATTAAAACACGCGAGATCCGGATTATCAAACATTCGGATTACTGCGAGTAATTTATACTGGTGACAAAACTGTTCAAAAGATAATTGTTAAGTATTATCTGTAATTTTGGTTTGTCTGATTTTCGTCTGACTGAACCGACGACATCCGCATAATTCTCGTTAACATCATTGTTCATTGTCGGCATCGTAATACAATAGAAGAACCTGTTACAATAACAACTTAATCCGCTGTCGACAGTACTCGTCAATATCGGACCGCCACGTACTACATGCTTGGAAAACCTGACGGTTTTGTCGTGCCCGAATTACCGAAACGTTTCTAATCCGGATTACAAAACAGACCGATACAATAAAGCAAGTGTTTGGATTACCGAAGAATCCTAACTATAGAGGATCCAGATTATAAAGTCTGGTACTGTATATGTTGTATATTTATTTATATGAGGATAGAAGTGTCGAATTGAAATTGTGTAAGACTTTGGGATGTTATGGGGGCTCGTTATTTCTGCTCAAATTATTTCGGCGCTGCCAAATTTTGCACCTTCCGTATGGTTATTTTTAATTGTTGAAAATGTACCTGTATTTATACCGGGTGACCGGCCGAAAACTGAACATAGGGAAATAACATGGGAAATTGATTTTTTCTAAATTCCTGCTTCCCATTATAACTGATATGAATAAAAAAAATACCAAATTAAAGAGATTTTTTTTCCGCGCCTAAAGATACCAAACACTTAATATTTTGTTTTTTAATTATTGTTAAAAAGTCGATAGTAAAATTAAGAAATAGCGCTTCTTAAAAAAATATTAGCAGGCTGGGTCTTTGCATTACGTCTAATGTGCCGCATTGCTATTGTATGAAAGCCAAATATTACAAACAAAAGTTACTTTGACAGATTAAAATTAATTTTGTTAACAATGAAGTGGTCTGTTGAAGAAAAAGTTTTCATGGTAAAATATTATTACAGCGGTAATAGTTTACGCCAAATACGTGACTTATTTTCTGTTAAATTTAATAATAGCCAAATTCCATCAATATCGGCCATACAGAATATAATTAAGAAATTTGAAGACACTGGTAATACTTCGACAAATTTAAATAAAGATATTAACCAAAATTATTAATTGAAGTTGTCTTATCATTATTTTTTAAATAGGATATCAGAGAAACAACCATGAATTGGAAGAAACTATATTATTAGGTTTAATTTCTGCGAATCCAAATGCAAGCATTAGATCCATTGCAGCTGAGTGTAATGTTGGTAGAGAAAATGTTCGAACAATTTTAAAAAAGCACAAGTACCATCCTTTTAAATATCAATGTCATCAAGAAATATTTTTGTTTGACGAAGAATCCAGGCTTGTATTTTGTGAGAAAATGCAAGAACGTGCTAACAGAAACCGAAACTTTCTGAAACAAATATGTTTTACAGACGAATGTACATTTACATTAAACAATGAGCCAAATGTACAAAACCATCGCTATTGGGCTATACAAAATCCGAGACTAAATTTAATGACCGGCTCACAATATCCTCACAAAATTAATATTTGGGCTGGCATTTATAATAACCGTGTTCTTGGTCCATTTGAAATACTTGGAAATTTAAATTCAGATATGTATTTAGATCTTATTATAAATAATATTGGTCCTGCGTTAGACGAAATAGCTTCTGAACACCATGAGGTCTGGTTTCAGCAAGACGGTTGTCCAGCACATTTTGGGGTAAACGTTAGAGATTATTTAAACCAAGCATATCCAAATCGATGGATTGGTCGTGGTGGTGCTATAAACTGGCCAGCCCGATCTCCCAATCTGGCACCGTGTGACTTCTTTTTGTGGGGTCATATTAAAAGCAAAATTTATAAAACTCGTCACCCAAATATTGATTCTTTGAGGAACGCGATCTTTGCAGAATGCAATCAAATTACTGCTAGACAGCTAGCAAATGTAAGAGAATCATTTTATAATAGATTGGGTTACTGTTTAGTGCAGAATGGAGGGTTATTCGAATACTTGTTATAATATCGTATTATTATTATTTGGTTACTTTCGTTCAGTATTTAATAATTCAATTGATATTTTTATTATTCTTGGGTTTTGTTGACTAAATAAAACTACTTTTAACTTTTAATATTGGTCAACTTGTTATAATAAAATAATGTTCAAATTGCGTTCTTATTATTTTTAAAATAAAAACAAATTTAAAAAGTTTAAAAACAATAGCAATACGGCACATTAGACGTAATGCAACGACCCAGCCCGCTAATATTCTTTTAAGAAGCGCTATTTCTTAATTTTACTATCTACTTTTTAACAATAATTAAAAAAACAAAATATTAAGTGTTTGGTATCTTTAGGCGCGGAAAAAAAATCTCTTTAATTTGGTATTTTTTTATTCATATTAGTTATAATGGGAAGCAGGAATTTAGAGAAAATCAATTTCCCATGTTATTTCCCTATGTTCAGTTTTCGGCCGGTCACCCGGTATGTATGTATACTTCGGTTTTAACAATGGTTTTACGTCTTCCGATTTCCTCCCTGTCTGTGCTCGTTGCGTGTTGAAACTGTGTGACGAGCACAGAGGACCTACAGCTTAACGTGGATTCCAACCCACGCGAATAGACGATTTTTACATCGAAGTTGTATTTATAACCTGTATTTATATCCAACTGTTAAATTTGAATATTAAATCCTCTGCTTGTTTTAGAACTAAAACTGGCATTTCATCCACCGCTTTGATGTTTTTTTTTGGATTCATTATATTGCAATATTATACACTTCAGCAAGATCGGTGTCATTAAGATATATATAGAAATCTTGAGTTCTGATTTGATAAAAGAATGTTACAAAAAAACAACCCTAATGATTAAGTATGTCATAAAAAATAAATTAAAAATATAAACTGGTTTTATTTCAAGTTATTTCGAGAATTTCAGGAAAATATTAAAAAACTCTGTAAGAAATAAATATAAGAAAGTATCTTCAGAGCAGAACGTAATTATGATTTGGCGCTATTGCTTTGTTACTAAAATTCCTATTAAAAAATGCATATAAAACAAAAGAAAGTTGTCCTTGCCTTGGAAAATAATTTTGGGCATTGAACGTTATCCGCATTTTGGCGCCCCAAATACTATACGCGATTGACAGATGCGAACCTCAGAAACTATTTGTTCTATTCTACCTACGTATATAGTAACAAACACAATCACTACTAGAATGTTGTAATAATAGAAACTCGTGAATGTCATTGCGTTAATATCAAACTAAGTAATATACCAATCAACGTTTCACTAAATAATATTAAACGAAAATTAAATTAATATGATATTTGAAGTAAAATCATTTCTGATAGTCACGATGTTCTCATCTAGTTCTATTGTACATATTGACAATGTACTAACTTGAAAGCCCAATTATTGAAATCATAATTCAGCTGAAACGATAGTGTATTTTATGGTAGTCATGATTACTAAATTGAAAGCTGAACATAATTTCTGTTAATACTCCGGATCATAATCTATTTAAATGAGGAAACGAAGCAATCTATTTTTTTATTTTCTCTTTCAAAAATAATGTAATAGAATCGTGCCAAAAATTAAAGCGCGTTCAACGTTTCTAATCAAATTGTACGTATTACTTTTAACCGTCAATTTTAAAATTGAAGGTCGGTTCGTTAATGGTGGAAATCGGTCAACCGGAAGTTGACGTTTACGTAGGATTTTCAGTTATTCCCATATTTCAAAATTGAAGATCTGAATCAAACAGTTGATTAAATAAACGTTGTATAACAGGACCGTACATCAGAAATATTTTTCGTGATAATATTTTAAAATAATAAACAAACGATGTGTTTATAGTAAACATTTGAATTATATAAACAAGCAAGTCATGTGTCGCTTTTTAGGTTATGTAAGTAGACACGTACAAACACGAAACTATTACCAATATAGATTTTATGAAAACTTGGGTATGAATTAATTAGCTTAAAGAGAATATTCCCTTCTGTACTACAGTTGGTAACTAATTTGCTGTGTTATAAAATATTAATCGTTTTAAATAATTAAATTTAACCATCATTAATTATTCTGTTTATAAATGACCACTAATATGCCATAAAAATAAAGTTTAATTTGTGTTTATGATTTTATTATGATCAATTAGTTTTCCGTCCAATTTGTATTTGCCAAAAATAAATTAAACTGAGGTTGAACCTAATATATCGTAGACTCCTCCGATTAGCAAGGAAACGGATTATTAGATAAATTTGTTAGTAGAGCCTTTACAATTCATCGAATACAAACTTACAAATCAATTTGATTGTGATTTTGAAAAGCTCACACAAACTTGTCTGAAACTAATCCACACAGGTTTTATTGAATAAAGCATACAGTGCTATTCAAAATTATATTTTGTAGAGTACCATCAAATATCGAAATAACATTTTTAGGATTTATAAAACTTTTCTTAAGGTTCGTTCATGGCCCACTTTAATTTATTTTAATTTAAAAAAGTTCAATGTACATAATCTCCTATAGGCGTTCATGCTACAATTTCTCCACTTTAATTTAATTTAACGTTAGGAAATATCGCGTAACTCTTCTTTCGCTCTTCATTCTATCTGCGATGGTATCTTCATCTTTGTTAAGCCAAATTCTAACGGTAAATGTTTAAGAATTCTTTAAGCTAAGGAAAAGAAGCATGAACTCGCCTTTAAATTGTTTCCGACTTACAGAAATTAAACTCAGCGGCGGCTGGTACGGGGAGGGCGACGAGGCGCCGCCCTCTTAAAACAAAATATCAACTTGCAATAATATTGTTTAATGCGAAATTACGCCGCTGAATATTGAACAAATCGACGTTGATTGGTGGACAGCTCTAAAACACCTTATCAAAAAGTCTTCTTCTTCCTCTAGGACTACGTCCTGTACTTCCCAACTATAGCCTCTGTTCGAGGCACTGTTGGTTCTGTGAGCTATTTGGTTTTTACATCTCATGTAGCTTGCTAGGCTTGCCTTCGATGTGCCTGCACCCTGTTTTTTATTGTTATGATAGCAAATTATTAACACAGGGGGACCGCCTGCTTAATGTGCCCTCCGAAACACGGAAGACGGTCAAGAAATTTCTAGACAATACCCGGAGTCGAACCGGGGCGCCTTGCGTTAGCAGTTGATCGCGCTAACGTTCAGACCATGACCGTCCTCTTCTTCTTCGCTTATCAAAATGTGAAAAATTAAATTCCCCCTGCCCCTCCATCATTACAGCAAACAACGAGCCGCCTCTAATAAACAGGTTAGTTAGCACCCATTCCCCTAAGGTTGTGGATTTCCGAAATTAATTTTATTTACACCCCTCCCCCAATCATAAGAAACAAATGTGTCCATTATATAACGCTACCGCTCGGCTGCACGTTTATTTGATCACACCTACACAGGGTCACAGGGTGTTCTTTATCACTAATAAATAAAAATACTGATGTGATCCTTCATCAAGTTTACACCGCGGCTAATCTCGATATTAAATTAAAAATTAAGAACTATTCAATAAAAATATAATTTTTTTAAAGCCATATTGTAATAATTATTACCAATTGCTGAGAGATTAGTTTGTAAATTTTTAATTTCAATTTAATATTGATTTTTTTTCGTTAATCGTTAAATTAATGAATCTATTCATTAATTCCTCTTCCAGTGCGGCTTTTAGGCCGCACAACCCGGGCAATCAAGTTTTAGTGACCATCTAAAATTTATATATTATATAATTAAATAAATAATGTGTATGCCGTATACATTTATCGTTTTAATTATTTTATATGAATTATTTTCTCATCTATTTATTATTTATTTTCTACTAGTACGTGATTGAGTGGTTTATAGGCCGCACCGAAACTTTTTTAGGTTGGTAACTAACAAGGAAACTAGTAAGAGATGAATTATGAACAAACAGATAGACAAATGAAGTGGTGGTTTAAGTCCGCACTGGCCAAGGTTCGGAAACACCTTGGTTAAGTTCAAAAGGTTATCAACAGATGGCGCTACTAAA
The DNA here is from genome assembly GCA_932274525.1 of Podabrus alpinus. Taxonomy (NCBI): domain Eukaryota; kingdom Metazoa; phylum Arthropoda; class Insecta; order Coleoptera; family Cantharidae; genus Podabrus; species Podabrus alpinus. The sequence goes on from OW026455.1 coordinate 14,728,048, forward strand.
TTGGAAGGCTTGAAATGGCTTAAATGGCTTGAGCACCAATACACACAAAGAATTACATGAACTAAATGTACATTTCTGTGCAATGGAAACCCTAATTCTAATTAAGAGTGTAAAGGACATTATTGTGAATTTCACTCATACCCCATGCAGTGTTGAGGCAAAGCAAACTTCTCCGTTTTCATGGATTAAACCAATTTAAAGGCGTCACAACCAACAAATTCCAAGAACTTCATACATGCTTCGATCTCATTAGTAGTGTATGCAATGAAAAACTCTGGTTTTGAGTTCCCTCCTCCGGTTGCCAAAACAAATTTTGTAACTAGACTTTTATCAAAAGTCACCAAATTCTTTATCAGCAAATTTGGTCAGGGAACTAAATTTCACATGTACCTCTGGCTATGGTTGATATACGACTGACCTTTATCTTTTGTTCACCCAGACTTTTATAAGCTCGGTCTTATCTTCACCAAACAATATTGCTTCATACAGGGTAAGTTGTAAATAAATGTCGATTTTCATTTTTAATTTGATCTTTTCTTTGCAGATTTCCAAGTTTGATTGATCTACAGTGACTTGTTGCACCTTTGGTATGTCCTTCCAATTGAAATGAGGTGTCAAAAGGTTTCTTTTACGCACAATTTTTTATATCTTCATTTCCACATGTCTTGTCACTAAATTTGTTAAATTCACTTTGTATTTTCACTGATGCTGGCGTAATTACAAGTTTCACAGAAAATGTTGTTAATAATTAATTAATGTTTACAAAATAAGGTACAATTTGGTATTAATTTCATTTCAGGTAGATAAAATTTTTGTTTTACATAAAATAATGTTATGATTCATAACAATTTTCATAATTTGGATTGCGACATTATACTTTCATGCAAGTCCTTGTCTTTTAAATGTTTTTATTGAATAAATAGGCATTCCTTATAAGCGTACAACTCATTCAAACGTTTATCTTTCTTATAAAGTACGAAATTTGATTTATTTTTCTATGTTACTGAAATTGAATTGTTTGTTTAATGAGCTTTCTCAATTTGGTCGTAATTTGATGGTGAGCGAGACACAGCAATACGTTGGAATTCAAATATCTTAAAAAGTACTTTTTGCACTATTTATTAAGTTAATCGCAATTTTTGTAGAACTGAACTATCTGCACACAAATTATTTGTGTTTATGTTTTTTAATTAATTGAAAAACTAACATTGTAGATATAATATTGACTTATTTTAATATGGAAAACCCCTGAGGAACTTTCTTGAAAGCAAAACAAGTGTTATGGTTTTCGATTTTCACAAATGTCTAAACTTGAAAAAAAATTGTACATTCAATAGATTTACTAGATTACAGTGTTGATTAAAATTTTCTTGTAAATCAGTACATATTTCCCATTTTGCAATTTTTCTTTAAAAAAGAAGCTAAAAATTTTTCCTCGCAGATTGTACTCTGTTTTTCCTACCGTTATTGTGGAAATGATACTCGATAACTTAATTGGCTATGTGTCAACCATTCCACGAATAAATAATTATTATTTAAAAAAATTTCGTTTTGCTTGGTTTTCGTCTTCAGGTATATTACAATTTAAATACATTGATTTTTCAGTTTTTGACCACGAAAAGTATTGTTGGTCATTAATTTCGAAAGTAATTCCCGCATTGTACATACAGCAGAAATTGTTGTTAAACTATTTTTTGCTCTCAGTGTATGTAGACGCTCTTATCTACTCTACAACTGCATAGTTTCACAATAATTTTATAGATGTTATTTTCTCCAAAAATGATTCTGCCTCCAGCTTTTCTTGATCACAAAGTGAAGTTGTTAAAATTTTAATATGCTGTCGAATGAGCAAGTATTTATGAGAAGATATTTTTTGTTTTGGCAATTTTAATGGGTTTCAAATTGTCATTTTGAAGAACACCAATCCTTATATGATTTAAATTCACATTTTGATAATGTGGTCAAACAATAATCATATTATAACTATCTACGATTAAATTAGCAAATAATGTAAAAAGTACCTTTTAAGATATTTGAATTCCGACGTATCTTGCCCGGAGCTTTTTAAAATTCGTGAATAAAAATTTGAAAATAGAAACGCATTCCATGTAGCATCTTTAAATGATTTATAATATTATCCAGTACTTGGGGAATGCTTTTAAATGACATACAGAAAAATTTAATTTTTGACAAAATTTGAAAAGGGAGAGGCCAACTAGACGTTTTGTCAAAAGTCGATATTTCAATCTAAAATAAAAGTTTAACCAGCCCAGTACTTTCAAAATAAATTACAACATTAATCGGCATTTCGCAAGCACTTGCGACTGGCTTGTAAAAATGTGAAAAATTAGAAAATGGAGGGGCTGCGGCAAGGTGGCCGCTCCTGGGCCAAAAATTTTTATTTTGTAATAAAAAGGTAACGAATCCAGCACTTGCAAAATAATATACATCATTTAGCGAGTCATTCCAATTGGCATAAAAAAATTTAAAAAATCCAAAATAGAGCAGCCAACTTGACGGACTCCGAGTGGGAATCACCGAGTGAGAACTGCTGTTTTGTAATTAGTTGTAAAATGGTTTATCCGAAAATAGCGTATAATACCAATAGTTTAATTTGCACTAACTGGTTTTAAATGAATCATCAAATGACGTGTGACCGGGATCGCTTTATTATATTTAAATATTACAACATAGCATTATAAATATTAGGTAGAAAAACCTCCCTCTTAGATTAAAAACCGATTTAGATTAAAAACCGAAACTACTCATAAACTATTATTGTCTACTCTATCTGATCTAATATTATCTTCTCGATCTTATTAAATAGTGTAATGTTTAATCGATACCATATTTAATTACGTAAATCGTCTTTTCTTTAAATAAAAAAATATTTGTATCATTATATTGTAATATTTAAGTAAATTTTTGTATTTTAACTGCTAACATCAAATAACCGACCCTTTATTACACGTCAAAAGATAGTGAACTATTTAAATAATAAATAAATTAATTTCCCTAGTTTCCCCATTCGATGTTGACATATTAGCATTTGAACTACTGGTAGATAAATGATCAAATTCACAGTTAATTTCGGGCAGGGTAAAATTACGGTTTGGCCCAGTTGCTAGTTTAAATTAGAGGGAAAGGTATAGTGATTGAAAATCGTTACATTATTTACATTTCTATATTCTGTTTTCAGCCAAACATGAACGTAGCCGTTCCGAAGAACAAAAGAATTGCGTTGGTTTCTTTTGTTCGCTTTCGTGAAGTTAACGCTGAATAAGCCATTTGACCGAATTATAAATCAGTTTCTCTTTATTTCTCGATGTTCTGAAAATTAAATTACATCATGATGTCGATATGTGCGCGTACCTGTACTCTATATTTTCTTTATAAAAAAATGATTTAAAAGCTATTACAGCTTTCCATTAAGGAACGCTATGTTGTAATTATTGATATGCAAATTTCAAGAAATAATTACTGAGCGCAAAGTGCACTTTGATCTACGAAACAAATAGAGCAATTTCTAAAATGTTATTACTATCAATGTCTACCATACTACCAGACGACTTGATTGATGTTTTCAAATATTGAACGCTAAACGAATTTCTTTCGGAGAGGCAAAAAAGTTACTTCAGATTACTCCTTTTTTATTCGTAGTCTTAACTCTCGAAAATTGGTAAGATTCTTATAAACGTAGAGACAAACTATTGCGACCACAAAGTGTTCTATCACTGGAAGACCGAGCTTAGAAACTCCGTGAAGTCCGAGATCTGAATCCAGAATTTCCGCTTTGTAACTCAACCACCGGTCACATTAAGCTACTTCTCTGATCATAGATTACTACTACCCCGATGGCTCCAACCGCTACCTACTAGGTCAGGTAGCTTCTTATCGTAAACTAACCTAAACCTTGACCTGGCTAAATTAAAAATGAAAAACCGACCGCGCTACGTGTTCAGTCACGTTTGATTGTTGCGAATTTGTTTTTTGTTTCGACGAATGTGTTTCAAAAATAAAATTTACTTCTATTCTTCCATATTTCAAAATGATACTTGTCCAGCGAACCAAACTAAATCTAACTTTTACTCGTGCTATGTAAACACAAATAGTTGATTACGTAGTTGGGATGTGACATATTCCACGGTAAGCCAATGCTTTACCTACTACCGAGCACAGGAAAATATTATTTTTAAAATTTCGAGACAACTTATTAAATTGAAATACACTTCACAAAATTTTCCAAATCTGCGTAATAATGTAAAATATTGCATTTATTGTATATGAAACGTAAATAGGTAAGCAGCATCCATAAATCAGGATTTAATATTTTCTTATAGATCAATAATTTCAAATGACAATAAATTGTAGCTACAATTCACATCTTTGGAATAACAAAATTTATTTCTCAAATTTATAATATTATAGAAGTTTGTAGGTCACCTTAGAAATAGAGTTATAACAATTTATAGAAAATAATAATTTATTTTAGAAGACCAAACTTTGATCAAACTCCGCGATTGGCCTAATGGAGAATGCGGAAAAAGCAAATGGACCAACCTTGTGAAGGGCCGTTTTTAACTTTTAGTTTATGATTCATTATCAAAAACATTGAGGTGTAACCAACTCGGTGATGATTTTGTAGTAAACTTGTTGAAAATGATTTTTCCAATTTATATTTATATGTAAACCGAATCAGTGGCAGACTGATATACAATTTTTTTAACATGTATCTACTACTAGAAAAGTGTTACAGTGCTTTTGATCTAACTTTTTTTTTTTTATTTAACCAATATGTATATATTATCAATCAGAACAGTAAATTAAATGCTTAATTATACATTCTATGAGATAATCTGCTGTCTTGTCCTTGTAGGGGATTCCGCCCATCGGCTTTACGCGCAATCATTTTCCTTTATATTTGTAACAATAAGTCACGAGGCCATTTTCGTTTTAGTCGTCTATATATATTGTTTTCTAGAAGTTGATACTCGGATTTGGATGATCTTCAAGCCTGTTGTGATGCTTTTCTGCTCGTTTTTGTATTTCTTCGTGGACATATGAAATTTGCAGGTCTGAATGTAAAGTGTGATTGCTTATGTACCATGGTGCATCCATCATCGTGCGAAGAGTTTTAGATTGAAATCTCTGTATGACGTTGATGTTGGATTTGCTCGAACAGCCCCATAGTTCCAAGCCATAAGTCCATATGGGCTTGATGATTGTTTTATAAATCCGAATCTTGTTTTCCATAGATAGGGTAGACCTTCTTCCAATTAGCCAATACATTTTCTTTACCTTGATGTCCATTTGCTTTCTTTTCTTAATAATGTGTGCCTTCCATGTTAATTTGCTATCGAGGTGAAGCCCCAAGTATCTAGCTTCTGTTGCACATGGTATAATAGTGTCATTTATATAGAATGGATGACATAATTTGTATCTTAAAGTAAATGTCACGTAAGTAGACTTTGCTTCATTAACCTTCATTCTCCACTTTTTCAGCCATTCTTGCAATAGTAAAAGATGTGCTTGAATATTTTGAGATGCGGTAGCAGGGTTTTCGTCCGTTGATAATTATAATGGTAGTGTCATAGGCAAATGTTGCTGTTTCCGTATGATTTGTAGCAGGTATGTCGGAGGTGAAAAGTAAATACAGCAATGGTCCAATCACGCTTCCTTGCGGAACTCCTGATCTAATAGGGCAAATGTTTGAAACCTCCTCATCTTGTTGGACTTGAAAGCAACGATTTTCCAAATACGATTTTAAAACATGATATCAATGATATGGCAGATTCTTCTTAATTTTATATAACAAACCCCTATGCCACACCTTGTCGAAAGCCTGCTTGATGTCAAGGAAAACCGCCCCACAGTATTTCTTCTCTTCTAAGCTTCTATAGATATTATCTACAATCCGATGACACTGTTGGATGGTTGAGTGTTGTCTTCGAAATCCAAATTGATGTGCTGGTAGAAATTGTTCTAAGAGATCTTCATTATTTATGCGTTTTAACAAGAGCTTCTCCATTAGCTTTGATAGGAGTGAGAGAAAACTAATTGGTCGATAAGAACTTACTTCTGTTGGGGGTTTTCCAGGCTTCAAAATTAAAATTATTTTGGCAAATTTTAGTTGTATTGGCCAGTGTGATAGTCTCAAGATAGAGTTGTACAGCATCGTAAGAAATTTTATTCCCAGCCTAGGCAATTCAATTAATATTTTCCCAGTTATAAGATCGTAACCAGGAGATTTCTTTTTATTCGGGTTTCTAATTTCTTGTTCAACATCATAAGAACTGAATTTTTTATGGGCAAAGACATTTGAAGCGGAGCTTGGAGAAAGTGATTGATTTCTTCATCCGGTTCATCAGAAAAGGGTTTAAAAACCTCTTCTAGATGTTGATTTGATCTAACTAAGATATTAAAGTTTTAACATTAAAAGCATCACTTGAATTGCGTTAATGTAAAACTTTTCTAGTTTATTGCCTAAAGTTATTGCGTAAAAACCATTTTCGGTAAATATTTTTGAGAAAATCGCCCACGGTGCTTTACAACAAAATGATAAATTTGGGATAAATTGTTATCTTTTTAAGTTGCTAAGAGCTGTCGTCATATGAACTTCCGTTTTTTTAATACGAATTATTATTCGTAAAGTTTGGAACAAATTCGATAAAATCTTATAGGGGTTGTCTTAGAAATTCCCGGACACGTCTACCTTATTTTTGTAAGTGGTATCTTTTTCTGCCATTGACATTTTTGAATCGTGTTTTCTTTTTGAGCTATGACAGCTTGTTAATAATAATTAATCTTTGCCTAAATTTTATTTAGAATTCATTTTCATTGTTGAACTATTTTAAAATGGTTCGTCGCTTGCCTGAAAGGTAAAAAATTGAAATTCGGATGATTATAGGTTACAAGGACAGAACTCGCATTCAATTAAAATTTTCCAATTTATTCAATAATAAATATCCTGACGAGTAACCAATTACGCGTACTACCGTTAATAAAATAAAGCAAAAATTTTATTTTAAATCGGGTCGTCCACCAGTTCAGGAAAATATTTAGCAAAATATTTTTCTCGAGCTTCAAGAAAATTCTCATTTATACCCTCTTCAAGTGGCAGCAAACAACGTGATAGTTCAGAGCTGCGTTATAAAATATTTTAAATTGAGGAAGTGGCATCCCTATAAAGTGGTTCTGGTTCAAGAACTAAATGAAGATGATTTTGACCATAGGTTACAGTTTTGGAAACCATTTTCCAGCGCCAGGATGCGGATGACGGATTCAGAAAATATAATTTTTTCTGATGAAGCTACCTTGGATCCCGATGTCACAGTTAACAAGCAAAACAACCAAAAAAACACACTGAGAAATGGAAACTCGGCCAGTTTCCACAAAAACTTAACATTTGGGCTGGCCTTGTAGCCCAATTCTAATACACGAATTAGTCCCTGCTCTTTCGGGACTATATCCAAATGATGGAGATCCAGATCTGCCCAACAACACGAAATGCTACGAGCAAGACGGAGCTCTACCCCACTTTGCAACAGTGATAATTTGTGAATATTTAAACCAAGTTTTTACCAACCGATGGATTGGTCGCCGATCGAATGGCCACCTATATCTCCGGATCTGATTTCGCTTGATTACTTTTTATAGGGTGATTTAAAGAATAAAGTCTATTTTAATAGACCAATTACCATTGACGAACTAAAGGATAGAATTCGCACTGAAATTCGGGCAATTCAACCCGATACGATTGAAAATGTTTTACAGGAGTTTCAGTGGTGGATAAGATATTACCAAAAAGTGAGAAATGTTCACTTCGCACATTTAATTTGATTTTCGTTTTTACATCATTAGTGCAAAAACCTTAATAATGTTTGTTTTCATTAAATTTATTGAAGTAATTGATTAAATGTTTTTTTTGTAACTTCTGAGGTTGTTTTACATTGTAATATTCAGAAAATTGTGCTCTTTCCAATTTTTTAAGGAAAAATTAATGTTGCCATTTAAAAATATTTACGATGACGTCACAGCTCAAAAACAAAACACAATTAAAAAATGCCAATGGCAGACAAAGTGACATTTAAAAGAATAAATAATAGAATTTTATTTTTATATAAAATTACATTTAAAAAACAATTAAAATTTTATTGTTTATCAAATAAAACGTCAACTAATCTATAAATATATTAAAAAAATAAGGTTGATGTGTTCGAAGATGTTTTGAGAAAATTCCTCTAAAAATTGTTATCGAATTTTTTTCAAACTTTACGAGCTCACTGTATATAATTATGTAAATTCTGAAGCGCAAAAATTTGGTGTTAATTAAGTTAATGATAGCAGCGCAACAAAAACATAACAAAATTCGTTACATATTTATTACTTATTTATTACTTATTTTTCACACATGATAAATTTGATGTAGATTTTCATGCAAAAAGGTCGTCATCTTGAGAAATAGTGTGGCTTTTCTTACAAATAGCGCTAAAAACGCCACGATTTACGCGTGAAATTTGTCATTTAGGAATGTGTCTTGCAACCAAATTATAATCTGAGATCTTTTTTTTTATGCTTGTTAATAATAGTTTTCGCGTAAAATTAATTTTAAAGTTTTTTATTTATCCTCCATCTGGAATGTGAAGCTCATTATTTTTTAATATTCATTTGTTATTTATATAATTATATAATTATATTATTTATGTATTAGCAATTTCATTTTGGCAAGTACCCGGTTCGACTCCAGGCGTATCCCCACGGAAAGCAATGGCAAATTACCGAAATGGGACCTTTAACGACTTTATGTAAGATAATTTTTCCGATACTAATATTGAGTGTTTTTGCGCAAGAGCGAAAGAGTTTGGACGGGAATTAACTGATTATCAGGCGTTTTTGATTAATACGGAGAGTATTTGAGACGCATCGACAGTACTCTCCAACTTGACAAAGTTCTTCTCCTTCTTCACATACCTTCTCCAGCTTCTCCTTCCCAAAGTTTGGCGATCAACATAGCTATTTGTATTTTCTAACAGCAGCGCGAAACAACGATTTTGTGCTTTTTCAGTACCACTGCCTAAAGTTCTTCTTACACCTCAATGCCATTATCTTCCGAGGGGAGACGGTCAGCATAAAGATTTACTGAGCCCAAAGTTTAGCCAGATGTTCAGCATTAGCAGCAACGCACTTAACTGTTTAAGCTGATGACCGTCTCCGCGTAAGGTTTTTAAACCATGAAGATCCTCTTCTTCCATTGATATTTCCTTGAGTTATTATTTGGAGCCGCTCATATTTTTTACCTTGCATCACATTCCCAAGATATTCCAGTTTTTGTCATTTTGATCAAATGTATTATTTCCAATGTCGTCCCCATTCATTGTAACACCTCATTATTAATGATGTGGTACGCCCACGAAATACGCAGCATTTTTCGATGCATCCACATTTCAAATGCATCAACTCGCCTACACGAATTGACAAAATTACGGTTACTTATCTCAATTTTTTATCGTTGTAACAAGGTATCATTTCACTTTTACTGTTGCAATCAACACATGTTTACTTCGGATCTCATAAATTATTATAAATGTGTAATCAATTCGTCGTATCTCGACATTTTCTGATTCGTTTCCCTTGCGAATCGAATAAGAAGTTGCAATTAATACTGGAAGTGTATAATTTTATGTATTCAAAAGATTTTTTGACCTCATTATGATATCGCGGATTAAGTTGATTCTGATTGAACCGGTATGGATAATTGCATAATAAATCCGCCAACGTATTTCCATGACCCTCTTCGATCATGTTCGAACTTGGTATAATTCCAAATTATATCAAATGAGTATACCCGTATTTTTTTGTTTGTCTAGAATGCGCCTTTCACGTTGTGCAGCCCTCTAAATTGATTCAAATTTTAAAGTGGGGAAACTTCTGGTTTCTGAACATTTTCATCAATATCCAAGTGTTTAAAATATTTATTATTTTAGAATAAAATTTAGAATAAAAAAACTATAGCTACGCTTATTTAATATAACTTAGAATTACACATAGTTTGAGCAAAATCGAAGAAGGTCATGAAAATAACTGCAAAAAATGGATTGATGTAAATTATTTCGAATTCCTTGCGATTCTTGCAGCGTTATGAGTGAAGTGTCGCAGCGTTCAGTCTGGGACTGAATCTTAACATATTACATATAAGCACAACGTTTGTGTGTCTGTCTCATCAAAATCACCCGAATGGAAAGCTCCAACGGGCTGAAATTTTTACTGTACTTTTTACTGTCAATTACCAAGTCAACGCAATTATTTTGCGAAAATGCATCTTGGAGACGAGATCAAAGCAAAAGAAACGTACCTGCTACAAAAGATAAATGGATTATCGGATAAACGGATATTTTCTATTGTAGGAAATATATCTAGAAATATCACTAAGGCATCTGAAGTTTTGCAATATTATCATTTGTCGACAATGCATGATGTTGTTTCTCTGTCAAGGATGGCTTTTATTTTTTCGCTCTTACATTATACATGAAAATATTGAAATATCCATAGATGTTAGATTGGCGATTGTCTCACACCATCACAAACTGAAAGCGCTTAATACAAGTATTTATTTGACGATGACCTAAGCAATTTGCCCTCTTCATGGATGTAAGCAATTTTCCTTCGCCATTGAGGTACTGTAATGCCATGTGTGAGTCCGGTAACATATTATGGCAAAACATGCAAAATAATTTGGGGCAAGAAGAATCTACGCCGTCCTGTGTCAAATTAATATTTCTTCACTTGAATATTTACGGAGTCGATGCGCATGAAAATAACTTTTGACCTTCAAATCCACGCCAATAGTTTGCAGATTTAATTTTATTTTGCAAATAGCGGCAGACTGACACAGTGCAAACAAAGCAGAATAGTCAATCGATAGAGGAAGCAAGTGAGCAAAAATATATGAAGAAGAAACAACAAGAAGGATATATTTGAACGGAATACAATGAAAGTAGAGCGAATTAAGCAAAACCTGAAGGTTGCGTAAGAGAAGCCAAAGAGATGGTTTTATGATAAATCTACAATGAAAAAACAAGATAAGATCGGCTTTCAAATACAATCGTAAAGTTATATACTGCAGATTGAGACTGAAAGTCTAAAGTTTATGCGATGCCATCAATCAAATCTCAGTGTCGAGGATTACATTCACCTTAAAGACGCAATCGGCAGCGACGTCAACTCTCATAATGTAGGACAACCATTTATTCTTTCTTCTTCTTAAGCCGGAAGCCTAGATACGTTCATGAAAAAGTATGTTCGGAAATGCAAAAAGTGGAATAATGTTTTTTTTTATAAGGAAACATTGTGAGTATTATAACCTACCAATTTTACTTTAATTTTTGTCATAATGAATATTAAATTCAACGCATTCCGCGCGAAAAGTAATTTCCACATCATTCACGTGCGGCCGGTAGGCCGCCTGACGTGCTAGTATCACATAATTATTTTAATTTTTACTACTCATTTGCCATTAAATAATTTATGAATAATTTTCATGAATAAATTATGTAGGTAAAAAAGGTATTCTCTTAATCGCTATAAAAGATAAAATAAAATTACCAGTTCTAAAAATAAATTCTATTTATCTCGACTGACTTTATTGAGACGGTCAAGGTATATTGCTTACAAATTGTTTTTAAATTATCTACCAATCTAAAAGCCGCGTCCACTTTGCGTCGGCCGCCTGCAAAGGATTGTATTTATCTAATTATTCATAAAAAAGTAATATAAATATTTTATTTAAAATTCTATTTGTAATTTTAAAGTTTATATGAATATTTATGCTATGTTCAAATAAATGTTGAAGTGCTATAATTTTTTTTGTTTTTTACAAAATTACAAAATTTAAATTAAAATGCTATATATTAATAAGTGCTATCTGAGTAATTCATGTTTTGAATTCATGTTTTCATCTTATATAAACATGAAAAACATTGATTTGCTCGTTAGAATATAGGGTATGATAAAAATTAAAACTTGGGAATCCCCGAATCTTAGTGTTCAGTTTAAATATGTTCCCTAGGGTAAATTCTAACAAAAAGTTGGAAACTGGCGATTATTTAAACGTTCTGAAAATCTACAATTCAGAAAACAGAAATTGGTTACTGTGCCATAATGTTAACCACCCAAATCAAAATTTCTTCTGCTACACACTAAAGAACATAGTTAATATAGCAAATTGTAAAAATATTTAGGGTGATAGGGGTCCAAACTTTTGAATAAATCGAATTTGAACTTAGCAAATTTACATGTAAAATTTAACTAGATTCCGCACGTCGCTCATTTTGTTGACGGTACGTGTACAATCAATAACCCTAACACTTAGAGAATTTCGCACTGGCAGAAGCACCACGTCTCTCGTACCTGTAACATCGATTATTTTTTGTTTTTACGCGATTTTTTGGGGGTTTAAGCTCCCGGTTTCCTTAATCCCGGTTTTCTTGATGGTAGGCGCTTCTAATTTCTTTAGCAATCTGGCGCGGAGCGCCGACGGCCATGAAAAACTTGGGTTTTTCGATGCACACAGTTATGGCCGGGCCGGAACCACCCTAAAAAGTAATTAGCACCATCAAAACCGGCCGCGGGGCAGAGCCCCGCAAGGCCTAGGTTTTCCCCATAGTTGTTTATGTCGTTTCAATGCTAATTTTACGTACTTTTAAAAAGTCGATATTGGGGTTGTTTTTCAGGATTTCACCCAAAATATTTTTTGTATAGACAAATATAAGCATGTTCTTTAGTGTGTAGCACACGAAAATTTTTTTCGGGTGGTTAACATAATGGAACTCTTCCCCAGAAATTATTACTAAACATAGCTCTGGCCAATTGCAGCCGCGGATTACTACTATAAAAACTAACTTAACTGTACTTCAGGCAAGGAATTTAAAATCACAACAGATTTAAAAGTAATTTAAATTCTGAATGAGATAAAAATCATTTAGAAAAAGTAAACGATGACTTGTTTCCTTTCTTTTACTTTTAATTGTTTGCTAAAGAATAAAAAGTGAAGATCTTATAAAAAAATTTGAACAAATGCGCGATAAAAATTTTATTGATAGATTGAAAGCCGGCCGCATGTTTAAAAATATTTATACGAATTCGTGTGTAATAACTTCGTTAGCAATAAAAATAACATATAACAATAACTTATTTCACATTTATGAAATAAAAACGTGAGACATTTTATAATATGTCCAATTAAATAATAAATTCTACTCCACGTCCACGTACGTTGTTAGACATCAAAAATCCAATAATTGTACCTGTAGTAGACCAGTAGAATTTTTAGCGCTACGTTGCGACGAAACTAAAGGTGATAGCATCTTTTTTATAAGAAAAGATCTCCTTCATTTTGTTCGTAGCATGTTTTATATGTCTCAAACCGACTAGAAAATATTCGCGAGAAACTGTTTTTATTTGTTTTTGTATGTCTAAGTTAAGCTGGCAATTTTTTCTCTTTTCATCAGAGATTTGAAACCAAGTCGACGGTTGAATGAGTCTGCAGCCTGGCCGCACGGCTAACCCTAGCGGTTTTTTTCTTAACCTACAACAATGGTAACGTGAGGCCACTTCCTTCGATATTTACAGATTAAACAACTCTTTCAAAATTAATTTTGCACAAAAGGAAGTAATTAATTTGTTTGTATTGCATTGTAAGGTAGAAGTATTGCATGGTTGGGATGTTTTGTAAATGTGTAATTGAAGGTTTACAATGCGTTGCAGTTGCATTGCAGTACATGGTGGCAACATAATGGTAGATAATCTATACTTCAATTTAATTGGTTCTTGCATTGTATTGTAAAAAACTTGGAGGGAAAAGAGACTTCACTACTAGCTTAACTATTTTTCAATGTAATACAACTTATATCTTTGTGAACATTCCTTTAGCCGTTCCTACAAAAATATTTGCTAATTAAGAAATAACCTACTTATGACACCAGGTTCGAGCACTGAAGTCGTTAACCATTTAATATTTCAAGTAAAAACAATAAGAAAAAAAGTTTCTTTCGGAACAATAAAACCTAAAAGTTATTTCTGACAAACCCAATTTTTTATTCTACTTTTTCATATCATTTTGCAAAGATTTGGAATTGTTACACTTTAAAGTGTACTTCAATGGAATTAACGTGTTCTTTCAAGTACCTAGTTTTTTATTCTATTTGCGTCAAAAGCTTTTATCATAAAGCAACATTTTTAATTTAGATGATTATTACTTTATTATGAAGCTTCCTATACAGATTTGATTTTTGCTGAAAATTGCGCTGCAAAAATAATTAATTAATATTTTTATAAATATGATTACATTAAGTTCATTAGTTTTGGTGGAGACAAATCCTGATCAGATTATTTATTTTATCTATAATCTGCACAAATCAAACATTGGCTTACGCTATTTGATGATATCCCAAAATCTTTAACTCGCGGGTTTATATCTTTCAATAGATGTGATTGATGTAATTTTACGTGTTCCTACAACATTCTGGTAGTACGTTTAAAGAATTCAAAATACTTTTTGATTTTATTTGGTAAAACATTTTTCTTTCTTATTTAATTCAGAAAGCTTCTCTAGCTATTCATTTTCTGAGCTCAAGTAAATAATGGAATTTAAAGCTTGATCAATATTCTTCTTTAAAATTGAATTATTATCAGCCTGCCTACTTTTGTTAGTCAATTTTACTATTTTGTTACATTTTTTCCCGATTTTAGACCAAAAGCGTTGAACGGAACATTTCTTTTTAAACTTCAATTATGTTATAAACATATCCGAATGGAATTTCAGTAAATATTGAAATCCTGTATAATTGATTGAAAGAGATTTAATTTCCATTATTACATTGCTACTCTGATTAATTATCCAATGGATATTATATATTCGTTAAAACGATAATTTTATCAAGTTGTTACACGTATTGGTTTATCCAAATATCGAGTGAAATCCGAATTGACAGCATCAGTACTACCAACACAATGATTGATGTTCTTTTTTTTACTGTTAAGGTAAGTTTCCTTACGTTTTTTTATTCTCCTTTATTGTGTCTGTTCCGATTTTTTTGTCTTATCTACAATGTTTTTTACGCCTCTTTAAAACACAAATTTGCTGAAGCAGCATAGTGCAAAATGTATATCACAAACTAGTGATTTACGCGTATGTTCAATCTCCTGGTTCACTATCGTGTAATAAAAATCCCAATCTTTAATACAAGATGCCATCACTAAAACTAAATATACACCAAGTATACTTTCCTCGATTGTTTTTCAATATATAGTGCAAAATCTATACTTTTAAAACAAACGTTTTTTTTTGTCTAGCAATGGTCACCACTGCCGACTTATTGGTTATCGTTATTTTTTTCATAAGTTCTTTTTCGTATATTTCGTAAATAAAAATAAGTTTTGATTTTATAAAACAATTTTTTCAGCAAAAAACTCACCCTTTCTCGGACGTTATTAAATCCTCTGGAGAAATCGCCTAATCAAATCACGACAAGGTGTTTTCTGCCTCCACTCACAACAGCGGGGTAAAGTATTCCTTTTTGTTAACTTTTTATAAAAAGATTATGGAATCAAAAGACGATGTTTACATCGTTTCACGTTCGTGAACAAAAACCGTTAAGACCGCGCCGATGAGGGGAAAATAAAGGTAATCGTTGTAACCAACGTGGAAGATCTGAATACACCAATCGCGAAAAAGGTGCTTTAGGAGCGTGTAATGTAGCAATGATAAACAATTTTCGTGTTTTGGTTAACGCTATCCTGGTAACAAAAGGAAAACCACAGCTAGGAAAATTTCAACTAAGGCAAAAGAAATATCAACCACATATCTTGCTAACAAATTATTCTATCTAATAATAAGTCATCTACTTTGCAGAGAATTTTGTGCTCTTCAATTTTGACCAAATGATAATTTTCCCTCAAAATGAAATTAAGTGAGTAATGACGAAAAACCACGTTGGAGGAAGTAAAATTACCAATGGAGGGAGAAGCCGACAAGGGATTTTAGGTAAGTTCAGAGGGTTCAATCGAACAATTGAACAACGTTACCAAATTGTGTAAATTTATTTTCAAAGTCACAGTTCCGTTCGCGAATCTGATAGAGCTATTCGCTCATTTTAAGGTCGACATAATCGACCTTCTGAGCAGGCTATTGGTGCGGTAATGCATAAATTTCGTACCACTTCTTCATTGCATGATGTAAGACCACCAACTAGACAAAGAAATTTGCGTACTGAAGAAACTATCGCTTCTGTGAATGCAAGTGTGTAAGAAAATCCAAACATTTCACTTCGCCATCGTGCTCAACAACTTGGGCTTTGTCCGTCCACTACATGGAAAATTTTCGATCACGATCTTGGTTTACATCCTTACAAGATCCAGTTGGTTCAAGAATTGAAGCCTAATGATCATCGATCGCGTCGTGCGTTCGCAGATTGGGCTCAAAACCAATTGTAAGTGGATCCATTTTTTTACCGCCAAATTTTTTCAGTGACGAGGCACATTTCTGGTTGAATGGGTATGTGAACAAACAAAATTGCCGTATATGGACTGAGACCAATCCGGAACATTATCTTGTGACTCCATTGCATCCATTAAAATTGACTGTTTGGTGTGGAATACACGCCAACGGCATCATCAGTCCATATTTCTTTCTAAATGAGGAAGGAGCTACCGTTACGGTGAATGGTGTGAGATATCGACACATGCTCAATACATTTTTGTTTCACGTAATCCAAGAGTTCAACATTGACAACTTATGGTTCCAACAGGATGATGCTACGTGCCACACAGGTACCGACAGCATCGATTTATTGAAAGGACAATTTGGTGACAACATTATTTCAAGAAATGGTCCTATCAATTGGCCTCTAAGATCGTGTAATTTGACGCCTCCAGATTATTTTCTTTAGGGGTATATTAAATCCATGGTTTATGCTAACAAACCAACAACTCTGGAAGCATTGGAAGTAAATATTCAGCAAGTCATTTATGAAGAAAGTAAGGCCATAAATATTGGAAAAACTGGTCAAAAATTGGACTGATCAGATCGTTTCGTAACGATTAATCGTAGTGGTCACATGCCGGAAATCATTTTCAAATCATAAATTGCATTAAATTTACTTTAATAAAAAAATAATTAAAAAAACATTCCATCAATTTTTTAATGTTTTATTTCAATTTGAAATTCTCGTGCAGTTAAAAAAACACCCTATACTATATACGCAAATTGAACATTTATAACGATGTGTGACGCATCTATGATAGTTCAATGTTTCAATGTTCAATCACAGCGGTAAGATAAGCATTGAGAAGACTTAACATAATAAATATTAAATAACATTAGTTTTTAAGTATGTTCACGATTCCTTTAAGAAGACCAAACACCTCGAACTAAGAAGGAAATACTTTCTCACGCATCCGATTTACGACAATTCAAAAATAATTATTCTACTATTGGATTAATTTTGATATAATACCACTATTTCCAAATTCTCAGTAAATAAAATATCAATAACACTTTCTAAAACAATTTGTGAGTGTAACGCAAACATAACACCACAATTACAGGCCTGAGAGAAAGGTAATTGTATGTAACAACCAAAGGGAAATGATAATATGTTGCTCGACGACAGGCACTTTGAATATCAATTTACAAAAGATTTTAACCCGAGGGAAATCGCACAAAATGATTGTCAAAGGACAAAACGCTGAATATTTATCACTGCCCGCGGTGTGTTTGAGGAATTACAGCCCTCCGTGGACGGTAACAGCCTGAGGACTATTGCCTCCGGGCTGTAATTCCCCAAACATATCCTAGACATTTGATAGCTATTTTGTGGGATTTCTTCAGGCTAAAGCACCCTGGAAGTCGATATTCTAAATGCCTGTGGTCGGGTAATATTTGTATATTATTATTTCCCTTAGACTGTTACATACAATTACAGCCCGGAGGTAACAGTTTTCGGGCTGTTATCGTCTCCACAGCGCTGTAATTTGCTAAACAGGCCACAACAAGTAATAAATATTTGGCTTGTTTGAATATCATCACTTCCCTGGGCTGTTACATACTACCTATAATTACAGCTCCGCAGTAACAGTCCCCAGGCTGTTACTTTTCTCACATCTGATGCAGTGGAGGTCCTCTACCGACACCCGCTTTTGCCGGCTGCACGAAATTTTGTCAATGGCGCCATAGAAGATAAAATCAGCGTATTCACGAAATCACCAATGAGCCATCTTGTAAAGTAGGGATTTTTACTTTTGAATAATAAATAATAAAAAAACTAATAAGCTTATCGCAAAAATCGAACGTTACATTGTAGATAATTATCTAAGAGTACTGTTTCTAAATTTCAAG
The DNA here is from genome assembly GCA_932274525.1 of Podabrus alpinus. NCBI lineage: Eukaryota > Metazoa > Arthropoda > Insecta > Coleoptera > Cantharidae > Podabrus > Podabrus alpinus. The sequence continues at coordinate 14,746,439 of OW026455.1, forward strand.
TCAATTTATCCACCACATTTCGAGGTAATAAAGTGGCACCTAGGTCAAGAAATGTAGTTTGAAGATAAACGCAAAATACATATTTATAATAAATTTCGAACTTCTACCTAAAAACATCTATGTATATATAACATGGTTAGTTTTTTGAATTGTATTACTAAATATGACTTAAATTGTGCAAAAAACTGTAAAGTTTACAACGGCCTAACTAAAAATAACAATTTTTCAATACACATTTTGTCTAGCTTTAACCATTTTATCGGATTCCTCGCCTGGTCTATTAGGGAAAATCGAGTTTTACTTTTAATTTGTTTTCTGATAAGTTATAAACAAAGGATGGATGTTCTTGCCTTTATTTGCCGAACTTAAAATAATCTTTTTAGTTTTTTGCAGGACACCAATTGGATTTGATTTTTGCATGGTTTTAATTTTCATTTCATTTGAATTCATTTAATTTTATCAGGGGAAATTCATAATTTATGCTTTACTCGTAGTATTGAATCAGCCAATTTGTTCGTATCGACCCGCTTAGAAGATTTAAATTTTAGAAGGTTATTACTCAAACCGTAGTATTTAGTGGTACTCTACGCACAAGTTGTGATGTCAATTGCCAGTTTTATTTTCAACCATCTGCACAATTTTAAGGATGAACGTCCATCTTGGGGTTTTGGTTTTAATGAAAAAGACATCGATTAACCAGCTTGAATTTTTGTATTTTCCAATGAAATGCATAATACTCGTATTTAAATACCTCTTATTAGCTTGGTTTCTAATCGTAGCGGAATCGAGGATCCCGCAGATCATAGGAGATCTCTGGTAATATATAGCGGTTAATCAGTGCCCATTTGGTCATTGTGGGGTAAATTATTTACAATGTTGGCTATTGTTTGAAAAATGTTTAGAGAACTTGAAATCGAATTTTTGAAATGCTTTTCATATTCGATGTCATAACCAGAAGTGGTCACAAATAAACCGTTCGAAATGTAAATATTGAAGGATGAAATCTCCAGCTGTTGTGGAGATACGAAAGCGATCGTGACGAACGTGACTTATCACCTCGATAGAGCGTTCATCAACACGAATATTTGTTGGTATGCCAGAATTTGAATCCACAAAATCACATTGCATTGGTGACCCCGATATAATACCAGACTGTTTCTGTTCTAATTTATGGGAAATATTACACCGAATTCCTTCTTAAGCTCCCTTACAGTATCGCAATCTCTATATAAGCCGGCATACAAAATTTAATTTAATTCATCTCCTCGTCGGCCAAGTCTACCCTGCTCATGTTAATGGTCGCGTAGCCGACCTACTTGGTGGGAGGAAAGTGATGTAGCGGCCCTATAATTAGCAACAAATATCCGCACAAAATAAAATTAATCGTCTCTTTACAGCTAGTCCACCGGGGTTCGAATCTAGATCGAGGAAATATTTTTCCTTTCCTCTTTCTTCTGATGAAGGGGTTGACAAACATAACGTTGAAGTGATAAAATGGGGTTTATTAAACATAGTGATTAATTATTCCTACTAACATTGAAAAGTCTCTGTAGTAAAACAGCAACATTGAAACGGCGGTATTTAAGCGTCCTAAAACTCACTTTGTATGAGTGCAGGAAAATAAAGTAATTAAATTTTTTTCCCATTTACCCTAAGTAATCCATATAAAACGAATTTCAAACGACTTGGTGATTGTACTACAACGATTTAGTTCTAGCACTTACCATACAAGAAATGCATAAAATTCCTTTGTAGAAAATTTTATTTTCTGAAATAACGTTTCGCACTATATTAAACGGGAAACAAAACACTTGCAAAAATGAAAAGCTCAATTTTTCAACGTGACAACTAAAGCACCCTTGTAGGAAGGAGAAAACTTGAAATATTGCTTTTCCACTAAAATCAAATTATTGAAACCGTTTTTGATGTTCGATTGCTTCATTTTAAATATCCTGCCCTGAAGCGGTCTTGCCAGGGGTGCAACATATTTATATTTCTGTATTTTGTTATTGACAATAGCATTACAGGTTTACCGGGATAGCTTTACGAGTTTTTATCCAGGGAACGCAGTAGCTCTTAGTGGGCAGTAGTGGGATTCTACACGCAGCTCACGTACATTCAAACGAAAAGTAGAAACGCAGAGTTCAAAAGCAAAATAACGTATAGAGTTTCTAGTGGTTTATTTGTTTTATCATCCATCTGAGCCACAAAACTGTCCTGAAGTAGACCTGTGCAAGATCTTAGCAAAATTTTTGTAGTCGTTTTAGCCATAATTTGGAAAAAAATCTCTTGATTAAATTTAACATTTGAAGGCCTGAAACTAGGGGTTCCATAACTATGCTTGACCTTGAAAGTTTGCAAAAGAATCAATAGCAGCGTATGTTAATTTATCTGGGCCACACATACAAAATTGCTAGTTCGCCATATTGGATATTCTGTGGTGCTTGAACAAAATTTATATATTTTTTTCTTTGTAATATATGGATTGCTCTGGACCTGGCGTTAAATTTAAATTTTCCGAAAGCAAAAATAAGTTTTAAATTGATTGCCACGCAAATATTAAATCAACGGATTGTAAACCAAATTCAAGTATTTATACTACGAACAAAGTAAGAGAATGCGATCAGTTTGTTTATTATTTTCCAACTAATTAAGGAAAAGTTGATGAAATCGATAGTCTCACTGCAAATCTACAGCCATTAGTTATTATTAAGTCCGTACGTTAATGTTAGCCATTAGTAATAAATCAATTTGGAAACACCTCCTCGATAATTGTGTCACATTTTGAAAAACGTAAATCATATAGTTTAGTCTCGTTTTTCCATGAGTTTATTAATGTCGACAGCACTCAGAAATTTTAAATAAAATAAAAGCACGCACTTACTTCAAGAATCAATTTTCAAGTTAAGATTAAACATCAGCCAGTGCTCTCTGTTAACCACTTAGCGAACTTAAATTATATAATGCATAAATTATATAATAAAACTGAAAATGTAGATAACACATTAACCACTAAATTGAAGACAAAGATGCCGATTATACTAGTTCAGTATCAACAACAAAGGAAAGCCAGATCTCATGCAAAATGCCAAATTTATTGGGAACTTCCTGAAAGAAACGTCAACTCACTATCGGTGACACGGTAAACTAAATATCTGAACAGTTGTTTTAATTAGTTCGAATTTTTATCAACTCCATATTTTGTGATAATTTGGTGGTTAGTTTGTGGTCACCTTTATCGTTGTAATTTGTTACTTCCGCTGATGGAAAGTTTCCTATACTGAAATTACAAAATGTCTTTTGAAAAACTTTTGGACCAGTTTTAAGGGAACGAATTGTAGCGTTCTACTTCCTTCGATAGTAAAGAAGCAGAAGAAAATCAGAAGAATCTATGATGCATGGTATTGCCAAAATAATTAGATGATACATAAATAGCTGAAACGGCTGAACAAACGGTTGAAATAAATCTGACATCTATCAATTTCGATAAAGTATATTACTTGCATGTTGAAAATAACAAGGAACTGATATTTAAAAAATATGTATAGAGCTTCACTTGAAGGAGGTATTAGATACAAAATCAATAAATTTTCTTTCGAACAAACTACAACCGACGTGCCAAGTTATTTTTATCTAAATAAGCTTGAGTTTATCAATTTTTTTATCAACTAAAAAGTGCACAATGGAAATGCGAAAAAATTTTGACAGTTTCGAGATAGCAAAATTTCGTTTGTCGTGATGAGCATAACACGCATTCAATTTAAATTGTTTTGAAATATACACACGTGCGCCACCAAAAACGGCTTCGCTCTTTAGTGAAAGGAATTAAGCGAAAAGTTGTCAAGAGGGATGCGAAAAGAGTTTCACCGTGCAGGAAGTCAACTGTCTAAATGTCAAACAGTTTTTGCGTGTAACATCCTAAATTAAAATTTTTCTCAAACGAAAACATTTTGAAATAATCAGGAACAGGCACATCCGAAAATTCTGTTTAACCGTCACCAGGTTTAATTTCAAACCGATCGGTTTTGGTCAAATGGATGTTTTTTTCCATACATCCATCGATGCACATTTCTATACTGAATGTGATAAAATAATGTCTGAAAAAGCTTTTTGAATGTTTTGATGAAGTACTTCCATTCGAGTTAAAATTACATGCATGCGTTAGATAGGCCGTGAAACACTCAATCGCTACACCATTTGCGAGGCGCTATCAAGATGAAAGAATCGGATTTTGATCTTAATGGAAGTAATTTCTCATGACAGTTGCAAATCACCATAGTCTTATTTGCAGAAACTTTCTATAAAATACTTTCTTGAATGAAACAAAAATCTTTTTATACTTATTCCTAGCAATTTGGCGTTACCTTCTGATCTGAACATAAACTCAGTAGCAGATGCAAGACTTCGATTTAATAGGAAGAAGGTAAAATCAGGTTACGGGGCTGAGTTCACAAGATGTCAAAGGATGCCAGGTAGGTATTTTATTAGAAATCCTTCCTGATATCAAACTGCCAAAACCCGTACTCTAAATACGCCAAAATAGATAATCGAGGAAGGGGAGCGTCACAAAATAAAAAGCCAGTTTACTCGTATTTTTGTAAAGATCCAATTTTGATAACAAACCAGATCGACAAAGTATTCAAAAGATTCGATATCTACAAATGTTCCAAAAGAACAAATAAATCAAATATTTACAAATATGGGAACAACACAAAAAGAAGCTAGCACTTGTGGAACTTCCTCGTAATTAGCGCTGAGTTGTAACGATCAAAATAATAACAAAAAATCAAATTCTATGCTCAAAACGAAATTCAAAGCAGATGACTTTCACCCGTAAAATTTACAATTGTTAATTTCTCAAAATAAATTTAATATAAATAATTGTAACTGTTTTTCATTTTGAAAATATATTTCTACAAATTATATTATGAAATTTAAATAGTTTTATCGTCTGTTTGAATACGCTATTTTCACCAGGTCGCAATAAGTTACATTTACTTTACCCCAATGTGACTTTAAAAGCGTATAAAAATTGCTTAAAATTGTTCAGAATCAAATTGGCAGTGCCAACCCTGCGGCTGCTAACTAAATTAAACTCCACTGTTGGGCAAATGTTTCCCCTTTTTAGTTTTAGTATTTTTGTCAGCGAATGCTTCCCTTCCGAGCTATGGATCTTTAAAAGTCAAACACAATATAGGTATATATAAACTCATGTATGTCTGCCCTTCCGCGTCACGTAGGTTAATAAAAAAATCTGATGCAAATGGATTTGTTAAGCAACCGGTAGTATGGTAGTATTTCACACTTTGATTTTTTACAAGCAAACGTTGGTTTTTAATTTAGTCAAAGCCAAGATGACTTACTATAGAAATGTATTTAACGGAATGGCTTCCCGTTGCCTTTCTCACAGCTAACATATCGATATTGGGTTTTGCATATCGATATTGGGAAACTGCAGTTTCTCATTTGCTACGCTTTCCGCCACATTGCTGGTCATAAATCCAGTACCAACTTTAAAATTATTATACTTCAACTATACACACTATGTCCGGTCATTTTATTTTTACATTAAGAAAATAATTTAAAAATTGCGGCTGCAGGCCGAGCTAAAGCGTATTGACTAGTACAATAAATACAATTGATGTTTCTGAATTACAATTAACGCTTTCTGATTTATAATTGAATAATCTCAATTACAATTACCGCTTTCTGAATTAGAATCAACTAATCTGGAGTACAATAAATTGACGCTTTCTGAAACACAATTGACTAATCTGAATTACAATGACGTTTTCTGAAATACATGTAACCTTTTCTGAATTACAACTGGAAAAGGTGTTGTACGTGATTGCCATAGTTGTTCGGAATTCAGGAAATTTCCCCCGCGTTACCGTCCATGTTATATGTTTGCCAACTTTGAAACATTGTTTCAGAAGTTGTTGAAAAACATCATTAAAAACAGAAAACGTAACGGTTTTAAATGTTGTGTCTTAGTGAAGATCCCAGTTCATCAACTCGGGAAAATCGTGAATAAATAAAAATAGACTGCTTGTAATTAGATTTTTGGTCGTTTTACCCGACTTGCCAATTTCGTATTGAGATCGAGTAAAACGCATCTCGAAATGCTAAACTTAATTATTATACTACTTTTTTTCTGAAAGTATTTTTATTTATTTTTGTAGATTTATTTACGTATTACATTTAGTGCAACAACTTGGTACTTTGGGTGGAAATGACTTGGAAGTGCGATTGTTTTTGCTTAAACCCTTCAGTTTGGTATCGGAAATAAACTACAAAAATGTAGTTTTTTCAAAAAGAATGAACTTTTAAAGCTTACAACGCGAGCCCTATTAAAGCTGGAAAGCTCCACTATGCAGAGATTTACAAATAAATAAATCTAGTTTTATTCATCTGTGGACTACAAGAAACAAAACTCTACATCGAAAACTAAGAAATACATATTTTTGGGCAAACATCGAAAAAACGGGAATATTTAGTTTAATTTTGCTATTACCTATTTTGGGCATAGGATGTATAGCCAACGGTCGCTCAATTTTTGATACCTCATTATCGAGAAATATAGCCCTGTTCCGGTCTGAGCCCAATTGAGCTATCATCCGATGCAAAAATAAAAGGTTTATCAAAGAGAAGTACGTACATAAAAGAACAATGGCCTTTTGGTCGTGTCAACCATCATATTAGATAAATATTTCTTTCACATACGCAAGCTATGCTTAAACGTCGTTAGCATAACCAACTCGGACACAAGCTCAAAAAACATTAATGAGGTTAATATTATTGCATGACTACGGTTTCATCTAATAAATATTATGACCAAAATATCATTGTTCTGAATTTCACGGGAAATATAAAATCACGCGCTTTAGGCCACCTAAGCAGGTTTTAGGTTGTACTGCCTCCCTTTCCTACTCACTCCCAGACCAAGCATACCGACAGTATCAGGTATAACCGCAGCTTTTAGGCGACCGGTCGGCCATCACCCGGCCAGAATTTCTCCACCAAATGCAGGCACTACGAACCAAGAACGTCCGCTCGATAGCCTAACTAACAAATTCTGTCATTTTCAGCCACTGGGCGGCCCCTAAACCACACAAAGATATTCAAAAATAAGATTGGACTCGTCCGGATTCAAATCAGTGCCTCTTGATCGCTTCAATTACTAATTCATCAAAGCCAGTGTATTTTCATGTACTTCTTTTTGATTACAAGTTTGATCACATTCTTTGTTAGATTTTATAATTATTCAAATTTTATTATGTTAACAAAATGTTTATAAACATTTCGCATTTCTGAGTTATTTCCACGCAGACGTCATTTCATGACTCAATTACTCGTGATTTGTTATGTTATGTTAATAAAAAAAATCAATATTGTTCATATTGTTTAATAAAAATTCATTTGTGCTAAATTTTTTTTGGGTCCTTTTTTGGATTAGCCTAAGGCCCAAATACTTGTTAATATGCCACTGTATTTCATCTTGAAAGTTAGATAGTTTCAAAAGTAACAGCTACGGCCCATTTTTAATTTAGGTCCCCCCCCCCCTGTTATTTTGTAATCCATAATTAATATTAAATTAATATTTTAACTATAAAACTGTGCGACCAAGGGATTAATTTTTATTAACACCTGGAATTTTTATTCCAAATTTCCTGGATGTGAAAAAGCACAAAATCGTACTTGGTAAGGTAAAACAAATCCGCATTATCAGACTCTTTGTGTAACACCTCGCTTTATACTTCGTAAATTATTTTTTTTAATGAACAATTTAATTACAAAGAGTTTTTATAAAGTTTAGTTTTTATTTGAACGCCTTTTTAGCGCTGGATATAAATTTTCTTTGTATAAATACAAAAAGTTATTGGAAAGCATTTTAATTTGGTTAACTCTTCGACATAAGTATTATATAAATATTTTCTTATGTGTTTTTTTTTACTAGAATACCTTTACTTAATAAATATTGAAAAGGTAAAACAATTCATCGACTTTCGTTATTTATAATGAAAAATATATTTATAGGAAATAATAAATTAATAGAGTGACTGTGCTTTTCCACCCTTTTGCTCTTAGCGATTTCTGGTTTCTATAGATAAAATTGAACTTTACTGAAAAGAAATTTAATAATGTTTTAAAGATTCAGCGGAATTTGTGAACATACTTGACCACATTACAAAAGAAGGGTTTAAAGACAATGATTGAATATTAGGTTGGATATAATACTATATATTATACGATGGAACAATTGCAACCCGAGCTTCATGTTTTTATATTAATGCCAAAGTAATTTTTTTGTAAAAGTTTTATTTCCAAAGATCAATAGTTTTGTGACATATCGAATGGGAAATTTTTACGAGAATTTATCACTTCCAATATATTGTAGTTCATATTTGTCATGTACACACAACTTCAACAAAAATTGAAGCATTGGCATAATTAAAAAATTTTCATAACATTCATTTTCAGTACGTAATTGAGCGAATTATACGCCAATTTCAAAACACTTGAATATTTTCCATTAAAAATATTAATTCAGGTCAGATTTTCTAAAACAATCAGTAGTATTTCTACAAAGCACCGTTACTAAACCGATAAGTGATTAGGACCATATTCAGAAATATTTGAAAGAAAATTTATCAAATTCAAAAGCCTTAATATATTACAGCAGTTTCAATCTCAGCCAGGATTTTGCTCGTGACACTGGAATCGTCAGATATATATATAGTATATCGGCACATATATGAAATATAATAAAAGTTCTGCACTTTTCATCGATTTCTGAAACTTCCAACGATCCCAAACAATAAAGAATTTATAACGGTATCTTGTAGAATTGTAGATAATCCTATTGATAGGCAATAGTATCAATAAAACGCGGTTAGTAATAGCTGCTACTATCTACTTTGTTAATAAAATTACTGATCGCATTCTAAACGATATTTTAATAAATTCGATCGTCAAACTTCTCGATATTATAATTGAGTTACAAATTTGATCAATATTGGAGTTATGTTATTAAGTTCAATTTCATAATTTTGTTATTACTGCACCGCAAAAGCTCAAAAATACAATAGCATAGAATTTTACTATAAATGATAGAATAGAGCAACTGAACTGTAAAAAAGTATTACTGAAAAAATTGCAAAAATAATTCATTCTTTTAGCCATATAAAATATGGTCAGAATACAAGTCACTTTTTGCCTCAACGTAGTTTAGATACATTTGTAACCCTTTCCTGTGCTTTCAGTAATATTTCATGCGACGTTGTATTGTCCTTTTTATCTTTTTATCAATTAAAATAGTTATTTCGAATCAGCGCTGAAAATCACACATTGATATGCTTTTTTTCGTTGATTAAAATATGAATATAATACGTATTTCATTTTTTAACTATCGTATGCGTTTTTAATCAATTTAGATAAAAATATCTGATCTAGAACAGCATTCATCGATTGTATATATCCGAAAAATATGGTAATTATACCACGAAAAAATTTACAGAAAAATTAGATTTATTTCTTTGTTATTATTACATTATAGTTCCTTTCTTTTCTCATAGGCATGTAATGATTTCGAAAAAGATGTACATAAAAGTGCAATTGCGTTTTGGTCGTGTGAACTATCATATTAGATGAATATTTCTCTCACATACATATCCAAAACTTAAGCACGTAGCACTAGATAAAGTAGCGCTATCAGCATCGGATATATCAATACAGACAGCAGTCGAAAAAAAATTGTTTACATTGATCTTATCGTATGAGCGCGGTTTCGATGATACCACAAAAGATTCGCCATCCTCATATTATGCACTTTGACCATGCAATACCAATGTGCATCTGAGAATGGTGAATCCCTTGTGGTAACATCGAAACCACAGTCATGCAATAAAACTAATATGATACATGTTTTTCGACAACTAGTATATACCTTATGCTGACGGCCCTACTTCATGTTTATGTTTTAATTTAATAGTCCAGTAGATATGTACATTGTACCTGGAAAAAATTCCGAAGTTAATGGAACTTTTACAGGTTGTTCGGGGGTGCTGTGGGATGACTCTGTCAAGTTTTCCAATTCGAGGACCCTGTGCTAACTTGGTGGGGGGCCGAAAAAATCAAAATTTTCGGACTTTTGTCGGTTTTTCGCTCATAACTTCTAAACTAAGCGATTTTCGACCAAAACATTCATTTTCAAAGTTGTAGAGCAGTAAATTTGCTACAATTGTGTATGCTTAAACTTCTTCCTAAACCTAATATTAACCGAGATACAGCCGATCAAAGTTAGAGAGATTTTCTCAAAATAGCAAAAATTGGCCAAAACCTTCGTTTTTGGCCTTCTAACTATCAATTACAATCAGTTCTATGGTAATTATGGTAATCACTCATCAATATCGACATGATGGAACACGGGGGGGGGGGGTCTGCTGACCAAGTGCCTGTTTCTGTGAAGTGTAGTTATTTCAATGTTATCGTGGCAGGTTTTCACCCTACTACTGTAATTACTGCCAATCTGCCAGGTACTGTCGACGAGTGGGCATTTTTTCCGTAAAGCCAGGCGATATCACATGCAGATGGTACAATGTCTTCTTGAAGGCTGACGCCAATGTCAATCATTTTGACTGTCTTCAGGCCGGCATTTGGTGGACGGCGAAACTCCTTAACTTCAATGGAGCCAGCTTTGCCAATTGCATGAGATGATGATGAGACATTCATGCGAAGAATATCTTGCTCACATGTCACGGCATTTCGGGGGGTTACAGCCATTATTCCTCCCATTGCATGGAACGCAGCATGTCCATCCAGTGTATTTACGTTGAAGTCAGCGTTGTCAAATATGAATTGGCTGAATGGATTGACTAAGACGTCAACTACTGCTTCCTTCGCTTGCATAACATACGATCCTTCAAGCCTGACAGCTTCGTCATAGCTGGCTGAAAATCCCAAGGTAGAAAGGAGGTTTATAAGAAGCCTGGATCCAAACTTTTTGTAACAGTATGTTGCAACCCCAATCAAAATAGACGACAAAAATGATTTTGGCCGAACGGCTACCATCATGGCATGTGCCAGCGCTAGACACTTCTTCTTCCATGACTCCAATGAACCCCGTTTGGTTGTCAAAATGATCGTGTGCAACAGCAGAAGCAGAGTCTCCGGGACGACATGGTGGGCACTAGCATGAAAATTGTCAATCGGAGGGTAAGAATCAGTGTTGGATATTTCGGAGCGTATATCCTGTAAAATGATTTTCCCAGCCGTTTTCACAATTCGAGCGCGTTCCTCTTGCGGGTCAGACATCTTTCCATTCGAGTACCAGTTGTCCGACAGAATTTTGTGGCCAACATTCTTGAAACAGACAACATTCCTTCTGTTGGACAACTGAGAAATCATAATGTCATCTCCATACTTCTCCTCCAGATGCTTCTTCACTGTTTTTATGTGAGGACGGGAATCCTCAGGAATCAGATCCATCAGCTGTCCAAGAGAATATTGGCATTCCTCCCCGTTTTCCTCGAGATAATTGTACACAATTTCCATTAATTGGTCAGTGTTGGTCGTGGTTCTTCCTCTCTTCTCAAAAGTATTAGGTAATTTGTAGAAATTGTTAATGCACTTTTGGTGGTATTCTGCATTTACCGCAACCAAATCTGTGTTCATACCCTCCAAAATGCCAACACGATCTCCGATTTTTTTCCCCCACTCATCACCACGCCGCCTTGCGTACGATAGAATCGTACCTGCCATCTCAGGTAGAGTCACTTTGACCATAGCATTGCGCCTTTCAACTGGCAATTTATTCTGCCTTTGTCTGTACTCTTCAGTAACCGACTCTTCACAAAAGAAGCACTTGTTGTTGAAATCATATAATAATGCAGTTTTACTTGAGCGAGTCGGCTTGGGCAGAGGTGTCGGAGTTTGACTTTCACGATGCAAATGTGCCAATATCATTTTCTCGTTGGTGTATTTTTTTTGGCAACCAAGGTGAATAGCAATTTCTTCCACTCCTTCCAGCAAACGTTGATGTTGCTGCTCTTTTCGTTTAACAGCAGAAGCAAGAAGCGTAGCAACTCCTCTCTTCTTTACTACAGACACATCCTCACCTTCCAAACTTTCCTCACAAATGAAACACCGACCTGTCTCTGGATTTGACGTTGAAGTAGATGCCATATGTAAGATGAGTTGTCGCTCAACACTCAATAACAGCTCGAAGAAAAAATACGCGATCGAAAATCACTGAAAACTGAATTACGGGAAGAATACTAATACCTGGAATAAAATACAGTTTATGATAATTTAATTGTTAAAGAGGTCTGCACCACTCAGCGCCCCCCCCCCCCGCGTGTTCCAACATGTCGATATTGATGAGTGATTACCATAATTACCATAGAACTGGTGGTAATTGATAGTTAGAGGGCCAAAAATGAAGGTTTTGGCCAATTTTTACCATTTTGAGAAAATCTCTCTAACTTTGATCGGCTGTATCTCGGTTAATATTAGGTTTAGGAAAAAGTTTAAGCGTACAAAATTGTAGCAAATTTACTGCTCTACAACTTTAAAAATGAATGTTTTGGTCGAAAATCGCTTAGTTTAGAAGTTATGAGCGAAAAACCGACAAAAGTCCGAAAATTTTGATTTTTTCGGCCCCCACCAAGTTAGCACAGGGTCCTCGAATTGGAAAACTTGACAGAGTCATCCCACAGCACCCCCGAACAACCTGTAAAAGTTCCATTAACTTCGGAATTTTTTCCAGCAGACCCCACTTTTTTTGCTCTGTCTACTGGACTATAAGTGAGAGAAAGAAATATAAAATATGATAGTTATTTCCAAAGTTGGTGTTATGTTGCAGCAACTGTGCGAAATTTGAAAAGAATTTTTAATGGAAATAAAGCCCCTTCCACGACTGCTGTAAGCAAATTCATAAAGAAAGTTAGTGAAACTGGCATGCTTGTAGTTAACAAAAGCTATCAAAAAAGTTAACAAAATCATCCTTTCGGACCAAGTTCATTTTCAGTTTGGAGGTTATGTCAACAAGCAGACTGTAGGATTTCGTGTTCCGAAAATCTACACATAGTCGTTGAGAACCCATGACATCATCAAAAAGTAACTGCATGGCGTGGGATTTGGAGTGGTGGTATGATTGGTCTCTACAAGCAACAGCGTTACGATGAACGGAGTGCACTACAGAGACATGATAACTGATTTTTGTGGCCGCAATTATACGATTTGGACTTGGACGGACTTTAGTTCTAGCAGATTGGCGGAACGTGCCACATCACCCGTCAAACGATAGATCTTTTGCGCACTTATTCGGTAACCGTTTTGGACACGTTAATTGATTATCGTGCAGCTGCGATTTGAAACCGTTGAACATTTTTTGTGGGTAAATATTAAGGATCGTTGTTACTCCAATGATCCACGCATCCAAAGAAAACTTGCATCGAGTTATTTGCGAAATAGAGTCATAAACAATCAACAATGTACTACTACAAAATTGGGTTAACAAGATAGGATACTGCCAAGCCAGCCGCGGCAACCATTTTAATGAAATTGTTTTCCATAAATAATTGGATAATCGGATCTCCTCAATAAAGCAATATTAATTGAAAAATATTGAACGGTACAGTTTTAATAACAATTTCAAAACGAAACCAACAGATGGACGACCTTTTATAACAAAATCAGAGCCAGTAGATTTAGAGAGTACCGTCATCCTTTTATCTCACGAAATGCCGACACGGTGGCAATATTTTACCAAATTCATCTTACTCGTATTACCCGTATAATTTATAATACAGATATAACAGTTCATTACTTCTTTCCAAAATAGCACCATGAACTGTAATTAATACAGAACAGTTGAAAAAAAAGCAATTGTTTCTTATAGTAGTCAGGATAGAACATGACGGCCGTACCTTAGTTACTCTCTAAATCTATTGGCTCTGAACAAAGTTAACTCGGAGATTACTGATCCGAGGATTATCTTCTGTATGCAACTGGCCCTTAGCTATAGGTACTTCTTTAAAAAGTTAATCACTGTATAAACTAAGATTACAATGAGATAATGAAAAACAATTACTTTTTCAAAATGAATATTTAAGTTACACTAATAATAGTAACATACATAAATAATTCAACTCGATACACATACGGGGGCAGATTTATCACGTTTATGCAGCTATAGGGCCTTTAGAAAATGTTTTTGTTATTTATTTCTACAATTTATACAATATTAACGGATAAACCATTTTATTTAGGGATAAACCCACACTAACGAATTATAAATCCACAGTTTTACTTACAGACTATACCTATATATACATAATAGAACCTACAGCTTGACGTGGAACCCGAACCACGCCACAAATAATTTGGGAATAGCTGAGATTCCAACTCAGACAATCAACCCCACAGCGCAACTCCTTCGCCACCACACCAAACTACTTGTGTTTAAAAGTAACCAGCACACAATGTTACCAATTCTTTGAAATGGAATTCAATTACGTAACCTATACACTTTTACACACCTATTTTTTTATATATCTTTAAAACTAAAAATGATAGGTAAAATTTCTTTTCATATTATTAGTCAGAATAAAATACGTAACTTTGCTCTCCCGGCCGCTAAGCGATTCTTCTCGATTTCAGAGAAGGGTTGAAACTGGAAATGAACGTGATCAAAGACTTCGAACGCAAGCTGAAAGACAGGCTACTTAAAGGCAACTAGAAACTGAAGATGAACACGATAGAATACTTCAAACAAGAACTTCAAGGTATGCTACTCAAAGGCAGCGAGAAAGTGATGTGTGTGCGTTCATTTACGACTTGAGGCCCAAAGAACACGACAAGCTCAAACTCGATTGGTGGCCTTTCAAGGTCGAAGTTGTAATTTAGGGACTTTCGACTATAATCCAGAACGTTCTTATGCAACTGATAATTTAGTGCCATTGGGTCGATGTCTAAAATATGTGATATGTGTGGTGCTAAAGAGTGGGATAAAGAATCGTCAGGAATGTGTTGCAGTAATGGGAAAGTTTTCAGAAACGAAAACGGGAATCGGAAAATTTCTTAAAAAACAGTCAAGCATATAATTCTGAATTTCAGATGACGTCGTTTGGAGGTAATATCATCTGTGAAGGTGGATTCATGCTCACATTCAAAGTTCTGGTTCAAGTATACCACAGAATGCGTTCTATCCAGCCATTACTTGATGAACAACCAAAGTTTTTGCAACTGTACTTTGTTGGGGATTGGCAAGATCAAGCAGAACAAAGGAGTAATATACGCCAGGCAATTCAATTAGAATTAATTCTCCTACTTCAAAACATGCTGCATACATACAATCGTTACGTTCGAAGTTTTAAGTGTGCCCTAGAAAACGTGACTTCTACCGAATAAAACATTGTTATCGACGCCGGCAAGAGACCTCCCACCCAACATACCAGGCGATTTAACCTTCTAGAATGCAATGAAGTTGCGGTATTGATTACCGGCGAAGAACATTACAAAAGAGACCTTGTACTTCAAAGTAGAACGAATACTTTGTAATTAAAGACGAAACGCATAGGTGTTATGATTCTTTACAATATACTTTGCTGTTTATCTATGAAGAAGACGGATACCACTTTCGAATACCTCAAATAGGTGTACATTTTAACAAAACTGTTACCAGTTATGGACTTCTATGGACAGGGACTTTTGTCCCTGCTTCCGGATATCCACTAGTATATTTATAATAGTATAAAGCACAATCGAAAGAATCACCTACTATAAATGTCTACTTGCCAAGTAGTATTCCAGCCCTAAAAAGTACCTAGTGTGAGCGTTCAAAGCTTGCAAAACCAACATAATTTTGATGTAGGCGGATTATTAAGTCCTTAGAATGAGAAAGTAAAAACAATTTTTTTGGGATAATTTCATTTTATTTTTCAATATAGTCTCCTTTTAGGTCGACACACTTGATCCAACGCGGTTCAAGTTTTTGGATGCCATCGGTAAAGTAAGATTTCTCAAACTCTCCAAAATAAGCATTTGTTGCATCTATCACTTCTTCATTTGACGTAAATCTTCTTCCTCCGAGCCATTTCTTCAAGTTTGGAAACAAGTAGAAATCACTAGGAGCTAAATCTGGTGAATATGGTGGATGTGGAAGCAATTCGTAGCTTAATTCATGCAATTTTGCCATTGCAATTCTTGATGTGTGAGCTGGTGCATTGTCGTGATGAAACAGGATTTTTTTCTTGTTTAAATGAGGTCTTTTTTCTTGGATAGCAGTATTTAATTTGTCCAATAATTCAGCATAGTATTTCCCTGTTATTGTTTTTCCTTTCTGGAGGAAGTCAATTAACACTATTCCATGAGCATCCCAAAAAACAGTTGCCATAACCTTTCCAGCTGATGGAACTGTCCTTGCTTTCTTTGGAGCACTTTCACCAGCTTCCATCCATTGTTTTGATTGTTCTTTCGTTTCTGGGGTATAGTAGTGAATCCATGTTTCATCGACGGTTATGAATCGGCGCAAAAATTCTTTGGGATTACGCTGAAATAATTCCAAACTTTGCTTTGAAAGATCCATTCGATTGCGTTTCTGATCGTTTGAAAGCAAACGCGGCACCCATCTCGCAGACAACTTTTTCATATGCAGTGTTTTATGTAAAACATCCCAAACACTTTTATACGTTATTCCACATAAGTCAGCTAGCTCACGCAATTTCACTCTTCGATCATTTAATACAGTACGATGGATTTTTTTGACAATGGCTGGAGTAACAACGTCTTTTGGACGTCCTGGCCTTTGTTCATCACTTGTGCTTTTACGACCACGTTTAAATTCATTATACCAATTATAAACAGTTGCAGTCGACGGAGCAGATTCACCCAACACTGAGTTCATATCAGTAACTATTTCTGAAGGCGTTAAGCCTTTGAGATACAAGTACTTGATAACCGCACGATTTTCGTTTTTCTCCATTTTAGCAAATTTATACAAATTGTTCACTTTAAATGACTATCAAAATTCAACGATTTGACATAAATGGATGAAATTAGAAACTTTAACTTTCCAAGGTTGGTACTTCTCAAAAATAACACTAAATTGGCCAGAGTGGTGACATCTCTGTTTCATTCTAAGTACTTAATAATCCGCCCGTATGAACTACCGAAATGAGAATAAATTTCGAAAAACTTAAATTCTGAAAAACATTCTACAAAAATGCTAAAAATTATTTTTTATTGAAAAAATTATGGAATCATTAGGGTTAAACAATTGTTTGCTACGGAGATTTGCACAAAATTTAGTTTAGTTTCACTCATCTATGGACCAGTTTTACACCAGACAAACAGAAACTATGTTTTCCTAGGCTAAATTTGAAATAAAAAATTAACCCGCCCAAAATAGTAAAATTAGTTGCGCCTTATGTTTATATTATCAGCCGATCTAAGTTGTGGCCGTCTTTTATCTCGCTTTTCCTTCCATGTTCTAAAAATTTTACTCAGTCGTTTCTTTGTCGGCCAACGTGTTTTATGTTTTGGAATCTGACGTTCCGGTGTCTTTCGGCATTGACTATTTAGCCATTGTTTATTGGTGTTATCATTAAGGCTCATATTTAAGGCCCATAAGTATGTAGGGGGAAGATATACTGGGTTTCGCAATTCTGATGGTATTCTTTTTACAATTTCACTAAACAATTGATAACATAATTCTATCGCGAAATTTTAGAAATGCATTGAAGCCAAATTAGGAACAATTTTATCGGTGTAAATCAGTGGTGGGCCCAGGGCAAGGTTTGGGGAGTAAGCTAATTGATTACCTTTGTCTTCATTTAAACTTCAAAGCTTTTAAAATTTTTCTTTTGATGTTATAACTGACCACGTATTAGCACTTCACTTTAGAGCTTTTCAAACTGTTTACGGTGGCTTTCATACTTGAACAATGACTACTGTTTTCGTAAGTTCCACGTACTCATAAAATTTACTACCTCATAAATGCCCTAAAACTTCAGATATAAAAACAAATTAAATTACTTTAATAAAATTGTTAAACGCGCACAACTCGGTAACAAAAAATGATACCTAAGACTGTATATTTAAGTCGAATAATAAAGGTAGCTTTGAAAAGCAATCAAAATTGTACACCTTGTACTATACTTTTTCTTCTAACAAAAAGTAATTCCATTCAGAAATATAAGTTTCCTTGAATTTTAGAAAATATGTTGAAACCAGGGGCTTAGCATTATGTGGTAGGTAGTACATTTGCAAGTTGGTTTATTCAAGTTAATCCAAAACACAAAACCTTTATTTTATGTAACATGGTTACTGCAATGCAGCTTTGTAATAAAGTTTTCGCTTTAACTATTTTACATAATTTTAATATCAATTAAAATTGTAAAAATATTGATTAAATACACTTTGAAATTGTAACGAATTCAATAAAAATAAAGAATGTTTTTGTAAAAATATTTTAGATAGAAAATTTATTGTTTCAATATTAAAAAATTTTGTTTGTGGAAACTGTATAGAAAAGTACTCTTCGGGGAAAATGCTTTCAGCTTTGAAAAGAAAAGCGTTTATAATGTAAAGTAAAGCAAAAATTAGTTATAAAAAATTTTCTTTCATCAAAATATGCTTTTATTTTTGAAGTGCGTGGGAAATATTAAATAGGTACATATAAAATACTGTTAATGGCGCAGATGCATTTTTTTTAAATCATTAAATTAGCCATTAAAAAATGCGCAGACGGGCAGACAGATTTTGCTGGAAACCTAACTAATGAATTGAAATTAATTAGAGTATATTTGAAATTACATACATATAAACAAGTACCTATTCGTGTGGTTCAAATCCCGTATTATCTGCTTAATTTCAACACATTTTTGGAAATTTAATAAATTACATACCAACATAAAAAATGTTTAATTAAACTTACAGGAAGTTGAAGAAGAAAGGAAGTTACAACTTTTATTTAAAATTTCCAAATATTAATAAAAACATTAAATGAGTTAAGAAAACTGCTACTTTTCGATTTCCTCTATTAACAAACTTTTATCATCAACGCTTAAAGCGTTTTACGTGATTGTCATGACAGACATGCTAACAGATTAATCAACTCTTTGCACAATTTGGTTTTAAACTTTTTCGAAATTTTTAAATAACATTGTTACGGATTGGTAATATTAGCATAACAATTATCGATTTATTTGCTACGAATTTTATTAATAAAAGCTATAAATTAAATGTTGAAAAATTGTACTTATCAACAATAAATTGTTTATTGTAGTTATTTTAAGCATAAAATTGCTATTATACCTACACAGCGTGACCCCGCGATTAAACGCAATCTCTTAGGTAGTGAAAGAAAACACTTTTTTAAGGAAGAGAATTTTTGAAAATGATTAATGAAAAAAATTACCACACCTTATCGACAGGGGAACCAACATACTGGCCAACCGATGTAGATAAGGTTCCTGATCTCTTAGACTTTTTCATGTCTAATGGAATTTCATCAAACTTTATGGAGATAGTTACAATCAAGTTTGGAATTATCCTCAGATCATACCCCAGTTATACTTACCATTAGTAACAATATTATTAGAAAACAACCACGAGTTACACTATACGACAAAAACACTAACTGGGAAGATTTTAGAAAGCAAATAAATGAAAACTTAAATTTGTCCCTTAGAATTAAAACAGCTGAAGAATTAGAAGAAGCGACCAATCATCTAATAACAACTATACAAAATACAAGTTGGAACTCAACTCCTACGTTACAGAAAAAGTTAAGGGACTCGTATAAAGCTCCTGCAGTAGTCAGAGAAATCTTAACACAGTAAAGAAAAGCCCGAGCTAGATGGCAGCGAAGTAAAAATCCAATCGACAAAACTGAATATAACAGGCTTGCGAATGAATTAAAAATGAAAATTAAAGAAGCCAAAAATATCGCATTCTGTAGTTATCTACAAAATCTTGGAGTCAAAGATCATTCCGTTTGGAAGGCCACAAAGGGATTTAAACGACCCAAAATCATGATTCCTCCACTTCGCAATCCCGATCAGTCGTGGGCAAGATCAAGAAATGAAAAGGCTAACTTATTTGCACAGCATTTGGTCGAAGTTTTTAAACCGTACTCTGATGAGCCACATGAAGAAGTGGACCAGTTCCTGGAGGCCCCGTTGCAGATGTCACAGCCGATGAAAAAAATTACCACTGCAGAACTAGTTAAAGAGATCAGTAAACTAAACAAAATGAAGGCTCCTAGATACGATCTGATAACGGGTAAAGTACTTTCAGAATTACCAATTTCAGGCACCAAATTCTTAGTGATACTATTCAACTCCATCTTAAGATTAATGTACTGGCTAACACAACTAAAATTCGCAAACATTATGATGATTCTAAAGCCGGGAAAGCCTCCCACAGAAGTTTCGTCCTATCGACCTATAAGCTTGCTACCAGTAATTTCTAAACTTCTTGAAAAACTTATACTCCAACGCATAAACGATGCTGATCTTCTAAATGATTGGATTCCAACACATCAATTTGGATTTCGTCAACGACATTCAACTGTTCAACAATGCCATCGAATAGTAAACAAGATAAGCGAATCATTTGAAAAAAAAACAGTATTGCTCGGCAATATTCCTGGACGTAAAACAAGCCTTTGATAAAGTATGGCACAGAGGACTTTTGTTCAAAATCAAGAAAGCCTTGCCATACCAGTACTACATCCTATTGAAATCTTATCTTGACAACCGCTATTTTCAAGTACAACAAGAAGAAGAAATCTCTGCAATTCATCAGATAGGATCTGGTGTTCCGCAAGGAAGCGTTCTTGGGCCAATACTGTACTTGCTTTACACTTCGGATCTGCCTACAACACCAGATACAGAAACGGCAACGTTTGCCGATGATACATCAATAATGGCATCACATGAAAATCCAATGCAAGCATCGGTACAAGTTCAGAAACATTTTCTCCTACTGCAAGAATGGCTGAATAAGTGGAGAGTAAGGGTGAATGAAGCAAAATCAGTACATATCAGTTTTACACTCAATCGTACGCATTGCCCACCAGTATCCATTAACGGAATAACCATACCCCAAGAATCTGAAGCAAGATACCTTGGGCTTCTCTTAGACAGCAGACTTACTTGGAAGAAGCATATAACCAAAAAAAGAAAAGAGATGGATATAAAAATTTAAAAAATGAGTTGGTTAATCGGAAGAAAATCGATTCTCTCCATGGAAAACAAACTTATTATTAATTTACAAAGACATCATCAAGCCAATTTGGACATATGGATTGGAACTCTGGGGATGTTCAAGCATTTCCAATGTTAACATAATTCAAAGGTTTCAATCAAAAACACTCCGGATGATAGTTGACGCTCCATGGTATGTAACCAATCAAACCATACATACTGATTTGAAAATGACTTACATAAAAGAAGAAATAATTAAAAAAGCTGATAAACACCACACAAGGCTGGAAGATCACCCTAATCCCAGTATACAACAATTGCTCGAAGTAGAAGTCTACAGACGACTAAAAAGAAAATGGCCTAACGACCTATTATCAAGACAAATAGACGACAAGAAATGGGAAACGCCAATGGGCGTTTACTGTACAGACAGAAGCCACCAGATCAGCTCATGGAACTCTATAATATTATTATATTTCGATTGTTGATATTATATTAGTTACAATAAGAAAAAAAAATTGAACTAAAACTATAAATAATTTTTTTAATTTACACCTTCAAATGGCCATATCATCAAAACTATTGATTTTTTAGTATTAATAGTTCAGATCTCTTCTAAATAGCGCTAAATTATCTATAAATTAGATTATATACCTTTATCGTTTAAAATCAACGGATTTCAAGTTATCAATTAAATTAAGGGAAGAAATGTTGAAAAATTCTAAGCTAATTTTTAATCTTGCAAACGTTTTATAAAAATACTGTTAACCTATCTGAATAGAAAATTTAACTAGCTACAAATTTGGTCTAGTAAACTTTTTTGAAACACATATTCATTTCAAAGAAAAACAAGAATCAAATGGGAAAAATGTAGTTTATTTAGTAAAATGGACTACATAAAGCAAATACTAATATGTATGTAATAAGCAAATTGACAAGTGATTTATTGCAAATAAATGGGGAAAGCTGGAATAAATTTTATTATCTTTATTAGGATCCCTAAAAAGACATACTACTAATTTTGCACCCTCTGTATCGACCCCACATTTCACCGCCAGAGTGGAAAAACTAAGTAAAGAATTACATTTTTACGAATTTTCGTGAATAACTTGGTTTGAGTGCATTTTAGAACAAAATTTCAAGTTACTTAAAATAAAGTAGGATAAACTATCTAGAGAAACATCTCATACATTTTTCTGTATAATTGAGCGGTTACGGAGTTACAGCTATGAAAGGGCGCGGTATAGTATATTGCAAATTCTTTATCGTCATTCATGGTTCTAAGTTAGATACAATGCATGTCTTTAATCCATTTCAATCGATTTATTTTTTATATTTATATCAAACCTGGCTCTCGTTAATGTATCTATAAAAGTTAGGTATAGTAAGTGACTATGAAAAGAAGACCAGGGGACACGGAGGGACTAGCAAGTTTCGACTGCCATACGCTAGCGAGTCTGCCTGTTTTTAGTGGATTTTCGAAAGCGGTATGAATTAATGCACCCCCCCCCCCAAATAAGAAATGATTTTTCTGAATCTTTATTGTCAATAATATTGAAGAGATATCTAGTTTCTATAGGTACAATTAAACATAACATCATAACATTGACAAATACTCACTTTAAATTCAGTAGTAATATATTTATGTAACATATTTTATATAAAATGTCATCGCAAGACAAAGCCTACTGAGCAATTATTTTACTGCAATTTGGTTATAAGGAGCCATGGTGTAAAAAATTGGGAAGAATCTGGTATAAATTTTATTAATATTTGTGAATATCTTGGCTTCGATGCACTTGAGACAAAATGTGAAATTTTTGAAAATTAAATAACTAACTGATCTAGAGAAAATATTTGAAGTTTTGTTCTTATTAATCGATCGGTTATAGAATTATAGCTATCAAAGCGCGTGATGTATATTTACCATTGTTCTATGGGCTTCAGAATATTTTTTGTATTAACTTTAATTTCACTCCTATGTGCTTTATCACTAGGTGGTGTATAAAACGGGTACAAGAGTAAAATTATTGGTAATAAAAATATTTTGAGCCGCACAGATCAATGGTACATATACAACAAGCGCCATGATGGTTGTAACTCCGTAACAGATCGATTAAGAAGATAAACATATAAAATGGTTCTGTAGATAATTTAGTATGCTTTATTTTTAATAACTTAACATTTATTTATTTATGAAAATGCACTCATACGCAGTCCCGTTGTGTAAGGCAGTCGGAAATTGCTAGTCCCTCCGTGTCTCGCTCAGTGCTCTTCTCTTCATAGTCACTTGCTATAAAATTTTTCCGGTACATTGAGGAGGGCAAAGTTTTATATAAATATAAATCGGTTGAAATGCTTAAAGACATGCATTATACATATTTTGAACCCGCAGAATATTCACGAATGACATTACTCAATAAAGAATTTTAAATATAGGTATACAGCGCGCTCTAATAATGGTTGTAACTCCGTAACCACTAAACTAACCAGAAAAACTTATAAGATATTTTATACAGATAATTTAGTCTACTTTATTTTCAATAACTGGATATTTTGTTCTATGCACTTAAACCGAGATATTCACGAATATTCGTAAAAATGTCATTCTTCGCGTGGTTTTTCCACTCCGGCGGCGAAATCCGAAGTCGTTAGAGGGTGCAAAATTAATGTGTCTTTTTAGAGGTCCTAATAAAGTTCATATAAAGCTTTATTCCTGCTTGTCCCCATTTATTTACGCAGTAACCCTTTTATAAAGCGTTCACGACTGACCGATAAGTCATAATAATTTATTTTATTTTTGAATAAATTAGGAGATTTCATATCAATAATTCGGTATAGTAGCAAAAATTTTAATACTTTAACGAAAGGAGTAGTGAGGAGTAAATGCGGATTTTATCGAGTGAAACTATGGACTCGGTAGTCAATTGCATACATTATCAACAAGCAATTTCAGTTTTGTGTGAAATAGATTGGTTTTTCAAAAAAGTTTACTGAACTAAAGTTATAGTCCGTTAAATTTTCTATTCGACATGAGCCATCAGTTTTTTTTGTAAAACGTTTCGTTTAAAAGATACAGGGCTTGCAAAATAAATTAAAAAATTAAATTTTCAATTTTTTAACATTTCGACTTTTGATTTAATTCATAACTCGAAATCCGTTAATATTAGACGATAAATAGATCAAATATAGTTTATATATAATCGAATTCTCTTTAGAAAAGCACTAAGCTATTAACATTGAAAAATCAATAGTTTCGGTGATATGGCGATTTGAATAGATATGACCATTAAAACATTTTTCTTAGAAAGTGTCTTCTATCACTGCTCAGTTTTGGGGAGACCCTGTATATAGGTATTAAACAATTTAGAAACAGAAATGTAGTCCACAGCTGCGTAGCTTGGTGTGATCGCCAGTTGAATTACAGCTTTCAGGGAATTTCCGGTGAACATCGATTCGCTGGGGATCTATCGTACCAAATTTACCCTTACCAATGGTAAAAAAAAGTTGAAATTATGTTGACAAAATTTTAATTTTTGTATTTCCAGATTTACTAAGCTTTTGCCAATCGACGAATTTTACTTCAAAATCAATAGTCGGTGACAAAGAGCATTAATTATTTGTAAGAATTTAGAAAGATAATTATCAGATAGAGAGAAAAATGAACGGAATTACTGACGAAAAATGGTGAAAAAATGTTAATCGAGTGCTATATCAATCAGAAAAAGACGGGGAATCAAAAATAGGAAGTTTTTTAAATTGCCGATCAGATTATCATAATATAAGAATAATTAATTCAAGAATGTAATTCCTGTACATAATAATGACGAATTCAATTATTATAAATTTTTAAAAATTATTTATGTCATATTTATTTAGACGATTTTATTCGAGCGATAAACAAATAGAACAAATATTTAATATCGTAATTTAAAATGGAAAAACTGGAAAGCTAACAATCTGCAAAAAATTTTATTTATAAACCATTAACATATTGATGAAACAATTTTAGTAATTACTAATCCATTTAAAAGTTTAAATTTTTAATTTAATAAATTCCTAAAATAGAATTGTAAAACAAAATTATAAAATTTTATCAGCTAAATTTTTCTGAAATAATTGAGCATGGAACTGAAATCGTTTATTAAATATTAAAAACTGAAAATATGAACCATTTACTTATTACAAATTCATGAAATTGAATAAACCTAAATACAAATCAAAAATTTTAGATAAAATACTTCTAATACGATCGATAAAATTATGTTAACCATCTGCCACTGTTCGATAATAAAAACAATCAAAGATCAGATTTTGTTAGTTGATTAGCCAATAACAAAGAAAAACGCTAAAATGAATATTGTAAATAGCGGCCGTTCCAAAACTCGACTCAAGTTCTTCAGAATTTGTTATTTTTAATCTCGACATCTGACGCTTATGAAGCTGCTTTAATCTATTTAATCAATTAAAGCATAAGAACTTAATAAATTCTCCCCTATTAAAGAAGAACGTGACTGGCATATTTAAACACTGCGCATTTCCAGAAAATATTCAATGAAACCCCAAAATATCTAAAAACACAACCACAACATTGCTTTCGGAACTTTGAAATTAATATCGAATTTTGTAACTAAATCAGGGGTATACAAATTTTTGTGGGTGTTCTCGTAAATATATCGGACATACCGGCAGATTCCTATGCAGTCGTAGTGGGAACTACGAGAAATCAATATTTGGAAATACTTTTTTAGCTAGCAAATATAAAATATCGCGCGCATATGAAATTTTATTCACGGAAGTCGTTTTTTTTTTTGGAAGCCTTAGAAATGGTCAACCGCCATTCTTAATAGGCAAAATGAGGTAAACAACTCCCCATAGATATCTTTACAATAAAAAACTTAACACTTCTTTATTTATCTACCATATTTTTTGTTCAAAAAGCCCCAAACTTCAATAATCAATACTCCTCCCCTTCTATCTCTAGGGAGAAACATTTAAAGTAATGTTGACTACAATTTTGGTTTAATCGGTCACCTGATGAGGAAACCGAAAAAAAAAGAAAAGTCGCGCAATATTTATAAATTAAATTCAACAAATTACATAACGAAAAATTGGATAAAATCAAATGGTGGATAAAAATTCACTGTAGGCAACCTTTTGTTAAGAAATAAATTGTCGTTATACAACACAATGAAGCACAATCAGAAAACAATTGAAAAACCAATAATTATAACGGAAACCGTTAATAGCAAACTTCATCCAATAAAAATAAAATGCTCGGAGATTGATATATTATTATAATAGATATATTATATCAAAATAAAATCGAGAAACGTTAAATAAAATATTTTTAAAATTAGATAAAACAAATTACATTTATTTCATCTTTAGCGGAATGCCACACTAATTTTTAAAAGATCGCTTATTCTATTTTGCATTTTCAATTTCTTTTACCTAGAGAAAAAGTTTTCTCAATTTATTATCTTTACCTAATTTTTGTAGCTCATTAAGAAGGCTGTTTTTGTAAAAATAAGTTCTTGATAGTAATTAAGCTGACATATAAATTTTGCAACGTTGCAGGGATGAAAGAGAAGATCACTCATGAGATTCGCCAACCCTCACAAAGTAAATTTGTAAATTTTCACTCACAATTTCACTCGATTATTTTTAATTTGTTTTTTGTATATTTTAATATTCAGAGCTGTTATCTAATCGCTTGCGTGGTTTCAATTAATTATTGAAAAATTATTGTTTCGTGTCAATATTACTTTATAAAATTGTTGCTATTAACTGTAAATTTGCAGTTTATCAATACAAAATAATATTAACAGTAATTTGAATTTCAAAATATTTAAATAGTAAAGATCGAGTTCGCGTCTTTAGCCGTTAAAGAGACTTTTATAGGCTTCGGTTAAAATTTTCAAATTGGTATTATAAATTGCATCATCAAGTTTATCTTTTTTTTAGGCCAAAAAATTGTATGGCGAGAAATGCAATATCTTACACGCGGAGTTTGGGAATTTGAATCTCGATATAGTAAATTTTCAATTTTAAGTAAAAAAATTAGTAATGATATGATTTTTTAGGTGCAACATAAAAATATCGGCATTGTTTATATTCCATTATGCGGTTATACACATCTTGGGGCGTTCAGAGCGATAAATTTTGTGCGAAAACTGAACAAACCATATTTTAAAAACCGCAAAAACCGGGTAAACGAATGTTTATCCAAATTAAGTCAGTGAAAGCAGGAACTGAATTAACTAAATCCATATCAATCGGGAATTTGATTTTCAAGATAGTTTAAATGTAAAATTTTTTCTGAAGATTGAGATATATATAAGCTCATATTTGTTGTAATTCTCTAATGTATTAAAAAAAAGAATTTTTGTTTTGAAAATTTTATATTTTAATTACAGTTTTTTAGTTTCATTTCAATTATTTTTACATTTATTCTAAATGTAAAAAATTCAGAAATTTGACAGATATTGGAGTGTCCTAATGAACTCCCTAAAAGTTCCTTAAAATCCCATGCCGGCGTCTTTCACAATTGGTGGGTTTAGCCACCTAAGACATTTGCTTATTTTTACTTTTACGAAAAATTACCGTCAGATCAAAATTAGGCATTTCCAAGTACGTCACAGTGACGTCATTGGCTCCACCCCGAACAGCTGATTCTGTACAAGTTTGTGATAAATCTGTGTTTTTATCTACCTGTTTTTATTGGAAAAAATTGAATATTTTTACATTTATAACGGTTTATAAACCGTAGAGTGTAGTGTAAAATTATTACTGTAAGTACCTTCTGTTTATTTTCTTTCACGAATTAATCGCAAACCTAACCTCGACAATCAATTATTTTGCTCTCGGACAAAATTTTACATACTGCTTAATGTTTAGCGGCTAATTGATAAGGCTTTTAAGTTATCAGTCAATGGTAATGATAGTATTGTTGAAAACAAAGTTAATTTTAATTTTTGAAATGAAAATTGTCTTGTAAAAATGCTAACCTCAAAATATCAGTACAATATCAGCTGTTCGTGACGTCACATGGAAATGCCTAATTGAAGACCATAAAATTCTCGTATGTTACAACACAAGGGTAAGGACAATACTCAAAGATTCAGCGAGTACAGGTTTTAGCAAGGAGATTGCACGAGCGAAGCGCAGCGGAGCGAGTGTCAATCTCCGCAGCTGAAACCTGTACTCGCTGAATCTTTGAGTATTGTCCGAACCCGCGTTGCTGTTGCAATGATAATTCCGTGAAGAAACGCCACAACTTAAAAGCACAACATCACATACGAAAATCGACATTTCAAACGCCATTTTTAATGTCGAAAATGGTGAAACAAATTGACCATATCGCATCACAATCATTGCAAAAAAAAATCCAAAAAAACTTTCGTAAATACCGAAAAAAATGGAAGCATAATCGCACTAAATTTGTAATATAAAATTCGTTAGAAGTATATTGCTTTAAGTCAACTCGGGTGGGAACTAATGCGTTGATGCTATACCTTATAACCGGTTTCCTACATCGCATCGGATGCGAGAGAGTGCGTTAGTCACGTATGTATTCTTTTACGCTCCACTACAAATATTCGATTTTCACCATGCACCTAGGGTGTATTGCGTGATTTTTTATTACGTATGAATTCTTTTACGCCCCACTACAAATATTCGATATTTTGGTAGGGTATTTTGAATATTTTTTATTTTCGGATATTATTCGACTGTGCATGCGTCGTATCCATATAAGTACAATGTAAAATAGCGCACGCTGATTAGTCAGAACCACTACACTATGACCCTGAGTGGAATTATCTACAAGATATATTTTTAAATAGCATAATATTCCTGAAATAAATATCTGAAAACACGACCCGCCTTGGAAATCGGTACACGACATTAGGGCGACTGTCAATTGGGCGACGACAATTGGGCGACCCCAATTAGGCGACCGGTCAAATAGGCGACCGGCCAAATACGGGAAAGTAGCATCGAGTATGCGGCAGACCCCGGTCGATGTCACATCGTTCGCCCGTCGTACCTTGAAATCGAGTGAAATTTTTTCGCTCCGATTTGAATTTTTCTTTGAAATTCGGATAGATGGGGGTGTGATTAGTGGATATTAGTAATAAATATAATCAAAAAATTGGAAAATAACCCGTGCATTGCCGAAAAAGTGAAAAAATTAAAAAAATTTTTCCTTCTAATTTTGGGGTGTGCATTCGATAAGGAGGGTAATCCATCGTCAAAACCTACCCTTACGGGGCACCGCTCCGCTCCGCGTTGCACCCCTCCAGGGCGGTTTTGACTCTGGTTACTAGGCTAAACATACGAGAAGCGCCACCCATCAAGAAAACCGGGATAAATGAAACCGGGATGTGAGAGAACCTCGAAATAGCATTAAAAAGTATAGTTGCGGTATGGGGCAGTAAACTATTACGTTTCACCCCCAAAAAATCGCGTAAAAACAAAAAATAATCGATGTTACATGTACGAGAGACGAGCTGCATCTGACTATTTTTATATAATTAAAGAGGATATTATTATTATATGCAATATTGATTAATAATAAATTGTGAAATAATAAAAAATAAATTCCGTCGCCTATATGACCGGTCGCCTAATTCGGGTCGCCTAATAAGTCGTCGCCCAAAAAACCGGTGTCCAATTGACCGTCGCCTAATTGACGTCGCCCAATTGTCGTCGCCCAATTGACCGTCGCCTTAATGACGGTGTCCGTTGGAAATTGTGCAATATTGATTCATTACACGGAGAGAAATATTTTGAGAAAGACAAAATGCATTTAAAAATAAATGAACTAAATTGAAAAAAAGAGAAAATAGATTTTTTCAGAACTTATCGAAAATTATTTTGAGCTTATAAGAAATCCGAATAAGCTGAAATTTGGCGGACAAATATATAGGAATGTATTAATGAACCTTCCAAAAGTCGCCTAAAATTCCATCATGGCGTCTCCCCCAATTGAGGGTTTTAGTCACCCCAATGCGATTGTTTGCCTATAGGTTGCGATTTTCACTTTTATGAAAAATTATCATTAGACCAAATTAAAGAGCATAAAATTCTCTACAATATGTACTATGTATTTTTTCGAAAGCTTTCTATGAAATACTATTTCTGATATGACCTTCGTGTCATTTATTTTGGAAACCATCCATCCACATTTTTTTCTAAGCATCTTTTTTATAAAACTTACCATTAAGCCAAAAATTGAGTTGAAAAGTGCTATGTAATATTGTTATAAAAAGTTGAACAAATTTATCTAAAGCTGAATTTTAGTTTAGGGACTCTATTAGCCATAGGGAAAGATATACTAAAATTCCCGGAGGTTTACGTACTGGCGTCATAGTTTCTTTTTGCCGCCTTCTTGAAAAATGGCGATATTTTGATAAACGATAAACAAAAAATATTTCTCATAATATTATCTACATATATATCTTTTGTTCTTAACGTTTTTTTGATAAAACTTAACATTAATCCATAAATTTAATTTTTACTCTTAAAAAATTTAAGTCTTTCTATATCTGCCCGAATATCATAAACGAAAGTTTTTACGAAAAAACGTAATTAACGAAAGATGTAGATAATGTTATATAAAACATTTTTGGTTTGAAGTATTTTTTTTAACGTGAATAGTTTTCGAGATAAATGTAAAAAATAGAAATTTAGTCGCCATTTTCAAAAATAGCAGCTAAAAACTATTACACCCGCACGAGAACCTCCGAGAATTTTAATACACCTTTCCTTGTGGTCCATAGAGTCCCTAAACAAAATTTCAGCTTTACTTTGTCTTTACATAACTTTATTCAAGGTTTCATAATAATTTGACCTAGAATTTTCTGGGTAACAGTTTTGGCTTATTTTCAACTCAATTTATCTCTAAATGGTAAGTTTTATAAAAACTACGTAAAATATTTTTTGTTTGAAATATTTTGTCCGCATGGCAGCAAAAAAATACTATGCAATAGAAAAATTTGACAAAAATATATTTTGAGAATTTTATGTTCTTTAATTTGGTGCCATTTCAATAAATATGAAAATAAAAGATCTACAGGTAAAAAATCGCGTTGGGGGCTAAATCTCTCAATTGAGGGAGACGCCGGCTTCAAACCGGACTTCAGGCGACTTTTTGGCAGTCATTAGGATAATTCAATTTATGTACATATCTGCCAAATTTCAGCTTATTCTGATGTTTTGCAAGCTCCAGCTAATTTTTAGACTTCGTTGCGTGAACCATTAATAAATTATTATTTCCATAGTTTCATTTTTATTGTTTTTTGGATTTTTATAATTTTTGCTTTAGTTAAAGAATTTGTTTGCATTAAATCTGGCTTGTAGTTGTGAAAAAAATTCAATAAGCGTGAATAAGTTTAACGGTTTGTTTAAAAATCATTAAAGGCGAGAATCGCCTGACATTTGTAAGCGATTCTCGCCCCGAATCATAATTATATTATTTATCTGTCATAATTTTATTGACTTTGTCTACAGAATTATAGCTTTCAAAATAAAACTGTTTATTTTTCATATTAGAGCCGAATATCGCCTGGGTAACCCCTAGTAATTTATAATTTTCCCGTTTCATATTCAATTTTCATTAGTTTTGGGATCTTGGTAATTTATTAATAATAGAATTATAGTTGACGAATTTGGTCATTGTAATCTACTATGAAAATAGATAGGTTTCAACTAAACAATACTACAATGACCATCAACGGTCAGGGCCGTATTCATAATCAGAGATCAATGAAAAATGGAAAATTAAAAACATAAATCAAATTAACCTTATCGTATGATATATTTCGGCATTATTTATGATTCTACCCAGAAAACTTCCTTCCTCAGATACAAACTGGTATTTTATAAATTTTGTTCAAAAGAACTCCGAAAATGAATATATAACCAAAAATGTCAAATATTCACGTGTAAGTAAAATTTATATATTTTCAAATACCAGTGTGTATCTGAGAAGGAAAGTTTTGCAGATCGAATCGTAAATAATGCCGAAACATGTACGATAATTTGATTAATTAATCAAATTTGATAATTTAGTTCATTTGATTCTGAATACAGTCTTTAAGGCCTTTAAATACTTTAAGGTCAACATCTTAATTTATCAATTCATCTTTTGAGTAAAAAATTTATTCGCATTTAAACTTCCCGTTAAAATTACACTTCCGTGTTTCGGAGGGCACGTTAAGCAGGCGGTCCCCCTATGTTAATGATTTGCCATCATAACAGTAAAAAACAGGGTGCAGGCACATCGAAAGGCAAGCCTAGCAAGCTACCTGAAATGTAAAAATCAAACTGCTCACAGAACCAACAGTGCCTATGGCAGAGGCATATAGTTGGGAAGTACAGGACGTAGTCCTAGCGTAAGTAGAAGAAGAAGAAGTTAAAATTAAATTATTTTAACATTTCGGCGACGTCATTTTAAAAAAATACATATATTTAGATAAGTTCTCATACAGCCTACTCTGTTTTACGTTGTTATATTTGTATAATTTAACTTAATTTTGATAATTTGCAAAGAAACTTAAATGTTAAAATATTTGAACTTATTTGAAATAAGTTGAGATATAAGAAATTTTTATTAAAATACATTACTTATATTTTGTACTAAAAAAACTTTATCTTTTAAAATATAATAGCCCAGAGGTCCTATGAAGAACAAACCTGATTATGATTCTGAAAAAAATAAAACATTACGAAGAATTTCAAATTACTCTCCAGAAATTCCTTTCCAAATATTACATAAAAAACAAAATTTTCAAATTTTGCTTTTTGGTTCATTAATTGTAAAAAATATAAGCCATGAAAAAGTATTTCGCGTTTTGAGAGCTTTGCAAAAATCTTCATTAATAAAACACAAATTTTCATTTTCACACTTAAATGAAATTTTGAAGAAATTATTGGGTTAACCTCAAAATTTTATTGAATTGGTTATTTTGCTAGTTAAGAATGACTTCCACTATTATTTTAAATAGTTTTTGGGCTAGATATAACTAATTAACCATGAAAATGTATTCTTAGGTCTAATAGACAAAAATCAAAAATTTTAACCAGTCAAAACACGTTTTCTGCCTGTACGCTGTAACAAATTCAAACTTGAATTTTCCGCTTAGAAACCAGAACCTGATTTTTCCTCAGATTTTTAAATTAATAGTGACAACACAGATTGAAACTCGTGTCATGGTGTCAATTCCAGCTAAAAATGTAAGGTCCAATAAAGTGAATAAATAAATAATTTTCAATTTGTACTATTAAAATGTGAATAATAAAAAGAATAATTTTTACGCCCCACTCCACCGGGGCTCAAATTTTTATCCCGATGGACAACGTAGCGATTAGAACTAAGCAAAACTTATATTATTAATGTTGGGCAAAATGTGACAATATAAAATCGAGATAATTTCGCGACACTAAGAGCAGTAGTTGCACAGACCATAATACCAACACAGTTTTTGTGATTTATTCTAAATGTTTAAAAAAATAGCAACAGAAAATCAAAGTGCAGACACTTTCGATTACTCTTGCAGTAAAAAATAACATGGAATAACAAAAGCTCTGGAACAAGAGAATGACATTTTTAATAAGCTTGGAAAAACTTTTATGAGCGTTTATAAAAAAAGATGTTTATGAACGAATATAAAAGTTATATATAGCCGAGAAAAATAAAAAAATACTCTAAGTGCAACAAAAACTGAGTAAAAAATTTGTGGCTACGTTTTGCACAATAATATAAATAATATGGTCGCAATTTCTGTTTTATTTCCAAGTTATAAAGTTATGACATGTCATATGATATTGAGGTTATGTGCTCATCCTGTAACGATTTTCAGGATCTTTATTAAACCTTTTGACATACTCTGTACATTGACGGGTAGTATTATTGCTTCATCGTGAGCAATGAAGGATTAACAACTTTTGTATTTTAAGCTGTGAAATTAGTACAGACAGATCGGTTTCTCTAAAAGTTTCTTTTCTTTCTGTGATACCAGATATAATCTCTATTAGTTGGGATATAACTTTTTCTAATAAAACCCATTTGTTTTATTTATTAGTTATCCTCAAGATGTCTACCATTTAAAATGGTACTTATTGTTAGTCCCAAATATATTTTACTGGCATATGCAACATTGCGAGTCAAATTACATCGATCTAGTCACGTTTTAACCTATTTTTCGTAAACTTCGATTTAGGTCTGCTGGAGTTCATAAAGTAAAAAATGGTAATAATGTATCCTGAAAATCTTTATAATTTGAAAATAAATCGCTATCGATGATTTTCGTTTAACTTATTTAGCTTGATCGGAAATCTTGCAATAAATTCTCAATATATCATGCACCTGTTTGTTATCCTTGAAAATATAGATTAAACTACTATGCTATATGTAGAAGCATCAATTTTGATCAAAAATTTTATATAGACATGGGTTCCTAGTTAAACTACCGTTATTCACTTAAAAATTTCTTTCCTTCCATCACTCAAATGCCGATAACTTCTGCAACAATTTATTCTCGTTAAAAACCAATTTATCCGGAAAATAAAATAAATAACTTTTATAAATGGAATAATTAAAGAAGTTAGTTGGCTTCGCGCCATATAGCAGTAAATGCAACCGACTACAAAGAATCGTGCGTTCGAATCCTTATGCAGTGTAGTGTAGTGGATAGTTCCCAATTTATTTGTATCGTGGTTAGGATTTCACGTTAACCTTTTATATATATATATTGCGGGCAGTGTCAATAAATGGTTATTACCATTAATAACCGGCCAATTTATTCATAATCATTCATTACCATATAAAATTCCTATTTGGCTGGACATTTCCGTTCAGCGATGTATTTCTCAATAAGAATTAACTGCAAACACCGAATTATCACATTATTGTTGCTATCATAATATTTTTAACTGTCGTATGTTTGCATTAAATATTTATTACAGATTTTATATTGCAACATTAAATTTATGATACCATAATGAAGTAATTGATGCGCTTTGTAATGATTGAAGATAAATAAGTATATAGGCATTTAAAAGGGTTATTCTTGCAATAATTTTACAATGATATTCATAAAAGTAATATGGGATTAATTTAACCGACCTATTTGAATATTCTTTATGAATATTCGTAAATATCTCGGTTTGGATTCACTTTACAGCAAAATATTAAATAATATAAATTGAAGTACACTAAATTCTCTATAGAAAAGATCTGATAGTTTTTTCTTGTTAATCCGTCGGTTGTACAGTTACAGCCATCAGAGGTGTTGGTTTTATTATATTTAAAATTCTCAGTTTTTTCCCAGGCTGCATTACCCATCTGGCACAAATCTTAAGTGGATAATAGGTTCTGCCTTAGCGCTAAGGTATTTTTTTTACTAAATAATTAGTATTTCTATGATGGTCCGTTTTTACATTTAATAATTGAATGGGGCCCTTCCACTATGAGCCAAAATTTTGTTGTTTAGAAATAACCGTTTAGACTTGATCAAGTGGTGGTACAAAAACGGCATTTCGCGAAAAAAAATATCGCAAAAGATAGTTTAAGTAATTAAGAGGCTTTCTGCCTATACATAACCTCAAACTTGATGCTTATTACTGAAATAACCTAAATCACTTTTTAGCCATTTTTAATTATACAATTAAACAGTTATTTCGAACATTCTCTGTCGTTTGGTACTGAAAGTACTTATGTAAATGTTGGCAATGGTAAATTAATTATAGTCATGTAGCTCTAGTAATTTATTGTTTAAAATAACGTAGAATGTTTGAAATATACTGTTTAAAAGTATAACTCAAAATGTCCATAAAATAAGCAAAAATACACATGCAATATTTTTTCTTTTACTATCGAATTCAGTTCAAAAGTTATAAATTTGAACGAAATGCAGTAAATTGGGGGATTACCCTGACGCTTTCAGTTTTGTGCCATTCTTTTTTCGGGTTATCTGAATTTTTGAAAGTGCTATTCTATAGCAAAAGAAACTTTTGCAATTTAGTCATTTCAAAGTCTCAAGTTTGAGGTTCAATTTTAATTGAATTTAAGAAATGATGTGGGCAGCCCATGACTTGTATAATTTTTAATTAAGTATTATCATAATTTGAAAGACTTACAGGATTAAAAAAATTATTCGTATTATGAAATTTTTTCTAATCTTACAAGGTCTCCACAAGAATTAATTAAATTCGTGGAGAAATTTGTTCTAAAAATTAATATTCCAGTGAATTTAATAAAAAGGAAAAATGCTTTAATAAATTGAAGCGGCTACATATCAATATTTTGTTAGCAACGCAAAATAAATAAAACAATATTTAATGCCTTTTTGTCAACTTTCAATACAAAAACAATTTTTAATCACAGTTTATTTTTAAAGTAAATCTATTGAAACTGTTTTTGTTTAATATTGTGATGTGACATTTAATAAGCAGCAGCTAATGTTGTAATACAGGGTAAACAACCTTTTTTGTAAAACACAAAACTGCTTTAAAGTGGTCAATTACGTTAATTTAATTCTTTTGCAATAGAAATAATTGCAAATAACAATTATGGCAAATGGTCTGTGACTCATGGGGCTTTTTTAAAGCGTCGCCGTCGACTATAAGAACTAAGTCGTACTTATAAGCGCCATTATCATTAATACTTGATACCAAGTAAATTGAAAAAATGTTTTATATGAAAAATTGAAAAATATAAGTTGAGAGAGATTCGAATCTGAGATAATTGGGATGACTAATTTGATGCTTAGTTTACTAGAGAAAGGATATAGGTATATTTTGTTGTTAATCATTAGTGTAATGCTTGTTACATTCACACCTAATTGATAGGCATACAGACTGTAAATGGCAAAGCACGTGTATTATTAATTAACCCAAGTTAAATTATCATTGCGATGTTACAAGTTTTTTAAAAAAGTTTAAAGAAATATGTAAACATACAGGGTGGTCAGCGTGTAATGCGAAAATTATTGTTAAAATTCTTAAAAATTATAGCATCGATTTGGTAGGTGTTACAACTACAAACAATGAAAAAATGTGCATAAATAATAATGCGTGTCGGGTATTAATAACAGTCGACGATTTAAAACTAGGTTTGCATATATCGATTTTAAGCGACCACATAAACGTATTATTAGTCTTTTGTTACTTACAATTCGATTATGCGAGCACGTTTAGTTTAAATAAAACAAGAACAAAGTTACTTTATTTAATTATAAACTTGGAATATTAAACTCGCTGAGAGAAAACAACTATTTCAACTTTAATTAAAGTAGGAAGTGTACTTTCAAGATTTATTATTGATAATTTAAGATGACAAAAAGTAAAGTTTTTAAAATTTAATTTGTAAAATTGACATTAACACCAAAATTTAATTAGGACCGAAGAGAAACCATTCACAAGTGCAGTTGTTTCTTAATTATAAGTAGTTTGAATGGTTTCGAAAACTTCAAATTTGGATTAATGGTTAAAATTTGAAATGGCTAAAATGGTACTTTTTGTTGAAAAATATAAGTTTTATTTAAGTAATAATGCAATGCAGCATTAAATAAAATAAATAAAAAATTTCTAATCTTACCTATTAGATAAGTGAATTGTTGGAATATTTGAACGCTATCCCATCCCTCTAAACAGCGACTTAATGACAGTCAACACCGTACCGGACGCATCATGCCACTACGATGCCATGCCGAAACGGCTTCGGCATCAAAAGCTCTGCTTTCAATGTGGGGCATTAGGTACTTCTGAAAAAGACTAGTATTGATTAATCTTTCCTTGATGCTTTCGAAAACGACGTCCTACAAGAGTATCGCGCACAAACCCACCTAGTGAATGCGTCGCGCACGTTGCGTATCTCTCGACGTCTCTGTTTAAACGAGTCAATGCACAAAAATTAGCGCAAGCGTCCCGACGAACACATACAACAAATGATAAGGGTTACGGCAATCATTTAAAATAATTATAAGTTGAATTGTTGTGATTCTGCTGCATAGAATCATTGTTTAAACTAGGTCGAACTTATTAAATTCAGAAGTGCGGTACTTACCTTCCACTTTTTTATCCAACTTTTATTTGCACACAAACATAAATTTATAATCAAACTCATACATTTGTTTTAGGTAATTTTTTATTTTATTTGCTCTGAGATTAAATTGCTTTTCACTCACCCAAAATTAATACTACGCCTTTTTATTTGCACCAAAATATAAAAACGCACTTATCTTGATTAATAAAATTACAAAACTCGTTTCAACTTTTCATTTTAAATGTTATATAAAAATATAGTTTAAAGAGCGCCGGAAATCCGTTTTAGAGTATCACTATTATAATAACCAATAGAAATTATCGTTTTGTATTTAGCGCTGTTTGTCTGTCGTTTCATTTGCTCGTTCAACTTTTTTCAAAACGGAAATCCTGTAATTCTATAAGTATAAAATATAACAGATTTCCTTTTATAATAAAATTTGCCTCGACGTAATTCAATCTTGAATATTATCATTAAATTTTATTCGGAAAAATCCTTACAAAAAATTTATAGATATTGGAAAATGCACCGATAACTTTTATAAGTTACTAAAATGGTAAATCCTGATTTTTACTAATTTTATTTTAAAATTACGATTATTTTGACCTAATTTTGTCTAAGTGGTAATATGAGACGCGCATGAGGGTGGATTGTAAGTCTAAACTAGTTGTGGAAAATAATACGAGAAAACCTGCCCACGCGGATCACACGAAATCTTTTACATTAAAAATTTATAGACAAAAGCTGAAGTAAAGTAGCTGACCTAAACTGTTAGTACTTACCGTTATACTATATTCTAAGTCAATTTATACACAAATTCAAATAAAAAGAGCCACAGGCGATTTTTAAATAAATTATTTGCATAATTTTTAAAGCTTGTAATTAAAAATCAGGATGTATTCCTTTTTTAAAACATTCCATTTAGCTACAGATATTTATTATAACTTTTCAGAAATTTAATTTTTTGGAAAATCCTAAAAATAAAATAGACATAACAATGCACTGCATGCGTATCGTGTAAACGGTAAGATAGAGATCTGGTTAAATAGGAAGAAACCGTATTTTTAGTTTTCATTTGTTAATTTGGAATTTTTTGGACATTCACAGGTAGTTTGGTGCATAGAAGTTTGGTGCCAGTATAGCAGAGCTATAGCAAGGGTGAGGCGACTGAGGCCTTTGCCTCAGGCGCCATCACAATGGGGGCGCTAAACCTTGACAAACCCCAATAAATAACTGTTTAAAATTTTCATAATGTTAAAAATGTTTTGAGGGGAGAGGCATATATTCAAATTTTATTGAATTCGAAAATTTGCAACATCGCTTAAAATTCCCTGTCGGCCTCCTCCCCAGTGGGGATTTTAATCCTCTACAGTAGTTTTTCGTCTATAACTCGCTTACTTTCATTTTTAGTGAAAATTATCATCAAATCAAAATTGAAGAGTACAAAATTCTCTATAAAACAAATTAACAAAATCTGCCTACATCATACTAAGTATTTATGAAATAAAAAGAAAATCCAGAGAAAACAATTAAAAAGGTTTTGAATAATTCTTATTCTAAATAAAAATTCCGTACATTTAAACTTCACCATCAATGGTAAACAAAACAAGGTTTCAGGATTTACTTCAGATCTGACGTAAATCCTAAACCTTGTTTTGTAGGAAATTTTCTCCTCTTCAATTTTGGTCCAATGATAAGACAGGGATTTTAGGAAAGTTGATTCCAACCCCCGCGTTCTTCTTCATTTTCCTTTAACTTACTGAGTAACCGGTAAAAATATTACGTTATCATCGCGACGGTTATTCAAATGTAGTATGTAAATTGAAAAGAAAAATTCCTACCGATAAAAATAATTTACATATTCTGAGAGGGGGGGTATTGCGTTACGTTACCATGAAAATGGTGATTCTGACATTCTGACATACTATGCGTATTTTATATAAAATGTTCAGAAGTTCCTAACGATAAAAATCGATATCATATGACCCCGGGGGGTCTGGGGGGTATTCCATACCCTCGCAATATTTTTGATTTTTTTACTGTACCTTCTGCCTAAACGCGTTTTTAAAATGCTTGACAAGCAAGATAAAAGTTGCATTTTAAATCATTTTATGAACCAAGGTTCCATTTATTCGATTATTTTGAAATTCGGTAAGAATATTAATCCTGAAAATTTAAAAAAAACGTAATTCTAAAAATATTTCAATTATGTTTCTTGAAGAAAGCCGCCAAAAACCAAATTGGAGTGATTACATGCATTCTATCAAGCAAACTTAAATTTTCTCAAACAATAATTTACCGAAATTTAAAAAAATTGAATGTAAAAACCATAAAGATGATAAAATCATCTTTTGGCCGAATCTTGTGTCTTGCCATTATGTAACAAATCGCTTAATTGGCTAGACGGTCAAAATATACCATTTTTTCCAAAATTTCGATTTTTCAATCCTGTTGTATATCACAGAAGAAAGAAAACCCTTCACATTTATCATGTGGGCGACAATCATGCCCTTCTAAAGTCTAAATCATGAATCAGATTACCTTTATAAATAATAAAATTATGAGTAAAATGCATATAATATTATAAATAATAATTGGTAATTTAATAATAAAACAGTAGCACGGGCGTAACTGCCGGGCTGTATTAGGGAGTGCGAGTTCACCCCGGCCTGACATAAAATAAAAATAATAGAGCGGTGAATTGATGTAGTTACGCAGAAAAATCATCAAAGAAACCGCCAACTTCTTTGTTTTTTAGTTAAAATATATGTGATGTTTTAACTAATGAAACTTAAAATTGAGTTAAGCTTTAAAAATTATCTAGTTAAATAAACAAATCAAAAATATTTTTGGTTATGTGCATAAATTGAGTTAAGTTATGCCAGAAAAGAAACTAAGTGAAAATCATTGTGGAAAAACGTAATGAAGTAGAAAATATTACTTATCTGCAAATTGGGCAACAGGAACCCACAGCTTCTCAATACAAAAACGAAAAATTTAACCAATCATAAATACGTCTTCCTGCATTTCAATCACAAAGGAAAGTCACTGTGAAAAATTATTCTAGACAGGACTTTTTGTCGTCAATAAGATAATTTCATTTCCCTTTAAGTTTTTGTGAAAATATGTCGCCTGTATATTTGGTAAAATTGTGAGGAGACGCCACTTTTAAGGTGAATACGTCTATTTAAAAATTTCACTTTCATGGCATAACAACATAAAGAAAATGAACTTCTATTGCAATCTACCTATCACAATTTTTTTCCTATATAAATGCTTCTATCAACAAAAATTGGATGATGACCTTCCCTTGTTACTGGAAGTATAAAACATTTTAACTTGAAAATAGATGAGTACGAGCTCTCCCAATAAACATTTTTAGCCTGCAAATAGCCTGTAAATAGCCTGTACCTGACGCAGGCCTGCGTCAGGTCTGCCGTTTAGATAAATTTATCTGTTCCTGCAATTCGTTGATAATTTAGCCTGCGTCAGGCCTGCGGTTAGGTTATTTTTCTGTGCCTGCGATTAGCTAATAATTTAGCCTGCGTCAGGCCCTGCGGTTAGGTTATTTATCTGTGCCTGCGATTAGCTAATAATTTAGCCTGCGTCAGGCCTGCGGTTAGGTTATTTTTCTGTGCCTGCGATTAGCTAATAATTTAGCCTGCGTCAGGCCCTGCGGTTAGGTTATTTATCTGTGCCTGCGATTAGCTAATAATTTAGCCTGCGTCAGGCCTGCGGTTAGGTTATTTTTCTGTGCCTGCGATTAGCTAATAATTTAGCCTGCGTCAGGCCCTGCGGTTAGGTTATTTATCTGTGCCTGCGATTAGCTAATAATTTAGCCTGCGTCAGGCCCTGCCGTTAGCTTATTTATATTAACATAACGCTTGTTACTCATTGGTTACATGTTATTATAAATATATATTACGCTTATTTGTGATTAAAAGTATTTAAATTAAATTAATTATTGTTAAAATTAAAATTAATTAATTATGAAAAATAATAAGAAGGTGTAATAGTGAAATAAGATATAAAAATACAAATTTTTTATAGACACCCACGTGGTAAATAGTTTTAACCAATCAGAACGAAGAAAAATTTCACCGCTAGCAAATAAACTCTTGTTTCTCATTGATTATACGAATTATTATACGCATTTTATATTACAATAATTATTATATGAGATATTATTGGAGTCAGAAGGAGCGGTCATATTTATAATTGGGGGGGGGGGGTAGTTTTTAATCTCTTACGCCCGATATTATCAAGGTATTTAAAGAGCCCTTGAGTTAACTAGCGAATGGAAACGTGTATTTTAAATATTTTATGTTTTCTTTTAGCTAATTAACAGAGGCCTCTATATATACTTAAGTTAATACTATGACAGGCTTAATAAGTACATAATAAAATATATAATGTGATGTTTCATTAATATTGAAATGTGAAAAATATTTAATATTAAAGTATATATTACAAAAATAAATAATTAAATAGCAATGAATTTTAATTCCGATTTTTAACAGTTTTAACCAATCAGAATTAAGAAAAATTTCACCGTTAACATAACACTTGTTACTCATTGGTTACATGTTATTATAAATATATATTACGCTTATTTGTGATTAAAAGTATTTAAATTAAATTAATTATTGTTAAAATTAAAATTAATTAATTATGAAAAATAATAAGAAGGTGTAATAGTGAAATAAGATAT
The DNA here is from genome assembly GCA_932274525.1 of Podabrus alpinus. Taxonomy (NCBI): domain Eukaryota; kingdom Metazoa; phylum Arthropoda; class Insecta; order Coleoptera; family Cantharidae; genus Podabrus; species Podabrus alpinus. Next base: position 14,789,412 of record OW026455.1, read on the forward strand.
AAAAATACAAATTTTTTATAGACACCCACGTGGTAAATAGTTTTAACCAATCAGAACGAAGAAAAATTTCACCGCTAGCAAATAAACTCTTGTTTCTCATTGATTATACGAATTATTATACGCATTTTATATTACAATAATTATTATATGAGATATTATTGGAGTCAGAAGGAGCGGTCATATTTATAATTTGGGGGGGGGGTAGTTTTTAATCTCTTACGCCCGATATTATCAACGTATTTAAAGAGCCCTTGAGTTAACTAGCGAATGGAAACGTGTATTTTAAATATTTTATGTTTTCTTTTACAGGTTTAATAAGTACATAATAAAATATATAATGTGATGTTTCATTAATATTGAAATGTGAAAAATATTTAACATTAAAGTATATATTACAAAAATAAATAATTAAATAGCAATGAATTTTAATTCCGATTTTTAACAGTTTTAACCAATCAGAATTAAGAAAAATTTCACCGTTAACATAACGCTTGTTACTCATTGGTTACATGGTATTATAAATATATATTACGCTTATTTGTGATTAAAAGTATTTAAATTAAATTAATTATTGTTAAAATTAAAATTAATTAATTATGAAAAATAATAAGAAGGTGTAATAGTGAAATAAGAAATAAAAATACAAATTTTTATGAACAACCACGTGGTATGTCGAAAACAAAAATATTGTAGCAAAGAAAACTAATATTGAAATGTGAAAAATCTTTAACATTAAAATATAATATATTATAAAAATAAATAATTAAATAGCAATGAATTTTAATTCCGTCTTTTAAAACAGTTTTAACCAATCAGAATTAAGAAAAATTCACCGTTAGCAAAACTATTGTTTCTCATTGGTTACATGTTATTATAAATAATTATGCTTATTTGTGTTTAAAAGTATTTAAATAAATTAATTATTATTCAAATTAATTAATTGTGACAAATAATAAGTAGGTGTAATAGTGAAAAAATATATAAAACTACAAATTTTTTATGAACAACCATTTGGATTTTTTAATACCAGTAGGGGAGAAGGGGGCAGGTTCGGACATGGGGCACCTCCGGACAGTTCAAATTTACCGCCAAGAAATAATACTAGAATAGCCAATCTCAGGCATAAACATCTGAGCACCGTTTAGAATAGTGGACAATAGGTCATGTGCCGTGAAAGTGCAAATTAAAAACGTTAAAAACGCCAAAGTGTTAAAAACAGACTTTTGCTGTAAGGTTGATGTGTGTACTAGTAAGGTCCTACACTTTAAGTTTTGAATCTCAGGTAAGAATTAATAGTTTCACTAGAAAGAGGGCTGATTTTTACGTACATAACTTCAAAAATATATAACGGTTCCACGTGTTTGTAGACGTTGTAGCAATAAAATGCAATTATGTGCAGCTGGGGCAGGTCCGGACAATTGATGTGGGGCAGGTTCGGACTGTCTAAATCAACCAAAGTATTTGAAATTTTTGAAAATGAAGAATTTCGAGTTATATTTTTAAAGAAGTGTACGCAAGGATTGGGTTGAAGATATTTCCAGCGTTGAAAGAAAGGATGTTGTGTCAAAGTTGTCCAAACCCTCGACAATACCAGGAACATCAAGAATGACATCCTATCTTCAATTTAATATCAGTTTTTTTGGTTACGATGTTCAGTAGTGTTATAAAAACTAATTTTGTATTATTTCCTGCCTAATAATTTTTGTTTTAAAAAAGCAGTTCTTAAAAAATTAAACTTGTCCGAAACTACCCCGGCCATGTCCGAAAGTGCCCCATCATGGGGCAATTCCGGACAATTCCCTAATTTTACAAAATAAACTTTTTCTGGAAAACGGTTTACTATTTTTATTTAGATTTAACAGGAAAACATTAAGGAAACATGGCTATACTTACTACAATTTTTACAAATCTTTATGTCAAAAATCAATGGATATATAGCAATTTGAAAAAAGCTGTCCGAACCTGCCCCCTTCTACCCTATATATATTTATTCAAGTTGACTGACTGTCGAAATCGTTTATATACAAATTTCATTTTTGTTTGGTATTACAATTATCTGATAATCCGCCGCAAATGTAATTAGAAAATTAAATCCGTTTAGTCCTCTTTTTTCTTATAAATTAAATTTTTGTAGTCATAAAGCAATTTCACAACTAAAATAACAACAGCTCTGTGGCAGAGAGGTTAACGCTTACGAACAATGAAGGGAAAGGTCACTGGTTCGATCCTGGCACAAGGTAAGATTTTATTTCAAATTTTCAAAATTTAATTGCAGACTCCAAGAAACAAAGTAAAGACGAATCATGAAGAGTAATCACCACCAACAAGTTCTACAAATATGAGAAATGGGTAAAATAAAAAATTATGTGTATGGAGTCAATAAAACAATTAGAAAAGTTGTAAATAATTAGAAAAGAAAACACCTGAAAGAAATAAAAAATAAATGGATAATTCAAAAAAATTAATTTTTTTATTTTGATTTTCAAAATTGATTAATAAATTTAAAAATTCATTAAACGAAATTCAATTGAATTTTGTTCAAATGAATGAACAAAAAAATAGCTTGCGGTTAGCTAACCGTAAGCCTGCGGTTAGTCACAATTCTCAGCCTGCGGCAGACTCATATCCACCCGGACACAGGTACGAAATAGCTATAAGTGGCGCAAGAAATAGCCTGTATCATACTTGATCGCCGGCAAAAAAATAGCTTGCGGTTAGCTAACCGCAAGCCTGCGGTTAGTCACAATTCTCAGCCTGCGGTTAGCTAATGCAGGCTATTTTTTGCCGGCGATCAAGTATGACGCAGGCTAATTTTTGCGCCACTTTAGCTATTTCGTACCGGTGTCAGGGTCGATATGAGCCTGCCGCAGGGATAGGTACCTGCCCGAGTTGTCACTGTCAGGCTATTGTCAGGCTATTCGCAGGCTAAAATGTTTATTGGGCTGTTTCAAATATGGAAACATTGTATAAAACTTTATTCTTATATTTTGTATAAATATATATTTTTAATTGAAGATGATATTAACATCAGCCCATAAGATCCTGGAGGAGGCCAATTACAACTCGACGACTGTTTTATACATTTGGTTATACAAAGGGTTGCCAATTCCTTGTGAATACATCAGGGACATCCAAAATTCAAATAAGTTTATTAACCAACACTATTAACATAAATAACTTCTACTATGAGTATTTAAATGCCTTTTCACATTATATTACAGTAAAGATTTATACTCACTAATTGCTATGAGTTATTAAATGTCGTTATAAATTATGTTTTTTTTTAACTTGGTAACAAATTTTACAGAAAAACTAGTTTTCACTGTTTGGATTATTAATCAGAGTTTTAAAGTTTTTTTTCTCGATCATGTCAAGTCACAAATTTTACAGCCAAAAGGGTTTTCCCCGGAATGTATAATTTGATGCCTTTTAAGGTTTTGTTTAGTTAAAAATTTGACAGCACAAATGTGACAGGAAAATGGCCTATCTCCGGCATGGTTCATTAAGTGTATTTTCAAACTTTCGTTTCTGGAAAATTTCTTATTGCAAATGTGACATGCAAACGGTTTTTCCCCCGTATGTGTCATTAAATGTATTTTCAACGTATCTTTTCTTGAACATGTTAATGCACTACTTGGACAGGCATACGGTTTTTGGAAGCGGTGAATTATTAAATGCTGCGTAAGATTTTGTTTTGTTGAGCATTTTATATTACAAATTTTGTAACAACACTCGCACTCTGAGGGTGTCACATAAACAAAATTACTAAAAAATGGAGAGTATATGGAATTGGTAACTTACCCTTTTACTCCTTTTGTGTGGAACTTCTTACAGTCGCCAAACAGCGAAGAATGGGCCCACTCATCGAAGTCCAGCTTCCAGACCTTAAAGGAGCAATTACGGCACACATACAACCTCCTAAACTCCCAATTCTTTTTTAATATAAGGCAGAAAATATTTTGTCACAAACGCCCAAACGAAAGACTGAAAAGCGAAAAATTATATTAACACAATTAATTATTCTAAGATAATAATAAAATACCTGCTTATCCAGGAAATTTTCATTCAAACTCCAATGACTGGTAAGCAGTCTTTAATATTATCTGTCCAGATAATTTAATTTTGTTTATACATTTTTCGTTCCTCAGGTAACGAATATAAAATTGGTAGGTATCGTGATTTTATTTTAAAATATTGAATAGGTAGTTGTAAAATTGATAAATTGTTACAATATTGCAGGGGTGCAGTTTTCTCACTGTATGAGTCAGTGAATGCTGTTCATTTGATACCAGAAATTTCACAGACTTAGAGTTTTTCCCCATTGTGGGTTAGTAAATGTCGTTCTAAACTATACTTTGTTAAAAATTTAAAACTACAAATTGGACAGGAAAACCATTTTTCTCAATTTTTGGAAATCTAAGATTTTTCCCTTGCATGAATTTTTAAATGTCGTTTTAAACTAGATTTATGTGTATAGTTTACTTCGCAAATTCCACATATAAAAGGTCTTCCTTGCATATGAGTGAATAAATGCCGTTTAAGAGTTTGTTTACACAAGAATTTTATATCACACACTTCACACATATACGGTTTTTCCCAAGTCGTGTGAGTCAGCAAATGTTCCATCAAAATGTGTTTTGTTGCACTACTAAAATCACAAATTTCACATGAAAAGGTTTTTTTTGTGGTACGGACCATTGTATGCCGTTTAAGATTTTGTCTTCGCGAAAATTTAATATCACAAATTTCACAGGTGTACGGTTTTTCTCCAGTATGAATCCGGAAATGTTCCTTCAAATTGTGTTTTGTTGTAAACGCCAAGTCACAAATGTCACAGGGAAAGGGTTTGTGTTGCTTATGAGTCCATAAATGGTGAATAAGATTTTGTTTCCTGGAAACTTGGATATTACAAATTGCACATATATAGGGTTTTTCCCTAGTATGGGTCCGTAAATGTTCCTTCAAAGTGAACTTTGACGCGCATGTCATGTCACAAATTTCACAGGGAAAGGGTTTTATCCTTTTTTTCCCTGTATGGGTCGTTAGATGTAGTTCAAAAAGTTCTTTGGTTGCGGATTTCAAGTCACAAATTTGACAGGCAAAGAATTTCCCTATGCCATGAATCCTTAAATGTTTTTTCAAATGATATTTTGATGTAGCTACCAAATCACAAAATTTACAGGGAAATGATATTGTCGTGGTATGAGTCATAACATGCCTTTTAAGATTTGCTTTGTTTACATACTTACGGTAACAAGTTTGACACTGAAACAATTGTTTGGCCTCATGAATTTTTGCATTTTGCACACATTCGAAGTGCTGACCTTCATCTATTTCAGTTTCCGGAACTGAAGTGTCTTCATCTTTAATGTCGATTGAATGGTGCAAACTTTCCAATTTTATTTCAAAGTCTTCCATTGATTCGGCTTTCATTTCAATTCTGCTGTTATGCTCGCAATGTGTTTCTACAACTTCGGGACAAATTTCACACTCAAATAATGTTTTGGCTTCATGCATTTTTGTATGCTCTTCGAGTTCAGCTTCGTTAGAATAATTTACCTCACATATGTCACATTCAAAGTGTTGACCTTCCTTGTCTTCATAAATTTCAGTCTCCGAAAGTGTAGTGGTTTCATCTTTAATTTCCATCGAATACTGCAACGTTTCCAATTTGATTTCGGTGTCTTCCATTGGTTCGGTTTTGATGTCAATTCCGCTATTATAATCACAGTCTGTTTCTAATACTCTGGGAGCTGTTCCAAAATTTTGTAGTTTCTGTGGATCTTGATCCATATCTACGTTATTTACACTCAAATTACACTAGTAATTATAAAACTGTCACAAGAATTAAAACTTCCACTAACAGCACGAAGACGATACTAAGCAATGACAGTCATCAAATTTACACTGATTGGCGGTGTTATTACTTCAAGCAGTTCTTATCACAGGTATGATGTATGTATATACGTCAATACATACCAAATCGCTTAATCATCAAGCTCAACATACGTACTTAATTGTTTTAAATGTCTTTTAGCAGGGTCGCATCAAGTAATTGATTGATTCATACAAAATAAATGATATCATTACAAAGCTCGTATTACAAATAAATTTTGTACATAATCTACCACGAGAGCTCGAGTATGACTCAACTCACATGATCTCTGATAACTCAAAAACCTTGATTTCTTATGAAGAGCAAAATCGACCCGATTGTACTATGCCAGCTGTTTTCCGGATGAAATCCTCCAGCGAATTTTTGGTTTGTGACATGCAGGAATCATCTAGGATTTTGCGGAGACCGATATTGAGAGAATACTTATTCATTTAATTTTGTGGTTGCATGCAAACCCCTACGTTGGAGTGGGGTATGTTATAATGTAGCGGGTAATAGTCTTGTACATCCCCATCTTAATAATTTGGTTTCGACGCATGATAACATGTTTTACCCATAAGAGTCTGGAGTCGATGGTAATCCAAGGGTATTTAGTGTACCACAAGATCGCTTCTTCGAACCATTCGGTTTCATAGAGTTGCCGTTGACGCTTCGTAAATACAAACGGCATGAAGAGCCACCTTTTACCCATAATTTCAAAATATCGATAACATAAATGAAGGGGGGACAGAAGCGAACCTCATAGAACGTCGCCTCCTGTAATCCTGCTCTCTGCGGAATAGGCTCCCGCCACGTTAACTCGGAATCTCCTTTCTTTAAATATACACCATCAATTTCCCACAACCAAAATATATTATGGATTACACCGTTGCGCTATACCTTGTAGAGAACTTTTGACACGTTCGAAAATTTCACACCCGTCGCGTCGACTACAATCAGTTTTTTGCTCTCTCGCCCCCTCCCCCTCGCGTATTTTATATTGAAATTAATGTCATTCGTTGTAGGCCAGTCGACAACGCATTCACAAAAGGCTATTATGTGAAAAAATGGGGGCAAGCTTGAATAAATTTTATTCTGTTAAGTTTGACAAGCTCTCAGGAGAGCGCGTCCCCAGGTGGCTGATAGGGGAATGCTCGACCACAAGGCAGGGTAGGTGGGAAATATAATACCACCCGCGGACCAAACAGTTCATACTACGGGACGACCATCTGTTCCATGAAAGAGCTAAGGAAATGTAGCCTGCGACAAAACAAATTATCCTGACGGAAAATAGGATCCATTCCAACCCGCAATTAGACCAGCGTGGAATGGTAGGACCTAATCCTTCAAATTTATCTCCAATGAATAATACAATAAGAGGCCCCACTTACGGCAGCAATCGGAGGCTAAAGGAGGGGAAGCTAAGAATCCCTGGGTTGGACCAGATTGCCACAAGATGACGATATGGATCGGTACCTCTATAACATTGAACCTTTGGCTGATGATAATAAATTATACGAACTGAAGAAAAGGAGAGGAATATGTAATCCTAAATTCGGGCAATCACTTCATGTATACAGGTGACACATACACCGGAGTAGCCTTTATAATAGTTCACAAACGTATGGCTCCATACATCGAATCCTTCAGAGCCAAATCAGATAGAGTAGCGTATATCAATATAAAAATTAATATAAGTACAAAACTAAAGATTACGCGGTTAAAATGCTTTAAAGACTTGCATTATACATATTTTTGAACCTGAGGCATATCCATAAGTGACATTAACAAATAAAGAATTTTGCAGGAATACTACGAGGTTTCATTACTGTAACACCGTAACTGTTCGATTAACAAGAAACAATTATAAAACCTTTTCATTAGACAATTTAGTGTAGTTATTGCTTTCAATAACTTCACATTTTGCTCTAAAATGCACTCAAACTGAGATATTCACAAATATTAGTAAAAATGTCATTTTTCGCGTGGTTTTCCTCTGGGGCGAAGAAATTCGGGGTCGCTAGAGGGTGCAAAATTGGAATGTCTTTTTAGAGGTCCTAATAAAGAGAATAAAATTTATTCCAGCTTGCCCCCATTGTTTTACGCAATACAACAGTTGTGAACTGGTCTATTGGAGCTTCATTCAAACCGTTTGAACCATATGCATCGTGAAATTATTCACGAAAACTTTGTAGGGGGGGGGGTTAGCTGACAGTCTTGACAGCACATTGCGAATTGTTTAAATAACGTTTCTATGTCCTTCGTTTTAGCTTTAGACATTTAAAATAAAAATTAAATTATTGGAAAAAATTTTGGGAAGGGAAGAGAAGATTTTATTGTTATTCCGTTTATTACTATTTTCTATCTCATGCATCATCTTCTCCATCCATTTGTGTTTCTTGCTTTGTATGCTTTATATGCTTCGTTTCTTCTTCTTTTATAATTTTCCACAAATCTCTCTCTTCTGTATTTAGCCATCTTGCTTTTAGTTTTTGTTTCCTTGTTTAGTTTTTTGGTGGTTGGTTTATGTCGGTTGTTGGCTTCAGCGTATTATCTTACTCATCCCACCCATATAATTATATACCTTGTCTTGGTTAAATATTTTCTGGTATCCAATCGAAACCTTTTCACCGTTCTTCATTTTATTTTGTTGCGATCGTCCATATTTTGTTTTATATTTCTATCTCTTGATTCGTTAGGTCATTCTCTATATGAAGACGGTCATGGTCTGAACGTCAGCGCGATCAACTACTAACGCAAGGCGCCCCGGTTCGACTCCGGATATTGGCTAAAAATTTCTTAACCATCTTCCGTGTTTCGGAGGGCATGTTTTGGAGGCGGTCCCCCCTGTGTTGATGATTGCCATCATAACAATAAAAAACAGAGTGCAGGCACATCTAAAGGCAAGCCTAGCAAGCTATCTGAGATGTAAATCCAAACTGCTCACAGAACCAACAGTGTCTCGGACAGAGGCACTATAGTGAGGAAGTACAGGACGTGGTCCTAGAGTAAGAAGAAGGAAGGAAGGAAGGATTTTCTATATACGTTTTGTTACCCATCAGCTTATTTTAGTTGTCTTATTTTATTACTACGTGTTACCTTTTGTTTTACATATATCTCCAAGCTTTCTGTATCTGTAACGTTCACTTTTTTTACATTTTTTGATTTAAAAATACTTCAACTTTCTCTTTCGTTACATTTCCCGTTAACCTTTTCGTGTCTTTCCAATTGACTGTCCAGTATTATGATTCTTTCTTCCTGGTCGTTTCATTTTTTTTCCAATCTTTTCACTGTTTGTTTCCTTTGGCGAATTTCCTCATTCCATCGAGTTTCCATTTTATTCAATTTTTCTTTTATTTAGACTGCTACTACAAGCTAACCCTAAACATTACTGTGCCGTGGTTCGTAATCCACGTTAATCAATAGGTCAAAATTGTATACTAAATCCTCCTAAATAAATTTAGAAAGAAGGGTCGTGAAATTATTTCATAATTCTCCGATTTTATTGCAATTTTGTAAAATTAATTCGCACAACCGTACCGGGAAGAATTTTTCATTCAGATAGAATATATTTTATTTCAAATAAATGAAAATTGCATAAATAGCAATTACCGTGCTCTAATTGCTATGCTTGAATAATTCTCATAATTATGTTAGAACTAAAAAAAAAGATGAAAAACTTGTAAGTACCTATTTCGTACAATACTTTGAACGAAGTTGGTACTTTGATAACTACTTGAAAATGCTCGCGCTTCAAAAATTTTTATTTTGTATAACTTTGTTTGTAATTAAAATTTGTGGAAAATACAAGCAAATTCGAAAACAAAGGAACTTAACTAGGTATGTAAGAGAATTCTTGCAAACAACAAAGCCATCAATAGCGCAATTTTTAGTTGACCTATTTTTCCATTATAATAAAGAATAAAGAAGCAAAGGCATTGTAAATTGCAGAAATAAATCTGAACTTTGCAGTTTTAAACTATAAATAAAATATATATTATGTTTCTTTGATATCATCGAAGGTGACACTGAAATAACAAAGATAAAGAATTTTAAAATAGAACGAAATTTTTTTAATTTTTAAATTCAATGATTCAGGATTTGAGTCATTAGTCTAAAACTCGAAGATCCAAATCTTCAAAGTTTTCTATTCAGTTTCATGACACAAAATTCCGCATGTCCATATATGTATAAATTATTTTATGCAGTTGTAATTCGTGTCAGTTCAAATTTATCTTTTTTGATCGCAAACAAGCAATTTGTCTGATTATCGTAAACTGGGTGTGACCTTCCCTTTTCATAAAATTTTCATTAAATAAAATTATGTATATTGAAGAACTGACAAACATATCGTTGAGTAAACACACTTCATGCAGGAAGTTAGTCCCCTTAGTAAATAAAAGTTGAAAATTTCTAAGTCGGTATCAATAAAATCCACTAGTTAATATCCAATTAGTTACCGAGAGGGTTAAATAATATTACTTCGTTCATTTACGAGTTTGAAAGAAATCGTCATAATTACAATTGAGCTGAGTTTATCTATAATTTATCTTTTCTTTATTACATCCAACTTTATTTATTTCATTGCTTTCTCCTTTAACTTCCAAACCTTTTTACCTTTGAGTGTAGACGTCTTTAAATATTCATGATTCTAAAATTTCCTACTGAACTGGATTGGGTTTCAGGACCCTCTTAGATGGCCTAACGATTATTTATAATAATAGTTTAAAGTTTTATCTTAAATTTAAGAAAATTTTCACGGAAAAATATATTGATTTATTAAAAACTATAGCGTGATTTTATTTTTTATAAATAAAAATTTTAAATTTATAACTGCAGGTGATTCACCGAAGTTGTCCGTTAAAAGTTTATACCGGGTGACCGGCCGAAAACTGAACATAGGGAAATAACATGGGAAATTGATTTTTTCTAAATTCCTGCTTCCCATTATAACTGACATGAATTAAAAAAATACCAAATTAAAGAGATTTTTTTTCCGCGCCTAAAGATACCAAACACTTAATATTTTGTTTTTTAATTATTGTTAAAAATCGATAGTAAAATTAAGAAATAGCGCTTCTTAAAAAAATATTAGCGGGCTGGGTCGTTGCATTACGTCTAATGTGCCGCATTGCTATTGTTTTTAAACTTTTTAAATTTGTATTTATTTTAAAAATAATAAGAACGCAATTTGAATATTATTTTATTATAACAAGTTGACCAATATTAAAAGTTAAAAGTAGTTTTATTTAGTCAACAAAACCCAAGAATAAGAAAAATATCAATTGGATTATTAAATACTGAACGAAAGTAACCAAATAATAATAATATTATAAAAAGTATTCGAATAACCCTCCATTCTGCACTAAACAGTAACCCAATCTATTATAAAATGATTCTCTTACATTTGCTAGCTGTCTAGCAGTAATTTGATTGCATTCTGCAAAGATCGCGTTCCTCAAAGAATCAATATTTGGGTGACGAGTTTTATAAATTTTGCTTTTAATATGACCCCACAAAAAGAAGTCACACGGTGCCAGATCAGGAGATCGGGCTGGCCAGTTTATAGCACCACCACGACCAATCCATCGATTTGGATATGCTTGGTTTAAATAATCTCTAATGTTTACCCCAAAATGTGCTGGACAACCGTCTTGCTGAAACCAGACCTCGTGGTGTTCAGAAGCTATTTCGTCTAACGCAGGACCAATATTATTTATAAGAAGATCTAAATACATATCTGAATTTAAATTTCCAAGTATTTCAAATGGACCAAGAACGCGGTTATTATAAATGCCAGCCCAAATATTAATTTTTTGAGGATATTGTGAGCCGGTCATTAAATTTAGTCTCGGATTTTGTATAGCCCAATAGCGATGGTTTTGTACATTTGGCTCATTGTTTAATGTAAATGTACATTCGTCTGTAAAACATATTTGTTTCAGAAAGTTTCGGTTTCTGTTAGCACATTCTTGCATTTTCTCACAAAATGCAAGCCTGGATTCTTCGTCAAACAAAAATATTTCTTGATGACATTGATATTTAAAAGGATGGTACTTGTGTTTTTTTAAAATTGTTCGAACATTTTCTCTACCAACATTACACTCAGCTGCAATGGATCTAATGCTTGCATTTGGATTCGCAGAAATTAAACCTAATATAGTTTCTTCCAATTCATGGTTGTTTCTCTAATATCCTATTTAAAAAATAATGATAAGACAACTTCAATTAATAATTTTGGTTAATACCTTTATTTAAATTTGTCGAAGTATTACCAGTGTCTTCAAATTTCTTAATTATATTCTGTATGGCCGATTGATACAATATCTTTCCTTACTGCTCTAATGAGAAGCAGCTTGGAGAAGATAAAGTCCACGCAGAAAATAAATTCTCTACTTTTTTATGCGTGGGGCCCTGATGTTAGATATAAGCTAGCTCGTTGTAGCGGCGGCAGGTCGCAGTTCGGATCAAGAAACACCTCGGAGAAACTCAAGAAAACAGCTTAGCTAATGCACGAAGATAAAATCGATAATACGATGGTAAATCATCGAAAGGCCATGTAGCAAGCAATGTCGTATGTAATTAGTACATCCGCCGACAAGACTAGTACAGTGGCACAACACTTACACCAAGAATCACTACCCCAAAATTAAACCAACGGAACAGTTCGAGTGGAAAATAAAAATTCCCCCTAATACGGTGGCATCACATCGAACTTCCAACAATAAAACTCAAACAGTAGTAACCTCGATAAAATGCAACACCCTGTATATTGGTCGCACATTGCAGCCTTTATAAAAAGAATATTAAACATTAATATTAAATATTAAACCAACATTTAACACAAAAAAATTAATAACATAAAATTTCAAATTTAAAATTTGAACGTGAATCGAACAATTCGGAGTCTCTCTGCTAGTACATTTTACCAGTTCGTTCGATGTAAAATAAAAGAAATAATACCCAAGTAAAGTTTAATTAACCAAACGTAATAATATTAAATAAAATAAGTAGTCATTACTACGTTTATCAAACATACACTCCAACATTGGTATCATTATCAAAATATGTGAACGGCGATAATGATTGCAACTTATCACGGCGTGCAGAAGTTGATACCTGCCACTTATCTTTATATTTGCAACCATTCTGTAAATTAAAATGCAGAACAAAAAAGATGACCAAATTGTAAAAAGTATTAATTAAATATAATTAAAAAAGAACATGACATCGGCCAATGGTGATTTTGAATTAGGCAAATTCCGGATGGACGGAATAAAATAGAATAGTCAATTGAAATAAACCACCATGAAACAATTAAGCAACATAAATGTTACTCACCAAATAAATTAGCATAAACCCCAGGTCCGACCAAGTAGCCTTGATAAGGGAAAAATCCACCATTTCTCATCAACGAAGATATGTCGAGCTCACTAGCCCACGCGAACGAAAGATGTTCCGGTAGCCAAATCTACGTTCCTTATCTGCTAAATCCGTAACCCTGAAGTCTACGATTGCCACACAATAGCAATTCCAATCAACATAAGTGTGTGAAAAATTTCACACACCTTATCTTTTTAAAAATGGACACACAAGCGTCTTGCCAATTCAAAGGTTCACCAAAGACTTCTTCCTTTGCGCAGTATGAACAAATCCCTACCTCGGCGCGGATTGAGTGCGCCTTTCATGTACAAATGATACACAGGGTGGAGCGTAAGTTATGGATTACAAAAATCCGTAACACAGCCCCTCCCCAACATATCTCACCACGGTGAAGATAGCTCAAAACAAAGAAAGTTAATCTTCTTGCAATACGACCTAGTGGAAACGAAATTTGCTTACAGCAAAAACGAAGGTGAGAGATAAATCTCTGATGTTATAACTAGAACCTTAGATGGAATGGTATCTAGCTATTTCAAAAAAATAATAAAATTGACAAACACAAAATTGCCAATAAAATAACGCAAAAGCTGTCCCTGAAATTATCTCCGAGTATTCACCAAAATATAGATGGTAGAGAACATCATCTGAACATACTGCATAAAATACCGAAGCCAAACTATCACAATTGACTTCAGTGAAACAGTAGCAAACAGAAGCCGTCCCACGCTATTGGCCAGGGAAACAATAGCAATACAGAAGCCCCACGTTGGGCGCCAGTGATACAATATCTTTCCTTACTGCTCTAATGAGAAGCAGCTTGGAGAAGATAAAGTCCACGCAGAAAATAAATTCTCTACTTTTTTATGCGTGGGGCCCCAACATAACGGATGTAAAGTCCAAAATCCGTTATACACCCCCCCCCCTAAACGTCTTTGCCGGTATAGATAGGGCTAAAGGCTCAAAAAGGAGGGGCTGTGTTACGGATTTTTGTAATCCATAACTTACGCTCCACCCTGTGTATCATTTGTACATGAAAGGCGCACTCAATCCGCGCCAAAGTAGAGAATTTATTTTCTGCGTGGACTTTATCTTCTCCAAGCTGCTTCTCATTAGAGCAGTAAGGAAAGATATTGTATCACTGGCGCCCAACGTGGGGCTTCTGTATTGCTATTGTTTCCCTGGCCAATAGCGTGGGACGGCTTCTGTTTGCTACTGTTTCACTGAAGTCAATTGTGATAGTTTGGCTTCGGTATTTTATGCAGTATGTTCAGATGATGTTCTCTACCATCTATATTTTGGTGAATACTCGGAGATAATTTCAGGGACAGCTTTTGCGTTATTTTATTGGCAATTTTGTGTTTGTCAATTTTATTATTTTTTTGAAATAGCTAGATACCATTCCATCTAAGGTTCTAGTTATAACATCAGAGATTTATCTCTCACCTTCGTTTTTGCTGTAAGCAAATTTCGTTTCCACTAGGTCGTATTGCAAGAAGATTAACTTTCTTTGTTTTGGGCTATCTTCACCGTGGTGAGATATGTTGGGGAGGGGCTGTGTTACGGATTTTTGTAATCCATAACTTACGCTCCACCCTGTGTATCATTTGTACATGAAAGGCGCACTCAATCCGCGCCGAGGTAGGGATTTGTTCATACTGCGCAAAGGAAGAAGTCTTTGGTGAACCTTTGAATTGGCAAGACGCTTGTGTGTCCATTTTTAAAAAGATAAGGTGTGTGAAATTTTTCACACACTTATGTTGATTGGAATTGCTATTGTGTGGCAATCGTAGACTTCAGGGTTACGGATTTAGCAGATAAGGAACGTAGATTTGGCTACCGGAACATCTTTCGTTCGCGTGGGCTAGTGAGCTCGACATATCTTCGTTGATGAGAAATGGTGGATTTTTCCCTTATCAAGGCTACTTGGTCGGACCTGTGGTTTATGCTAATTTATTTGGTGAGTAACATTTATGTTGCTTAATTGTTTCATGGTGGTTTATTTCAATTGACTATTCTATTTTATTCCGTCCATCCGGAATTTGCCTAATTCAAAATCACCATTGGCCGATGTCATGTTCTTTTTTAATTATATTTAATTAATACTTTTTACAATTTGGTCATCTTTTTTGTTCTGCATTTTAATTTACAGAATGGTTGCAAATATAAAGATAAGTGGCAGGTATCAACTTCTGCACGCCGTGATAAGTTGCAATCATTATCGCCGTTCACATATTTTGATAATGATACCAATGTTGGAGTGTATGTTTGATAAACGTAGTAATGACTACTTATTTTATTTAATATTATTACGTTTGGTTAATTAAACTTTACTTGGGTATTATTTCTTTTATTTTACATCGAACGAACTGGTAAAATGTACTAGCAGAGAGACTCCGAATTGTTCGATTCACGTTCAAATTTTAAATTTGAAATTTTATGTTATTAATTTTTTTGTGTTAAATGTTGGTTTAATATTTAATATTAATGTTTAATATTCTTTTTATAAAGGCTGCAATGTGCGACCAATATACAGGGTGTTGCATTTTATCGAGGTTACTACTGTTTGAGTTTTATTGTTGGAAGTTCGATGTGATGCCACCGTATTAGGGGGAATTTTTATTTTCCACTCGAACTGTTCCGTTGGTTTAATTTTGGGGTAGTGATTCTTGGTGTAAGTGTTGTGCCACTGTACTAGTCTTGTCGGCGGATGTACTAATTGTGATACAATATCTTTCCTTACTGCTCTAATGAGAAGCAGCTTGGAGAAGATAAAGTCCACGCAGAAGCCAAAAATACCGAAGCCAAACTATCACAATTGACTTCAGTGAAACAGTAGCAAACAGAAGCCGTCCCACGCTATTGGCCAGGGAAACAATAGCAATACAGAAGCCCCACGTTGGGCGCCAGTGATACAATATCTTTCCTTACTGCTCTAATGAGAAGTAGCTTTGATAAGGGAAAAATCCGCCATTTTTCGTCAACGACCATGTGTCGAGCTCTACTAACCCACGCGAACGAAAGATGTTCCGGAAGCCACACGACGTTCCTTATCTGCTAAATCCGTAACCAGAAGTCTACGATTGCCACACAATAGCAATTCCAATCGACATAAGTGTGTGAAAAATTTCACACTCCTTATCTTTTTAAAAATGGACACACAAGCGTCTTGCCAATTCAAAGGTTCACCAAAGACTTCTTCCTTTGCGCAGTATGAACAAATCCCCACCTCGGCGCGGATTGAATGCGCCTTTCATGTACAAATGATACACAGGGTGGAGCGTAAGTTATGGATTACAAAAATCCGTAACACAGCCCCTCCCCAACATATCTCACCACGGTGAAGATAGCCCAAAACAAAGAAAGTTAATCTTCTTGCAATACGACCTAGTGGAAACGAAATTTGCTTACAGCAAAAACGAAGGTGAGAGATAAATCTCTGATGTTATAACTAGAACCTTAGATGGAATGGTATCTAGCTATTTCAAAAAAATAATAAAATTGACAAACACAAAATTGCCAATAAAATAACGCAAAAGCTGTCCCTGAAATTATCTCCGAGTATTCACCAAAATATAGATGGTAGAGAACATCATCTGAACATACTGCATAAAATACCGAAGCCAAACTATCACAATTGACTTCAGTGAAACAGTAGCAAACAGAAGCCGTCCCACGCTATTGGCCAGGGAAACAATAGCAATACAGAAGCCTCCACGTTGTTGGGCGCCAGTGATACAATATCTTTCCTTACTGCTCTAATGAGAAGCAGCTTGGAGAAGATAAAGTCCACGCAGAAAATAAATTCTCTACTTTTTTATGCGTGGGGCCCTGATGTTAGATATAAGCTAGCTCGTTGTAGCGGCGGCAGGTCGCAGTTCGGATCAAGAAACACCTCGGAGAAACTCAAGGAAACAGCTTAGCTAATGCACTAAGATAAAATCGATAATAAGATGGTAAATTATCGAAAAGGCCATGTAGCAAGCAATGTCGTATGTAATTAGTACATCCGCCGACAAGACTAGTACAGTGGCACAACACTTACACCAAGAATCACTACCCCAAAATTAAACCAACGGAACAGTTCGAGTGGAAAATAAAAATTCCCCCTAAAACGGTGGCATCACATCGAACTTCCAACAATAAAACTCAAACAGTAGTAACCTCGATAAAATGCAACACCCTGTATATTGGTCGCACATTGCAGCCTTTATAAAAAGAATATTAAACATTAATATTAAATATTAAACCAACATTTAACACAAAAAAATTAATAACATAAAATTTCAAATTTAAAATTTGAACGTGAATCGAACAATTTGGAGTCTCTCTGCTAGTACATTTTACCAGTTCGCTCGATGTAAATTAAATAAAGGAAATAATACACAAGTAAAGTTTAATTAACCAAACGTAATAATATTAAATAAAATAAGTAGTCATTACTACGTTTATCAAACATACACTCCAACATTGGTATCATTATCAAAAATATGTGAACGGCGATAATGATTGCAACTTATCACGGCGTGCAGAAGTTGATACCTGCCACTTATCTTTATATTTGCAACCATTCTGTAAATTAAAATGCAGAACAAAAAAGATGACCAAATTGTAAAAAGTATTAATTAAATATAATTAAAAAAGAACATGACATCGGCCAATGGTGATTTTGAATTAGGCAAATTCCGGATGGACGGAATAAAATAGAATAGTCAATTGAAATAAACCACCATGAAACAATTAAGCAACATAATTGTTACTCACCAAACAAATTAGCATAGACCCCCAGGTCCGATCAAGTAGCTTTGATAAGGGAAAAATCCGCCATTTTTCGTCAACGACCATGTGTCGAGCTCTACTAACCCACGCGAACGAAAGATGTTCCGGAAGCCACACGACGTTCCTTATCTGCTAAATCCGTAACCAGAAGTCTACGATTGCCACACAATAGCAATTCCAATCGACATAAGTGTGTGAAAAATTTCACACTCCTTATCTTTTTAAAAATGGACACACAAGCGTCTTGCCAATTCAAAGGTTCACCAAAGACTTCTTCCTTTGCGCAGTATGAACAAATCCCCACCTCGGCGCGGATTGAATGCGCCTTTCATGTACAAATGATACACAGGGTGGAGCGTAAGTTATGGATTACAAAAATCCGTAACACGATATTGATGGAATTTGGCTATTATTAAATTTAACAGAAAATAAGTCACGTATTTGGCGTAAACTATTACCGCTGTAATAATATTTTACCATGAAAACTTTTTCTTCAACAGACCACTTCATTGTTAACAAAATTAATTTTAATCTGTCAAAGTAACTTTTGTTTGTAATATTTGGCTTTCATACAATAGCAATGCGGCACATTAGACGTAATGCAAAGACCCAGCCTGCTAATATTTTTTTAAGAAGCGCTATTTCTTAATTTTACTATCGACTTTTTAACAATAATTAATAAACAAAATATTAAGTGTTTGGTATCTTTAGGCGCGGAAAAAAAATCTCTTTAATTTGGTACTTTTTTATTCATATCAGTTATAATGGGAAGCAGGAATTTAGAAAAAATCAATTTCCCATGTTATTTCCCTATGTTCAGTTTTCGGCCGGTCACCCGGTATAGTTCGAGTTTTTTTTAGCCAACTATACCTTTTCAAGTTAAAGAAAATATTTTCTTTTCCATTTCAAACTTGAAGTTCCACCGGAAATAAGCGTTAACTTTCTCATTTTAAATAAAACACCATACTTTAAATAATGAATTCAGATTTATAGTAAAATATGTTTTTTTAGATTTTCAATTTATTTGTAAATTTTCACAATTTTAAAGCTTCGTTTGAAAATCAATAACTCGTAAATAGTTAATGCTTATAATGATAAAATAATGAAGCTTCAAAAATATATTGTACTAATAAAATCGAGAGGACTATCGAAATCTTCCACAAAATATATTTGTTTTCCAAAATAGCGTTTAAAAATTTTATTTTCATAAAAGTTAGACGTGCATGATGAACATTTTGAAAACATATTTTTCACAGTCATTCCAAGTTTTATATTGCTTCCGAAAATCAAACTCATAACTGCAAAAATGAAGTCGTGGGAAGGATAACAAAATTTTTGCCAACTCTCCTCTCTTTTTCTTTTGTATAACTTTATTATTTGTAATTTACAATCTATTTCAGTACAACATTCAGTGAATATTGTGACATGTACATGATTTTACAACAGGAACTTTGTTTTTTATAGGGGCACCTTTGGATGTGATGACAGTTTTGTCATTCTGATTTTTGATATAATATGTCAAGTAAAAAGTCTACCATTTTCAATCGAAAATCGCATGAAAATAATTTGAATCCGCTACGTATGGTGAATCGGTAAAAACTACACATCTAAAAATTTTGGTTAGTTTTGGTCGTTATAATCGACGTTCTTAGATCGCTATTAAAAAGTCTATTGGTTACATCCATTTGGATAAATCCAAATTTATCAATTCCACGGCATTCTCAGCAACTGGGCCTATCCACGAGCAACACATGGCGAGTTTTGCGTAAAGATTTTGATTTAAAATCTTATAAGGTTTAATTAATGCACCAATTAGGGTCATCCGACCATTCTGTTCGTCGACAATTCGCTAATTGCATCCTTGAACAAGGTGATGATTTTTTTGAAAAAATAATATTTTCAGATGAAGCTTATTTTCATTTGAATGGTTACGTTAATAAAATTTCCGCATTGTAGCGTCAGAAAATTCTAGAGTGATTGTTGAGAAGCCTTTACATTCCACTCGTGTTACCGTTTAGTGCGCCTTTTGGTATGGAGGAGTGATTGTACCGTATTGTTTTGAAATTGAGGCTGGGACTGTCAATAAAATGCGTTATTAAGACACGCTGACAATTTTTTTTACCTATTATTAATGCATGATGGAAGAAAGAAGACGCGAAACAAAAAAAAGGCGTGCAATTTACAAACACCTAATCTACGTCACACATATCAGGGAATGCTCAACATAGTTGGACCCAAGATCACTAAGATCACCAAGATCACCATGAACGCTCGGAATGGTAGCCCAATCCATCACGACGTATGGCGCTGAGGATGTCATGCACATATCGCACGATCTCGAGAGACGCGGTACTAATGCTGGCATTTATGCCGTCCATAGACTTGCTCGCTCGCACAAGGAAAACCAGCGAAGCAGGAAGGTCACGACCCCGGTAAATTGACCATGAATCAGTGGCAGCAAAGATGACGATCATCAGAGCACTGATCACCACTGGTCTAATCGACACTGGATAGAAGACTCATCCCAGACATCAACGGATGGGTTTCCAGAAAGAATGGCGAGCTTACATTCCATATCAACCAGGCCCTATCCGGCCATGGGTGCTTCAACGCATACGTAAACTGGATCGGGAAGCTAGAGGCTCCAAAGTGCGACAACTGTGAATACGAAGATACCTCAGAACACACCGTCTTTCATTTTTGGAGCTAGAACTGGATGAGAACATCACACCGGAGAACCTGAGCGCCATCGTGATCGGAAACATAGACGGATGGAGAACTATTAACATGCTGGACACGACCATCATGACAGCCAAAGATGAGACGGAGAGGCTCCAACAAACCTTGCCACAGGATGTCTAAAATGGATGAAGATAATAAAAGACGCTCGATAGGAAGCCACAGAGAAGAGAAGTCCGCTCATAAGAAGCAAAGACTGACCAAAGCTCACCCCCGAGGAACGGAAGTAACACCGAAGAAATGATTACTAAAGAAGTGATTACTTATCCCCCTGGTGTTGAGGGGGAGGTTTTAGTGAGTGAAAGTCTCACACTACTGCTTTAGATTCTCTGGAGATTTCCTCCTAGAACGTTAAGATTTCACGCTAAAACAAAATAAAGCCCTAAGTAATTAAATTTATCTGTTTGAGGGAGTTGGCGGTTGTTGAGGAACATGCGTGGACATGTATCTCTTTTCAACGTGAAAGTTACTTGCGCTGATTTTCCAACCACGCTACAACAAAATGTTGTAAGAAAATGGTGTAAGAAAACTGCAAAAACTAGCATCAGATTCTCAATAAACAAATCTATCGTAAGATGCAAAACGCGTCTTCTTCGTTTCAATACCTCAAGGTGACTGATATTAGCGCGCCCGTTAATTAACTATACCTACAAAATAATTATCTGGGATGAATTACAAATTCACAACAGTACAAAAAAAAGACGATAAGTTAAAATTATAGCATTTCTTGCTAAAAATTGTTAAATACAGAATCTTTACTTAAGACAAATGTTAAAAATTGATAAAATGTTAGAAAAATGTTAAAAAACCATCTTGTTGCGGTATCATAAAATATTGTCTTAAAAGTACCACGAAGTAGTTTCTATGATTACATTTTTAGACCTAACTGTCAGATAAATCTATCATGTGATGTCTTTTAATTCAATTAAAAGACGTCCAACTTCACTATTACATTTCCTGTTAGAAATTTAACTGCAACTTTAACTGATAAATTGGCCCTTAGTCCAATAAATCACACACTTTTTTTTATAAAACACTTTACAAACTCAAACCAACCAACTAATGCTTTTCAAATCTTAAAATTTAATTGTTCGAATATAAGTTTATTCATTTCCAGACCATACTAAAAATGATTCAATATAAAAATAAAGCAGTTGAAATTTTTCGTACGATGTAATCAACTAAGGAATTTCAGTTTGATGTTTTTTTTTGTTTTTTTTTTAATTCTACATTTTTCTTTTACTTTAATAAAATTTTAATTATGTTCAAATAAATTGAATCTTTTCAATCCATGCTTGCGAGATATTTTGCGAGCACAGCTCGCATTACTCCCTTCCTCGGGTGTCTGAGTAACTGACTTTGAATGCAAGTAAATTATGATAATTTACGGTTTGGGTTTCGAGGAAGATGCAGAATTCATGATGAACAGTTATGGTTCAGTTATGGAACAGATGGCGTTGTGCGCACATTCATGTACCGATGAGCGCGTTAGCTTCTTTATCTGGTCTACATACCAGAAGGGAGTCCTCTTTACCTTGTCCTGAACAACGAGTCTTTCGAGCGCCCCGTCTCTGCGTCTCTGCATCTGATGATGTGGCCAAAGTATTTTAGTATTGATTATTTATGGCTCTGCTCAGCTATCTTTGATGTTAAGCTCGTATAAGATGGATACGCCTCTCCGTCCATGACACCCCTAGCATTCTACGCCAGCAAAACATATCAAAATCTTCTATACGTCGTCGATCTGTCGCCTTTATGGTCCAGCTCTACGAAGGGTAAGTCATTATCGGGAAAGTCTCATTTTAATGGACTTCGATATTCCTCGATCTCTCCATATTCGTGTCAGCTTTGCCACTGCCGTTTTTGCCAACGGGATTCTGTGTCTAATTTCACTTTGGCATCGTCCGGTGTTTGTGATGCGAACGTCGAGATAAACTGTACTCTCTACAATTTTAATACCGTTTATGCTTCCGTCGTTGTGCTGATTTTTTCCCTGTCCAAGATTAGTATTTTACTTTTTGTCGCATTTACATTAAGGCCATATTCTTCACTTATCGCTTCAATTCTCTCTAATAGCTTCTCAATTTCGTTCTCTGACGCCGCTAGCAATATCGTGTCATCTGAATAGCTTGCATTGAATATTTTTCTTCCTCCTTTCCATTTATCCGTAGCTATGCGCATTATTCACTCTCCGTATATGCAAAAAGAATGCAACCTTGTCTCACTCCCCTTCCCACCCTGAAGGTTTTTGTCAATTGGTCATTCACTTGACCTGGGCTTCGTTTGACGCACATATAGTTTGTCGATCAGGGAGGTGAGGGGAGACACCAAGTGTTGTAGTAATGTTCCATAGTTTGTCCCATTTTAAGCAGTCGAATGCGTTCTGGTAGCCTAGGAAACAGAAGTAGCCCGGAGTGTTAAATTCTTTTCAGCTCAAGTCGAAACTCTGGAGGTCTTCCATATTCGGATCCTGGATAAGTTTCCACATCTTTCAGGGACTTTACTATGACGTGCAACCCAAAATGGCAGGAAATATTAAATAACTTGGAACCTGGCCAAAGTACAGACTTGCCATTTGTTTCATGACGGCGACAGTTTCCAATTAAACTTGCCTTTTCCATGACGATCAACAAG
The DNA here is from genome assembly GCA_932274525.1 of Podabrus alpinus. Classification (NCBI taxonomy): domain Eukaryota; kingdom Metazoa; phylum Arthropoda; class Insecta; order Coleoptera; family Cantharidae; genus Podabrus; species Podabrus alpinus. Next base: position 14,812,819 of record OW026455.1, read on the forward strand.
ACTCAGGGACAGACGTTAGAAAAAGTAGGAATATATATGCCTGAACCGGTGTTTAGCCACGGTCATCTCTATGTAGCAATGTCAAGAGTACGGAGATCTGAAGATCTGAAGATAAAAATAGTTGATGGAAAAGAACAAGGGAAATTGATTGAAGGTTCACAGGCAGTGTACACGAAAAATATTGTGAACAAAGAAGTACTACCGCAGTAGGCAGTGCTTAAGATTTTATTTGCTACAATAATTGTTTCTTAATTAACAAATTAAAAAAATTAAAATTAACGTTTCAACGCGAGGATGAACAATTAAAATTGACAATATTAGGAAACAATGTTGTTTTTATTTAGATCATTAAAATAGAGACCCACCGGCACCGTCTAGCTGCCCGTCCGTTGACGGGCTTTCCAGCTAGTAGTTTATAAAATGCCACGAAGACTCCTAGAATTTATTTTGTAGTAAACCAGGACGTGGCCTTGCAATTCTACAAAAGCACGTCTGTTTTGGAAAGTTTTCTATAACAAATTGTTTGTTATGCTTTTTATAATAAATATTTTCTGCAGGAAATATTTGTTCGCGAATTGCTCAAGGTTTTTTATGAAAAATAATTGAAAATATCTGTCTGAAGTAGTATTGTAAAAATAACAAAAAAGGTAAAAACAATAGAAATCAATAACTTATTATTAACCTTCAATTTTATAAATAAAGGGTGATTCAATAAGAGATGTCATTTTTTGTCATTTTCGCTCTATAAATTTCACAGATACGCCATTTATAAATAATGGGATTTGATCGTGGAATGTTACACGATTGACGAACGTATAGTTATTGTGAAAACACATTACTAAACTAGTAAAACATTTTAGTTATAATTCGTGAAATTTTGGGTAGAAGAAATTCTTCTATTATCTACTTTATTCTACTACTTTATATATTAAAATTCTACTTTATCTGTCGACGTGCTGACATCAACTGGCATCCTAGATCTTGCGTTTTGAGACCATTAGATTTTTTTCTGGTGGGCGAACATTTTTTAACATATTATGTGGCTTAAAAACTTCACTGACTGGAGTGGATGGTGTAAAATCGTCTATTCCCGTGATTCGAAATCCACATTAAACTGTAAGGTCCTCTGTGCTCGTCACACAGTTTCAATACGCAACGAGCAATAGGGAAATCGAAAAACTTAGAACGTTGTAAAAACCGATGTATACGTAGATTTTTTTCTCTTCTTTGGGGTTACATGAAGGAAAAAGTCCATGTCGATAAACATCCAACGATTTCAGACCTCAAGAATAATATTCGACGTGAAATTGCAAACTTTGAGTCTCATTTATGCGAAAACGTAATAGAAAATTTTACCAAAAGAATGATGTAAAGTCGTGGAGGACAGCATTTGAATGATCTTGTGTTCCGCCTATTATCGCAATGTTTTCTCTTTATAGTAACATTAAGATTTTTCAATTTTCCATTTATTAATATGATTTTTGAACAACTCAAAGTTGCACTTCTTATTGAATTACCCTGTATATCTTGTAAGGATATAATTGCGTTCTCTCCGACGTTTGATAAACTGGCATGACTCTGTGTGGTGGTGACAGAGCCTAGCAAAGCCAATGTGAAATCTGGGGCAGGTAATATTATATATTTCATTTAATAGGTTGGTAAATAAGGGTGCTACAGACGTCCAAAGGTTTTCCACAATTTTCGCGTTAATCTGTTCCCCACGGGAAAACAATCAATAATTTTGAAAAACCCCATGCAGTTTCGAATACAGTTTTTAATAGTCTTTAATTTAGTACTTATGTATGTATATCCCAACTTATCTACAATTCCTTCCAGTGTCGATCGCCACAACGAACGTCCTCAAAAATCGACATGTTAGGTTCTTCTGTAGTTCTCGAATAGAAATTTTGGTGTAAAATAGTATCTTTTATGATCTTCCACACAGCCCCCTCAACCGCAATTTTTTACACAAACACCTCGACTCCGTCAAGCGCGCCAGTTTAAGACCCCGTGCATAAAAATCCGTCGGATATTAACTTGAAAAAACTCGCTCTTACTCGTTTAATAGTAGATTAAAAATAATAAAACTGTAGGTCCAAAAGTAGTAATCGTTGTAAATTTTGTTATTTTGTTTATCATTTCCCTAATTTTCAAACAGTTTTTACCATTTTCAACTGGCCTCTAATTTTAATAAATGATATACCTAATTTCATGACATTCTGTTTAGCGGTTTAACCTGTGCGATTGATCCTTTAGCAAGATGGTATGCTGAAAAATATGTTCCTCAACTTGAATTCGAACCCAGACGTATTAGTTGTGAATACGTGCGCTCAAACAACTGCGCTACCGAGGCGATTAGTTTATGTAGCGCGGAACTTCTACTTGTCGTGAACTAATTCTAGGACCGCTACATTACCCTCCTCCTAGCAACCATGTCGGTTGTTAGCAGTAGCCATCGGTGGCTGTTGTCGTAATTTAGTTAGCCGTTATGAGAGAAGGAAGGAGTTAAGCGTGATATTTCCTAGAAATTAGATTATTTTTTAGAACAGAAGTGCTCAATGTTCTATAGGGGTCACCAATTTAGGAAATCACACCAGCTGGGGATCGAACGTGGATTGCTCCACCGAACCAGGGCGCGAAACACCTGCGCCACGAAGCCATTAGATTATGTTGCGCGGAACTTCTATTTATCGTGAACTAATTCTAGGACCGCTACAATCGTATTTTATCCACACAGAGTAACACACATACACAAACAGAGACGGACATCCAAAAAAAGTGATGACAATGTTATCAGGGCTTCATAACAGATCATTTAATACCAAAATTTCGATTTTTGACCGGATAACAAGATTTTACCTAATACATACTTTACACTTATGGGCAAAGAAACGAGCGGTAGCTATTTAAAAAAAATTGGATGAGGTTATCCATCTGATACGGAAGATGTACTTTAAAAGTTGAGCAATAATTCAAATGAAGTCACGTGTTCCTAGATTTTTTCAAAAATTGTACATATATCTATATATCTTCCGAGATTTCCACTTAGTTCCATTCTGGATGAACTGATTTTAACCATAACTAACAGACGGTTGAATTTACAAACAAATGATAAGGAAACAAAATTGTAAAGAATATTATTACCTCCAAGTATAAAAATTAGCATTATTTTTGGACCAGTACTTCCCGAGATATTAACAATTAAACCAAAAATGTGGAGTTGATAGTCCTAAGTTTTACTGCGCTAATAAAATATGTATTAAATTGGAGGTAAAAATAATTTTTTGAATATAAATATAGAAATTATACTTCTAAATCTAATAATTTAAGATTTTGTTCAGAGTTTGTATTTAATATTTACGTTGTTTCCATTAATCTTAAGTAAAATTGACGCATTGGCGAAAACCATGATTTCATCTCAAAGTTGGCGTATCGAGAGGACAACTTCGAACGACTCGCACGCCTAAACCACTTACCTTAGAACTTTTTCTTAGATAATTTTATGTTCTACAATAAATTACTTTTTTTATTTGTTTGCTATATAGCTATAGTAGTCCAGTCAAATTAGGTTTTCAGCTCGGAAAAATTCCCACCTAGCTGAATTTTAATACACATCTTTATGACATCGTTGTAAACAATAATATGTAAAAAGTGGACCTCGATATCATGTACGCGGGTTTTAGCTCCCCCAACGCGAGTTTTTGCCAATAACTCGCTTATTTATGCTTGTATGATAAATTATGATCAGACCATAATTGAAGAGCATAAAATTCTCTATAAAATAGTTTTTTTTCATATTTTTCCATTGCACGCTAATACTTAAATTATTGACCGAAAACACGACCCACCCTTAAAATGGCACAATATTGATTCGTTGCAGGGAGAGAAATGTTTTCGGGCACGGGAAATGCTTTTAATAATATATTAATTGAAATTGTGGCCAAGGTTGGAAAATGAAGAGAAAAATAGATTTTTTCAAAATTTGCCCAAGTTATAGTATCTTCCAAGTAACGAGACCGAAATTTTGGTTTGAGCTTACAGAAGGTCCGGGCAAGCTGAAATTTGGCAAAGATGTATATTGAAGTGTTCTAATAAACCCCCAAAATTCTCATAAAAATCCCAAGCCAACGATCCTTCAAATGAGGATTTCACCCCTAGGTGCGGTGTTTCGCCTATAGCTTCAAACCAAAATTTCGGTTTTGTTACTTGAAAGATATTATAATTTTTGGCAAATTTTGAAAAAATCTATTTTACTCTTCATTTTCCAACCTTGGCCACAATTTCAATTAATGTATTATTAAAATCATTTCCCGTGCCCGAAAATATTTCTCTCCCTGCAACGAATCAATATTGTGCCATTTTAAGGGTGGGTCGTGTTTTCGGTCAATAATTTAAGTATTACTGTGCCATGGAAAAATATGAAAAAAAAACTATTTTATAGAGAATTTTGTGCTCTTCAATTATGGTCTGATCATAATTTATCATACAAGCATAAATAAGCGAGTTATTGGCAAAAACTCGCGTTGGGGGAGCTAAAACCCCGGGAGCTAAAACCCGCGTACATGATATCGAGGTCGACTTTTTACATATTGTTTACAACGATGTCATAAAGATGTGTACCAAAATTCAGCTAGGTGGGAATTTTTCCGAGCTGAACCCCTTTTTTCGTCTAATTTGACTGGACTAATAGATGAACATGTGCAATTTTTTCTCAATTTCTTCGCTTTTTAATTTTTTAACAAAATTTTCGGGTATTTGGAATCCCGAAAATTTTGATTTCTAGTTCTCTATATTATTTTAGACTTTGTAACGTGAATTTTACGCTCTCGCGCCATTAAAATTTTTGTAGTTTAGTTTGGTTAAATAATAGAAATTATTTTCATCATAGTAACGTTTTTAAAATTTGAATATTAGTAAGTTAATCTGAAGTCAGTTATTTTAAATTAAAATTTATACAGTCCAATATCTAGTTAAAATTTTCCCGCTCATAATACCCGACCAAAGTATATAATCTAGTTGTAATAATGTTAATTTACGTATCATTGAATTTACACATCATGACAGAACAAAATCATGTTGACGAAGCATAAATCTATCGGCGAAATTTTGTGCTGACCGATGCACATTAGAATTATGGATTGATTTTGTATTCACGCAGCTAAATTTATATGCGATAATAAAAGCATAAGATATGGACGTTCGGACATTTACCCGTGGGATAGAGTAGACATGCATTCGGTTGCACACATGTACGTAAGAAATACTGTTATTTTCGAATCTTATCGCCCGACAGATGTAGAAAAAGGTTGAAATCGAGGTTTATTGCAAGATTATGTTGAAATTTGCTTGCTTAAAAGTAACAAAAAATGTTTAAAATACGGCTGGCAGTGTCGATAACGAATTAACTTTGATCACAAAAAGCATCTCTGTATAGCAGATGTGAAACCAAACTTTGCGTCTCTTTGTAAGATTTTTCGATGGTAAATAGAAGAAAACTTATGTCAATTTGAGCCAATCTAAGTTGATTGCATATATTATGCTGTCTTTTGTTTCACGGTCTTTTCAAAAGCGGGAACCAATTAAAATCTCGGATCGCCGCGTAAGGAGAATCTTAGAGTCCCCGATAATGCACTTTGCTGCTAAATTTTTCGGGAGGAACCACATAAAAGCGATGCATTTGAATGCAATCGTTAGAGATCCACCGATCACCGACAGTGCTGCGCCTCGCTATGCTGGCTTACCGATTCACTATTAAAGTGAAATTTAAACTATCAGTGAAAGGTGAATTAAATTACCGAGACTTGTGCAAATTAAAATATAGTTCGTGTAACTTCAGGCAAGCTTGCATTTAATATTGACGCTATGTTAAATTATTTTTGTCGCTTTAAATTAAATGTTAATGACGCTATTTATAACCATTCTCGTTGTGCCCTTTGAATTAAATATTAATGACGCTATCTATAACCATTCTCGTTGTGCCGTTTGAATTAAATGTTAATGACGGGCGACTCTACCACTACCTCAGCCACTCGAAAAAAATTTTCGAGTGCTACACACTAGAGAACAGGCTTATATCTGTCTATTAAAACAATAAAAAATGTGAATATGGTCAAAATAACCCCAATATCGATTTTTGAAAAGTACCTAAAATTGCATGAAAATTAGCATTGAATCGAGAAAATAAGCCACGCCCCGACCAAGGTTATAAATATAAGTGGGAACATGCACTTTTATGCATCAGTACGTAACAAACTTTACCCTGGTAAACATGGTTGGTCCCGCAGATTTACGAGGTGATGAAGATGTTGCGAGGATTTTTGGGGGTTGCAGCGACCGCGAAACAGTTATTCGGCTGCAAATGTTAAAATTAATTCCGACCAATTTTCGATGTAAAAATAGAACTTGTCGACGCTTTTGTCGAATTAATGCTAGTCCGCGGTATTGGTTGAACCACTGCTTCAGATGTCCTGGTTGTAGACGATCGTACTCTATTGACGCCGGCACATTTTTTGAGCACCGTCGACTCCACCCGCGATTTGTATTGAAGCTTTTGTGGGCGTGGGCGGTATTCATGCGCGTAGGGGTTGCAAGAGAATACACTGGGTTATCCGGTAGAGTTGTTAACAACTTGTACGCGGATTTCCGAAGTGTATGCTCTTGGAAGCTAGAGAATTACCCTGAGGATCTGGTAATTGGTGGTCCGGGCATGGTGGTACAAATTGATGAGAGTGTTATTACCAAGCGGAAGTATGGTGTCGGCAGAATTCCCGCACGCGCCCAGAAATGGGTGCTAGGGATGTACTGTTGCACCGAAAAGCGTGGCATCGTTAAATATGTGGAGACTAGGGATGCCACCACGCTGACGACGCTCATTCAACAATATGTATTGCCAGGCACGGAAATTTGGACGGATTGCTGGAAGGGTTATTCAGGGCTAAACTACCTAGGTCGTGTTTCTCCCTACACCCACAAAACTGTCAACCACGGTCGCTATTTTGTCGACCCCGTTAGCGGGGTGTGCACAAACCAGGTGGAGGGATACTGGGGTGCTCTTAAAACGTTTTGCCGTCGACTTGGTGTGATGGGCTCCACACTACTACCAGAACACCTGGAGCATTTCATGTGGTCTCAACTATACGGGAGAACGAAGCAGGAGCGGTTCTGCAACTTGTTACTGCAAATAAGAGCCGGATTTCCGCAGCCTTAATTGTTTCACGGTCGTTGCATCGAAGGTGCAAATCGGTTCTTTTTAGAACCAACATTAATGTAAGAATTGGGTCTCTAATTTATAAAACACCAGGTTAATTGCTTTTAAAAAAAAGGAAAGGGAAATAACAGTAACCTTAACCACCCCAATATTGCTTAAAAATAAAGAAAAATAACAGTAACCTTAACCACCCAAATATTGCTTAAAAATAATAAAAAATAAATGAAATAACAGTAACCTTTCAACCGAGCAACTGCTATTAGAGAAAACCCTGTCACGCTTAATCACCCAAATATTGCTTAAAAATAAAGGAAAATAACAGTAACCTTAACCACCCAAATATTGCTTAAAAATAATAAATATAAAGGAAATAACAGTAACCTTTCAACCGAGCAACTGCTATTAGAGAAAACCCTGTCACGCTTAATCACCCAAATATTGCATTAATAAAAAAATAAGGGAAATAACAGTAACCTTTCCTCGATGCTACTGCTACGAAAGTCGAGCTGCAACTGCCGGTGAAATTCATTTTTCATTTTCATTTTTCTGAATGATTTTTAGAGCATCCCGACTTTGTCGGCCTTCTCTTGATCTTAACTGGCAGCTGGCGATGGAGGTTCGTTTAATCTTGTTGGATCAAACTTGGGAGCATAGCTCCGGAATTCTGCACGTAGGGCAAATCTCAGTGGTTTTTGTTCGGGAGAGGTAGGGAGGAGGGAGGTTTACTTCATCATAAGATTTTGTCGGAATTTTTACACGTTATTCACACGCGGTATTGTCTGAATGTTTTTTGCGTTTTTCACACACGGTTATTGTCTGAATTTCGCACTTTGGTTCATTTGCGGGTTTGTTTTATTATTTTGAATTGTTTTTTACGCGTAAATCACTCGCGGTGGTCCGTGACCGGGGCATTTAACTGTAATTAGTTTGTAGTGGCGCGTGCTTTGATCGAGTTGCTAACGCTGGTGAGGATGTTCTCTTGAACATCTGTGCCAATGTTTGCCTCCCTCAGGGCAGTGACAATGGCGGTCGTCATTATTGAAATGACCTCCGAAATGGTCATGGTTTCAATGCTTCTGGATTGGTCTGGTTCGGAGACAGTTTGTTGTTGCGTCTGTAGTGGTTCTGTTGTGGTGCTACGGAGCGCGTTTCTTGCAGATGGGCCGGTGATGTATTTTTCGGCCAGTTGTCTGGCTGACAGTTGCTGTTTTGGTTTAGGGCGGGAGGGACACCCTTTATAATTTGCGGTATGTGCGCCACCACAATTGGCGCAAGTCGCAGGTTCGCTGCGAGGTTTTACACAGGTGTCGGTCAAGTGGTCACCGGCGCACTTTACGCACTTCGGTAAAGCATGGCAGTTCCTCCGCACATGCCCGAAGTCTTGGCACCGGTGACATTGACTTATGCCTGTGTTTTTCTTCTTTGGCGTTTCTACTGTGACATTAATGCCCAGTATGGTCTCAGCTTTGAATATTGATGCACCCAATGGCGTCCTTTCTAGGGTGACCAAGAATAACGGCATGGGGTGCTTGTCACGTCCGTGGAGCATCTGATGTACGGTATGGATGGTAAAATCGCGCTCTTCGAGATGCTCCTTGATTTCACTGCATTTAAGCGTTTTGTGCAGCCCGCGGATGACAACTTTCAATGGTTTATCTTTTGGAAGTGTGTATGAGTGCGACGGGATGCCCTCAGCTTCCAAAAGTCTTGACAAAACGCGGTAGTCCAGTTCGGATTTAGGGTGAATCGATGTTCCGTTTGCCACCGTTTTGATTTTATTGTAATTGATTTGTTTTTCTTTAATTAAATTGAAAATATGTGGCCAATTGTTGTTAGCTCGAACAACAATTGGTGGCACTTTGCTCGGTCGTACTGGATGTACGGGTGCCGGGTTGATCGGGGTTACCGAGCGCAGTTGTGGTACCGGGCGCGGTCGTGGTGTCGGGCGCGGTGATGATGCCGTGTCGATCGGGTTCGCGTTCGCGAGGTTCGTA